>OZ038402.1:23279517-23894391 GCA_964036045.1 Eutreptiella sp. 'Long Island Sound 2002'
GGTTGACCTCGATGTCGAAGTGCATGCTATGGAAAGAACATAATCACCGTCGGTGCCGCGTGACCTTAACTCAGAGGTGTCGTCTGCCACACATTCAGGGCAGAACCGTGGACCATCAGGAATGCATGTCAATGGCGGGACAAGACGTTTTTGGTGGTAGCCATGTTGCTCTGAGTGATTCCCCTCACAAATGGTTCACAAAACTGCACACGGAATGCAACAATGCACTCATGAAGGCTACCGGTCCCCGCAACTCCCCAAAATGACGCCTATTAACCGCCCCAAAAAGGCAAGGATATCATGCTAGCCAACAACACTCATTGTCATCGGCTTGGACAAGGCCTTCTGTGTTGTGGAGGCTCAAAGGAGTCTCTCGTGCCCAACCCTTCAGCAAAAGCTAGGGCGTCATAGACACCACCGCAAATTAGCATTCTCCTACCCCATCCAGGTGAGTGTCGATGGCCACTGCTCGTGTGCATGGGACCGCAACGGCCCGTGTACACGTGTGTCCTGAGACTCAGGTATAACGGCAGCTGAGAGTCCACGGCAGAGCAGAACGGGATGCCATCACACCTTTGCTTAAGCCCACCACCCCCTCAGGGAATTCTGACCTGTGCACAAGAGGCAGTCAGGACAGAGCACAGAAAGTAATTTGCACCTCCCCCCCTTTGCCCAGGCAGTCTTGTCTAAGCCCGACCACCCGCACCAGAGGCAACGTCATCCCAAGTCTGACAGCACAATGGGCTCAAGTTGGGGTGTTGGGGCCAGTGGGGGAATCTTTGCACTGCACGCGCACCGCGCGCTACTTTTAGACTATGTTCCCCCCGAAGAGCCCCCAAGCAAACCCCTTGGAAACGAATTAGGTGACCCAAACTGCCCTAGCTCAAGAAAGTTGCAAACTACCTTCCCTTCACATAACACACATCATGCACAATTAGAAAAGCCATGAACACCGCTTTGGTCGCCACCCTCAAGAACACAAAACTGTCTTTCTATTCCATTGTCTACTAAGTACACATGGACTCCATCTTGCATTGGCGATTTACCACCCGTAGCGCATCTTGGTAGTACTCCAAGTGGATGAGCCCATCTCCCGCCATCCCAACCACCGTGGCAGGAACTCGCACGCCGTTGGAGCGGGTGTAGAACACCCGATCGCCAAGACTAAAATCCATGAAGAAAGTGTTTCTAAGAAAGGAGGAGGGGGGTATGAAGTCCTGTAGCATATGTGCAAGCACGATAGATCAATGTGTGCACACGAGCATTGCGCCTTGCCATGCCTTGACACAACCATGCTACGCCTTGCCATGCCTTCACCCAAACGTGCTACGCCTTGCAAAACCTCCGCTAGGGGTCACCATGATGCCCCTAGGGGCCCCTAGTATCCCAAAGTATGGGGCTAAGTGTTTGCACTGCGTGCGCACTGCGTGTGCACTGCGTGCATATTGTGCACGCAGAGGCTAGGATACTCACCCAAGAATACCTGTCACCTGTTCACTAGGGGGAAGACTGAAAGGTGTCAATACCATAGGGTTGGCCAGGTGTCCATCGATACTTGTGGTTGTAGTTATAACCAACAGCATCGTCGAAGAAGAACTGTCCGGTCCTGGTGTCGACTCGCCACCATCGAGTATCGGCGATCGAGAGCCTTCGAGCGACGATGACCACGTGGACTTCTTTGCAGTTGTGGACGTGGCCATACCGATCGATGATCTTGAGCATCTCGGTTCGAGAATCACCTTGAAGTCGACCAAGGTTTTGGTGCACGTACTATCTGTCCGGAAGAGTACTCTGCAGGGCGAATCGAACCGCCTCTACGGATACGAGGCTCGCTGCAGTGTCGACAATGACGACGTCGAGATCCGGGTCGTGTCGACTGTGTACACTTTGTCGATGGGAAATGGTTGACAATTCAAATATGCCACATCCTAAATGCTTGGGAAGCCAAAAAAACCCTGGTACGGAACCAAAAACTTGTGAAAAGGAGCCAAAACTAGGGTTCGAGTATTTGCCGACATCCAAAACTTTGCACTGCGTGCGCACTGCGTGCATGGCATTCCCTGGGTCTCTAGTACGGCCAGGCGCCCAAATAGTTGCACTGCACGTGCACTGCGCGCGCACTGCGCTTAAGGCCCCTCCAGTGGCCCCAACACCCCAAGAACGCGGGCCAGCCCTGAAGGTGGTTTGTCCACCCTCTTCATCCTTGTGGTCCCTCCTTCACCTTTGTGTTGTTGGCTCAGCAGCGGGCCCACCGTTGTTTGTTCCGCACCAAGAACAGCAAAAGACAGACAAAATGACGGCTGCGAACAAAGAGGGGCTCCGTAGTGCAACAGTACATTTCTACCACCCTCCTGTGAGAGCAATACCGTACTAAAGTGCCACGATATGACGGGGAAACAACACCAACTGTTGTTCTGACAAGGGCATTGCTTTCGCAACGGGAGCTCCGGTGTGGGTCAAAGCACATAGTCCCCACCCCACCACAAAAGCCCCGGATGACGAACGGCACCACGGGGGTGGTCGGGCTTAGACAAGACCTTCTATTTTGTGGAGGGTCACAGGAGTTTCTCCTGCCTAACCCTACTCTGCAGCGAAAGCTGGGACGTCTCATGGACACCACCGCAGGTCAGCACTCCCCTACCCCATCCAAGTCAATGTCGATGGCCACTGCTCATCATGTCCCGGGCCTGTGCGTGTGCATGGTACTGCCACAGCCCGCGTACGTGGGTGCCCTGGGACTCCGGTGTAACACTTGAGAGTCCAGGGGGGCGCAGCATGCGCTACGTGAAAAATAGGATATTTCAGACCTGTTATTGCTGATGGCCAAAATGACCATGGTAACTACTGTGTTCACATACACATGACTGCTCAGATGACTACTCAGGTGTAAACTCAGATAATGAGGGGGAATCCTTGCAATCCTTTTAGACCATGTTCTTCCCGAAGAGCCCCCAAGCACACCCATTGGAAACAATGGCAACCGTAACTTTATATACGCACCCGGCATATGTAGGATTAAATAGGACATCACAAAGGATGCCTCCTATGGAAGCAATGGGCATGCTATCCACGTAATGCGTCACAAAATAAGGAAAGTGTGGGACGTGGTTCCACTCCGACAATCTTTCCGCCCATCGGATTTCAGCGACAACACCATTCAAGTAAGAACGAACACGGTGCACACTTGCCCACCAAGCCTCCTCAGAGCACCCCGTTGCTCCAGAGAGGAGATGAGCACACCTATGAGGTGGAGTGTGCTTAAGGAAGAAAAAGAAGCGGAACAAATGTTCGCCCGGAAGTATCTCATCATGCCCATACTTACGCTCCCTCTTAGAAAAGACTGGATGTGGTGGAGATGAGCAAAAAAGTGTGAAAAAGGGTGGAAATGGGTGAAAATGGGTGAAAATCCAAAAATGCCATATCCAAAATGTGGAAAAAGCATCAAAACCTACGCCACGAGGCAACAATGATGCCCCTAGTATCTCAAAAGCATGGGTCTCCAGTACGGCCAGACACCCAAATAGTTGCACTGCGCGCGCACTGCGCTTAAGGCGCCCCCTGAGTTAAAACTTTTATTTTTAGCGCAGACTGCGTGCCTCGTAAGTGCTCGGTCAAACGGACCATTTCTGTGTGGCAGAAAAAAATACAACATCTATTATCCATTGCGGAGGATCCACATGCCGTCAGACGACGGTGGGATGTATACTTGAGAAATTTTCACTGTCACCAGTAGATGCAGTAGGATGTGACGGCCACGCCGTGACGGCGCCCCGTAAGAGAGAGAGAGAGAGAGAGAGAGAGAGAGAGAGAGAGAGAGAGAAACAAAGATGATGACTTGGATAACCTGCGAAGTATGGAAGTCCTGTGCGCCAATGCATGCAATGACTGAAAACTCGTCAGGGCATGATGCGGACTCAGATAATGAGTTCAAACAAACGATGTTTCACATTGAAAATGCCAGATTGCTGTCTAAATCTGCTGTTTTTTGCCTTGTGAACATATGCTTCCCCAAGGAGTGTACGTATACTTGCGTATACACCTTCCCCTATGCGCCTTCCTCGCACACTTTGCTTGCTCCAGAGACATGCCATGTGCATGAGTAAACGACATTAGCGGACCGCTTTTTAGGGAAATATTGTCGCTTCGAGTCTACAACATGCGGACAGCGTCTACTTAGCAGGCCGCATCTACTTGTGGTGCACCTGAGCACCGCCTCACCCATCCCTGTAATGAGCCGTTACCCCGCTTCGCTATACTAACTGCTATACTAACTGCAGTCTACTTAGCAGGCCGCATCTACTTGTGGTGCACTGTCTACAGACTATACCCGGATAAAAGTGTTTGTGCACAGTGTCTGCAAACTGTGCACAGTGTCTACATGTGTGCAGAGCGTCTACAGACTATCCTCAGGTAACCGTGTATGTGCACAGTGTCTAAACACTTTTTTTTTTTTGCATCAGGCCTGCGCTGAGTAGCGACAAGGCTCTCGGGTTCGCAACCCGGTCTCTGCATCAGTGCTGCAGGGCGCAGTACAGTCACCCGATGTAACGTGTGGCCCGAAGGCAAACCTGGATCTGTGCCTGCAGTATATACTAATGCATGGTAGTGCAGCGGGTACTGCCACGCCGAAGCAACCCAGTATGTGCACAGTGTCTACATGTGTGCAGAGCGTCTACAGACTATCCTCAGGTAACCGTGTATGTGCACAGTGTCTAAACACTATGCACAGTGTCTACACAGATACACAAGCTCCTTATATAGACGTGGTGTTGTGTATATGTATTCGTATACGTGCATATACATGTATACGTATACCCGCGTATACGTACACATGTGGCTTCCCCGGTGGTGGGTGGTTTTCAGAAGCCAACTTGCGATTGGGCACTGTGCGCTTGCTGTTCAGAAGCACCCCCCAGGGCAGCAGACAGTCCTGCACTTCACTTCCAGTGACGGCAGACAAAGGCAACAGCTAAAATTCCAAACAACAAAGACTACAGAAATCACAGGGTTTCCAGTTTAGACGCCGGGGTGTCCGCAGACACACCCGGCCAACGCTCACGCAATGATGATCTCGGACCGCTGACACACGGCAGCCCGAGAGGCCCCACCACTAGTCCAGACAGTACAGAGTCATGGGTTGCGGCGGGCGTAATACTGCGTGAAAACATGTTTTTCGCAGGTGCGACCCAGAGGAGCTGGCGTAGCCTGCCCACGGGATAGCGCTCGAGACAACCTCTCGGAATCAAGGTCCAGGGCTGTCCCGTTCTACGAGGATCCCACAAACGGCGCATCTGACATGCAGTGAGGATGGGCTGATACCAGATGCACAGGAGACCACACCCGTACCCGCCCCCCCCCCCCCGCTTGCAATCTCCCCCCTTTTGTCAGGCCGGTTCCGCCCCCCAACGGGGGGGCGGGGACAGTCATGAAGTGACAGTTCCCCCCACTGGGGGGGGGGATTGCACCCCAAAACTGTACCATAGTATCACAGTGTAAATCAGCGTCGGCGCCTTGTAAAAATTTTCTTTGGCGCCTTCGGCACCTGGTATTTCCTATGCCTTTTGGGCCAAGTGATGGTTCATGGGGGGGGGGGGGGGCGATTTCAAAGGGGGGGAGATTGCAAGGGGGGGTAGGTTTCCCGGCGTGCACACCAGGCACAAAAAACTTGAGGCTGAAACAGACAATATACAGGGCTCGACCTGCGGAAAAGACGCCAAAACAGGCCACGGACCCGGGCCGACGGCACCGACCCATCGACCGTGGCTACAGAAAGGGAGATATAACGTGCGCGCACTGAGTGGCCCTTCCCGCCGCTCCGCGTATGCCACGCCCCTTCCCATGCGCCAGGGCGGCAGGCCCCCGGGAGTAAAGACGCGAAGATGCAGTGGGCGGGCCCCGGGGAGACGCACATGTCCGGCCGCAGCGGAGGCACGAGAATAGGCGGATGCTCCATCCCATCACCCGGAGTAGGTGCGGGTGGCGGTGTGTGTGGGGGCCTCAAATGGTCAGGTTGCAGTGTCCGCATTTGGCTCTGGCTGCGCCTGCCCCACAGCTGTCATCGCCATCTGTCCAATCTGCCAATGTTCGGCGGAGCCTCAGCTCGAGGTCTGTTCAGCAGTTCATCCCTCGTCCCTGTGTCCGCTCGCTGCATTCGCTTCCTGGGCTCTACAGGGTTATGCGTGCATCCAGGTCAAAGGTCACTCCCTTCCCGTGGTGCTGCTGTAGCTGGCCCCATTCGGCCACACTAGGTCGTGCGTGTGGGGGGGGGGGGGGGTGGCAGGGGAATGAAGCGCCGGATACTTGGCTTGCATATACCCCCGGGCCACAGATATATGATCATCGCTCTTCAGAACAGGACCGAATGTTGCCTTGAGTTCACTGCAGCTGCAGTTATTGAATGTTTCATGCGCCGTCTGATCAGCCGGTCCCCCTCCCCAGGGCGCTGGTTAGCAACAAACGACACCCTTGGGGACTTTACAGAGGTCTGAAAATCACTCTCCTCATCGGGCGGTGCAGGGGGGTGGGGGGCATAAGGACGCCGGAGCAGAGCGGAGAGAGGCGCATCGGACTGCCTGTGTGGGGGCGCCTGGCGTATGGCCGCGCGCAGCGAGGGCGGCGTTGGGGCACGCACCCGCCGCAGGCGAGCGCGCGACGAAGCCGTGCCAATGTGTTCGGATCACGCTTTCGTTTTGAGGGGCAGGGGCAGGGGGCAGGGGGTGAGCCAGGCCTACCCCGACCGTGTCCAGCGCCCGATGCGGTGCGGCTGCGGCGCCACGTAGCACGTGCCGCTCAGCTCCGGTTGCAACCGGGACTCAGCTGCTTCCCGGGTCCAGCTCCGTAGGACACGTAGGCACGCCTGCCCTGAACCAAGCCAATGGCAGGTCTGCGGGTGCCCTGTTGACGTGTTGGCTGCGGCCCCCGGCCGCGAGGGCGGGTCGGTTCCTGCCTGACCTGGGGCCCCAGGGGGCTGGCCGGCGGCCCCTGTGCGCCGTCTTGTGGTCGCGCGCGCTTGTGTGGCGTGAGCCTCGCGAGTTTCGTTTGGGACGGGGGTTGGGGTGGCCCCCGAAGCTGCGCGCTTCGGGTCAATCAAGTGTTGTCAGGAGGTTGATCACATACCGCCCGCCCTGCACCTGGTCAACGGCACGGGCAACAGCCCGTCTCTGGGACCCCCGGAGTAGTCAAACAGGACAAGTCATCCCGGGGCTCCGTTGACACGACCACACCCATGCTCGGACCCACAGAGGGTCGGGAGGCGCAGTGGCGAGAGGCCAAAAGGCGCCGCGAAAAGGCAAACAAATCAACACCATGGCCTCGTGCCATCGGAGGACCAGCAATGTTTGACCGCGGAACTTGCACCGCGGGGGACAAAGAAATTCCGGCGCGGCATAGGGGGAGGATCTGCACCGCGTGCCACCTACACTAGCGTTGTATTGTTGAGGCTGATCAACTTACTACGCAATGTTCGTGAAGCTGCACACCCACGCGCTCACAAGATTTGCGGGGCCTGCCTTTGCAACAACCCATAAAACGTTTCGAACCTCACCATCAATACACCAACACGTCGGAACGGCAGCAGTACCCTGTCTGAACGGCCCCCCACATGACTTTGGACTGCCTTCCATGTGAGCACCCCCTGTGCGACATTCCGTCTGGTTGTTGCTCCTTTACGGGGCCCTGGACGGTCACCCGGTCTTCCCTTTGCATGTTGCGTCGGGTCGCTGCTTTCTGTCGGCCGCTGCGGCCGGTGCTCTTGCTGGTGTCGTTTCCGCGTTCGCGGAGCCCAGTAGTTGGTGTGTTGGGACTGTGCTGAATGTGGCATGGTGTGCCGTTTGCGTGTCAGCGGCGCCCAATAATTGGCGTATTGAGGATGTGTTGGTTGTTGCCGGGGTCGTTTGACTGTTTTTGCTGTCCACACACCTCTGTCCACAGGCCGTCCATAGCCTGCCTCGCTGTCTTTCTGTGCGGCCCAGGTGCCCTGTTCCTCCACGCGCTGTCCGGGCCGTCCACCATATGTCCTTTCCCCCCTCACAGTTGGTCTGCCCCTGATGGGCTCCCGCTCCTGTTGCGCAAACAGCCCATCTGGGCTGCGGGAGACACCCCCCACCTGATGCCGGTTGAGCAGGGGTTGTCCTGGCACCCGGTAGCGACGGGGATGGCTGGCCAAGCCATCCCCTTTATTGTCGCTGCCTCCCATGCGCACGCTCCACCATTTGCTCCATTCTGGTTCCCTGTTCCCGCCGTTCTGGTAGCCTCTCCTGCCTTGCTGTGCCCCTCCTCCTCGTCTGGTGTGCCCGCCCTTGTCCCCCTTGGTGTGGCTCCCGCGTTTTGTGTGTCTGTGTTGCTCCTCCCCCTGTCTGGTGGCGCTGCTGGGTGCCCATGTCGCGCACCCCCTCCTGTCCCACCCGCCATGTGAGCACCCCCCCCCCCAGCCCCACACGCCCCCCTGTGGGCACTGCGCCGGGACACTCTGCTCCATGGCCCCACTCACCACTCGCACTGCCACACGGACAGAACGGGGGACGGGGCGGACTTTGTCGCGCCCACGGACTTGCCAAAGGGCGAAATGGCGTTTGGTTTGCGCTTTGCCTCCACGGTGAGGCGTGCCCCGTGGGTCCGGGAGAAGGGGGGGGGGGAAGGAATGGCACTTCACTGCGGTGGAGCCTCAGGCAGACTTGTGAGGCCCTGAGGCCTTGGCTGGGTCACTGGAGTCGGCCGGGGATGCCTGCGGTACAGGGGATCGCTAGGCACAGGGAACGGTAAGGGGCGCAGGGGCGGTTGCAAAAGCGGTTACCGGGGACCAGCAAAGCGGTGGGAGGCGGCGTGGCGGCGGTTACTAAAGCGGTTGACGGAGGTTGCAGGTTTGGACTACCGCCAGAGGGAGCAAGTGGTCCCCGCTTCGGCCCCCGCCCCGCCCCCCCCCCGCCCGCCTTCAATTGATTCCCTTGGGGGGCAGGCATTTTCCGTTAAGCCGCTCAAAGGACTGTCACTTTGGAAGGGCACAGCCGTCACTTAATACATACGCTCGCCAGACACGAGCCCACCGGTGTCATTCGACAGCAACACACTGCAACCCCACTGACGCACACAGACCACGGACTGGCTTGGAGCTGCCAGTGGCGTCACAAGAGCAATGCCATGTGTGCGGTCCTCAATCACCAGAGACACCAATCAGCAAAGGAATAGTCAAAATGACCGGGTGAGCTGATTCTGTCAAATAAATCGACCTTTCTCTGCATTTGCAGAAGCCGCGGGTCTTTGATGGAAAACCACCCCAACCAATGAAAACGACCGGAAGGTGCCGCACGCGCGGCGCGCGTGCGGCGGGATCAGCTTTCTCTGTGGCCGACGATCAGAGGCTGTCAATACCAATGGCGACCGACTGCCATCGGCACCTTCAGAAACACAGCGCGACTCTGCGCGACCGCTTGACAGCGCAAGCGCTGCGCTCTTCCCGGGCTGAGCGGGATTGGCTCTGGTGAGGGCACACTCACATGAATTTGGAAACAGGCCATGGGCTAGAGGGACGGACCGGGGACGGAGCGGGGACAGTGTCTTGTGACA
Organism: Eutreptiella sp. 'Long Island Sound 2002'; assembly: GCA_964036045.1. Taxonomy (NCBI): domain Eukaryota; phylum Euglenozoa; class Euglenophyceae; order Eutreptiales; family Eutreptiaceae; genus Eutreptiella; species Eutreptiella sp. 'Long Island Sound 2002'. The sequence continues at coordinate 23,289,079 of OZ038402.1, forward strand.
CGCCTATCCCGCAGAAATGCCCACATGCATGCACAAGGCCGCGCACACACACACACACACACACACATACACACACATACACACAGTTTGTGAGGGAAACAATGAACCAACGACCAAGACCCAGTGTGGATGATACGATGCACAGCAGGGCAACGGTCACAGGGCACAAGTCTCCGGACACCTCATCAAACCAAACAGAACAAAATCATTGTTTGAGGCTAGGTGCCTTGGAGTGCTGTAGCCCTGTAGTGGTGCTCAGGCCTGGACCGACAGCTACACCGCACTGAATCGCTGTTATCGCACCGAACTAACGTTACACACACACGCGCGCGCGCGCGCACAAGCGCACACCGTTGCAAACAAACGCATGGTGCGGACACGCCAACACCCGACAAACGCCCTGCGGATGCAAACACACACTTTGTCACAACCAAAACAGAAGTGCAAAAGAGAAGAACTCTCACTCCAGAACAGATGCTCCAGAGTACAGGGGATGTTGTCACGGGTGGCAGTACACAAGCAAAACAGGGCAAACGGCAGCCCTGACATGCAGCTGGCGGGAAGCAAATCCACACAGCTCACAATCAGCGATTGGTGCACACACAGACACACACTTTGTGAGAGAAACCAACGAACCGACGACCAATGTGGATGGGCACAGGCAGGCAGTCACAAGGCTCTGGCTTCAAAACACCTCATCAGGCCATCAAAACAGGGAGAGTCATGTGGCTAGGCGCCTTTCTGTAGCGAGGTTGGGGACATGGGGTGCATGCAAGAGGCTCGTCTACCCCCTGTGGCTGATTCATGTCAAGCCACCCCCCTGGGCACCAAACTTGCAACACACACACACACACACACACACATAAAGAGAGAGAGAGAGAGAGAGAGAGAGAGACGCACAGACACACACGCGCGCGCGTACGCATGGGCGCGCACATGTTGGAACATGTGCACGTACCAATGACCGCGGCCTTTGAGCAACGAAAACGCATAAAATAAGTGAACTGCCAAGCAGGTGCCGCTCAGTCTCAGCTCGAAGACCAGTCTGCTGACGGCCCCGTGTGCGCCAGACCCCACGGGCGGCGAGGGGACTGCAGCCTGACAGACCTGCCAGAGCCCTCACCGTTGGGGAGGGCAGACGTGCATCACAGGGAATGGGCACCGGACTTGATGTTGGTGTGCGGCAAATCCCACGTCAGCGCGACCATGTGCGTGCCAGACCCGGGCAGACCCCATCCCCACCACCTGCCAGGCATCTGCCGCCATCGCAAACGGTGGCTTGGCGCCGCAGCCACCGCAGCAGACAGGCTCGTCGCGGGGGGTGCGAAGCCGAATGAAGGTGAGCTAGGCGAAGATGCTGGTGGAAACTTTGGCAGACCTCCCCTGGGGGCGCACACACAGCACCAATTATTACGTTGTTTATCCCGGGAGCACCCCTGAAAACCACCCCCCTGCAGAAGCATGCATGATCCATTCAAAACCGCATCGGGGGCGCAGAATTCAGGACCCTGGGCCCCGTGGCTACCGGTGGTGGAAAACAGACTTTGCACACAGTGCACGGTGCGCCCCCTCTGTTTCACACTGCTACCCACCAAGAGCTACTGGCTTGCCCCCACTAAAAGGGACATGACTTCAAAGAGGAGCGGGGGAGGAGGGGCTCATACGGGAACGAATGCCACGGAGGTGCACCAAGAGACACAAGCGGCGGGACGGGATTCCACCGCCACGGAGGTCTGCCCGGCAACGGCAGGCGGAAGCCCGCCGTCCCGGCACAGAGGGTGCCTGACGCCAGCCCTACCACCCGCCGCACACCAACATCAAGTCCGGGGTGTACCAAACTAGAGCCTGAAAGTAGGGACACCATTTGGAGATGGGCGACACACCGTGCCAAGCGGCCCAATTCAGGGTCCGGAAAGATTGGCTCGTGTCTCAGCCCTCCACTTGTCACAGCCAGCCGGGAATAGTGCCATTGAGACCGAATGGGGGGGGGTTGGCATGTCGCCAAACCCCCGGATGGGAGGAGGGGGGGCTGCCTCCGCATTTAAGCCCCGCCTGGTACGCCATCGGAAGCTGCTGGATTGCCGGAACCGAGATTCCCTACGGGCTCCCAATGGCACTGGAAAGCTGAAAAAGCACAATCAGACGTTGCTGTACTGCCATCCCAGGGTCCCCAACGCTGGGAATTAGAACGTGCCGTACACAGGCCTGCCTTCTCGGGTGCCAAAGGCAGGGGAGGGATCACACTATTTGCTGAAAGGAGTGTTGCTCGGGGGCATGTCGGCCCAAAATGATGCCCGGCACACGCGTGACGCAGTCCAATTGCCTCCATAGCCCTCGCGGGGATGACATAACTCTTTGCGTTTTTGTTTTTTTTTGGAAATACATGTCCAGCGTCACAACGGCGAATGTCCTCAGAAGGCAGCCCGATATACAGAGGACGCCAACATCCCCAGGTCAAGGGTCAGTGGATAGTGCCCCCAGATGATCTGCCACTGCCCCTGGATATGGCGCATGGGGCGGTGGTCACTGCTGCGATGACCCCTTTGTAACGTCATTCTTTTCTTTGCATGGCCCCACACCTGCTTGACCCTGGCCTGCCAACCCGGGGACGACATAACTCTTGCTTGTTGGGGCCCCAAATGGCAGAAGAATCAAAAAGGCCCTATGTTGCCCTTGGGGGAGGAAGCGATTGGCCATCGGCTGATCGTTGTGGAACATCCCGCTCTACGGCACTGTGGCGGTGGCGGCGCTGGACCCGCGGTCCCGCCGCCCACGCATCCAATGCACCGGGGCCCCTGTAGGCCCCGGGTGCAGGTGCCCCCCCCCCCCCACGAGAGGGCAACGTCACTTGTGCGGGTCAGGCGGATGGCGGAGGAGGTGCGCACAGGGGAGAAGGGCGCTTTCAGGAACGGATACAAAAGCGGTTGGCGGCGGTCGGAAAAGCGGTTGAGCGGGTACAAATCGGTTGGAGGGCGGTTGGGGACGGTTGGTAGGCCTGACTGTCACCCCCAAGAAACGGGAGCCCCCCGCTTCGAGCGCCGTCGTGGGCCTGTGGCGAGGCAGAAATAGAAACAATGCAATAGACGCACGAGCTCCGGCGTAACTCTCTCCAACGGGCCATCCGAGGACGGCCAAGGGGAGCTGGAGCCGGGCCGTGCTCATGACACGGCGATGGGGGAGAGGGAAAACACGGTCAAATAAACCGACCTTTCGCTACATTTGACAAAGTCGCGGGTCTTTGATGGAAAACCAACCAAACCAATGAAAACGACCGGAAGGTGCCGCACGCGCGCCGCGCGTGCGGCCGGATCACCTTTCTCTGTGGCCGACGGTCAATACCAATGGCCACCGACTGCCATCGCCAGGGGCGACACGGGCGTGACGATCCCGCGACTGCACCGCGGGGGGTCCTGTGGCCACGTTCGCAATGGAGCACGGGTGCACTACACTGCTGGCCCCCCCTGAAGAATGGAGGCCAATATCGCGAGACGGGACCGGCGGCCGGAGGCAAGGGGCGGTGCCCCGATGGCCCTGAGTCGCCGGGGCTATGGCTCGTGTCCGTCGCCTGCGCCCTGCGCAGCGTCCTCCGCCCCGACCGCCTGCCCCGGGTCGCCGCCGCCGCTTGGGACCGGCTGGTCCGCGGTGGTCGCTGGCGCCTCAGACGGTTCTTGTTGGCCGGGCTCCGCGGGGCCGGGGGCTGCGGGCTGCGGTGCCACCGCGACGGGCTCGTCGGCCGGAGGGGCGGGCGCGTCGCCGTCTGCCGCCGGCCCCGCGTGGGCACCGGCGGCCTCCTCCGCCGCAGGGGCGGCCTCCTCCGCCGCAGATGCGGCGATTGGGGGGTCCGCGGCGGCGGGCGCCGGCGGCTCATTCGCGACGGACGCGCCCCAGGCCTGGCCCTGGCCGGTGGACTCAATGCCGTGCAGCACCGCGGCGACGGCGGCGGGCTCCACGACGGCCTGCGTGGCCGCCCCGAAGCCGCGGACCGCCTGCCCCGCGGCGGCCCGCGTGCGCCGCGCCGCCGGCGGGACGGCGCGCGCGGCCGGGCCCGCGCGGTGCGCCGCGCGCACCGCGGCGTTCCGGAGCCAGACCGCGGCGCGCCGGGCGCCGGCGCCGATGTCGCGGACCCCTTTGACGTAGTGCTCCTCCAGCGACTGGGCGAGCGCCACGGGGCCCTGGTGCGTCGCGAGGCCTGCGGCCGTTGCGGCGGCGACGGCAGCCCCGGTGCCGAGGAGGCCGCCGGGCAGAGCCTTGTTGATGAGGCGACCTGCAGCAAAATGTCGCCATGGCGGCGAGGGAGAGGCAGTTCGGGGGGGGGGGGGGGGGCAGTGATGCATTCGGTGGGAAGGGACCTCGAAGGCGGCTCCAGAAGCGGTTAGGCAGGCGGTTGGAGGAGGTTACTAAAGCGGTTGGGGGCGGTTACTGTCGGTTACAAATGCCATTGAGCCTGGCATTTGCCGTCAGTGGGTCGGTACCCCCCCCCCCTCTAATGCATCCCTGGGGGGGGGGGGGGGGGGGTCTCGGAGGGCGTCTCCTGACCCTCTCGGCACCCACCTGGGATCCGGTGGTTGGAGCTAGACCCCTCATGAAGCCACGCCATGCCGAAGAAGGAAAAACAGTCATTTCATGAAGGGGCTGTGGCCATGTGGAACATGTGTGCAGAGCGTTTCTGGGCTCCATTGGTTTGCCCTGCAATTTGGGCGGGGGGGGGGAGGGTGTTTGGGTTTGCTTATCCTTGGACCCGCCTGAAGTCCTACCCCCGTGTGACAGTCCGTCCCGTTCTGTGCCAACGTTAGCCTTGGCGGTTGGCGGTTGGCGGTTGGCGGTTGGCGGTTGGCGGCGGTTGGCGGTTGGCGGTTGGTGGTCCCTGGGGGCTCTCCTTAAGGGCTGTCCTTAGCAAAACAGGACAGCCCTTCTTCATAAGGACAGCCCTGACCATAGGTCCCCAAATCGCCGGGCATACGACAGCCGGCGACCACCAGACGAACCCACACCGGACAACACACAGCAAAGCACGTCGGCACTCCCAAACACAAACACCACACGCCCCTCTTCAAATCCCCCCCAAATGTTGTGACGCCCCCCGCCCCCCCTGCCCCACCACACAATGATACCACTAAAACTGCAGAGGCGCCTCGTATTTCCCATGCTTTTTTGACGCCCCCCCCCCCCCAGGACCATGACGTCAGCATGATCCTGACCTCATCCTGACCACAGGGGGGGGGGGGGGATTGCAAGGGAGGAACTCCGCAGGCGCCCCGGCAGCAAAGCGATGGGATACCGATGGCTCTTTTTACCTAAAAGAAAATCAAAACCTTTTTACCAAAATCGTTTTACCAATTTTTTTACCAACATCAAAATAAAAAAAGGGACCATTTTAGCAAAATCAATTGATTTTGATTTTGGTAAAAAGGTTTGGGTAACAACGACACGGGCGAGCGGGGGGGGGGGGGGGGGGGCGTGCTGGCGGGTGCAAAACGGATGGAGGGCGTTGGGGAGAGGACGGAAGCGGAGGTGACTGTCATCCCCGAAGACGGGGGGTGGGGGCAACACTGCCCTCAAGTGCCAACGTCGACTGCGTGGGGGGGGGGGGGGGGGGTCACGAAATCGTGGTCTCCTGACCGGCCGCTGATCGGCAAATACTGCGCACCGCCGCACTCTCAAAGGCCCTGCGCCGCACTGCAGGGCACCGGGAGGGGGCGGCACCTGCTGCGCCGACCCCCTGCGCCACCCGCCGCAGGGGCCCAGTCTTGGCCACGGCCGTGGTCTCCGCACCTTCGTCGTCGTCGTCGTCGTTGGCCTCCACCGCCTCTTTCACTTTGTGCTCCAGATCGTCGCTGAACACCGGGTCTGCGGCTGCTGAAGCGACACGTCCGGAACAGGGGGGCAGGGGCGGGGGATTGGGGCTGCGCTTGAGGCGGAGGGAGGCGGAAGGGAGGCCCCAACAGTAGCTGCACCAGCGGTTAATGGCGGTTGGAGAGCGGGTGCAGCGGCTGTGCTGGCGGTTGTAAAACGGTTGGAGGGCGATGGGCTAATTGCACGAATATGATTTTTTATCAAACTCAGAGAAGTCTACGTGTGGGCCAACGCACATGGGACGAGGTCGGCTTGGGGCCTACCGACCCGTGCAATGGATGCGGCAGGTTCCTGGCCCGCCTGTCCTAACACGGGCCTGGTTCTGGTTCAAGGGGGGGAAATGCGGAAACCAGGGGTCGCCGTGTTTGGACAAGCCCGTGGTACCGTGCGGCACATACCACAGAATACATGTTTGCGGACATAAACCAACCCTCCCCATCAAAACATGACAGTACAAAGCAACAGGCCAACATACACCACACAACACAAGAGCACATGGAATCACACCTGCACCAACACTTTACCACCCCTACAGACCCTTCCTGCAGCCTGCACAAAAAGCGACAAACCACATTCTCTATTGGATGGGAACCGCAAGAACGATGGGTCGAAAAAAGGCCGGAAACACGAGGCCACCATGTTTGGACAAATCCGTGTTGGGACAAGGGAGAGGGGGGGGGTACCCCCCCCTGTGTGACATTCCGTCGGGTCGCTGTTTCTTTACGGGGCCCTGGACGGTCACCCGTTCTTCCCTTCGCATGTTGCGTCGGGTCGCTACTTTCTGTCGGCCGCTGCGGCCGGTGCTCTTGCGGGGGGGTGGTACCCCCCCCCCGTCCCTGTGGAAGCAACGGTAAATGACCAGAAATTGACGGAACCAACGCCCAGTGTTGCTTAGACAAGGGCGTTGCTCACGCGCTGCATGAATGGCGCCTCCCCTCCCTACGATCTCTTAATGGGTTGATGCACATGCCTCCCAAGACCAAGAATTCTGTCATTGTTTCTAAACTCAGAAAAGGCTACCAATACCATCATCCAAATCGGGTTCCGTGACACAACAAATGCACATCACGCATCTCAAACCACGGTGCCACACAGCACACATGATACACAGTTGGGCCAGTGGAACACCGCCCCACCAAAATCTGTGGTGCAAAAATTGACGGAACCAAAACCGAGTATTGCTTGGACATGGGCGTTGCTTGGCCATAGATCAACGATGGTTGTCACCCGCCACTGCTTGGGCTAAAGCCGGTTGCTTCTTCGCCCAGCCCGGGGGGTCCGGGGGCACGGGTTTGTGCCTGCGCGCAGGAGCGGAACTACAATGAACGCCGTCGGTCCACCACCGCCCACTGTCGGTTCAAGGCCAACTGCTGACGGCCCAGCGATGGCGGTCAACAGCCAACTGTCGGCGGTCACCCGCCAACAACGAACCGCCAACAGCCAACTGCCAACCGCCAACCAACCGCCAACCGCCAACCGCCCACCAACTGCCAACTGCCGACCGCCAATCGCCAACGAACTGCCCACTGCCCAACCGCCAAATCGCCAACTCCTAACCGCCGGCCGAGGACAATCGACCTTACTTCAAAAAAAACGAGTCCTGCCCCTTCAGGAAATCCCTGACCAAAAGCAAACACTCGCAGTGTTTTCCCTCACCCGTCGCGCCTCCCGTTGCCTTGGCCCTCCGTCGCGAACGTGACGGACGATGCGGCAAAGGGCCCAGGGCGGCGGGGGCCTGGTCGCAGGACCCCCTCCCGGCGTGAGCACCCCTCGGCGCAGGCAACTGGGGGCTGGGACCTGGTTTGCCGACGTGGCCCACGGCCACTTCCTTCTCGGGGTCCACCGTCGTGCCGAGGTCCGCCTTCGCTGCCTTTGCGTCCACGTGTTGAGCGCCTTGCCCTTTGGTGTCTTGTACGACGCCTGCAAAGCCAAAGGGGCGGGGGGTGGGGGGGGGGCATGAGGTAGCCCTTCTGCAGTGCTGGGGTGGCCCCGGCACAAATCCTGATGGTACACCACCAGCCCTGCACCCAGACCTACTGGGCCCCGTTTCGCCAGCCCCCCCCCCCGTTTCCCCCCCATTTCCACCCGGGTTTTCCCCATTTGCCCCCGTTTCCCCCCCGATTTCCTTCCCGTTTGTCCCCCATTGCCCCCCCCATTCCCCCCCCGTTTGTCCCCCATTTTGCCCCCGTTTTGCCTTCCTTTCTCCCCGTATTTGCCCGATCCCCCCCCCCCCCCGGTTTCCCTCCGCCCCCCCCCACCCCCCCACCCCCCTTTTCCCTGCCTTTTCCCCGGGTCCACCCCGTTTCCCCCCGTTTCCCCCCGATGTCCCCCGTTACCTTATGGTCTATGACTTCCCAGGAGGTGTACCCGATCTGGGGACATCCCGGCCCTGCGTCCGGCACGCGCGGTCACCCTGGACACCCCAGCGCCCGGGATGGTGGGCTGAGGCCTCATCCGAGACTTACCAGACCAGTCGCTGCCGTTTTTGCTGCAACCGCCGAGCCATGTGACCGCGCCCGGCCATTGCTTAGCGACCAGGGGGGGGGGGGATTTATGGTCCTGGCAACCCCGCCGACCGACCCCGCCACCTACCCCACCCACATCAGAAAAGCTTTCCTCAGGGGGAAAAAATGAAATTTCTCAAAGGGGCCGGAAATCTGAGGCCCATTTTACGTACACAAATTTTGTTTGGTCTATGCCCCCCCCCCCGTTTGGAGTCGTGTGGTGTGCTAGTCACAAGAGCAAGCACACGTCAGCACAAAAAAATCCTCATCAGTGGTACCATAGGCGCCTTTCGGTCTGGAAGGAGAATTGCAGGAGTGGCAGTACTCAGTCCAGGTACTGTAATGAAGTCCAACGGCGATCCCCCCCCCCCCCCCCGCGGGCCACAAAACTATGGCCCGGAACTCGCGGTCAAAGGGGCAGGACCATGGGGCCGAGCCCACTGGCCCACCAAGGTCACGCCGTGGGTGGCAGGCCTGCAGTTGAAATGGGGCAGTACGCTCCCGGGCGCCCTCAAAGCCCGACCAACGGTTTGTAACCGCCTCATGTCGCCCACCTGCTACCCTGTCCACGGTAACTGCACCGCCTTGGGCCTTGTCCCTTGAGCGCATCCCTCGGGGCAGGGGGGTGGGCTTACAGGCGGCGGTATGGGGGGGGGGCACCTTTGGCTGCAGATGGGGTGCGCTGTGCATGTCCCATGCCCTTGAGCCCGGGCAGCCCCACGTAGAAACAGCTCCCCAACACCAGGGCCATGGCGATGGTGGCGATGAAGATCGGGAACGGGTCCCGGCGAGGGGCAGTCTTGGCACTCCGGACCTGTTGTGGCAGGGCACGAGGAGGCGGTGCGTTGTGTCATGGAGGGGCACAAGGGGATATGCTTTGTAATGGCCATAGATGGACAGTGGTTGTCACTCTCCAGAATCCCTCTGGGATTCCAACAGCACGTCACTGGCACCTTCCGTTCAAGCCCAAGGGACCACTCTCAGGCGGGGGACAACAATGTTCACGGTGGAATTGGAATCGGCAGCATTCAACTGCAAGACCGGTGCTACGATGGGGGAATGTTTGCCCGGCGCGCTACTTTTAGACTATGTTCCCCCCGAAGAGCCCCCAAGCACACCCCTTGGAAACGCCCTTAGAATTAGGTGACCCAAACTGCCCCAGCTCAAGAAAGTTGCAAACTGGGGTACACAGTACCACTCTCGCTCCTTTAAGGGCGATCTTGGTCAACACCTTAGCAAGTTGGGAGAATTGGGGGTTAGGATAGCACAACCGCATCGATCTCCAGTAGAAGCGATAGGCGTTATTGAGGTATCGCGAACAGTAGAGCTGCATCATAACATTGGTCCCACAAGTGTGGGTGTCAATACATTCAGTACAATAGTGCTCCTTACACTCATCACAAACTGCGACGGTGGAGCGTTCTGGCAACACAACACACACTTCTGCCTCATCCTCTGCCTCATCTTGCGTGCCACAACCGAGCAAACAGCTGCTCAATGCGTGCCCTATACCACCCGTGCACGTCATTGTAACATTGTCGGTGGGCTGTCAAAGTGCCATTCTTTCTTCCAATGAATGGCACAATGACATGAATCCACCCCTTATCAGCACCATCATGGCCCCCAACTTCGAAATCAAAGAAATCACCTCGGGTATGAGAAGGTCCATACCCATCCCAAATCAAAACATCTGCTGATGTCCCGGGGGCCAAGGGGCAAATCCATATAATGTTGCCCAACATATCAACGGCAACAGTCCACCGGTAGGGCACGGGTCACAAAAGATGCCCGGCGCGCGCCCGGCGCGCTAACGTTCCCCCGATGACTGCGTCACTGACTGCGCCTGACATACTACCGCTCAAGGACCATCGCCTGCCTGAGAATGGTCACTTGGGCTTGAGCAGAAGGCACAAGATCTGTCACTGCCTGCAAGGAGGAGCGATTGCAACCACAAACATGACAGGCCGCGGAGGTAAAAGCAGCCTGTCCGCGCAAGAAATAAGACGCGTGCACACTAAATGCCTTCAATTATTGACAGGGCACCAAGACTCCAACAAATCGGGGCACAAAATCGGGGCAAATCGGGGAAATTGGCCCCTCCTGATTTGGGTGTGGGGTTGGGTGTGGTGTGGAATGGAGGGCGACACCGGGAGGTGCGGTGTCGTGTGTAACAGGGGCGCACATGGTCATGACGTCACGTTTTGGATTAAGCAGCATGATCCTGACCTCATGCTAGACTCAATCAGTTGGACTTGCTGCGGCTCACGGATGTCTGTTGGCTGTGGCAAAAATGACCGTTTTTGGCCTTTTTTTGGAACCAAAAGTGTTATTCCTCGGACCCCAGATGTCAATTCCCAGAGGTTTTTTCGCAATTGTGGCATAACAACATCCAATTTGCATTGTAGTATTTTATGTTTGGGATTTGAGACGTTGGTGTCTTCAAAAAGCCGATTTTCTGTCCTATTTGGGGGGGCACAATCTGTTGTGGCATGCTTGGGTACGGCGGGTTTACAGTACATGTTCAGCATTTCTCAGTTGTTTGGCGTTGGGCCCTTGAAGGAAGCCACTTCCCTCAAGGTCAGTGAAATTGAGGGGGCTCCTGTGCACCGGGGTCTACGCCCGCCTGCAGTGACCCCCCGAATGGCAAAACGGGGATATGGCACTTGGTGTTGGTGGTCATCTGTGAAGACATGCCCTCACATGCAAAGCCACAAAAGAAAGAAACTTATCGGGGGGCTGGGGTTCAGATATGTCATCATTTGCCATGTATTTGGTGCAAAAAACTTGGCCAGTTTCATCATAATAACTGACTAATTGACTACTGGTGCTTCCTGTCAATTGAGCCCTTTCCCCCAAAAGTTTTGGGGGGCTCTATCTGACCCCCCGTCCCCCCGGAGTTGAAGACCCGACGGCCCACGACAGTGTCTAGAGAATGCATAAGTGTATCCGACTGAACCCGAGTGAACACACTACCCAGGACCTCGTTGTGCAAGGACTGCCCTGCAAGGGCCAGTCCAGTGTGGTACCCCACAGGGGGAGGCCACTAGGCCTGAGGCTGGTCGGAGAAGAAGAAGAGGCTGCTTGCTAGCAGGGTGGAAAAAGCGGAGGAAGAAGGGGGGCTGGGACACCTTCAGCGGCTGGCATTCATGTGCACCACTCGCCTCAGACTGCCCATTCAGCTCTGAGAACAACTTGCTCAGGGCTTCGTGGAGGCGCTTTTGTATTTTGGCCAGTCGCCCAACGGCCTGACTTTCCAGCAGTCTTTCTTGGCATTCGATGTCAGTGTCATGGGGTTCCATCATTTTGTGTGTGAGGGAAGCCCTTGACGCAGGGGACGTGAAGGAGGGCAAACGAGGCAACAGTCAACATGGGCCAGCAATGGGCAGCATGGGCCATCCCCCCATCCTCCCCCTGATGCTCTCTGGAGGACACCAGGGGCCATGTGCTGCACCTAAGTCAAAGCCGTTGTCTGTGCAGTGCCGCAGGAAGATGGATATCGATATCCAAAAAGAGTGGATGATATGCGGAGCGGATGGACAGGGCCATACAACCACCAAAGCCCCTCACAAAGGTTTGCTGACACCATTCATGTTGCCAACGATTCCAACAAACCAACAAACACCCCTGCCAACAACGAGAGGATCTCCGACATGCTGTCCTTTTGCCAGTTCCTCCACGTCAAATAGCAAAAAAACTGAGAAAAGATGAGAAAAGCTAAAGAAAGGTTTGATGACAGGATTTCACATCCAAATACTATAAAAACGTAGCACTTGCGCGGTCGAAAGCCATACGTAAGGGGGAATCCTTGCACTGTGAGCGCACTGCACGCGCATTGCACGTCACGATGTACACGCTGTCCCCTTCGGCGCCGGGCAGTTTTCTCTAGGGACACTTGTTGGTGGCTGACCCGGCACCACTATCTTTCAAAACCCGGGGGGGGGGGGGGGCTGGGGGGGGTCGCATACAAGGACCGGGCCCGGCCGCCCCCCCGTGGCTGTCCCACTGGGAGATTTCTACATACCTATAGACGCCGTCTCTTTTCAATGATGCCGCCAAGTGAGACTTTTAGCGTTCCAGAACCGAATATTCAAACATGACCGATCTACCATCTGGTCGAGGTAGTTGGCAGCTCCGCTGGGGACGCCTTTAATAAAGAAGTAGAAGTCCTTCTCATTTCGGACTGTGTCCGTGCACAAGATTCGTACGACAATCATCCATAGCATATGGTCATAGTCGTTGACAATGTCCTCCAGGGGCGTCCATTCAGTGGGGCCGTTCAGAAGAAATGCCAACTAACTTTTGGACATGACTGTACTTTTTGCGATTCTGGTGCTCCTCCCTAGTTTAGTGCACATTTGGTCCATTCTGCCGACCTGTCCAACAACAGTATATCACAGATGCTTCTAAGCAGACGGATCATACGTCTGCCATCAAGCTGCATGGCGATGAGCGGGGGGACGCACGGCGCCTGGTCCCTGGATAGCACTACCCATAGTTTCATCGGCTTCCCCTCCATGCCGGAGTATGTCGTCAACGAACTGCCTGTCCACGGGATTGCCCTACCATGAGCATCGTGCACCTGATCTTTCCGGGCTGAGAAGATTGGGAGTACAAACAGACCGCAATTCCTGGGATGCGTTCAATGCCGAATGGGGCGGGGGGCAGTCTGTGATCTGCATATTAGTGTTCATGTTGGTTCCGGAGGTCAGTCCATCTGTAAGCTCATATTGCCGCGGAAAATGGGTGTGCATGTTGTGGAGGAATGCTGGACGCCGCTACTGTGCACTCGTGTTGATATACCATTGTTCATCCACCTAGATCCCAATGCCAGGCGTGGATGGCACCTAGTGATACGCACCGGAGAGGCCCTTCCGGACCACTCGCTGTATCCGCTCGTGATGGTCGTTTGTGGCAGTTGGGGTGTCGGCCTCATCCAGGTGCATGGTGGCGTCATCATCTTGGAGAGCAGGCGATTTCCCTTTTGTCAGGGTGCATATCCATGAGATCATTCCTCCCAAACCACAATGTCAAACGTGTACAACGGTGTCATTGTCAATGGGATAGCAGCTTAGCTAGCCACGGTCCATGAGGACGATACCTTGCATGGTGACGTAAAATTGTTCATGTGGGTATCACCGCCCGAGGGAGATGATGTCCTTCTGGGCCTTTGCTGTGGTTGTGAGGTGCACATGTATGACCAGTGTGCGCTATGAGTCCTTGGCAAGGACCTGTGTCCCAAAGGGTGGAGGGGAGGGTTGGTTACCATTGTTATTTTCTTTTTGCAAACACCCGATTGAGTTTAGGCCATCCAGTTGCTGGTGTGCATGGGCACCCAGGCCTGGACTATATGTACAAGATGAATTGGAAAACCTGCAGCTTCATGCATGTGAGGCATGTCTCTGGGCGGGGGGGGACACTGTCGGGGGGGGCAATCCGTTGCTACTGTACATTTTATGCGGCGGTGTAAGCTCCCACAGCTCACAAAGCCCACCAGTTTCAGACTTAGGAGCGGATGTCATATGTGCAGGGTGAGGGGTGGGGAGGTTCAAGGACAGCTAATAGACAGGCGCGTCGAGAAACACGCTCCCGGTCCCGGTCGGATCAAGGTGTGGGACTAATCATCTCCCAATCCGATTACGTCCTAGCGGATAGGGGACGCAGTGAGCTGGATGCCGTCTGTGTGATCGAAGGCCTGCCGTACGGGGGACCCGGTGAGTTGCACAGCGCTGGCGTCCTCCTTGTCGTGGGAGCGCGAGCGTTTGCCACGCATGCCCTCCAGCGAGAGGAGGGGGGGGGGCGTTTCCGCTTGAGCAGAAGGCATTGGACGATGTCCGCCTCTGCGGCCAGGTGACGTTCCTTTTGGGACGAGGCGCCTACCAGCCAATGGTCGGAGGTCGCCGTCCATCGTGCCATCTGAGTCGCCACGTGTTGCTACACACTCATGGACGCCGCTTGGGCAAACAGGACACTATTGCGTCCGCCCGCTTGGGCGCAGCTGTGGTAACACAAGTCCCGCACTCTCCTGTCATTTTCCCTCCCAAACTCGCGGGAGGTCTTACAGAAAGATGCGAGGTACACCTCCTCCCTTGGCAAGCCATGCACAGCCATTGGCCGTGTGCGCGCATGTAGTGTGCCACCATAGCAGCCCACTTAAGGTATCATTGGTGAGCCATCGTGATATGGTGTAGGGTGGCCCCACCAATAGCCTGCATCTGCCGGGTGTAGACCTCGTATAGTTGCCCATGCAAGGACAACGTGGGAAGGTATGAGTGGGCGTAAGAGTGAAGCTGTAGGAGGGGGTTTGTTAACTGCTCTCTCATGGCTAATGAGGCACACGCTACGCAGCGCCTAAACCAAAAACGAAGGGCAAGCATGGCAGTGTGCCATGCTTGCGGCGTCTTCATGAGCCACTACGCAAGCCGATGTGCTCCCATGGTCAGATGAAAGTGTGTGCGGGCGTGGGCAGCCAAGACCTGTTTGGTTGCCGTCCACATCCGGTGGGTGTAAGCCACCCCACACATGGCATACAGAGGCCCTTGCCCTGAGTCCCGGTGTGGAGAGGTCGGGTTAGGGGGGGTGCCGTAGACAGGGAGGAGATATGCTCCTGCACTTGTTGGATCTCCGGTGGGGGGGGGGACGGGGAAGTTGTGCAAGAGTGTGTGTCATCAGTGTGTGTGCCTTGGTCCCTTGATATGGTGCACGCCACGGCTATGGCGCGGGGCGCACGCAAAACAACCGCATCCAGCACGCCAGTGTGGTACACGTCATTGCGATGGAAAGTGGTCCAACAACACCCTACTGAGGATACCCTACTTGAACAGGTGGCCTAAAATCCGAAGCGGCAAGCAAAGCACAAACACGGGCCAAAACGGGCGGGACCCAACCCTATATTGGTGCCACCCCACCCCATACCGTAAGTCCCGTTTGAGTGGGGGGGGGGGGGGGGGCTATCAACGAGAGACTGCGGGACTGCAATTTAGAGATGTGCACCAGGTACTCCGGGGAGGCTGACGAAAGCCACTACTGTGCGAGGTGCGCCCATGGCCCGCACGGCCACACCCATTCTTGCAGAAAGACCGGGCCGCCAAGCAACATCGTGAATCAAGCAGGCATGTGGCGTACCTCGCTCTGTGTCGTGACACAATTCACAGTGGACGTTCGTCGTTTCCTTGGGGTGGGGGGGCATCCCTGCCTGCGGATGTTGCCCCACAGCCACGGCAGCCACGCTTGGCATCGCCGCGCACGTAGTGGGAGCCAAGTGACCCTATGGACTCCCAGGTGGGAGGGGTATGGACACATTGTTGCAATCCATTTTTTGGCTTGGGTGAGTGCCTCTTCCAACCTAGAGAGATACTTGAGGGGGAGGTCGGAGACAATTGTGGCAGGCGGAGGGTCGTAGCCAGTTTGGCCAACCCATCAGCCTCATTGTTGCGCAAGAGATCAAGTCACTGTTGCGCATTGCGCGCATTGGACAGTTGGCGCTAGCCGGGGATCCAGCGCACGGTAATAGGATTTTAGTGGATCACATAAGCGGCCATTCCGGCGCTTTGCGGTGAGGGGGTTGGGGGCCATGGTCCACTACCGCTTTGGGTCTAATGTGATGGTGCACCTTGGGGGGGGCAAGCCTGGCTGCCACACATAGGCCCATCAGCTCCGCCCGGTAGGAGGTTTGTGGGCCATGGACGCGTGCAATCAGCTGAAACCCTCCGCATGTGATCGCCATGCCCGCAGACGGGCCTCCGTGGGCGTCATCAAATACTCAGTGCACAAGAAGCTTACTACCGTCGCTATGCCACTCCCTTTCCAATGGTGGTTGAACTTTGGTGTAGACCCCGAACCCTGACACCGTTGTCCGGCTGTACCCCTTGGGTACTTCACCATAGCATAGGCACCGCTCCGGCTGGAGAGTAGGAGTGATGTTTCTTGGCAAAGTTGGGTTGGCCTGCAGTGGGTTGTTGGGCGGCCAGCAAACGGCCATCCTCGGTATCCTCGGTATCATAGAGGTCAGGCCCTCATGGGCGATACCGTATGGGCTGCAAGGAAACCCTTGGCATCGCTGTCATCGACTGTAGGAGGGCCACATAGGTCAGTATGGGTGTTTGGGTGCAGGGGACGGGTGCTCCCAGGGGGTACGAGAACGGCTCCGGGTGTACCCGCACGGCAAGCTGCATGCTGCTAACATACTTTCGCCTGTACTCCCAATACATCTGTTGCACTCCCATGCCCCCTTGTTTCGGCGGGGTCCCAGGCATGTGATGGTTCATTGTGGCTTCCATGCTCTTGGGTGCGCGGATGAATTCCGAAGCGAGGGTGTCAATCTAGTGTAGGGTTGTCGGAGGGGAGGAGGACGAGACGGTGAAGCCAGCTTGGGAGGAGCACAAAATTGTCTAGTTGTGCCGTCTGCCACCCATTCACGGGAACTGGCTGGTATTGGGCCAGGTTTGATTGGACCAAACCCAGGTATTTGCTTCTGGCCTTGTGGGCGCAAGAGGGGTGGGCAAGGAGATGGCCTAGGTACCTGAGTATGGATCATCTAGGGATTAGGGCCTGATCCGCGATACTCTTGAGTAGGAAATGTCGTATGTTGCTATCCATTGAACATCTGCGCTAGATTGGGCAAGACTAGGCGCGTAAGAAACGTCGATTTTTGCTCTTTGAAGATCCCGCCCTTGAAGCTCAGCCCCGGCACAAGGTAGTGGTTTGTGTGGGGCGAAACTTGTCGTTGGGCTGCGATACTGTCAAACGCAGCGTTCGTTTCCGCGGTGTACATTACTGTTAAGATCCCGTGGGTACAACGGCTATCACAATATTTCGAGGGGCAATGGGACTACCCTTCAGAAATTTGCATCATGTTGTACCTCACCCGGTTTTGTATTCGGCGCCAGGTTTGCTACCCCTCGTATCGCCCTTAGCACCGAGTGCCCAGGGCGGTACTGGTCAGAGAACAAATGGTAGCTCCCACATGTGGCAGCACGCGGGTGCTCGCCCTCTTCAGCACCGCCGGGCAGGGCTGTCAGGAAGGCCCAATCGCCTACGCATGCACCGGGACGTGGGGGGCACCCAGTGTGGCTCCATGGGCGGAGCCGCAGCTGTGGGCACCCCCAATCTCGCCCTCATATCCCCTTCCTTGCGACAGCGATAGAGAAATGCCTAAAGTTGACGGAAACAACACCGAGTGTTGTTATGACAAAGGGGAAGGGGGTACCTGACAAAGGAGAAGGGGGTGCCTCCCGAAGGAACGGAAGGCTGTTGCACGCGTGCACAGGTGGCAGGCAGTACAAAGCGCAGAAAGAAAATTGGCCCGTCAGGGGCCTATAACACCATAGGTACCTTTCTGTCACAAGCGTGAGACACGAAGATGCCCAATATGCCAATTGCCAGAAGGAATAGCTGAGTTCGAAAGCGATACATAGGCATTGTGTATGTGGTGGGACTATGTCCTTGAAGTAGCGGTACAGTGTGTACAGCTGTACAGTGTGGTGACAGAACAGAAACCACATGGAGGGCTCCCACAGAAGGGGCTGCAGGCTCAGGGGAAGCAGTACTCAGAAGTCATCAAACTGATGACACAGATTACACAGAGTACACGGGGATACTCAGACATACAACACCCACCCCGAATCGGGGGAAATGATTCACTGAATCGGGCTAATGAATCGGGGGGCATGATTTGAGGAAAATTCAAGCAATTCACGGGGCAAGAGGTGGAGCATTAGGTCTTGGGACACTGTGAGGGCCCCCTTGGGCAAGCTCACATGCAAGGCCGTTGCTTCCAATACAACTTCCACTCACCAGATGCACACAACACCTCCATCTCATTTGCGGTTAAAAGATTGGGATACTTCCTTGTATCATTTGGCTTGCTGTCACGTTGCCTGGGATCAAACACCCGCAAGTCATCATAGAATATCAGTTGTGTTCTTTTACATCTGGAGATGCCTGCCAACCACTTTTGAGCACCCTCTTCCAATTGTTTTCGGTAACAATTCTTCATCATTTCACAACAGGCTGAGTATGGGCTGCACAAAAAAAGTTGTACTCTGGCGAACCCCGAAGGAATGCTGAGTTAATGCACGTGGGCCCAAGACGCGGCCAGCACAAAAACGCAGAAAGAAAATCGGCTCGTCAGTGGCCTAAAAGACCATAGGTACCTTTCTGTCACAAGAGCGAGACACAGAGGTGCCAGTGGGCAGGCCACTAACACGCGAAGCAATGGGTCGCAGCGGTACGTTCAGAACCACCGCCAAGCTGGTACCATCGGACCTGAGTTGTTAACTACAATCGACTTCACATATAGTGGGAAACCGTGATCCCCCCTCCCCTGGTTGGCCTTGTGCCAACCCCCCCCCCCCCCCTGTGCACACATAAAATGCCCTTTTTTTTTTCTGGTGTTCAATCCGGCAACCAACTGAATCGGGCTAACAAATCGGGCTGAACCGGGGAACCCGGGACCCTGGATTTTTCACAAGTACAAATCATTGGCAAACACTGGGCTGCAGGCACCCGGTGCCCTCTTCGACGCAGGGGCATTCGGTTTGGTCTGATCTGGACCTGTTGCACTGTTTCATGTTTCGAGGGTGAGCCAGGTATACACTGAGACCCCCACATCCCAGGCTCCGCTGAGCGGTCAGTGCCCAGGGCAGTACTGGTCAGAGAACAAATGGTAGCTCCCACATGTGGCAGCACGCGGGTGCTCGCCCTCTTCAGCACCGCCGGGCAGGGCTGTCAGGAAGGCCCAATCGCCTACGCATGCACCGGGACGTGGGGGGCACCCAGTGTGGCTCCATGGGCGGAGCCGCAGCTGTGGGCACCCCCAATCTCGCCCTCATATCCCCTTCCTTGCGACAGCGATAGAGAAATGCCTAAAGTTGACGGAAACAACACCGAGTGTTGTTATGACAAAGGGGAAGGGGGTACCTGACAAAGGGGAAGGGGGTGCCTCCCGAAGGAACGGAAGGCTGTTGCACGCGTGCACAGGTGGCAGGCAGTACAAAGCGCAGAAAGAAAATTGGCCCGTCAGGGGCCTATAACACCATAGGTACCTTTCTGTCACAAGCGTGAGACACGAAGATGCCCAATATGCCAATTGCCAGAAGGAATAGCTGAGTTCGAAAGCGATACATAGGCATTGTGTATGTGGTGGGACTATGTCCTTGAAGTAGCGGTACAGTGTGTACAGCTGTACAGTGTGGTGACAGAACAGAAACCACATGGAGGGCTCCCACAGAAGGGGCTGCAGGCTCAGGGGAAGCAGTACTCAGAAGTCATCAAACTGATGACACAGATTACACAGAGTACACGGGGATACTCAGACATACAACACCCACCCCGAATCGGGGGAAATGATTCACTGAATCGGGCTAATGAATCGGGGGGCATGATTTGAGGAAAATTCAAGCAATTCACGGGGCAAGAGGTGGAGCATTAGGTCTTGGGACACTGTGAGGGCCCCCTTGGGCAAGCTCACATGCAAGGCCGTTGCTTCCAATACAACTTCCACTCACCAGATGCACACAACACCTCCATCTCATTTGCGGTTAAAAGATTGGGATACTTCCTTGTATCATTTGGCTTGCTGTCACGTTGCCTGGGATCAAACACCCGCAAGTCATCATAGAATATCAGTTGTGTTCTTTTACATCTGGAGATGCCTGCCAACCACTTTTGAGCACCCTCTTCCAATTGAATTCCAACAATTCTTCATCATTTCACAACAGGCTGAGGATGGGCTGCACAAAAACCTGGCGAACCCCCCCCCGGTTGGCCTTGTGCCAACCCCCCCCCCCCCCCTGTGCACACATAAAATGCCTTTTTCTGGTGTTCAATCCGGCAACCAACTGAATCGGGCTAACAAATCGGGCTGGACCGGGGAACCCGGGGCTCTGACTGGGGGTGGGAGTTGGACATACACAGGGTCATGTGCCAGAACAGGGAGCACACAGGGCAAGGCATGCTGAGCCTGCGCGCACGCGCCGTGCGCGTGCTGCGTCAGGTGCTCCCCCAAGGGGCCAAAACTAGGGTTCGAGTATTTGCCGACATGCAAAACTTTGCACTGCATGCACGGCATTCCCCATGTAATCACGTCTCTACGCGGAGACCCCCGTCGTGCCATGCCTTGGCGGTGCGCAAGCGGGGCCCACTAGTACACTTGCGGAGTTCGTCCTCAGACCCAATATAGCTCAAAGCTGGCTAACACGTTCCAAGACACACTACATTTCGTGTTGGTCGGGGGAAATGATGGCAATGTCGTCCACGCAAGCAAGGATAGTGCTATTGGGGAACTCGTGGCTAAGGGTCTAGTGGAAGGCCTCATAGAGAAGGACAAAGAGTGCGGGTGATAAGGGACAGCCTTCCTTGATGCCTTTTCAGTCACAGGTACACCCCTTGCATTGGTGTGTGGTCGGCTGTGTTCCCTCATTCCCATGAGGGAGCATGGCCAAAACGAACCCCAACCCCTTCACGGATAATTAAGGGCACACAACAACACATGCTCTCAGCATTGGCATGGCATGCACAGAATGCCCATGCACTGGTATCTCCCTTCCCTTTGCACACACAGCGGCAACAGCACTGAAACTGACACCAACAGAGCCTTGTTTTTGCACCCACGGCATGAAAAGACACGAGCAGTGACAGCAAAGCAGAGCAGCATTGAGATCCAGACACCATGTCTATCGAGGCACATCGAAAATACATTTGCTGGCGTAGCCCATGGCCTGAACGATGACTTCCCCATCCAGAGGCAGAAGTTGCCCCCAACAGCACACAGGTTGCTTGTCCATGGCCATCCGGTAGCCTGTCGTGCAGGCAGCCCCACCTGAGGGTCTCCTGCTGCACACCGTGGTACAGTGCACCAAGTCAGGATCCTGCATCACCTGATTTCTGATCTCACTGCGTATGGGGGCACATTGGAATCATTCACTGAAGCAGGGATCCACATTCTGGTGACAAGGGCCCACTGATGGGACACAGGCAGCAGTGAAAATCTGAAAAGCAAACAAAGGGGTACAAACACTGGAAATACTGATGAATGGCGCTTTCTTCTGGTTTTTTTGCTTGCAGTAAACAAGGTGCAAGACAGGCCTGCCCGTCACAAAGAGAGGGGACACTGTCTTCTCCTGATGACACTACCCCCCCCCCCCTTGTATAAGCTACGCCAATGTACACAATTATTACGGTCCCTACGCCTACTGTAGCTTGGACAAGGGCGTGGCTTGCGCACAACACATACAACTGCTGACACACACGTGCGCAGGCCACATGTGCTGAAATTGGCAATTCAGGACCTATGGGATGCATCAGACTTAAAAAAAATAAAATCTTGGTGCACCAGCAGCGGGCCACATGTGCTGAAATTGGCAAATGTGACGACAAACCCATGTCTTATGTGGCCACACTACATTTCGTACATAAGTAAATTACGTACAAAATTATTACGGTCCCTACGCCTACTGTAGCTTGGACAAGGGCGTAGCTTATACAAGGGGGGGGGGGGGGTACAGAGGAAGCTGCGTGGTATTCAGCCACACCCCAAAAGTGGAGGGCCAAGAAGGGGACATAAATGACAGAAAACTTCCAGGCATGCTCAGGCACAGAGCCTTGGCCATGAGTGTATCTCATGTGAGACTCTTGATATGAAATACATCTGGACATGCGACTCATGCAGTCATAGCACCTTCACAGTCACGCAGCCATAGCATAGGCCTTGGGGGCACTGTCTTCCCCCCTGTGCTCCCCTGATGGGTCGTGTGGGAGGGCGCCTCCTGTGCCGGCAATCACAGACATGAATGAGCACCACTTTCCCTCTACAAGTGCGTCACAAACGCCCAATCCTGCATTCAGGACCAACAAAAAAACCGCGGTCCCAAAAAATCCTAAAAACAGCGGTTCAACGCCCACTCCGTCATGTGAGATTCTTGACATTTGACAGCCACACCCCAGAAGTGGAGGGCCAAGAAGGGGACATAAATGACAGAAAACTTCCAGGCATCCTCAGGCACAGAGCCTTGGCCATGAGTGTATCTCATGTGAGACTCTTGATATGAAATGCATCTGGACATGCGGCTCATGCAGTCATATCAGGCACATGGGGGGACTGTCACGACATTGAGGGGGAGATTACTCGGGGGGCGTAAGGTATGGCGACCATAGGATAATCAATCCTGCGCTTGAACAGCATCCAACCCATGATTGTTTGGGGCTTTGCCCAAGTACCTCTGATTGCACCGACACATCTCATACTACATCTTCCCTGGGATGATTTTTCATTTCCGTCCGCTCAACTTCAGGGAATTCCGCAAGGATGTGGGAGTCATCCTGCTGCTGCATACACAGGTGGCAGAGTCCAAAGGTCCAAGGTCCAAATAGACATCCCAGCGCCCTGGGCCGCCTGTGGTGCCCCACACGGGATAGCCTTGCACTTTATCTGCCACTAAGGTCACACTGCTTGAGCACCTACGAGGCACCCGCAAGTCTGGGAAGCAAAACAAAGTGAATGCTCCTGCTGCCCTTGCCTCCCCTTCCAACTGCAACAGCCTTCTCCTTTGCAACCCCACACGATGGTGTTGCACAGAAGTTCCGTGTGCGCCCTCCCACTGGGCTGACTGGCCACAGCCAGAGTCACCTCTGGACAAGCCCAAAGGGGTGCAGTGTCGGGGCCTGTAGCTCTGCCGGCACAGGAGGCGCCCTGCCACGCAACCCATCGGGGACAGAGCACCCCCAAGCCGAAAGCCTGTGCTATGGCTGCGTGACTGTGAATGTGCAATCTGGGGGGGGGGAGCAATTTTGGTCAATTTCGGGCCGCCAAGTCGGCCACTTCGGGCCCCGGGACGGCCGATTTTCGCCGATTTTGGCCATTTTTGGGGCGCTGAGATGCCCGATTTTGGTCAAACTATCAGCGCCGACTCGGCCCATTTTTGTCGACACGGGGGTGCCAAAACGGGCAATTTTGGTCAAATTGGGGGCGGCCGGGGGGCCAATTTCGGTCAATTTTGGGCCGCCGAGGCGGGGCGGTCACAACGTTGCACCACCAAACCGTAAGGCTTCAAAACTGCAGCTGTGCATGCACAACACCAGTGTGAATCGCATTGAAACATGATGTTACTTCCGTGCGCGTGCCCTTTTCCACAGGCACTGTGTGAAACTTCTTTTTACGACTCCAAACAACCTTGAACTCCTGCACATGCTCAGTAGGCAATTCAGGTATAGGCTCAATACTGGAAGACGATGTAAGCTGTGCAGCTCGGTTTCCAGCCCTTTTGGCGGCTGGCTTGGCTGGCTTGGACTTGACAGGCACCTTCAGTTGTTCAGCAATCTGGTGATGCTTGCAAATGTCACGTGTAAGGCACGCCCCCCCCCCCCCCCCTCCCCCCACTTGCACAAGCACAGCTGCGGTCCCAAAAATTCAGGCAAAACAGCGGTTCAACGCCCACCCTGTGCGTAGACAAGCCGGTGCTTGCGCGCGGCGCACACAACAGCAAAGCACGGTACGTGACAGCCACGCCGGGAATAGCAATGTTAGCCATGGCCCAAAATCACATCAAAACAAACCGCATGGGGTTGCAATGTGTGGCACAATGTTGTTACGAACAGAATGCACACTTGCAGACATGAATGAGCCCCCCTTTCCCTCTACAAGCGCGTCACAAACGCCCAATCATGCATTTAGGACCAACAAAAAAAACAGCGGTCCCAAAAAATCCTAAAAACAGCGGTTCAACACCCACTGCGTGCTTGGACAAGCCCATGCTTGCGCAGCGGGGGGGGGGGGGGGACTTCCACCAAACACATGACAGTGTCCCCAAACCCCACAGGCAACCTTCGCCCATACCAACTCCACCTCAGGCTCGTGATCCCCCTTTCTCCGGCTGTGGGTCGCCATCCCAAGAAGTGGGCACTGACAATGCAACACCATCGGAGTCATCATCAGAATCAGAATCAGAATGAGAATGAGAAAAGAGGGTGGGGAACCAATGACAGTGGGAGTGGTACCAAACACGTATGCCTGTGGCATACATTTGTGTCTAAACCACACGAGAAATCAAGAGGGCACCTGCAGAGAGAGAACAAGAGAGCACAGTACAACTAACCGTTTCCAGAAGAAATATCAAAGTGACGATTGCAAGGGGGGCGTAAGGTAGGATCTTAACTGCTGGGTTGGCTGTTTGAATACGAGGCACCTGGGAAACCTCCACCCTCAGCCCACACTCAATGGTAGCATCCCCCCAAAAGTAATTGGAGCACAACATTCTGTGTGGGCCTGTAAACCTCAACAGCGTCGGGAGGTTGAACAAGTAACAACAATTTGAACCACCAAAAAAAGACAGCCAAGCGACGGCCACCCCGAAAGAGGAGGTTTGGGAGTGGGGGGGGACGGGGGCATTGCAAAGGGCCGAGGGCCGTGAGGGGGGGGGGGGGTGACCGACGGCCACTCTACAGCTCGCTGCTGTATCAGGTTTGTGGACCTGTGACGCGCATCAATGATGAGCAAACCACAGGACAGTGTCAGCCGGTCCGTCTCATGAAACGTTCTCCAATTTGGTGGGGGATGTGCGGGGACACAAATAAGGGGCGGGTAGAGCGGCACAGACAAGCGCACTGGGGGTAGCGTCCCCTGCTGTGGGAAAAAATAGAAAGGTGGGGGCCACAGGAGGGCGAACCTGCCTGATCAGAGAAAAATAGGAAGGGGCGTGCAGAGAGCAGAAGCCTGTGCTAAAGCGTCAGGGGACTATACCAGTCTCGTGTGACCGGCTCGTCTCGGTGGAGACTCAGCATGGTTTATGAGCACTGACGTGCACGTATTGTGCATTGTGTATTAAGCAGCAAGTGCATTAGCTGTGTGCAGGTATGGACACCAAAAACCAATGCACAGACATGCACCCTAGTGCATGTGCAGGGCAGGGGTCAGCGCAGCTATGCGAACACAAGGGGGGCGCATCAACGCAAGGTATTGCGTCAAAGCTGAATACGCAGATATACTACAGAGACTTCAGATGCGCCGGGAGACAGTGCTCTTATAGCATTGAGGGCAAGCAGCAGTGCCAAAGATGCCAGCAAACACTAACAAGGGCACCCAAAGTGCCACTAACTAGCCTAAAAAACGGCGATTTTGCGGCTTTCAGGGGGCCAGTGGCCCGGTCTACATGGGCCTAGCGGCCACTACGTGGGTCCCTATGGGCGCTTAAGTACCCATAATGCCACCAAATGGACAACCAAACCAGGGGCGACAGAAGGGTTTCGGAAAATGTCAAAATATTCACGTACAGATTGGCGGCAAACCCGGCAGTGCAGCCCGAAGTCCAATCCCCGTGGGGGGGGGAGGAGGGTGCAAGGTTAACTAAGCGGTGTTAGTGACGGTGGCGGCAAACTGCTGTACTACGGCAAGAGCAAGGGGACGGTGTTGCAATGCACGCCGGCGCACTTAGGCAAGAAGGGGTGGGCCCACCACTAAGGAGCAACGGAGGCTTAGCTAATGAAAGGCCCCCGTGACACAAGCCAAATGGTCATCGCCTCTTTGACTGTCTGAGGGCACTGCTGTCCAATTCGGTTGCACGTGAGGACTCCACAGCAATTTGTTCACACTTCACACGCGGGTCGAGCTGAGGGGTACGGTAACCCCAAACAAGGCCCAACCCCCAAAGCCCCACGCCCGTAGGTAATTGTTCGGCCCTTGCCAACCCGATCTCAATCTGTGCATGGGCCATGAAGCCACGGATACTTAGCTACCGAAAGGCCCTGGAGACCCAGTCCAAACGGTCATCGCTCTTTCATTGTCCGAGAGTACTGCTGTCCGCTTCAGTTGCATGTTCTGACTCCACACCAATTCGTTCACACTTCAGGCGGGTTTCAGCGAAAGAATCCCAACAAATCAGCAGAACAATTCGGCGGACCGATTTTTCGGCAAAACAGCTTACACGAGTGCTGCGGCGGTGCACGCAGCGAAGCAGCAGCCCCACGGACCAGAGGGGGGCCAGCCCAATATACACTGAGACCCCCGGCATCCCAGGCTCCGCTGAGCGGTCAGTGCCCAGGGCAGTACTGGTCGGGGAACAAAATTGCAGCTCCCACATGTGGCAGCACACAAGTGCTCGTCCTCTGCAGCACCACCGGGCGGGGCTGTCGGGAAGGCCCAACCGCCTAGGCATGCACTGGGGCTGTGGGAGGCACCCAGTGGCCTTGTGGCGGAGCCGAAGCTGTGGGCATTCCCAATCTCGCCCCCATACCCCCTTCCTTGCGACAACAATAGAGAAACGCCTAAAGTACACCGAGAGGAAAGCAGGGTTGACAAAGGGGTGACAAAGGGGTGGCAAAGGGGTGACAAGGTTTTGGCCGGACATGGTTTCAGCACATGGCTTTGCAAAGCGGGACATGGCTTCAAAAAGCAGGGAGATGCTTTCAAAAAGCAGGACATGATTTTCAGGACATTGTTTGAAAAAGCGGGAACAAAACCTACACCCAGTGGCTCCGTGGCGGAGGCGCACCGTGGGCACTCCCATTTTTGCACTCGTACTATAGGGAGTGGTGAGCGTGTGGTGTATCCCCCTTCAAAAAAACTTTTACACACCTTCCAGAGCCTCCGTCCAATTGAGCACGTTGACAGAGGGGTGTCAAAGGGTTGACAAGGGGTTGGCAAACGGTTGACAAAGGGCACGCTGTGCCCTCTGAACTCTCTGGTAGGGTACGCGAAGACTGGCTGAGCATGTCTTTTAGCGACCATACACTCATGTTCGCATGTTCCGCCGCCCACGAGGCAACTGATGCATCAGAACTGCAAGGAGTGGAATGCGATGTCAGCAACAGGCCCTCACCTTGTGGGGCAGGCATGGAGGTGGGGCCTTGGGGCCGAGCCTGAGATTTAACACTTGTCAGCGGACGTCCCGCATAGGCGGATAAGCGGCGCCCCTGGAAACCACAAGAGGCACCACCAGAGGGCTCGCGGTTTGGGTATTTACATGGGGAAGCAGGAACGGAGGTTACAGCAGTGGAGGTGGAGCTCGACTGGGGGACCTTGCTTTGAATCTCAGGGCTGGCTCGCTTTGATTTCCTGAGAGACAGACAGACAAACAGCAGATGGGACACCCATGAAGGCAAAGCAGTTCGTCCTGGTTGCACGGGACTAAGAAGGGGTTGTGCAAGCCGTCCAGTGCGCAATGTCATGTCAGATCAGCAGTGGGGAGGGTTGGGCAGGGTTGGGATGGGCTGGAAAGGGCTGAATACGAGTGCAAAAAGGTTGACGAGGGCTGTGCAACGCTGCTAGAACGGGGTCGTAGTGTCACATCACACCACCCTGGCTGTCAACCACATTCATGCGTTCCTTTGTGTTGACATCAGGGTCCACGGCATATTCGAAGTGTGACCTTCCTACAATGTTGAAGAATGACTAGCTGCACTGGCCCTTCCCAAAAAGCACTCAAGGTTGCCATGCGTCGCTCCAGCAAAGCACTGAGTAGTCAAAGCAAACGAGTCCAACTTTGCCACGGACAGACGGTGCGCATGGTCCTTTGCTTCATTCTTGACAGAACCACCTGTGACTACTTGTTCCCATCGCTTTTTGAGAGGGTAAAGGGCTTGCGCCAACACCAGCTGTTGAATAACGGGTGTTGTTGGTGGTCACAAAGCGGTATTGAGTTCTACAACTCTCACACTGGCTCAACCGCTGTGCAACTCTCCATCGCCAACTCGTCCCTTTGCAGTCCTCTACCGCCCTCTTATCTCGTATAAGCCCAACAAGCTCTTGGACTCATGGACAGGTATTTCCCAAACAGTTGTAGACTGTGTGGGCCGGCTAAGTTGGAACGTCAGGGACAGGTTTAGAGGTCAGGTCAGGCCTGACCTCTATGACCCTGGGCCTGTGTCACATTTCCCACGTCAGTGGTGGAGAGCTCGAGGACCAACTGGTCATGGCTGCACATGTGAGGGACAACATTGGCAGAGCGCAAGAAAGATGGGCAGAAAATCAGGCATCACGACATACAAAGCCATTTGCTTCAGCATCTCCGACAACATTTCAATGTTGAAAGGTTTTGGCATGATATCATCCGCTCCACAACTGCGACATTGGTCCAGAGTGACGTCATCGATGCTGGCTGTTACAAGCACAACCGGTGTAGAAGGCTGCTCTTGCTTCAAGATCTTGGTTGCGCGCACACCGTCCATCACAGGCATTTCCACATCCATTAGAATCACATCGAAGGACTGTTCACGGGCAGCCTCAATGGCCTGCAAAAAGCCAGGGTGGCTATTGGGGACCTGGCAGGTACAGACTAAGTGGTAGTGGGTTGTTGAACATGCGGTGTGCACTACCAGCTCGGTCACATGCATCGGTCACCGGTCACTGGTCAACCCTAACCATAACCCCAATCAAGAGTGAATATTGGGACTGAGCTGGCGGGGAGTACCAGCAGCAGCAACGACAGCAACAACAACACCAACAACAACAATAGCAACAGCAGCAGCAGCAGCAGCAGCAGCAGCAGCAACAATCTGTTGCATTGACATGCACCCTTCTTGAATCCAAAGTTGAGCCAAAAACTCAACAAGGGCAGCCCAAGGTGTGGGCCCCAAGATCAGGCCTCAGAAATACCCAGACGAGGTGGGTGGTAATACTGCACCCAGTACCAGGAAAAATGGGGGGAAATGGGGGGAAATGGAGCTTGTGTTTGTGCTTGTGCTTGTGTCTCGCCATTTGCAGAAGGCGGCTATCTGCCCACCCCGCTGGTGTTCTCACTCGCAGTGCGTCCTGACCTACGTACTCACACACTGTTTGTTGGCCTCTAGCTGGCCCACCCCCTGACGATGGTTGTGTCTGGGTCGGTTCATCTCGATGTGCTTTTTCTCGTGGTCACCCATGTGCTGTTCTCGGTCGTCTGCGGCTTCTTGCATACCACCGCTCGCTTCCCGCAGACGCTTTCTGCCGCCTGTACCCTGGCCCCCCGGCACCCTGCACAATTCTGCACTCATGTCTTCGAACCTTGTGCTTTCTTGACTGTTTGTTGCTTGGCGTCTGTGGCGGCGGCAGATGCACAGGTGCCCAAGGGGACCATTCCTCTGGCCCCATCTTGGGTTTGCCTGTACATGTCTGCTTTGGGCTGTGGACTCGTGCCTTGCACCTCTCTGCACCTAAAACATTTGCCGTCTTTGTTCCGGTGCGTTGCAGGCACCGGGCCGCCAAGGGACATCCCGTGCCCTTTGCACACTGTTAGCTGGAGCACTCAATGGAAAATGGGAAACGGGGGAAATGGGGTGCCCTGGGGTGAAATGAGGGGGAAATGGGGGTAAATGGGGTGTCCTGGGTGGGGGGGGGGCGAATACTAAAAATTGTGGGGCTAGGGTGGACTGGTTTGGTTTCCTCATGTCCCCCCAATTTTTCCCCATTTGCCCCCATTTTCCCCCATTTTTCCTCGGGAGCTTTCACCAAAGCACACACACACCCATAGCCTTGTTGCCAAGCGAAACCATGTTTTTTTTTGCCTTTTCAGCCCCAGATTTCCCCATTTTTTCCATCAAGCATCCAAAGTTTCCCACACTTTCCCCCAGTTTCCCCCATTTTTCCGAAATCAGCCCATTTCGGCGATAAGTGCACGGTAACGTCCCGGAAGCGGGTATTTCTTAGGCCCGCAAGATGGGTAGGTAGCCTACAGAACTGGCCCAGTGTTGGCCAAAGAGCACGGGGACAAGGAGGCGGCAGTAGAGAGACCACACGCGGGTGCAACCAAGTTGACTATTGGCACAACCTGATCCTATTGCTACATCGGTCAGGCACGGCAGAGGATGGACATCAAGTACTGTGAGTTGGTCGTATGAGGACCTTTGGGGGTGCATGAGCCTCCGGTAGCTGTGGAGTCCTCTTCGCCCTTTGCACATACTATGTCCAAGCACAGACCTATGATCTTGTTTCCATTCAAAAGTTTACTTGGCATGTTAATTTCTATAGGCAATCTATATGGAGTGAAATAATGGTTATTACTTCATTATCGTTTCATTGAAATTCTATTGCCTCTTGCAAGGCACCTCGAAGAGAGACAAAGAGCCACGGGCTACAAAGGCGCATCAGCCTCTATGTGGGTCCTCAAGAGTTCTGAAAACTCTGTATTGTCACCAAATGATCACCCAAACCAAGGCCAGGTGCGACAAAAGGGTGTTCAAATGCCACTAAATAGCCTAAACAATGGCGATTTTGCCGCTTTCAGGAGCCCAAAGCCCGGGATGCATGGGCCTAGTGGATCACCTTTGGGTGCTTGAGTAGGCATATTGTCTCCAAACGACCACCCAAACGTATCCGAGGGGCGACAAAAAGATTTCCAAAAAAAAAATCGAATTTTCAAAGAATTTTGAAGCGCAATTCAATAGCCTCAACAAAGGCAATTTGGGGTACGACTCTTTTTATTGTCCATGGGCCTTCATACAGACGTCGGGGGTGGAAAGGTGGGCCAATGTGAGTTCTAGTGCCCTACCTTACGGTCATGCCCTTCATCTATCCTGTGCTGCAGCCAACAAGGATGAGCTATTGGGGACTAAGTCTTGTGGTGGTGCGTGGAAGCATTGAACTCCTACATGGTGGAGTGGACGGTGTTTGCTTCTCCATTTAGTAGCACCATGACGCATGGCTTCCCGCCTCACAGCGCCCTCCTGTGCACCCTGCCGGGCCCTACCTTGGCCAGCCCCATTGGCTCATGCTCCTCCTGCAGTGCTAGGGTAGCCCTCACCTTCCCCGGCATCGCCGACCTGTGCACTCCCTATCCCAACCCTTCCGGGGCCGGCCACACGAGGCCCTGTCGCTCACCATCCGGCCAGCCCCACAACCCCCTAGCCCCCCCCCCCCCCGGTGTCCACGAACTAGGTTCTCGCGGAGGGGGGTAGAAGGGGGCATTAGGATGGAGCTCGCTGTAGTGCCCCCCCCGGCAGCGTGAATGGGGGGGCATTGCTAGGTGCGCCACCCATTGGCCTAGCAGACGGCCCCCCTATGACCAAGTTTTGGGGCGTAGCATTGCCAGTTACGCTAGCCCACCACAGCTCATCCCAAGGGCTTGTTGCCCCTACGGCCCCTACGGCGCCGCCGCCGCAAACGGCTTCCTCCCGAGGCGGTTCCCATGCTGGTGGAATGCCGGGAATGGATGTTTGTGGTCCCCCTCACCCCACTGAAGTCCATACAATTTCCTTGCCCCCATAATCTCGGGGGGAGGGGGTGTGTGCAGCAAAATATCCGGGAAGAAAAAGGGTCGGAAATCAATCCCAAATCACGGTGCATCGGGGGGATCCTAGCAATCTGCTGCCATTTCCTACTGTTCTTCACTTCTGCCGCGCCCAGGGCCCCCCACTACCCAGCAACCAAGGCTGTGGATGTGGAGACGCCCTCCGCATGGCACATCCAACTGCCACAAGTGCCACATCCACGCCCGTCTCCTCGAACTCAGGCTGTAGTAGACCACAGGGCTCGTGGTCCTCCGAAGCTGTCGCGTCAGAGTAGGAGGGTGCCCCGGAGTCGTCCACACCCATCCATAGGCGCAAAAAAAGGAAATTTGGTAGGGTGAATTCTGTGACCACCCTCCATTACAAGCGGGGCAGCTGAAGAAAGAGCCCAAGACCCCCGAAAAGAAGTGTGGCAGCAACTGCTGTTACTTAGGCCAGCATGGTGGCGGCAGTGGCGCTCTCCGCTGGCGCGTCGTGTCCCTATGGCGACAGCGGGATCCCTTGGGCCAAACTCCCCAGACGCTCGGTAGCAACGTCGGCCGTCTCCTTGGCGACCTCATGGTCCTCTTCCATTCCTGCTTGATCTCGTGTGTCAACCGACGCACTACACTATGCACATCAAGCTCAGCTTTCGCTGTGCCCTCGACCTCTGTTGCCAAATCAGTAGCAGCTTCGGCATCCTCTTGTGTTGTACGCACATCATCTGCTTGCTCTGCCCGGTAGGCAGCTAGAGTGACCTCAACAAGAGAAGCGCACAGCCATAAGTAGCCGGTACCACCACCGTAGCAGCTGCATAGACCACCACGTGGGCCGCATTTGCCACGTGTCCTCGGAAGGATCGGGTACCATCAGGCACCAATAGTCCCACCGGGATCCACAGACTCGCATGGTAGCCGCCTGCCTTAGTTGACGCAGTCCTCACGAGACGCGCCACACAAAGAGCTTTGCATAGCACACGAGTATGGGAAGCAGTAGCACCAGCGGCACAACGCACCGTGGGCAGCGTGATCGCGCACCGCATCGGAAGCGGTCGTAGTTGCCATAGACTGCTATGGCGGCGGCGATCACCGCCATGGGGGGACCATTCACAACCCCGTGACACTTCTTAGGTAGCTCCGGCCAGCCGCCCTTGCATCATGCTCACCGGCCATGGCATGGCAGCAGGACTATTGTGGTAGGCTCCATGGGCAATGGGAGAGAGGGGCGATGCCTCTCAGATCGCATCCGTGGTGGTCTCCTAGCAGCCTGAGAGGCCCCCCACAACATAAACATGGTAGTTAGCCTTGCCACATGCAAGTACGCAACAAGAGGCCTAAACAACGGCGCTTAGGCTACATGGGCCTTGCGGCCACTATTTGGGTCTTGCTCATATTGTCACCAAATGAGCATCCAAACCCATGCCAAGGGCAGAAGAAGGGTTTTGGAACATGTTGAATGTTAGAAATTTTTGAAGTGCCACCAACTAGCCTAAACAAACGCAATTTTGGGGCTTTCACGGGGGCGGTGGGGCGGGGGAGCCAATGTGTGAATCCCTATCGTTGCTTAGGTAGCCATATTGCCACCAAATAACCACCCAACCCCAACCCAGGGGCGATCTTGGCCCCGTGCTCGAGCCAACTCTGACCGTGAGCCCATCTGGACCGTGCACCATTCGCCGGCCGCATCACTGTGGGGCACGTTAAGCGCTTGTCCCTCTCTGCCCACACAAGCCCTGCGCAGTCGGGACCCAAAACAACTTTTTCGGCTCGAAATCTAAAAAAACAAAAAGATTCGTGACTTTTGACCCCGAGAAAGAGGGGGTGGGTCATCATTGACCCCCGCCCCCAACCCACCGCCCTCAAAATGAGGGTTTCAAGTCGGGGGGGGGGGGGGGGTCAGGGTTGTAACGGGAGTCCGCAGTCCACCACATCACAGCCCATCAAGCCGTCTGCCCCATCCCACACAGGATTACCCTGCAACCCCACATTGTCACGGGGTGGTGCATGTCGATGGCCGTGTCTGGGCTCCGTCGTGCCGTATCCCGTCGTTGAACTCGCAGCAGAACATTGTACCGTGAAATGGTGAACTGATGAGGCGATGAAGGCGGACGCGACTGTAGCAAAGTGGCGGGTTCTCCCCCGTCCTTTTGAGACCCCCCAAGTACAGTCTGCGTGGGAATTCGTGGGACTGTGTTGTGTATGCCCACCACCACCTGGCCGGCCCTTATGTCTATTGGCACTTCAATTTGCCACAAACCGCGCCCTGTCACCCGAACTGTCAGCCCCCTGGGCGTGCACCAACAAAAGATGTGGGAATTTTGGAAGACGAATCGGTGCGGCTCCGAAAGCACCTAATGAGCCCTTACGTCGCGATCGACCCCGATGTGTGGTCGAAATGGTTGCTGCTCTTGAGAACCTGCAGCTCCTTGTGCGTGTGGGGTCTTGGGGCTCGCCGAAGGGGCATCGTGCACATCAGTGGCGTGTTGTGTCATCCAATTAGAATTGTGCACCAGTCCTCCAAAACACGCCCATCTATCTTTCCTTTAATAGTGCAACACATCGGCACAACATCCAATCCCAGCAACGTGCCCGTTCACGTTGGGGTCCGTTTGGGTGCACGATAGACAAACCTTTTCAAGGTTGTCCCTGTTGCCAAGGAAATGGTGCGCACATTGGCAAAAGGTTGTGTCTGCCAGTTGGCATCAAGCACCACACTCTGCCAAGCCACGCCCATCCCTGGTTGGCGTTGCTTCGCGTCTCTTATGTCTGAATGCACCCGACTTCAGTGCAACCGAAGTGATGCAACCACACCTGCACCAGAAACGGGTGCGTAAATGGGGACCGCGAACTAGAGAGAGAATTTTGAAAAGACCATTATGTGCTACACCCAAATTAATCGCCAATATGTGCTCGCATGTCGTTGGGATTGCATCTTGTGCCATTGTAACGCAGTATTGAAGGAAACATTGAGGGGTGTGGTTTGGAGGATTGTGGTGCACAATCCCAGTTGGCCGATACAACCCACTCCTTGCGGAACATGAGCAATTAGAACACCGATGGTTCAAGTCACATGAAAGACTGAAGCTAAATCAATTCTGCATTGATAGTTCATCACAAGTCATGGGTGATCAGGTCCGGTGAGCTTGACAACTGACGCCAGAGACAGGTAAATCACCTTAAAAAATGCAAGTTAAAGTATTGGCAGCCTACCACTGCTATACATGCACATCCTTTGAATGGTGCCAACAGGAGGGGGGGGGGTCCGACCATCGTTGCGTTTTGACCCCCGGGAACGCCCTTGCCACTACGCCGGTGCCGCATGCGGTGTCGGTGGCTTGGGGTGTTTGTGGTCGTTATTTCGTGATCGTTGCGGTGGTCAGAAGCACTGCTCTAAACGGAGGGACGGACGTCCGCCCATACGCACACTGCAATCAACCACAACACTGCAATCCGTGTACCAGCGGGTGGGGGACTCCGGGAGGGGGGGGGGGGGTTGGGATGGGATGGGAACGTGTCCAGCACCAGTATTGCCGTGGCCTGAAGTGCCGGGCTCTGAGCCCCCCCCCCCCCCCGCGTTGGACTCGGGGGTAACAGGACACCGCTGACCCTGGGCGACCCAGGCGCAATGAATCCCGAAACACTCTCCTCCTTACAGTGCACTGCGTATCCCCGCCTTGTGTTCCATCGTCGTGCACACACACGCACACACACACACACACACAAACACCATGTTATTTCATGGTACTGACCGGGGGCACTGCGTGCACTACGCTACTACGCTAGCAGTTAGTGGAGTATCTCCGCTCACCCGCAAGCAGTGGCAGTACTACAAGTCCCACACCGTGTCACAGCATCAAAGGCATATGGGTAGTGGTGCACGGTCCGAGACATGATGCACGAGGTCAGGGCCAAGCCACTAGACCACATGCTCAGGTCGGCAGGTCTTGAGACTGGTGAGGCTTGCGAGAGGACATCACACCCATCGCAGCTACAAGTGTGTAGCACTTGTTATGGCAGTGGTACCGCTGCCCCGTCCGGATCGCACCTTCCCTGGGAGGGGTATCCGCTGAAGCGAAACCCGGTGGTGGAGGCCCCCTGTCCAGGCCCATCCAACACGGGGGAGGGGGGGGGGGCAGGGAACAGGTTTTACACGGGACTCCACCCATCACCAGGTCTCCACCGCACCCTCTTGCACTGTCTTGGAGTGTGGAGGGCGGGAGGGGTGGGGTGGGGGCAATTAACGGAGCTACTGGCAACTTCACCCGCCCGGTCCAAAATATTCATCCTCACTATCCTCGCCCTCAACCTCCAACCCAACACCATACACATCCCCAATATCGCTATCACGAGCTGCCCTCTTGGGGACAACCCACAATTCTTGAATGTTCAAAGGAACCTCTGCCTCTGCACCCTGTTCCAAAGAAACTTGCAAAACCATGAAAGCAGCAAACCCAAGCAAACCACCACCCTCGACCTCAACCACATGCCGTTGCTTCTGCTTTGGTGGGCGAAAAGGGGTCTTCCAAGGCTCATCAGACACCTCAAACGGCCCCCGGTCACGGGGGTGGGTGGCAACCAATATGTGACCCCGAGGAGTGTGTAACCGTTTTGGGGGCTGTACGGGGGGGGGGGGGGGCACCCCGAAGCCCCCCCCCCCCCCTTTTCGTTGACAAAGCTAACAAGACGCACTACGACCGGTCATAGCTCGTGATTGTTCTGCTGCACCGCAACACTTCCAAATCAGTGATGAATGTTGCCTTGAGTTCAACCATAGGCTATCGAATGTCTCTTAGTCAGCTCTCTTTCCCCCGTGGAACCCGGTTATGCACGCGGGGTCCGTGCGGTGCTCGTAGTCACCGTGCATGCAAAACGGGTTATGCGGGCCTTTCGGTGCATATACTGGCCCACAAAAAATGTCACTTCCCCTTGCTACAAACCACCCACATACAAATAGAGAAGGGAAGGGAGGGGAAGGGCTTCAAGCTTTAGAATCATCCTCCCACTCGTCGTGTGCCCTCTTGCCGGTACTCTTGGGCCGAGCACGTTTCTTTGGCCGGGGTGCTTGTGACCTTGTGACCCGGCTGGCTGCAGGCGCATCAGACATGGATTCCGATGGCACATAGTCACTGGTGCCGGGCGGGGCACTACCACTGGACGATGCACTAGTACTGGAGGAGGAATTGGTGCTGGAGCCGCTGCTACTACTACTACCGCGACTACTACTACCCTGGTTTGCCCCAAAGAAGAGAGCACAAAAAACAATGGGGAAGGCAGGAGGCACAACACGCTTTGCCTTCGGTGGGAGTGGCGCCCAGAAATTGTCGAAGGCTTGCAACACATTTGTTTTCTCCTCTTTGCTGCACCCGGCATAGTCGTGACACACACCGGGCTGCTCTTGTGCCATGTGGTGTGGCATGGCATAGGCGCAATGCCATTTGCGGCAATCAACCACCTTGCAGCAAACCGGGAGATTGGTGGTGGGGTCCTTTGCTGTTGGGGTGGCCGCTCTGTTCAGCTGCAAGCGATGGTACGCAAAACTGCAGTTTTTTTTCGTGCACACTCGTGGTGCACGTACCATCCGTGTTGCCACACCACGGGCAAAACACACTCCTGTCCAGGCAAAAGACACTCCTGTTTGCACCTTCTTGCCAGGCCCAGCGGTGGCAAAAAAATGCCGGCAATGTGTGACCGCATTGAAGCATGCAAGAAGAATCGGGCACAATCAATAAAAGGGCAGGGCACACACTTTGCTCCCGGAGCATTCTTCAACTGCTCGTGGTACCGAGCACAACTCAAGGCTACATACGGCACAAGTGACACTGCCTTGGGCAAAGGCACATGCATTAGGAAGCGCGAAAGCTGTTCAACCTCGTTCTACGAGAATTGCCACATCCTCTGCACCGTTGCAGTTCGTACCACCAAAGGTGCATTAACAACACAAACACTGCACACATTTTGCAAAAACCGCCCGTTCCAATGGACACCCCCAACAATACCCAAAAACTCAAACGGCATCAATTGGCAGTGGATTTCATATGGTCTGCCTTCGAGTTCCGACACGCCAGGGAACGTGTGGCGCCCAACATGCATAACCTTCACCACAGAAAAAAAAACCGGATGTTGCTCTTATTGTCATTGTAGTCCACGAGAGTGCAAAAATATCAAACGGCTGGATAGATTTTTTTCCTTCGGGGGGGGTGAGGATAGTGTGTGGGGATGCTGGTCTTCACTTCTCAAGGGCCCAGAAGGGGCGAGAATTGCTACTTAAGCCCTGCAATCTGAGGGATCCCCAACAAGGGGACAAAAGCAGAAGGGCATAAACCCTGCCAAAAGCAGCTACTAAGGTTCTTTTCATTGGTGATAATTCTGTCACAAAGGCAGAAGTGGGAGGCAAAATCGTTTAACTTGTATTGTCCCTACGTACTTTGCGGTCGGGCCCCGACCAGGAGCACCACCTGTGCCCCCAGTCCTCTGCGTTCTCCGGGGTCCCCGAGAAAAGGGGACAAAATCAGAACTGACTACGTAACCCTTGCCTTCCCAACATAGGCACCAGGTTAGTTCACCAACATAAACACCAACCAACCATGTGTTTCCACCCCGAGATGGCCCTCGGTCACCGCCCCTGAAATCTGCTCAGAAACAGGCTGCACCAACCCCAGCGCTTCTTTTCTGCTTTTCTAGCCATCAGTGACCACCCGCTCCTACCAGCAACTAGATTTTTTCCTTTCGTTAACGACCAGCCCGAGGGGCTTTTTTCCCCGAGCCCAACGCAGGCCCTTTTTGTCCCCCTTTTTTGGAACCCCGAGAATGCAGGGTTAACGTAGCCATTCCGCACTCTTCTGGCCCCCGGAGAAGGCAGGGTTATTTAGCCTTTTCTGATTTTGTCCCGTTTCCTAGGGGGGCCGACAATGCAGGGGTGAGGCAGCAGTTCCACCCTCTTGTGGCCCCCGAGAAGGCAGGGGTTATGTAGCCACTTCTGATTGAGTCCCCTTTTTTGGGGGAGCCCCAAGAACGCAGGGGCAATATAGCAGTTCCGCCCTCTTCTTGCCAAGGCCAGAGGTTCTGTGCATTTGGATGAAGAGGAACGTCAAACAAATAGGCAGCGGAGTTGGTAGCATCTCTTGCGCCCTCCAGCACACACCACAAGGGTGGGGTAGGATAAGAGGCAGGGGCAGGGTTTAGGTAGCATGCCTGTCTTCCATTTTCCGCCAGATGTACTTGGGCCCCCAATCGTTTGAGGAACGAGCCCATGATTCGCTGGTTCATGGACACGTCATCAACACTCAAGACTGACATTCCCATCGACGACGTGGCGTTGTCTGGCGTGTTGCACGGCTGGGCGGTGGTGGGGTTTGGATGTTCCCGATCAGCCATGTCGGGCAGGGCTCTGCTGGGCGTACCGTTTGGATTGAACACCATCTCCAATCGCTCCCTCAATCTTCTCTGCATCATTGAGGAATTCACCGTCAAGACATTGCTCACCCCATGCAAAGAGTGGGGCAGGTCCCCGATGACAACCCACGGAGGACCATGGCTTATGTTGAGTTGCGACACCCAGTCATTAGGGCCATTGAACAGCGCGGCCTCACAAAGCACGACATCACAATTGTACCGCCGCCCTCGAACCATTGAACCGGCTCTCAACAGCATCTGCGCCACTCCAAGCGAGCGAACAGCTTGTGTCTGCAAAATCAAGAGCGGGAACACGAGGAGTGAATGACCGGAGCGGAAGGGGGGTGGCATGCCGCAGAGAGTGGCACTTGCCCTGTGCATGCCCCAGGCAGTGGCAATGGCATAACGCATGCCCCAGGGTCCTAATCCCCCAAGCCTCCAGCAGCTGGCGGAGAGCAGAGGGCACACAATCAGTCTCATGCCATCTAAAAGGTATTACAAGATGCGTGACTCCAAAAAACCGTGGGGTCATGGCATACCTTTATT
Source organism: Eutreptiella sp. 'Long Island Sound 2002' (assembly GCA_964036045.1). Lineage (NCBI taxonomy): Eukaryota > Euglenozoa > Euglenophyceae > Eutreptiales > Eutreptiaceae > Eutreptiella > Eutreptiella sp. 'Long Island Sound 2002'. The sequence goes on from OZ038402.1 coordinate 23,328,539, forward strand.
CCCAGCGATTCGCAGTGTGCCTCCACACGTTGAATTTGCTGACGACAGTCGTGGACAATCAAGGCCCTCTTTTCCTTTGTCTCCATTGGTGGCAACTGAATCTCTCCCTGGCACTGCAGCGTAAAGAAGAATTTAGAGCCTTGGCCAGGGGTACTCTCAATCTCCATCTTCGAGCCCATCGCTTTCAGCAGATGCTGCGAGATTACAAGGCCGAGCCCCGTGCCGCATTGCCTCTGGGCAATGGAACTGCCGACCTGACCGAAATCCTTCAAAAGGTGCTTACAATCCTCGGAGCTGATCCCAGTGCCTGTGTCCTCCACCATGAACTGGACCTGCACATTGTCTCCCATCTTCATCACCTGGCATGTCAGGGTAACCAAGCCTTCCTCTGTGAACTTGATGGCATTGGACAGTAAATTGAGCAGGATCTGCTGCAGCCGGTTGCTGTCCCCTTGGATGGTGAGGTCGCAGGGCATCATATATCCCAGCTGCAACTTTGCCGCCTTGGGTATTGCCGCAGCTGTGGCCAGGGCGGACTCGATGCAACTCCTCAAATCGAACTCAGTGTTCTCCAACTGGAACTTATCGTGCTGTAGTTTCGCCAAATCCAAAATGTCGTTCACAATTCTAGAGAAAATTGGAGAGGATGTCAGAGGGCTGTGGGGGCTGAAACAGGATTGGAGAGGCCTGGGGAAGGCAGGTTTGCAATCTGGCGGGGGGAAACACAACGCCCGAATGCAAGCCGAGTCCAACAAAACCTCCGCGTGATGGAAAAACTGTTTGCTGGAACATGCAAGTCCCCACAAAACACGTCCCTTGGAGTCACTCGGAAGTGGGTTCAAACCCACTGCGAAACCACCTCCGAGCACTTCTTGGGGTCTGGGGGCTTGCATTTGGGTTTGGGAGGAATTTTCACTTGGCATGAGGGGGGGGGGGGGCTTGATTCCGTGGTTGAGGGACAAAAGGGGGGGGGGTGGCATATGGGGGGTGTCGGACACATCCCAGACCTGGTTTGGGTTTGGGTCATCGATCTGCACGATGCCCCTAAATCCCAAAATCAATGTACCACAAGCCAAACTCCTTTGGACCCCCCCCCTCCGCTGCACCATCGGGCTGCAGCAACAAACCTCGCCCAAGAACAGGGCAAAACCACCAGATGGCGGCAGGCTGGCCACCCCCCACTGAGGTGTCCTCTTCAGGGGCCTGCCTCTTCAGAGGCGCCAAACTGGACGATTCCGTCCAGCCAACAGCCCCAGTGATCTCTGCCAGAGGCTCTTGGTGGACAGCTTTGTTCACAGGGCCGCGCATTCAGGAGCTCCCTCCACAGCGAACCAATCTGCCCACACCAGAAAACTGAAAACTGAGACTCGATGAACAATCGGCCGTCGAGAGCCAAATGGAGGCTTTCCTCCACAACTCCGAACAACTGCGATATACGTACCGCAGGTATCAGCCACATTAATTTTGCACCTTTGTGGATCACCGCCCTGCGGCAAGGGACAGATACGTAGCAAACCGACTTCAATTCTAGGGATATTCAAGGGTTCTACTTACCCTACCCCAAATTGAAAACCCGAGACGCCCTATCGGACTGCTGGAGGGATGTGATGGGATGATAAACCGGAGAAGAGGATTGGGGATAAGCTCGGAGGAGGTTCCGCAGCGCTGTAACAGGGCTGCTGATGGTATTGTATAATGACTGCAAAGATATGGAGAGGCTAAAGCGGTTTGCACAGGGCTACGGGAATGTTCATGCACTGGGTGTTGGACAGGGGAGGGGAGAGTAGGGGTTGGACAGAGAGAGGGATCACCCTAGATTTCCTTTGGCACAGGAGGCGATGTTGTCTACATGTTCCGTTTCCTCTTTCCCAATGGTGTTGTTGACACGGAACGACTCCTTCAGCAGTCTGGCAAACCCCAGGATGCCATGCAGTGGAGTGCGTAACTCATGGCTGATCTTGGCAACAAAGAGGCTGGTCTTCTCTTCATGTGACACAATTTTCAGGTTCCGGTCAATCAAAGCACTCACAAGGTTTCCGAGGCATGCTATGTGCCTGAGAACGTCCTCGGTGATCTCCTCATGGGGAACTGTGTCGATACAGCATAGCGCCCCTAAGCAGTGCTCTGTACTGGAAGGAATAATGGGATACCCAATGTAGCATCGAATTCCTGGCTCCCCAAGAACAAGCGCGTTATCGGAGAATGCAGGGTGGGTTGTAGCATCGTGGACAACAAGCATCTCTCTTGATTCGACAACATGGTCACAGAATGAGACTGTACGGTCCGTCTCGTCGCTGAACGTACAAGCTTTTGCCTTGAACCATTGCCGATGCTCATCCACCAAAGAAACAAGAGCAATAGGGAAACCGGACAAGCGGCTTAACATCTGTACTATGTCATCGTACTCCTTCTCTGGAGGCGTGTCAAGGATGTGCGCCTTCAATAACGTTTTGAGCCGGTCGGCGTCGTCAGCCCTCCTTTGCGCTGGTGGCATCACAGAAAGCCCTAGTGTATGTGAGAGAGAATGATTGTTGGGGAAGAACCATTTGTTGGCGCACGTCTCCACGAGCACAAGGTCTATTGAAAAGTGCTTTGGGACAAAGATGATGGGAGGCATGGAGCTCCCTGTCTTAAAATACCCCTAACCTACAAAGTGCCACATAGGGAGTTCACGCACTGTGTGCTTACGCCCATGCACCCCGTCAGGTATTTGAACAACGTTCCTCAGAAATGGTCTACCTTTGAAGGCCTTCTAAATACTGTCGCTCGGTGGAAGTTGCTGGGGGAACAGTTATGGCAGGGTGTGAGGGCCCCCTTGGGGGAGCTCACATGCAACCAGTGCAGCAAGGGGCTGAAAGATGACAAATCACTGTACAATGATTCCAATTTTGCGTGTGCCTACACTGCCCAAGGTACATTACATGAAACAGTCCACACAACAACCCCAGTATATCTCTCTGGGACGTTGGGGAACATGCCAACACGGAGCGTTTTCAGGGGTCGGTGCCATTGTTGCCTGATTTGTGCTCACTGAGTGTCCCGTAGGTAGGGGTATGTGGGGTATATTCGGAAAGCCCTTGAAAAGGGCTTTTCGGAGATGTATGGGTTAGGGGGGGGGGGGTCCGGAACCATATTTTTTCGAAAATTGGCCGTTAACGTTGACAGGTTGGGTTTTTTTTTGCCTGTTCTAGTCCGGTTTCAGACAGACTGCACCGCACCCCTACCCCCATTACTCCAACATATGGGCATATGAGGGTCAAGTCATTCGGGTGGATTTGTTGCATTTGATGTGTAGAAGACATGTGCAACATGGGTCCCCTCAAGACCCCAATATGTTGAAGACTTTGACCAATAACTACCTTGGACACCCGGGTGATGCCTGGTGCAACTTGCAGCATCAAGCTCACAGGAGTGCAAGAAATCAAAGATTGCAGAATTTCTCAAACAGACTGTCAAGTTGGGACATGAGACCACAACATTTGGATTCAGCCCGTCAAAATGCATCCATTTACCTCATTTCACTTTGCTCCAACTCCACAATATGTCGGAGCACCCAGGGGAAAACCTGTGAGTTGGTGTCCCGCACGCGTGAGCGGAGCAGGCTGAGGCCCAAAAACCCGGAAACGCCGAAAAGTTCGGCCTCGGTACTCAAAAATATGGTCACCTATCCCCCCCCAACCCATACATTTCTGAAATGGCCTTTTCTCACAGATTTCGGAAAGCATACACATAGCCCCCCCCCAAGGGAACAACATTTTGGTGCATTAGACCAAAAGTTGAGAAAAACCTGAAAAAATGTGAATTTGCTCCGTGTTGGCTTGTTATGAATGTCCCAGAGAGATATGCACTACGCGCGCACGCATTTGGTGCGTGTCACAGTGTCCTGACCCGAGCATTACTCATCATACATGGCAGAAGCCATGGTGGTAACCATAAGCTGCAGCAACCTTTGTGCGTCATGGTCCAGGCTCCCACAACCCAACTGTTCCTTCATTGCTTCCCCCCCCCCCCCCGCCCTTATGGTGACGTGTGAGCTGTCATGTGTGTGGTGTGGTTGGCGAGACGTCGGCACAACAGGCAGCACATGCCGTTCACAAGAGGGAAAGTAAAGCTTGTCAAGAGCGGCAAAGCAGCTCTAGGCTCCTTTCACAAAAAGGTCTGTGAGATGCAATGTGATGGAACCTTTTTGCGTGAGATGGGTGGCAACATCATTCGTGTCATACATGCAATACTGCAACACGTGGCAAAGGAACAGATAACCAAAGCCGGAAACAAGACAGCCAGACGCTCCGCCGTGTCACTCACAGAGATCGGCAACCCCCCCCCTGTGCCCAAGAACCAGCTACTTTTTGCCATGTGACCAGGCGGTGGTTCTTGGACAGTGTTTTCAAGCCAAAGAGTGCTGTGGAATCAGGGGTTGGTTCTGGCGCACGGCCATGAACAGACACGCGGGCGGAAAAAAAAAGATTCGGGCCCGTCACGCCGGGAAACACATTCCCTTCCTTTCTCAAAGTGAAATGCATGGGCAAGTGAACACCAACAGATAGAGTTTCAGCTAATCGGGCTGCAGTGCACATGAGCATGGAATGCAAAAGTCGTTTACGGTCCTGGTCGCTGTGCACACAGGGGCTCAGCGAAACTCAGGGAAGGCAGTGCCTACAGCTTGAGCCCTCAGCTTAAGCCCTGGCGTGTGCAGCAAACTACAAGGACCGAGAAACATACATTATGTTTGTTCATCAGAGGCGCTCTCGTGCTATTTGCAAGAGCGCTGTGCCGAGCCTGTGTAACTGGCACTAGCGGCCGTGAGGCCGGCGTGCACCCTGAGGAGGGTGGGAGGTCAGGTGGCTCCAGAGTCAGTCCCAGTACCAGGAGCGTGCCCGCGCCCCCTGGCGGATTGGTCTGGTCCCCCAAGGATGGCCGTGGAAATTAGGATGGAATGCAAAACACCTTTACAATTGCGGAAACCATGGGCACGGCAGTTCTTGGCCACCGGGCCATGCCGTTAGGTTTTGAAGCAACCGGCATGATCTTGACCTCATGCCGGACTCAATCAATTGGACTTCAACCAGCACCGACTGTTGCCTTGAGTTCGCCACCCGATCGTGGCTATCGAATGTTTCTCGGTCGGATTGGCTTCAATGTTAGTCAGCCCAAGGATAGGGCGCGCCCCAATAGGCCCGACCCACCTCCCCGCCGGAAAGAAAAGTGCAGGAGCAAGAAAAGTATGTGATCTACCCCGGGTTGGGGGCAGTATCTACCACGGAGGTTAAATTGATTTTTCTCCATCACAACACCTATACCATGTACTACTAGCCATCACAAGGCTTGACCTGGCCCCAAGCTCCAAGCATGGGTGTATGATCACTATGATAAGAAGAGGTCAGGGGAAACAACGAGCCAAGCAAAAAACAGGGTCCCCCTCCGCACCGGCGGTGCCTCCTCAAAGGGGATCAAACCCACATCTCTGGCATACTAGTTGGGCACGGGATGGGCGAGGGGGAACTGGTGGGCAAGGGGACCACACACACAACGTACTCCGAGTGCCGGAGACTTGCTGGGGCAGGCGAAACCCTTGTGCCTGTTCCTGCCCGGCTGGGGCGAGCTGTGTCACCACATCCGGAACAATTTGCGGTACCACGTTGCCGAGAGGCGTGCCGCCCCTGTAGATGAGTATGGAATGACCTAACGTTCAATTGGTTCCAACATGAAACACTTGTGTGCGGGGGGAAAAAACGTTGTGTCGGGAAAAGTGCCATGGAGCCAAGGGGCTGTTCTTGTGCACGGGGGGCGTTAAGCAACGGATACTTAGCTACCGATTTAGTCCCCATGACACGGGCTATATGGTCACAGCTCTTCATACAAGACCAAACCAGTGCTGAAATTTTTCTTGACATGGCCTAAAGGGCAATCAAATGTTGCATAGGCTGCTTGGGAAAGCTCTGCCCCCTCCCCCTGATAGCAACCTGTTGCTTACACACCTAAGCGCTGTCGTTTGCAAATTGGCAGTGCGCCACTGTCATTGGCATTGTCTTCGTCACCCTCATTGTCATTGACATCTTCAGCTGAGGTTTCTGGTGACTCACCATCACACAGCTCGCTCCCGTACAAACCCCCACTCAATTATCATCGCTAACATTCAATTATCATCGCTCATTTCCTCTAGCCACAATTCTTGCCAAATATCCCTAACCTCCTTGTCCCTTTATCACATGTCGAAACGCGTGTGCGGATTCCCGGACCGACTCTTCATCCACCCTTTCATTGCGCTGTACTCCAACATGAGATGGTACCCATTTCATTGAGACACCGTCTCCCAACAACAACGACTAGCCCCGAAACTCTGCCCACAGGTCTGTGTGTGCTAGGGGCCCCTTGGACCCCACCCATCCCTTGCGCTCCCACTTCCCACATTTACCCTACAAACCCACATACCCTGCCTTCCCCCCGTGTCCAAGAAACAACAATGTTTTGACGCAAGACCAGGAGGGAGTTCGTGCGCATGGCAATGAGCAGCCCCGTACGACGAAAAAATTCTATTGCCGATCGGGAAGACACCCCGAAGAGGAAGGGAGCACAGCCAATCAATCACGTAGCTAGTCACCAAGTCACTCAAAAGCCCCCCATCCCCCCTCCAACACCCAAATAGGATGGAAACTACATATAGCGGGTCCAAAACATGCTTTATGTAGGATATTTGATCATTATGAATGGCCAGAATATAAAAAAAAATCGATTTTGCCCCTTGCCCCCGCCCAAACACCCAAATAGGGTGAAAAGCACATGAATAGGGGCTGAAACATGTTTTACATCGGATATTTGATCATTGTGCATGGCAAAATGATAAAAAAAAGATTTGCGTAAATTTCCATTTTTGAACTGTAGATGCTCAAAAACCGCATGAGGAGGTTGTGCCGCAGCCCCCTTGCGAACCCCCCCCCCAAAGAAAAAACCCCAACAAGGTGAAAAACACATAATACAGGTTCTAAAAAATGCTTTATGTAGGATATGTGATCATTGTGAATGGTCGGAACATCAAAAATATTGATTTTGAAAATGTCCATTTTTGAGGCGTCGAGAGTGGAAAATTGCATAAGCAGGTTGTGCCTCAGCCCCTTGCCCCCGCCCAAACACCCAAATAGGGTGAAAAGCACATGAATAGGGGCTAAACCATTTTTGAGCTGTAGAGGCTGGAAACCAACATGAGAAGGACGAACTGGCAAGATGGGCTGGGCGTGCACCATGTTGGAGCTGCCAAGGTAGTCCAGACCGCCCTCAGGGAAGATCTGAGCACCAGCCTTGAACCACACAGGCTCATCGAACTGCACACAAGCGTACTTGGCCAACAACTCAGGGGTCAAGCAGCCCAAAGTGCGCAACATAGCCCAACGAGCGTGGGTCAACTCGGCCTCACAGTATGCGGCGAAGATAGTAGGGTCGGCGGCCAAACCAGCGGCGTCGCAACCGTAGTCACCAGGGTACTCACCACTGAGGTAGTCAGGGCCGGAGGCATTAGAGAATGGGCCCAACCACTTGTTGCACTCGGGGCCATAACAGGCAGCCAAGTTGTCAGACACACAGCCAGGGGCAGCAAACATGGCCACAGGTTCCTGGTAGTTCAGCGGGTTGTCACGGAACTCAATGGCGACGTCGGAGGTGAAACTGTTGACGACAAAAGGCTTCTCCAAGTGTGCGGCCAAATTTGTGCTGGTTCTCGATGTGATGTCCCATGTGCGGGGTCCCGAAGGATCACCCGGCCGGGATAAGGCGTTCACCCCTCGCAGCGCCGGGTCATTGGAGGGGATCCATCGATGGTTTTCTGAGGACATCGAAAAAAAAATAGACACTCAGAAAGACCAGCGCCGTGATTCGCGGGACATTGCCATGCGCTATGAGGGCGGCCGCAGCCGCGAGGTGGGCCTCGTGGACCGTGCAGCCCACCAAGGCCACGCATCGAAGGGCCCCCTCTTGGGAGGGCTGTTTCCGCTGTGCCGGGTGTCTCCCCGGCATGATTTGGGCGATGCGATTGTGTCCCGGGACTCGCCTTGGTAGAGGCGGAGCGGCTGCACCGCCGTCGTCGAAGGGAGCAGGGCCTAGACGGCCGCTGCCGTGGGCTGTACCGGCGGGAGCGCCGCCTTGGTGCGGCCGGCGGCCGCCACCACCTGCACCGCCCCCGGCCAAGACCCCCGCGCAGCGGACCGCGTCGCTGAGGCATAGGTCGGGCGACCGGGGCCGGCCTGTTGGGGGGGCGGGGGAGCGGCCCCCTCCGTGACGCCTCCCACTCCTCACATGTTGCCCCGGGCTGTTTTGATGTCCTCCTGCACCCAGGAGGGCTGCGAGGAGGCGAAGGGGTGGACGAGAAGATGCCCCGATCGGCAGAGGAGCCCGTCTCGATGGTCCAGGCTCCGCTGGCCCGAGCCGGTGCCAGTCCACACGCACGGCGACTGGGGGGCAGGGAGGGAGCCCCGGGGTGCTGCCGCTTGCTTCACCTGGGTGTTCTTGGAACGCCGGTTGTGGCTTTGCCCCGCTAGCTGCCAGGTAGCGGCCACCTGGACGTGGAGGCAGCCGCCTTGCTGGCCGCTGCTGCTGCGGGGGTCGTCGCGGCCTTGGCCTTTGCCGCCGCGGTCGTCGATGCGGCCGGGGCCGCTGCAGCTGCTCCGGGCCGCGTGGGGGCTAGCTCGCCCCGCGACTCCGCCAGCTCGCGGCGGAGGATGTTGATCACGCCCTCGAGTGACGCAATGTGGCGCTGAAGCGAGGCGATCATCGCCTGCTCCACAGTGGGCCATGAGGCAACGGATACTGGGCTCGCATACGCCCCCGTGTCACAGGCGCATGGTCATCACCACACAGTTCAGTGTTTTTCCTTGCTGCACTGCAGCACAGACCAGTTTCGAAGCACTCCAAGCCGCTGACTGTGCTTCGGCCTTGGCCATCTGTACACTGAGGTCAGCTCGCACCTACCACCCTCCCACAGTGCCGGTTAGTCTCTAACCCTTGCTCTGCGGGATTTGCTCTTGCTGCCCCTGTCTTGCTCTTGCTCTCTGGCATGTGAAGACGTGTCATGTTCGAACTCCGAGGGCGCAAAGGCGTCCCATTGTTTCACCATCAGACTATTCAGCTCATCGCTTCATTTGGTGCCTTGCTGTACAGCTGCGCCTACCTGCTCAGTACCACTCCAGGCGGTTTGCGTTTGTGCGTTGGCCGCCCACATATCTTGTCAGCTCGCACCCACCACCCTCCCTCGGGTCGCACTCTCGCTGCCCCTGTTGTGCTCAGGCTTTCTGGCACGTAAAGACGTGTCATGCCCGTGCAATGGCTGCCCACACACCCAGGTCAGCTCGAACTCACCACCCTCCCACAGTGCCGGTTAGTCTCCGACTCTCGCTCTGTGGGTCTCTCTCCCCCCCTCTCCCTCTCTCTCTCTCCCTCTCTCTCTCTCCTTCTCTCTAGCCCTCTCCCTCTGTGTCCCACTCTCTCTCTCTCTCTCTCTCTCTCTCTCTCTCTCTCTCTCTCTCTCTCTCTCTCTCTCTCTCTCTCGCATAAAGGGGTTTTCGGGATGTTCGGTGGGTATCTATCCCCCCCGGGGTTCGAACCCTCCTCCACAGGACAGAAGAGGTGCGGTATACCCACTGGGCTACGAAGAGTTGTTATCTGCATTATTGTTCCGACCTTTCCTGCTCCCCCCTGCATGTTGTCCCCTGTCAGGCATATCGCCGTTCGCACGGGGGTGTGCTCAGCAGTGTGTAGAGGAACCGCGCAGCGTCCCCGGATACCGGGTCCGCCTGCCTAAAGAGCGTTCCCTGGAACAGCCTTAAGAGGTCAGCTCGGCCCGTCAGCCACACATGCATGCAGTCTCCATATCTACTCACAGAGGAGGGCACCGCTCTGTGTCCCTCTGCCGTCGGACAGTGGAGGATCGCCTCCCACTAGGATGGGTGCCACTTGCCTGCACTTTTGGGTCGCCACTGGACCTGCATGTTCGTCAGAGCCTGAGTCTTCAGGGTCCAGTTGATTTGGAGCATCACCGAGTAGAGCTCTTGGTTGCTCATCAGCAATGGCTCTCCATGATTGTCCACAATTTCACAGTGCATCCTGGTGCTGTGTGCTCCACAGTGGCGGGGGGGGGGGGGGCTGGGCAGGTCCACCGCCCCCTTTGCGCCCCCTGGAACGGGAGCGGCTGCGCGCCGCCCCCTCGTCGATGGTCACGGGCGGTGCACCCGCGAGAAATGGAGCCAGCGCCGCGCCTATGGCCGTAAGGACCGCGGGGCACTGTAGGAGGCCAAATGGGTGGCCACCCCCGCTTGGTCACCCATCGTGCGCAGGGCGCGAGGGCGGAGGCGAGGGAAGACGCGGATGCGTCAAAAGAAAGTGCAAGGAAGTTGTGGCTCAGCTAGGCAGCCTCACCACGTGCAGGTACACAACAAGAGGCCTGAAAAAAACGCAAAGACGGCATTCGTCTTTTAGCGACCACCGGAATATGTACAGAGGTCGAGGAGCGGGGAGGTGGGCCGAGTTGAGTTCTCCCGTGTCCTCCCCTACAAGCCCCCCGGGAGAGTCTGCATGGCAGCCAGGAGGGACGAGCTGGATGGGACTAAGTCGCTCCGCCTTCCGTGCGCTCTGACGGGTGCCCTCCAACACTCATTGCCCAGCCCTGCTGGATTGTCACCACCCCGCCCTGCCGGGGGGTCAGGAGGCCAGGGCCAACCTGTTGTGCGCTTGCACGCCCCCTGCAGGCGGAGGCCCCGGGCCGCTCCCACTGATTCTGCTTGGCCGGGGGTGTGGTCCCCCTCCGCCCACCCGAAAGGCTCCCCCTCGCCCGGGCCCTCCCGCTTGGCGGGCGGGGGCGGCGCACGCGCCCGCCCTGGGCCGGCCGCAGGCCGAGGCCCTACAATGCACCCTTTATCCCTGCGGTTGCCCTATATACCTTCCCTGGGACACAATGCGGCGCCCCCCAGCGCGCCTGCCCAAGTGGAAGGGGGAAGTTGTGGTCTTCCCCCACCATCGCCGGTACGAGGGGGGGGGGGGGGTGCCCCCGGGTTGAAGCACTCCGGAGCCGGCTGCCTCCTTCCGGAAGATATGGATATGGTCATGGGATGTGACTTGGGACCCACCTCAACCGGAGGGGCTTGTTTGGTGTTTCCTCCTGGATGGTGAGTTGTAAATCCATATTTTTTTGACTGACTCCAGAAGCCCAAAGAGTACTCAAGACTGTGCTTGGGAAAGTCGGCGACTCCAGCATATGGTACAGTGGATCCCCGCAACGCGGGGGACATGGCAAAGACCCAGAGTTCACATGCGTATACCAGAGGGCTCTCTGATGCGGTAGGCAAAACCGCCACGCCATATGGCATATGGCATGTGGCCATATGGTGAGTTGTAAATCCACATTAGAACACTCCTCGTGGGGAGGTTGTGGGCATAGGGGGATGTATGGTATGGAGACGGAGGTAAACTAACTCAAGAAGTAGGAGAAGGAACGATATACAAAGCAAGAGGCGCCATCACTTGCCGTCCGTTGCAAGTCATTACCCGAGTGACCGGGCCACAAACCTCATACCAGGCAGAACTATCGAGTTATGCAGTTAATTCGGCGTTGGCTTCGCAAACCGGAAACCGACTTACAATAACAAAGCAGCTGTGGACCACACCCTACAACCTTAGGTGAAGCTGGGACACATGATGCACGTGGATCCCTCGTTTGCACTATATGCCCTACGCATTGACCCAGGCTGTTGCCTGAGAGCTCATATTGTACTCTGCGAAACTGTTGAGCCCACGATAAAAAAAAACCCAGCAACTGACTTACGATAACAAAGCAAGTTGTGGACCACACCCAGCTTTCCACAGGTAGTGTATCCCTGCCACCACCATAGCCTAGCGGGACTTCTCCGTCTCAGGGATCTTTATTAGTACTGCATGTCGGGGCAATCTGGGCAATCTGGGCAATCTCCCAGTGGGCTGCCGCGGTAAGCGTTGAACAAGGGTGACACACATACACCCGTAAGCCCAGTATATTTGCCGTAGTCCTAGTCCCCCATACTTGACAGGTGAGTTGATGTGAGTAACATTGCGTGCCTTGTAGATGTCCTCTTTGTTGCGTTGTAATCTTGTTGCAATGGCAACAAAGTCTAAACACATTTTGTCTATGTGCTGAAACATGCGGTCATGTGGGATGAAAATAGCATGATAAACCTAGCGAGGGATGAGCACTGAGTTGAGCAGTTGTACCCGGTCAAATGCATTTAGAGGTAATGCTCTATACCGGGTAAGATTGGACTCCACTTTAGCCAAGACTTCATCTTTCCCTCTTGGTGCCCAAGAGGGGTGCGCAATTGTATGTCCTAAATACCTAAATATGGCGGTCCGCACAAGCATGTCCTTTGGATTCCATCGGAGTACATGATGTTGCGGCACCTGTCTCTTTTGTGTGGACCGGGGGGTTGTGGCCCGTTGATAGATCTCTGTCTTGCCCGAATTTGTTTGAAAACCTAATATGAGGGACAACTCTTGCACCCTTTCAAGCACACGTTGCATATCATTGGCGTTCTTGGTGACAACCGCAGTGTCATCTACGTAAAAAAAGAAGTTAGTTTCTAAAATGACCTTGGCCAACGTGGCATGGAATGTCTCATATACCAACAGAACAAGTGCCGTTGACAGGGCGCGGCCCTCTTTGATGCCCCTAGTTAGTGGGAAACGTAGTTTCTCATTCTAATGCGTAGGGGTGTATATGTGGATCACAGGTGGTGGTGTTTGTAGAGAATCCACGAGGCACACATACGGGGTACCCCCCCCCCCCCCTTGTCGTTCCCCCCCAGGGAAGACGGTCCCCCACCACCTCCTGGGGGACGGTTGCCAAGTGACGGTCCCCCACCCCCCCCCTGGGGACCGCACCACCACCGTACATGCACATTTGCAGGCACAGAAATTGCAGCAAAACCGAACGCAATCAGCATAAGATGCGTGCCAATGTACTAAGACCTACTCCTTGACCGGCTCGGTGTAAAACTTCTTGATCCTGCTCCACTTCACCTTGAACTCTTGCACATGCTCTCCACTTTCCACTGGAATGCTTTGGGCAGCACTCTTGGGTGGTGGTTTTGCCTTCTTAGTAGCAGGCTTGGCAGGGGCATTTGGTAAAACCTAGTACACACTGTAGTAAAACGCAGCTGACCGGAGTCTTTTTGGTCGGCGGTTCGAACCCCGGTCGGGTGAATATGGCGCCGCCGCCGCCGCCGCCGCCGCCAACAGTCAGACGACCACGATTCGAACCGCCGACCGAAAACTTTGCGTCGGCTGCGTTACCATTCGACCGGCGGTTGTGTGATAGCGATGAGCCTCCCCACTGCTTGGAGCCTTCTGAATTCCTGTTTGTGCTGCCCCTTGGGGCCAGGCTTCGGTGCTGCGTTGGGCCTTGGAGCTGGCTTTGGCTTCGGCTTGGGTTCTGGGATGTTAAAATGCTTGGGACTCGAATTCTCATCAAAACTCAAAAAAAATTAGTTGTGTACCCATTTTCTAGCTTGTGCCATCGGTGTAAACGTGGTGGGGACCAATGCTTGGTACCTCTTGCATCTTTGTGGTGGCCATGGATCCCACGGTGGCCACCTTTTGCAATTTCTTCATGGTTTTACACCATTTTTATTGTGGTGCTCACCATTTGTTTCCCATGCCTTTCCTTCTTCACACATACAAGCACACAACAGCAAACACGAAGAAAATTGCAACTTTAGAAACAATGATGTTTGAAACTTATGACCCCAGGCCTGCTTCAAAAAGTTTCAGCACCATATACTTCATGTGGCAGTCAATGAAGCTGACGAGCGTGGCCTGCATTGGATCGCAACATACCACTGGGTCCAGATGTGGCACTAATCAGGGAAGCATTGTGGAAACCAGGCACACAACAGAGCTGAAAGTGGTGGCCCCAGGCCTGCTTATAAAAATCCAGCTCTGTGAAGTGCGCATAATAATGTTTTCAAATAGACATGAACCCCATGCAACTGCAATTGGCTGAATGACAGAATGAATCACGGCACTTTGACCTGAGCGAAACATGCTGAAATCTGTGGCCCCGGGCCTGCTTGAAAAAATTTCAGCACTGTGAACCTGGCTGGATCAACCTGAGTTGCAAAGCTCCCAGAAGTTGATCACTATGGCTGTCAAACGCTGCAGCAAAGCAGGGGCAGCTGGGTGGCACAATGCACTCCAGAAGAAATGAGCAGAAACAACCTGGCTGGATCACTCTGCGTCTGAAAAGAGGTCCCCACTCAGCAACCAGAACTCACTGCTTGTGTAGACAGGCAAAGGGTGGGCATCACTGTCAGTGATCTTCCGTGTACTTACTGGGGGATCAATGGTCCGCTCTGATAGACTGAATGTCCCTGCCATAGACACTTTCAGCCATTAGTTCGGACGAGGTGCAGTTGGTGCATCACACAGTCAGGCATGGGTGTGAAAGGCAACAGAGGAAAGCAGGGCCGGGTAGGATTGAGACATTTGCTCCAGCTGCCATCATGTAGTCCATTCCTCAAACCCGAGACCTTGGTTCCCCTGAAACATGCAATTGTGCACATGGGCTCTGGCCAACATGGCCAAGTACTCGGCTTTACAAAATGCAGGCATGACCTACCAGACAATCTCAGTCTGCTCCATACGGGACTTGGAACAGAAGAGAAATGAAAATCTGTATTGAAAACCAAAAACATGACACCAAGGATGGTGCCCATCACATGCCATTGCACACTCAGGAAACTAGGCCAAAAAGGGCGATTTGTGTGCGATTTGGTGAAAAAATCTCGGGGGGGGGGGGGCATTGGCATGGGGGGTCCATTGGCATGGGGGTCCATTGGCATTGGGGAGGGGGGGGGACTTTGTTGTCCTGCACACCTGAATAGCTGTCCTACATCCACCAGAACCATCAAAAACCCATTACCCTGGTAAAAGAAGGTGATGTGGAAAATTCGACCGTGGAACCAGGGGGCGGTTCTTGCGCAAGGTGGTTCCTAGGCACGGGGGGGGGGGGGACCTAGTAAAAAAAATTTTTTTGAAAAATTTTTTTACTAGGTTTTACTACAGACCCGCTTGGCAGGCGCAAGCAGATTTTTGGGAACCCATTTCCCTTCGGGAATGTCCCTTGTAAAATACAACTTGTTCCCAAAACTGTGTCCAACGACCTGTGCCAAAACAGGTTCCCCCGCAGAGCGGATGAACATCACATTTGTCCCAGGAAGAAACATGGCTGTGCTGTCAAGTTCCATTCAGCAAAAGTGAGCAAAATGTCCTGCCATGAGTACAAAGGATACAAGTGGCAGTACCCCACAACACAGTCACCCACACAACAACACAATGAGCCGTAACGAAAATTTTGGGTTGACCAAGTGACGGTCCCCCAGCCCCCCCTCCCCCCCCGGGGAATGACAAGGGGTGGGGAACGACAAGGGGGGGGGGGGGGGGGGTAACTAGGAAGGGCTTTGGCAATGTCGAGAAGACAGACATCGCGTGGTTGGTGGTCCCCAGTGGCAACGCTGAATGGGCCGCTCCCGCTGGGAATGTGGGTGCCCTCCCATATGGCCTGAGCCACATCGAGGCACATCGGAAGGAAAATACATTTGGGTGTATAGCCCATGGGCTAAATGACTGCTTCCCCATCTAGAGCAACAAGCTGCCCCTAATACCCATCAAGTTTGCACACAGGTTGCTTGTCCATGGCCATCCGTTAGCCTGTCGTGCAAGCACCCCCACCTGAGGCTCTCCTGCTGCACACCGTGGTACAGTGCACCAAGTCAGGATCCTGCATCACCTGATTTCTGGTCTGACTTAGTATGAAGGCACATCCGAATCACTCACTGAAGCAGCCTGCAGGGGTCCACATTCTGGTACCAGGGGTCCACATTCTGGTGACAGGGGCCCACAGATGGGGCACAGGCAGCAGCGAAAATCTGAACAACAAACAAAGGCGTACAAACGCTGCAAATGCTGATGCATGAAGCCTTCTTCTTTTTGTTTGCTTGCAGTAAACAAGGTGTAAGACAGGCCTGCCCCTCACAAAGAGAGGGGACACTGTCTTCTCCTGATGACACTACAGAGGAAGCTGCGTGGTATTCAGCCACACCCCGAAAGTGGAGGGCCAACAAGGGGACACAAATGACAGAAATCTTTCAGGCATGCTGAGGCACAAAGCCTTGGCCATAAGTGTATCTCATGTGAGATTCTTGACATACAATACATCTGGACATGCGAGTGATGCAGTCACAGCAGGCACATGCACATTCAGAGTCGCGCAGCCATAGCATAGGCCTTGGGCTTGGGGGCGCTCTCTTCCCGCCTGTGCTCGCCTGATGGGTCGCGTGGCAGGGCGCCTCCTGTGCTGACAGAGCTAGAGGCTCCGACGCTGCACCCCTTGTTCAGAGGCGGCTCTGGCTGTGGCCAGTCAGCCTGTGTAGCGCCCAGTGGGAGGGCGCAAACTGAACACCATCGTGTGGGGTTGCAAAGAAGAAGGCTGGTGCAGTTGGAAGGGGAGGCAAGGGCAGCAGGAGCATTCACTTTGGTTCCCTTCCCAGGCTTGCAGGTGCCTCGTAGGTGCTCAAGCAGTGTGACCTTAGTCTGAAACCAGGTTATGCAGTGGGAGACTGCCCTGCCCGTAGGCTTACCAGTGTGCACAAGGCACAAAGAACGGGGACTGTGGTATCTACGCGAAGAGAGGTATATCCTGGTGTGTGCAAAGGGGGGGGCGGAAGGGACGGGAAACGCTGAGCCACAAGTGTACCTCAAGTGAGACTCTTGACACAACGGACCTCCGGACATGCAGTCATAGCAGGCACACGCACACTCATAGTCACGCACAAGCAGCAGAAACATTCACATTTGGATTCACGCAGCCAGAGCAGGGGTTGTCTGCTAAGAGCAGGAAGGGTTGTGTATATATGCCCCTTGATTCACCACAGTCTCTCATGTTCCACCCTCACAGGTGCTCCGCCCGAATCATACAGCATCTTCAAAACAGGCCTACCCCTCACAAAGAGAGGGGACACTGTTTTCTCCTTACGACGCCACGGAGGAAGCCGCCTGGCTGCAGCCACGCCTTCAAAGCAAAGACTAAAAGCAACGAATCCCATGCGTGAGACAACGGTATGCATGTAAAACACGCGCAATCGGTGAGTAAGCTTTCGGGAGGGTTTCATTTTTGCATCGCCCAGACTGCAGGGACAGCTACCCGGTGTCCGCCACTCCCTCAGAGGGATGGCGGGGGCCTGGTAGAGCGACTAATAGACAAGCAGCAGGCACTGTGTGGCCCATGTTGGCGCACAAGAACAGAGACTACCCCACAAACAGCAAGCTTAGCAGGTATACCCAGGACACCTTACACCCAGTGCTGACTGTCTCCGTTCTGTACCGACACATCATGCCCTATCTTTTCTCAGACTGAGGGTACCGTTGGCGTGACGGTGATGGAAAAACCACGCATCCCCTTATCGATCCTATGGCGCATATCTTCTACCATATGCCTCCGCACAAGACCGCTCTGCCGCACCGGCTACTAGACGGGACGCGCCGGCGCGCACTCAGCGTGCTACCTTTCTAGTAACTATCCCAACTTCAGCCCAAGATTTACCCTCTGATGGAGAAGGCCCCCCCAATAGACCATGATGGACTGTGCACCTTCCCTACAAGGCACGTTGCATAATTAGGCAATAGCTGTGAATTCAACAACTCCAAATGTCATTTGTATTGTACTTAAGAAATGGTTCTTTGCCTTTACCTTTCCCATAGATTTCGCTATGGTAATGAGTCCCCAAGCCGCAAGCGGTTTGGACAGCGTTTCTGCCTCACGTCACAAGAACGAAGCGCAAACTCAGCATTGGCTACATAACCCCTGCCTTCTCAGGGGCCCAAAGTTGGGCGGAATGGCTACATTACCCCTGCCTTCTCGGGGTCCCCATGGTGGGGAGAAATCAATATGGCTACATTACCCCTGCTTTCTTGGGGTCCCCATGGTGGGGAGAAATCAACGTAGTAAGGAGTGGATGTGGTGGAAACGAGCAAAAATTGGATGAAAATGGGTGAGGCCGGGTGAGAATCCAAATATACCATATCCCGAATGTGACAGAAGCATCAAAATACCCGTTGTCAAACAACAATAATGCCCATAGTATCACAAAGCATGGGGTTCTAGCACGGCTAGACGTGCCAATAGTTGCACTGCGCGCGCAGTGCGCTTAGTGCACCCCCTAAAAGGTCACTGGTGGGGCACGGGTGAAAAAAGATGCCCGGCGTGCGCCCGGCGCGCTAACGCTCCCCCTCTGTGGGGTGTGGAACCTGTTTCTCATTGTTCCCACACAGTACAGTGTGACTGCCCCGGTTGGTGTGGAGGGCGTTGCCTCCTCCCCTGCCGGGCGTGGCGTGCGGACCAAAGACAGGTAAAGGGGTCCGTAGCCTGGGCCTTTTTGCCCACTGGACGGTGGTGCACACTTCGATGTCCCATAGGGGCGACGGCGGTCGATGTCCCATAGGGGCGACGGCGGCAGGTGTTCTGGCAACGCGCCCGCCTGCCCCTGTCCCAGTCGTCGTGGAGTTCGCTGTAGCTGTGCCTCCGGCGAGGGGGGGGGGGGGTTGTGGTGCGTCCTCTTCGTTTGACTCTGGCTCCTACCCCTCCCACCCTTCAATCGGGTCCTCTTCCCGTTCCTCTTCTTCCGGCTCCTCATGGCGCCTCGGGTGCGCCGATATTTGTCCGAAATATAGGGGTGATTTACGTCTTCCCACGTCCGCCAAGTGGTCCGCGCGGGAATTCCCTGGGATTTCTATGTGCGAGGAGGTGTGCAGCCACTTCACTTGTTCCCCCAGCCGCTCCGTGGTGGTGAGTATTTGCTCCCACAGATCTTTGTGTTATGTTGGGCCTTTTGTATTGGTCCAGTTGATTGAATTGAGGGGGGCGGCTTGGCCATAAAATAATGGAAAGTCCAGCAATAGGTCCCCAGCGACAGACCTATGCCTCCATACGAAGTGTACTTCATGTATCACGCGGCGAAGGCGCGACACACATTGTGCGTGCATATCAGCAAGGCGCCGTCAGGCGCCACATCAATTTCCATCTGTGTTCCATCAACATCAATTTTTCCTGTCATTTGGGGTTGGGCATGGTATTTCTGGGGAAGCTGGTTGCTGTCCTGCCACTTGTTGCCACGTCTGGTTGTCCGGGCGTGCAGGTCATGATCCTCCTCCTGCTGCAACGAATCCGTCTTGTAGGTTGCCTATACTTAGGGGCCTTAGCAGTTTGCCAGGTTGTTGTAGGGAGCAAGGTGAGTCATAGAACTATTGCAGGGCCGTTGGACACCACGTATGGTGAGTCCAATTCTGCAGTCTGTCTGTAAACTTGGGCTTTGCCCAGCTTGAAAAATGAAATCTTTGGCCATAATCAACGGCTACTCAGCTACCGAACGCCCCCGTGTCACAGGCGGACGGTCATCGCTCTTCAGTGCAGCACGTATCACGCGGCAAGCCGTGACACACATTGTGCATGCGTTCAGCAAGGCGCCGTGAGGCGCCGTCACAAATCCTCTGCTGTCCGCTGGTACCCTGGTTCAGATTAGGTCCGGCCCCTGCTGGGTAAGATTCAGGCGTTAGACCTCGACTTACCCCAACCCCCTGCCTGTGGCCTCTTCCGCCGGGTGTCACTGAGGGGGAATGTTTGCCCGGCGCGCGCCCGGCACGCTACCTTTCTAGTAACTATCCCAACTTCAGCCCAAGATTTACCCTCTGATGGAGAAGGCCCCCCCAATAGACCATGATGGACTGCGCACCTTCCCTACAAGGCACGTTGCATAATTAGGCAATAGCTGTGAATTCAACAACTCCAAATGTCATTTGTATTGTACTTAACAAACGGTTCTTTGCCTTTACCTTTCCCATAGATTTCGCTATGGTAATGAGTCCCCGAGCCGCAAGCGGTTTGGACAGCGTTTCTGCCTCACGTCACAAGAACGAAGCGCAAACTCAGCATTGGCTACATAACCCCTGCCTTCTCAGGGGCCCAAAGTTGGGCGGAATGGCTACATTACCCCTGCCTTCTCGGGGTCCCCATGGTGGGGAGAAATCAATATGGCTACATTACCCCTGCTTTCTTGGGGTCCCCATGGTGGGGAGAAATCAACGTAGTAAGGAGTGGATGTGGTGGAAACGAGCAAAAATTGGACGAAAATGGGTGAAACTGGGTGAGAATCCAAATATACCATATCCCGAATGTGACAGAAGCATCAAAATACCCGTTGTCAAACAACAATAATGCCCATAGTATCACAAAGCATGGGGTTCTAGGATGACTAGACGTGCCAACAGTTGCACTGCGCGCGCAGTGCGCTTAGTGCCCCCCCTAAAAGGTCACCGGTGGGGCACGGGTCAAAAAAGATGCCCGGCGTGCGCCCGGCGCGCTAACGCTGCGGCTTGCTGCTGTATCAGGTTTGTGGACGTGTGACACGCGCATTAATGATGAGCAAACCACAGGACAGTGTCAGCCGATCCGTCACGTGGAACCTTCTCCAATTTGCTCCCGTATGCCAGGATGTTCTTCTTTTGGAAATCATTTTTCCAGGTGATGAGCTGGCCTACCGTGCTCACTTCACAGTACTCGTGATAACCTCTCAGGATCAAGGTTCAGAGCTGTCCATTGCTACGATGATCCCACAATGGCGTGGTAGCGGATCTGACACGTAGTGAGGATTTGCTCAGTCTGAAACCAGGTTATGCAGTGGGTGACTGCCACGCCCGTAGGCTTCCCAGTTGTAGGCTGAAAAAGACAGCGGTGTGAAGATTGAAAGCTGAGATGCGCCAGCAGATTGCATTTCATCCCCCACCCCCGTGTCTAGCGAACAATAAAATCCTCAGAAAATACAGTCCGAACTAGAGTGTTCGTTGGACAGGCTGTTCGGTACGTTATTAATTCCATACCAAACCCGGGACCTCAGTAATCCGCCCCCCCCCCCAAAAACGGTCCGAGCGGAAGTGTTCGTTGGACAAGGCATTCGTTAGACACGGGGGGCGGGGGGTACACTATTATCATGGGATCAGCATGGGATGACATTCAGATACAGTTGGTCACTATTCGCTAGGGGCAGAGAGCATTGCTGTCCCCTTCCAGTTTAGGGGGAATGGTTGGCGACACACAGAAAAGGACTAACACAACCAGGGTTACGGCGCTCTAGGGAGTGGCATTCCACACCTGTGGGGGAAAAAATAGGAGAGGGGAGGATGCCACAGGAGGGCCAACCTGCCAGGTGTTGGCGAAAAAATTGTAGCTGGTGCGCAGCCGACACCACCATCAAGTGTAGGGGTCAAGTGTCAAGTGCCTCTGGGGGATTTGGGGGAGTGCGGGGCAGGCAGATTCTCTTTGGGTTGGGGGTTGGGTTCCAGGCCCACAGGGCTGTGAGCGCTTTTTGAGGTGATGCACGGTGGCTGCTGCAAACCGGAACAGGTCCTCCATTATGGACCAGTTCTCCCTTAGCAGCTGAGCGGCGACTTGTGTAAGCGCCTGCATCCATTTATGCATGAGACTAAGAAAACAAAATTCCTGGTGCACCAGGAGGGGGCCACATGTGCTGAAATTGGAAAATGTGACAACAACTGCACATGCTCACCACTTGAAGATGCCTTTGTAGATGCCTTTTAGGGGATGGTTTGGGCTCAGGCAACTTCAAGTTCTTGGGAATAAAATTGCCTTGCATGTGGTCTCTTGTAAAATACAACTTCCCATGAAAGACATGGGCCATTCCCACACACCTCGGGCAGCCTTAGCCCAAATCAAACTCAGTGGGAGCATCATCGGAATCACTAGAATCATCACTTGAAGAAGAGGGCTCAGAAATGGGGTGGGTTCAAGTGGGCAAACACTCACAACAAATGTGTCCATGACTCTATGTGACTGGCAAATTTGTCATACCCATGTCAAACCCATGTATGTGGCTGCACTACATTTGGTACCGAATTAAAATTAGGTACCAAATTAATACGGTCCCTACGCCTACTGTAGCTTGGACAAGGGCGTAGCTTATACCAGGGGGGGGGGGGTATGTCTGGTGATGTGTGTGCCTTGGTGGTCGCCATGGAGAGACGTGGCGGCCACAGCCATGTTTCTGTCCACCCGTCGTGGCAACTGAAACAGGGTGATGTCACGCATGGCCCATGTAGACCATGGACCCTTTGCCGCATACGAGAAAGCAGCGGAGTAAAAAGAAGGCGCCCTCACTTCCTACTTGGAACAAGGGTGAACAAGAGTGGCTGTACGCACCTCATACACACACCCTTGTGCACACCTCTTTGTCCATACCTGCACCTTGTACACACACACCAGCTGAAGCTGCTCTTGCGTACCCTCTTTGTGGACACCTGCACTTGGTAAATGGCTGAAATCGCTCTGGAAAACGCCCCAAGCATACACAAATGGTCCACAACAGTAACCCCCATCCCATTGCGCAAGCACCAGGCAAGCCAGGAAAACGACAGTCACACCAGGTCCTGGTGCATGGACAAGGTGGTCTTTGCGCAGGGGGCGGGGAAGTACCCCCCCCCCCCCTTGCGCAAGCACGGCCAAGGTCAGAAAAACAACGGTCACACTCTTGTCAGAAGTTCATTGTTTCGTGATTGTGCACTGATTGTACAGGGAAAGAAGGGCTGGGTCATGTTTGTGATGGTTCCTCTTGCTCACAACAACATTCTGATTGGTACTGCAACCCAATGGTAATTGTTTTGCTGTGGTTTTTAGCCATGAAAAATGTTGCTATCGCTGGCTTGGGTGTCACATACATCCGATCCACTGGTGAGCATGCACCTGCCACCATCGTTGGTCCTTCTACGCGGTTGGAAAGGGTTTCTATTCTGTACCTGTTGATGGGCAGTAAGGACATGAGGACCATGCTGAATTTTGCCTACACGTTGTGTTCTAGTGCCATGTTGGTGAGTGATGTGCTTGGTGTGGGGTACGGGCAGGTTTTCTGTGTGCAGTGTCTCTTTGTGTTGCGCGTCGCGCGCAAGCACGGGCTGGTCTAAGCACGACAAGACCGTGCTTGCGCAAGGGGGGGGGGGTAACTAAACTATGTACACAATCGTTACGGTCTCTACGCCTACTGTAGCTTGGACAAGGGCGTAGCTTATACAAGGGGGGCACTGGTAACATGCGACACGCTCACGCAGAGCAGGCCGCAGTGGTCGAGGTAGACCGTCTACGAAGGATTGAGGGATCGGCAGGCGACGGGGGACTAACCGTGTGACCGGCCCATCCCGGTAGAGACTCAGCATGGTTCATAAGCACTGACGTGCGCGTGTCGTGCAAGCAGCAAGGGCATTACCTGTGTGCGGGTATGGACACCAAAAACCAAACCGTTGCAGCACATTAGCGCATGTGCAGAGACAGTCTTGGGACTGCACACTTGCTCTTGCTGGATGGCGCTCAAGTCCAAGGTCGCCGAGTGCCATCCGGCTCAGATCGAGTCATCGAGGTTCCTCATCGAGGTTCCATCAGGCCGAGGGTGCAGATCGGGGCATTCGCGTCAACACACATGCAGGCCGCATCATTGTGATGACTTTGGGGTGGGCTGGGGGGGAGTGCAGAGGATCAGTTCATGGTATTCGTGTCGAATCAAGAGGATTCCAGGGCAGTGCCCACCATGATATCGCAGACCGGAGAATCCAGTGCCAAACAAGGGGATGGGGGGCAATCACCTCCCAGAGGCAAGCCAAGGATCAGGCCACAAACTCTGTCATCAGTACCCTCGGTCACTAACTCTGACATCAGTATCCCTGGGTCACAAACTCTTACGTCAGTACCCTTGGGTCACAACTCTGACATCAGCACCCCTCGGTCACAAACTCTGTCACCAGTACCCTTCGGTCACAAACTCTGTCATCGGCAACGCGCTGTTGACATCATTTCTTTGGTTTGCAGTAGGTCTGGGTTGAAACAATTAATTGCTGCCTGGGTCTTGCCTCGCCCTTTGATATTCTTTGCATGCAGATTATCCACCTTGCCAGACATCACTGTGGCTGCCTGTTGCAAAACCTTGCTCTGAGCAGCAGCCTGTGGAGCTGCACATGCACTGGGCAATTTTTGTACGCCAGGGGGAAACTTACCACGAATGACCTCAGCCTGTGCACTCTTAATGTCATCCAGTGCATCAGGATCGGCTGGGCCACCTGTCTGTTTTTGAAAACTCAGAATTAGGTCATATATTGGCTGCATGGACTCGCAGGTGAATGCAATCTGCACCTTGAGTGCTGTTAAACGAACTGCATCAGTCAATAATGCGTGCAGTGTGTGGGCAGTCGATGGGGGATCTGATAGGTCCTGAAGCATTTCACTCAGAAACTTTTTAAAAGCTGAAATGCGCCCTTGCCAATATTTATATGCATCAAACTGGGAGGCCCACCTGGTGTCCTTGGGCGCACAACACTCTTAACAGGGGCTGAATTCTATTGCCTTCGGCAGTGCACCTCGAAGAGAGGTTGACAGTCAGCCAATCAGTCCCTGAGCCAGCAAGCAGGCAGTCAGACAGATACACACAGTTTGGGTTTTTTGTCAGTGGCAGATGCGGCCCCAAGCAGCAGGGAGGCCCTTCGCCGCATTCCAAGTAGTGGCCGAGTGGTAACACAGCCGGCCGGCATCCGTGTGGTCGGCGGTTCGAACCCCGGTCTGACCACTTTGGCGCCGCCGCCGGCGGCGCTAAAAGTCAGCAGACCAGGATTCGGACCGACGCCTGCAGCTCTGGTATCGGCTGCGTTACCATTGGACCGCTGGCCGTGTTACCAGCACCATGCATCCCCACTGCTTGTAGCCTATTAAGCAAAAACTTTTGACCCCCCCCCCCACCCCCCCCCCACCCACCCCCCCCCTCAAAAAAGTGATATCCAGTTTTAGGGGGTAGAGGCCTCAAAATCAAAAAATCCATTGGGGGATGCTCTTATTGGGCAAAATAATGATTTTACAAGGGGTTGGACATCCAATATCATGCCTTGGGGTATGCTACGCGAATGACCCCAAAAAAGGGGGGTATATGACGCCCGCGCCTGCGCTTGATCTAACAACCTCTCTTCGAGGTGATTTGCTTGTTGCTTGTTTCTTTGCGGGGGGTGGGCTGCACTCAGGTTCAGCTGGTTCTGGCCGTGGGACGTTGACAATGATTGTGGGGTCTGGCTGTGGTGGTGCCTCCACACAAATGGGTGGGGGCTGTAGCGCAGCCTTGCGTGCATGTGTGCCAGGTTGACGTTCCCATTCCCCAGCAGAATTTTTCTTGTTCTTGCCCAGGACGTGGTCCTTCAAAACAGCCCCTTTTGAACTCAACCATGTCGCACAAAGGTTGCAGTAGAGCTTTCCAGGTTGACCCTCTCCTGAAGCATCCGTCAATCTCAAATGTTCAGCAATGCCTTCACCAACAGCCCACTGCAAGCAATCGCTGGCGCTTCTGGTTGTCTCCTTGTTCCGCTTGACCCCATCTGATTGGGAAAGTGGTGTGCTTGGTGTTGACTGTTGACTGGATGTTGTTGGTGCAGATGACTGACTCATGACAAGACAAATAAAAACAAACTGGGGAGACATGGGGCACGCAGAATGTCTCCCGTGCAAACAGACCAGGAGCAGGCAGACAGACACATGAACTCAAAAAATTGGATGCTGCGGCATGCTGTGGCATGCTGTGGCATGCTTCCAAACCCCTATGTGCAGCTCCAAAAAATGGGTGCTGCGGCATGCTGCGGCTGCACATGCTTGGAGTGGGCACTCCCATTTGTGCCCTCGTACTATTGGGAGTGGTGCGCAGGTGATGCATCCCCCCTCAAAAAATATTTTTCCCAGCTGCCACCACGTTGCCGAAGGGGTGACAAATGGGGCGGTATGCCCTCTGAACTCTCTCGTGGGGTCCGGGATGACAGGCTGAGCATGTCTTTCAGCGACCACGGTTTCGGCAACAGGCCCTCATCTTCTGGGGCAGGCATGGAGGTGGGGCCTTCGAGACTAGCCTGAGATTGAAGACGTGTCAGCGTACGTCCCGCATAGGCGGATGAGGGGCGCCCCTGGAAACCACAAGAGGCACCACCAGAGGCCTCGTGGTTTGGGTTGTTACATGGGGAAGCAGGATTAGCAGAAGCCTGGGGGACCTTGCTTTGAATCTCGGGGCTGGCCCGCTTTGATTTCCTGATGGACAGACAGATAGCAGATGGGACACCCATGAAGGCAAAGCAGTTCGTCCTGGTTGCACGGGATTAAGAAGGGGTTGTGCAAGCCGTCCAGTGCGCAACGTCATGTCGGATCAGCAGTGGGGAGGGTTGGGCAGGGTTGGGATGGGCTGGAAAGGGCTGAATACGAGTGCAAAAAGGAGGACGAGGGCTGTGCAACGCTGCTAGAACGGGGTTGTAGTGTCACATCACACCACCCTGGCTGTCACCCACATTCATGCGATCCTTTGGTGCGCATGGTCCTTTTGCCTAACCCCCCCCCACACCCCACCTACAGCCCTCCCGGGGGTTTTAGTATTCTTGATGAATGCGCGAGCCAAAGGGGGGGGGGGGTTGTAGGTGGGGGCTATTTGTGTTCTGAATGTCGCCGAGTCATTAAAAAAGCGTGGTTACATCTGGCCCACAGCAGATGGCAGCCGCATGCAGCTGCGGGAGCTCCCAAACTATAAATATGGTGTCTCCTCTGCTTTGATTTGGTTCAGGGCTAAGCGTGTCCCTGAACCAGACAATGCTGCTGACCAGCCTCCAGCAAAACAGAAAAGGGCACAACCCTCTTTGATGCAGATGGGGAAGAAGTAACTGGTAGCAAAAGATCCTGAAGTTCTGGCCCCCACGCTTTGCTGCTCCGTCTCTTTGCACAGCTCTATCTTTGAAGTTGGGTGAGAAGGGGGGGCTATAGGTCACCGGATGACTGAAAACAATGGGAGGGGGGGGGGGGGGGTTATCGGTGCGGGGGGGGGGGGGGGGTATAGGTGGCGGGGGGTTTAGTTCTTGACAGAACCACCTGTGACTACTTGTTCTCATCGCTTTTTGAGAGGGTAAAAGGCTTGCTCCAACAAAAAAAAAAGGGTGTTGGTGATGGTCACAAAGCAGTATTGAGCTCTACCACTCTTGCTCCGCGTCAACCGCAACTCTCCATTGCCAACTCCGTCCCTTTGCAGTCCTCTACCGCCCTCTTATCTCGTATAAGCCCGACAAGCATGGACGAGCATGGACAAACATGGACAGGTGTTTCCCGAACAGCTGTAGACTGTGTGGGCAGGCTAAGTTGGAACGTCAGGGACAGGTGCAGAGGTCAGGTCATGCCTGTTGTGTCACCCTAGGCCTGTGTTACATTTCCCACGTCAGTGGTGGACCGTCCAAAGGTCACCCACGCACAACGGTAGAGCGAGGACCTAGTGGACATGGCTGCACATGTGAGGGACAACATTGGCAGAGCGCAAGAAAGATGGGCAGAAAATCAGGCATCACAACATACAAAGCCATTTGCTTCAGCATCTCCGACAACGTATCAATGTTGAAAGGTTTTGGCATGATATCATCTGCTCCACAACTGCGACAGTGGGCCAGAGTGACGTCATCGGTGCTGGCTGTTACAAGCACAACCGGTGTAGAAGGCTGCTCTTGCTTCAAGATCTTGGTTGCGCGCACACCGTCCATCACAGGCATTTCCACATCCATTAGAATCACATCGAAGGACTGTTCACGGGCAGCCTCAATGGCCTGCAAAAAGCCAGAGTGAATATTGGGACCGAGCTGGCGGGGACGGGACATGAGGTACACTAGCAAAATGGGCCCAACAAGGGGGTGATGGCTAAAAGATAGCTGAAAATGGCTAAAAACCAACGATTTGGGTATCCCAAATAATTTGGGGTCTTTTTTGGAAAACCTGTTTTTGACACTTTGTTGTTCCTTTTTCGCCCCCCCCCCCCCCCCCCGCCCTGCATTCCCACCAGGCCCCCTTGTACTGCAATGTGAGTTCCCTTGTACTACAATGCGAGTCCAAAAATTTCCCATTTTAAGGCTTTTTGGCAAATTGCATGGGCCAATATGGGTCAAAAGTGGGTCAAAATAGCCTTAAACCACTTGTTTGAGCACCCCAAGTAGTGCAGGAACAACTTTGGATACAATCATTTTGGACTACTTTTATGCCTACAGGCGACCCTCGGGACCCTATCCTGTGTGTGCACTGTGGGATGTACTGTGTGCGAGTATAGTATTGAAGCCTATGTATTTTTCAGGTTCAGCCAGAAGAATGAGCCAAAGCTCATTCTTTTTTCGTTTTACAATTTTTAGCCTACCGTATACACGATGCGAGACTGTATGGTTCAGTACTACTGTCATCTTGTATTGCTGCCCTGTGTGCCCTGCATGCTGTGTTCTTCCACCCACATGTTGCGCAGATGTGCAGCTTGCTAAACAACACAGACAAATGCTGGCCATGGTTTGTCATGTGTAGTAATGGGGAAACAGGTTTAATTGTGACAAATGCGCACCAAAAATCCTAACAAAGGTTGAAAAACATGCCATTTTGGCGTCCCATGTGCCACTTCTGGCACTGCCACCCCCTCCTCAACCCTACC
Organism: Eutreptiella sp. 'Long Island Sound 2002'; assembly: GCA_964036045.1. Lineage (NCBI taxonomy): Eukaryota > Euglenozoa > Euglenophyceae > Eutreptiales > Eutreptiaceae > Eutreptiella > Eutreptiella sp. 'Long Island Sound 2002'. The sequence goes on from OZ038402.1 coordinate 23,357,110, forward strand.
CAAAAAACACATTTCCCATGTTTTTTGCGGGGTCTGGGACACCCCCCCCCCCCCTAGGGTACTGCCGCGAGGTCAAAATGCCCACCTTTTTTATGGGTTTACAAAACAAGGTGTTTATGACACTTGCCAGAAATGGGGCGCTCGGTCAGGGCCGCCGAAGAAATCAGCCTCAAAAAAAACTGTTTATCAGACTTTTTCAAGTTCCGCCTTCCCGTGTTGTGTTTGACTACCATGGAATGCATTGGGCACCCTTGTGGTGATAAATAATGATGAAGCGGATCACTTGCAAGCCATTTTCTCGCTGTCAACACCCCAATTTGGCATTGCTGAGTGGTGGATAGCACACGTGCTAGGGTAGGTTTTTGGGGTTAACCTATGGGTCTCAAATTGGCCAAAAATAATTTCCCCCAAAGTTAATCCTACAACACTTGGGGTGCTCAAACAATTGATTTAACGCGATTTTGAGGCTCTTTTGAGGCTATTTTGACCCATATTGGCCTATGCAACTTGCCAAAAACCCTTGAAATGGGCAATTTAGGAACTCACATTGCAGTACATGGGAATGCTAGAATTTGTGCAGTGTGGGTGCCTAGCATGCCCATGGATGGGGCTATTTGCATTGGAACTAACCCAGAATACTGCAAAACTAGCCTTGAAAACCACCTGTTTTCCCCACTTCTTCAAATTCCACCTTCCTTTGCTTTTTTTGACTGCCATGGATTTTGTTGGGCACCTTTGTGGTGATAAACAGTGATGAAGGGATCACTTGCAACCTATTTTGACACTGTCATCACCTTTCGAGGCCCTATTGGTAGCATTGAGTGGTGGAGCGCTCCCTTCTTGCCAGCAGTCCTCACATGACCCACGAAGGGGGCCACACTAGCCTTCGGCTTGACCTTACCACTGTCATCCTTTGCCTCCTTCTGTTGCTGTCCCTCTTTCTTCTTCTTCTTCTTCTTATTCTTTCCTATCTCCTCTACCTCTGACTCTGACTCCTCCGCACGTTTCACTTTGCACGGTGTGGTCTTCTTTGGTAATGTGGGTTCCTCCTCCTCCTGTGGAATTAGGTCCCCATCATCGTCCTTCTCATCCTGGGGATTGTGCACAGCCAGAAGGACACCACTCGACAAGCTGCTGTACCACTCTTTCCACTTGACCAGATAAAGGTCGACTGTGTGTTTCAACTGTGCCTTCAACTCTGCCTTAACTTAGGAGGCCTTAATTGCCCGGGGCGGGGGGGGGGTCTGCGAAATGAAGGCCATTCATAGGGTAAAAAAAGGGCGAATTACTACCCCCCAATTGCACACAGCGCACAACGAGTGATGTCTTCGACTGAAATCATGCCTGCCCTTGTTCGTCCACTTTGCCCTTTTTGCCTGCAATTGAGCACACTTGTAAACCATCCAAAACAGGCATCCAAATTCAAAGAAATAGCACCGAAGGACAAATTGCATTGTCCACTGAAGGGTTTCCGTGGCGTAGAGGTGACACTCCATGAAACAGTGCACCGATGCATGGTGAAATATACCCCCTTTTTCAGGGAATGGCAATGAGACGCGAAATTTCGCCACATTTGGCAAAATCTAGGATAATGAGGTACAAAATCCCGTTAGTCCATTGGCTCCTTGCCACAGTATCAGATTGATACATAACATCTGAAAAATACGGATGGAACCATAAGGAAGTGTTTATAATCAATCAATACATAAACATACATCATAGAAGCTACCAAATACAGCTTACAAAAGGCACTCCAATGTGCCATCTCCAAGAAAAGGTGAGTCTAAAAAACAAATCAAGCAAAGGCAGACATAAATTAAACTTCAAGCCAACTGCTCAAAGGATGGTGGTTCTACTGTCACCAATGTCTCATCATAGCAAATATTCCCAAATCACCGTCGTCGTTTGTGCCCCAAACGAGTTCCTTTCGAGGTTTGCTGTTGTGACTAGGCTGCTGGTGCGATCCCACCACTCACCAAATTCGTAAAGTTCTCCAATCACTCTGGTGACTGTGGCTGTCCTTTCGGCTCCAACGTTGGACTCCTATTTCCTTTGTGTGGCGTGACCAACTGTTGACTCTCCTGTTGTGTCTATTCCTCATCACCATGCGCCGCCGGGGCCTCATCAGAGGGTGATTGAGCCCTTTTCGTAGGTGTTGCTTGGCAGCCCCCTTCTGGGGCTTTGGCTTAGCAGCGTTAGGCTTTTGCTTTGCCTTGGGCTTTGCATCCATGTCCACCATACTATCCACGCAGTCCTGTTCGTCAGAGTCATCGGGTACATAGGCCATTCCAGTCCTGTCAACAGGCGCACCCTTGTCTAGCTGCGGCAACACAAATTCCCCGTAGATTGGGGCCAGAGAGTCAGCTGCTCTCAAAGTACCGTTTGTCAGCTCAATAGTTTTCTGGTAGTTCATCAACCGCATATATATATATATATATATATATATATATATATATATATATATATATATATATATATATATATATATATATCCTCCAATCTACACCCCTCTCCCAACTCTAGGTGGCTCTACCACACGGCTCTAAGGTACGTGCGAAGGGCACAAAGTGGTGCATATATGTGGTGGAAGGGGCTAAACTCCGTGAAAACGGGCTCTGAACGGGCTAAAAACACTTGTTTAAGCATTCCAAATGGTCCGGGATCACTTTAGGAAAAACGCGTTTTTGACCCATTTTTGACCCATTTTTGGTCCCAAAATGGCCCATTTCCAAGGCATTTTGGGAGTTTGCAGGAGCCCAAACCCGTCGCCACGGGCTCAAAATGGGCTAAAACCACTTGTTTGAGCATCATAAATGGTCCAGGATCATTTTTGGAAAAACACGTTTTTGACCCATTTTTGACCCATTGTTGGTCCCAAAACGGCCCATTTTCAAGGCATTTTGGGATTTTCCATGGCCCAAAACGCGCCACCACGGGCTCAAAATGGCCCAAAAACACTTGTTTGAGCATCCCAAGTGGTCTAGGAACAACTTTGGAAAAAATGATTTTTTTCGCCCCGGGGACCCTGGTGGACCCACCGGTGGCCCCCACTGTGCGTGGGCTGGCCGGCCCTCCGGCTGCACCAGGTGACCCCTGGTACGGGGGTCTACGTGTCTCGTTGGGCGATGCTGAGGCTTGGAAACCATAAAAAGTGGGGGGTTGCGGGTGGACTAGGTGCCCTCGGAATTCGTTTTTGAGCCACGTAGCCCAAGATATGATTCAGTTGTAAGCAGTCATCCCTAGTAATCCATGATTCGTCTGGGAATGAGCCATGGCTCATTCTTTTTTGCAGAACTACCTTTGTCATACCTTTTTGTTGCTATTTTCCCATTTCCTCATACTGTTCGGTAACCAGTACCTTTCACCAGAACCTTTTTTTGCCAGGATTGCTCCAACCAGTTTCGAGATCCAAGGGTCCAAAGTGTGCTCGACTATCCGCCCCCTCCCTCTGCGCCACTGTTTTGGTTGGTTTCAAGGAAACCATGTATGGAAAGCCCCAACGAGTACCTTTCACCAGAACCTTCTTTTGCCAGGATTGCTCCAACCAGTTTCGAGATCCAAGGGTCCAAAGTGTGCTCGACTATCCGCCCCCTCACTCTGCGCCACTGTTTTGGTTGGTTTCAAGGAAACCATGTATGGAAAGCCCCAACCAGTACCTTTCACCAGAACCTTCTTTTGCCAAGATTGCTCCAACCAGTTTCGAGATCCAAGGGTCCAAAGTGTGCTCCACTATCCGCCGCCTCACTCTGCGCCACTGTCTTGGTTGGTTTCAAGGAAACCATGTATGGAAAGCCCCAACCAGTACCTTTCACTAGAACCTTTTTTTGCCAGGATTGCTCCAACCAGTTTCGAGATCCAAGGGTCCAAAGTGTGCTCGACTATCCGCCCCCTCACTCTGCGCCACTGTTTTGGTTGGTTTCAAGGAAACCATGTATGGAAAGCCCCAACCAGTACCTTTCACCAGAACCTTCTTTTGCCAGGATTGCTCCAACCAGTTTCGAGATCCAAGGGTCCAAAGTGTGCTCGACTATCCGCCCCCTCACTCTGCGCCACTGTTTTGGTTGGTTTCAAGGAAACCATGTATGGAAAGCCCCAACCAGTACCTTTCACCAGAACCTTTTTTTGCCAGGATTGCATCAACCAGTTTCGAGATCTAAGGGTCCAAAGTGTGCTCGACTATCCGCCCCCTGCCACAGGCACAACAAGCACAAGCTGGGCAGTTCATGGCCGACTGGCTGGTGGTGTTGAAAAACACCGTAAAGGTCCACTTCCTCAGGCGTTGCCGAAGAGCTGTAAATTGGAACGTCTCGCCGAAGTCTGGGGTCGCTGCGGGGGGGCTTGCGCAGGGAGTAATGACCCAAACTGGGGCCTCTGCGGTGGGGGGGCGGACTGAGAGGCTCGCCGCCCGAGCAACGAGCCAAACTGCGGGGTGGGGCACGGCCGCTTTGGGGCGGGAGCCATTGGGAGTAGTGAGGAACGGCGGTGCCTGCCATATTGGGTCAATGTCACCTGATCACTGGCTCGAGGGGGCGGTGGCCGGCGAGGAACGGGTTGAGGGGGCGGCTTGGGGATAGGAGGGTGTTTTGGGGTAGCACACAGCACTTCAAGCACCACTGCTGCATGCTCCTCGTCCCTGTTGAGTAAATGCGAACGACTAATTCGCATTCCCTCCTGCCACACCCGCAGGGGGTTTTTCTTGGGCTGCTGAACCGCAAACCGATACATCGCTCGGCGGTTCAGCACCCCATCAACAAAATACTGTACCCCACCCCCGTGGTTGTCCCGGATGAGCTGCAGTGTTTTGGCACTGTAGGGCCCGTGAACAGTGGGTTTGGAGGGGGTGGGGGGGTCTTTGGGTACGTACTTGGGGGGTCGTGGGGGGGATGGCGGTGGCACGGCAGTGCACATCAGGGCCTCCTCCAGGGCTTCGAGGGCGACCTGGTATGGGGTTGAGTAGGGTCTGGGCAGAGGACTTGGAGAGGTTGCTGCGCGGCTGGGTGGAGGGGGAGAGGGGGGCGGTGTGGGCAATGGAGGTTGGGGCGAGGCCAGTTCGCTGAGACACTTCTTAGCGTCAGAGTCCCGCGGTGGCGACGCGGGTTGGTCTCCGAACCGCAGGAGCTCCGGCAAATCTCCCCAGCCGTCCCGGAAGGAAGGGCTGGCGGGGACAGAAGAGGCCACGCTAAGGGGGCTAGACGACATGGCGAGCTGAAAAGAGAGGGTCACGGGTGCCAGACGCCTACTTGGCGGGAGGGCGGGGGGGGGCTGGGGGGGGCGGGGGAGCACTCAAGGGTTTGGGCCAGTACCTTTCACCAGAACCTTTCTTTGCCAGGATTGCTCCAACCAGTTTCGAGATCTAAGGGTCCAAAGTGTGCTCGACTATCCGCCCCCTGCCACAGGCACAACAAGCACAAGCTGGGCAGTTCATGGTACCATTCATGGCAATTCATGGTGGTGTTGAAAAAGACCGTTGGGCCTGTGGAGTGGTGGGGGCACACTACATTAGTGAGTCTACTCAAAGGGGCCTAGGTGAGAAAGCGACACACATGCAAAAAGAAAACCACAAAAGCAGGCACAAAGCATCACAAGGCACAAAAGGCAAACATTCATTAGCTTGAGTACAGTGTTCTCGATGCAAGTTTGTAGGCAAAGCAGCCACCAAGGATCAAACTGGCGTTGCACATGTCAAAAGCAAAAGTCCAAATTCACAAAGGAGCACAAAGGGGAAGCCATCATAAGCTTGAGCACAGTGTTCTCCATGCAGTTTTGTAGGCAAAGCAGACAAAGGGTAGACAAACATTAGCTTCAACGTGCTGTTCTCCATGGCATCTTGCAGGCAAGGTAGGCACCACGCATCCAACCAAAATTCCACTGGGTTCGGGCTGAAAAATTTCTTCCGAGCTCCCCCGGCACGGTCGGCTGGGAAGCCCATGGAACATTCCTACCGATATTGGTTGCGTTTTGGGACCCGATCTGGCTGCCAAAACTTCCGAGCATCTTTCCACCAAGCATCCAACCAAAATTCCACTGGGTTCGGGCTGAAAAATTTCTTCCGAGCTCCCCCGGCACGGTCGGCTGGGAAGCCCATGGAACATTCCTACCGATATCGGTTGCGTTTTGGGGGGCCGATCTGGCTGCCAAAACTTCCGAGCATCTTTCCAAGGGTTTTCGAAAACTTCCAAGCGACGGACCGAAGCATATCGCATGCACGTCGGTACAGATTTCCTAAAATTGCCACCGGTAACCGGACAATATTGGTCTCTCTTTCAATGTTCTGTGCTGGGCACCGGTGGTACATGTGCTACCGAACCTTGGCCATCTATTGCATTGGCATGGACGCTTCCCGGGTTTGAAGATTGAGGCAAAAACTCAACAATGGCGGCCGGAAGTGTGGGCCCCGAGATGGGTAGGTAGCCTGCAGAATTGGGCCAATGTTGGCCTATCACCAAAGGGAGAAAGAGGCAGGGGCACACAGACGGTATGTCGGTGCAGCCAAAATAAACACTGGCACAACGTGTTTCTATTGCTACATAGGTCAGGCACATCACAGGACGGAGATCAAGAACTATGGATTAGTCGTGTGAGGACCTGTGGGGGGCGCATAAGGCCTACGTAGTTGTTAGGTTCCTCTTCGCCCTTTGCACTTCGTGCAAACATAGACCTATTATACCTTTACTAGTAATAATCCAAAATTAATAATAATCAAATAGTTTACCTAACATGTTAATTTCTATAGGTAATCTGCATGGAGTGAAATAATGGTAATAACTTCCCCGCGCTATATGGGTGTGGCAGCCTCTATGTGGGTCCTCATGAGTTCTAAGAACCTTGAATTGTCACCAAATGATCACCCAAACCGGGCCCAAGTGAGACCAAAGGGGTTTGAAAATGCCACTAGATCGCCTAAACAAGGGCAATTTTGTCATGGGGCCCATGGCCCGGGCTACATTCGCTTGGCGGCCACAACGTTGGTCCCTACGGGTGCTTAAGTACCCATATTGTGGCCAAATGACCACCCAAACCAATCCTAGGGGGCGATAAAATCACATCTGAAAACTTGAATTTTCAAGAATTTTGAAAGCGAAAGTAATTGGCGTGCGGCGGGTGCTCTTGCTGGTGTTGTTTCCGCGTTCGCCGAAAACAGTGGTTGGTGTGTTTGGGCTGTGGCATGGTGTGCCGTTTGCGCGCCAGCAGCGCCCTATTTTTGCTGTCCACGCGCCTCTGTCCATAGGCCGTCCGTAGCTTGCCTCGCTGTGTTTCTGTGTGTGTGAGGCCCAGGTGCCCTATTCCTCCACGCGTTGTCCAGGCCGTCCACCATATGCCTTTTCCCCCTCGCGGCTGGTTTGCCCCGGATGGGCTCCCGCTCCTGTTGGGCAAACAACCCGTCTGGGCTGCGGGAGACATCCCCCACCTGATGCCGGTTGAGCACGGGTTGCCCTCGCACTCGGTAGTGACACGGGTGGCTGGCCAAGCCATCCCCTTGATTGTCGCTGCCTCCCATGCGTATGCTCTGCAATCCCCTCCCTTTTTGTTCCCCGTTCCCGCTGTTCTCGTTGCCTCTCCTGCCTTGCTGCGCCCCTCTTCCTTGTTTGTTGTGCTCGCCCTTGTCCCTCCTCGCGTGGCTCCCGCGTTCTGTGTGTCTGTGTTGCTGCTCCCCCTGTCTCTTGGCGCCGCCCCAGTCGCGCACCCCCTCCTATCCTACCCGCCTTCCCCCCCGTACGAAGGTTTCACATCTCCGTACGATGCGGACTGTCCCGTGCGCGGTTGGCTAGTCACGGCCCTATTGCCACCCCTCTGGCGGGCACCTCCCGGCGCGCGGGGTGCAGCCCCCGCCCTTGTGCAGCATGTGGGCAGCTTGTAGAGGGAGGGCGGGGCCCCCGCTTGTGGATGGCTCTCTCAAACAGCGCCGCATTTGGTGGTTGCCGCACTCCTCCCCCCTCATGGTTCCCCCCTTGTGTATTGTTGTGTGTCCCGTTGGGGCACGTCTCACTGCCGTGTGTGGGGCGGCCGTGTGCCCGTTTGCTTTGCTGCTTGCGTTCCTCCCATTTCGGGCTCTTTCATTTCCTGCTGGCACGCTTATTGTTGCTGGTGTGCGGCGCCGGGGGGGCAGCATGTCGCTCCCTACATCCCCTTGTGGCCGTCGGGTTGTCAGACTTGCAGTTGGGGATGGGATACAGATGCGTGTGCACCACCGGCACTGTTCAGATCAAAGAAGGAGTGCAAAGCAAAAGTCGAAGAAAGAAGCTCTTGAATGACATGTCATAGGCGCCATTCGCTTCAGTAGACGTGAACACACAGAGTGTGAAACAAGTCCACTGCACCTAAGTACTGCGAACGAATTCTAGTTGAATAATGCATTACTGGACATTGCTTACCCCCCTCACGCGGTGGAATGCCCAATCCACCCGATGCTTTTCAAAGAGAAGGCAACAAGGATAGTAGGTCAAGTGACGAATCAGCACATAAATCGGAACAAGCCCGAGAGTGGCGCAGGTGCCACAATGCGCAGCACGTGCACCGCCAATGTGCGGATCGCCGTAGCCATGCCGTGAGGTCCCGTGTGGTGTCGCCTAGTGATTGTGGTAGCCGCGGTGCTATAAGCAGGTGGAAAGCGCAGCAAAACAAAGCATGCAAAGCACAAGGGGTGTGGTTTCCCTGTTTTATGGTCCTTGCCGAATCATTTTCCATACTTCTTGCAAATAAACAAGAAAGCATGAGTGGTGCAAAGGCCTTTCTCAGATACACTGCTATCAACAACGAAGGTGAGATGCATCAAATTGCAATCATCCTTTAAGGCTCACTAAGAGGGTTGACAAGTAACATTGGGTCGGGAGTGAAACATCAAAAAAATGGCAAATTCAAATTCCGCTGGACCACAAACATATTTTTGTCCGCCTTTTTCAATGCCCTACCTTTTTTGAGATCCTGGGGTGCTGTCCTTCGGTCAACTGTGATTTGGAAGCAGCTAGCCGTGCCATCAAGGTACCCCCTGCACGCGGTGCGCGCCTCCATGCAGGCCGCTATGCATCGCCTATTAGCGAAAACTGCCTGCGACGTCTGCTGGTCGCCCAAAATCTCTTCAGCGGGGCACCAAACCTCAGGGCTCGGGTTTTGTCCAAGGCATTTGGGTGGGAATGGCAGAATATGGCAACTCGGGATACATATACAGACACGCCCATGCAGCGAACAATACTCGTCATGCAGGCACCGTAACAGTCTACTTGGGGGTTCCTATCCCGGCATGGATATAGCACGTCAAGCCCCCGGGCTGACCCTAGGGTCGAGCGCACTGTGTACATGGTTGTTTGTGGAGTCGGGCTGTTGGCGGCAACCATGACATTATCTCGAAACTGCTGGAGGGTCACTACATCCCCGCAAGGCATCGACCATAGCAGGAATACCGAGTCTGCGACAAACCGGTCGCCCAAGCGACCCAACAAGGAGACAGGCTTTTTGCAAGACCATACCCGTGTAGGTCGGCCGCTTGCTCGCTAAAGGGTCCGCCCATGTGAATGGCACCGCGGCAGCGCCATGGTTCCCTGGCTGCTAGTACCGTGCTATCGTGCAGGCCAGAGAAGGATACGAGGTCTACCAGTTCATCAATTGACAAGAAATCAAAAATGCTCTTTTTTGCTTCGCCTGCCCTTGTGTCGCCATCGCGGTATGTGACAGGGTTTTTGGCAGTGCAAAGTGTCCCCATCGCCATATATGAGGGGCTTTTTGGCAGTGCAAAGTGTCCCCATCGCCGTATATGAGGGGCTTTTTGCCAGTGCAAAGTGTCCCCATCGCCGTATATGAGGGGCGTTTTGGCAGTGCAAAGTGTCCCCATCGCCATATATGAGGGGCTTTTTGGCAGTGCAAAGTGTCCCCATCGCCATACATGAGGGGCTTTCTGGCTGTGCAAAGCATCCCCATCGCCATATATGAGGGGCTTTTTGGCAGTGCAAAGTGTCCCCATTGCCGTATATGAGGGGCTTTTTGGCAGTGCAAAGTGTCCCCATCGCCATATATGAGGGGCTTTTTGGCAGTGCAAAGTGTCCCCATCGCCATATATGAGGAGCTTTTTGGCTGTGCAAAGTGTCCGCATCGCCATAAATGAGGGGGGTTTTGGCAGTGCAAAGTGTCCCCATCGCCAAATATGGGGGGCTTTTCGCCATTGCAAAGTGTCCCCATTGCCATACATGAGGGGCTTTTTGGCAGTGCAAAGTGTCCCCATCGCCGTATATGAGGGGCTTTTTGGCAGTGCAAAGTGGCTCCATCGCCATATATGAGCGGCTTTTTGCCAGTGCAAAGTGCCCCCATCGCCGTATATGAGGGGCTTTTTGCCAGTGCAAAGTGTACCCATCGCCATATATGAGGGGCTTCTTGCCAGTGCAAAGTGTCCCCATCGCCATACAAGAGGGGCTTTTTGGCAGTGCAAAGTGTCCCCATCGCCATATATGAGGGGCTTTTTGGCAGTGCAAAGTGTCCCCATCGCCGTATATGAGGGGCTTTTTGCCAGTGCAAAGTGTCCCCATCGCCGTATATGAGGGGCTTTTTGGCAGTGCAAAGTGTACCCATCGCCATATATGAGGGGCTTCTTGCCAGTGCAAAGTGTCCCCATCGCCATACATGAGGGGCTTTTTGGCAGTGCAAAGTGTCCCCATCGCCATATATGAGGGGCTTTTTGACAGTGCAAAGTGTCCCCATCGCCGTATATGAGGGGCTTTTTGCCAGTGCAAAGTGTCCCCATTGCCATCTGTGAGGGGCGTTTTGGCAGTGCAAAGTGTCCCCATCGCCATATATGAGCGGCTTTTTGCCAGTGCAAAGTGTCCCCATCGCCATATATGAGCGGCTCTTTGCCAGTGCAAAGTGTCCCCATCGCCGTATATGAGGGGCTTTTTGCCAGTGCAAAGTGTACCCATCGCCATATATGAGGGGCTTCTTGCCAGTGCAAAGTGGCCCCATCGCCATACATGAGGGGCTTTTTAGCAGTGCAAAGTGTCCCCGTTGCCGTATATGAGGGGCTTTTTGGCAGTGCAAAGTGTCCCCATCGCCATATATGAGGGGCCTTTTGGCAGTGCAAAGTGTCCCCATTGCCGTATATGAGGAGCTTTTTGGCAGTGCAAAGTGTCCCCATCGCCATACATGAGGGGCTTTTTTGGCAGTGCAAAGTGTCCCCATTGCCATTTCAGTTTTTTTGTTGTCCTTGTGGATCGACTAACCCGGTGCGGTGGCTCGCCCACCGCGCCGTTTCCGCGGCCACTGCGCTGCTTCACGCATATGCTCAATGACCGCCTGGGGACGTACTTTGTTAAATTGATCTTTGTAGTCGCCCTCACCGATGGCCGCCACAGACCAATCACTGAGTTTGTTGATCCACCTGCCCATGTCATTTCCATTTGTGACAAGAAAACAAGCTAGGACTCAGACAGGAGGGTTCGGAGAAAACACATGAAGGCCCGCGGCGCGATACGCAGGCGATTGCGTGCTACAACAGGAGACGGGGCTACTGCAGGAGGTCGCCACAAGATTTCAACACATGTCTGAGATTTAGGTTTACCGATAAGATATAACAGGGCCAGGCGCGCACATGGGCTCACGGACCATCCTCGCTGATTTGCCAGGTTTAGAATATCTTGGAAAATACTTTCAGGAGTCCATGAATCATGGGTGTAGCCTTGCTGGTACATGAAGCCCTGAAGTTCTTCCCATGCCCACGCTCTGCGAAATGGCGAAAGGATCCCTCGTCCCTTGTCTACGACCCGTGTCAAGGCATGTGGGGCTAGAGCGGCAGCGATTCGGCGCACGCGCCGGTGTAACGCTCCGGATTCCGTGAACATAGTAGCAAGCAAGTGCCTTTGAAGAAATGCATGCGATAGGGGTGGGACATCAAGAGTTTTTGCCAAATTTCAGACACTGGACACCGCAGTGTGGTGGCAGTTGTTGCCAAGGAGGGGCACGGGATCCGTACTACGCAAAGTGGTGCCGCTGTGTTAGAGTGCAACTGGTAAAAAACAAAAGTGACTACGGATTCGTCCTACGGTACCGGCTGCCGCCCAAACTGGGAGCGCATTGGGGGTACAGGTGCAAGGGCCGTCTATGCGCCCACTATGTGCCCTCTATGCACCCTCTATACGCCCTCTATGCGCCCTCTATGCGCTCTTTGCGCGCCCACTATGCGCCCTTTCCCAGTCTGTAGTGCTTGTTTGTTTGCGGCAGCTTGAAAAGTCCGTTAAGGAGAACGGTGCGCACAATGACGATCCGGGCACGTACAGCTTGTGCTGTGGTAATGCGTGTTTGTCGTACAATGGAGTTCATTGCCTTTGTGAGACCGGGTGTCTGATCAGGGGAGAGGTAGGGCACCCGCGCGGCAGTGGTACACATGAGAGGGACTTGCATGGATTTCTCCAAGCTGGCAAAATCGTGATTGATAGCGTGCCGTCGTGCGAAATCCCTGTCCCGTGCGGCGGTGTGGGTCTGTAGCCGTTTGGTGTGTTCTGGTGCTGGCTTTTCTATTGAAGTGTCATCATCCGGTACTGCACGGGCACAATCGTTCATGGCCCACCGCCGGAGGCGGTACCACCAGTTTCGTTCCAAATAACACGCTTGGATTTCATCGGCGGTGAATTGCAGGGGCACGGGAGTCCATTCTAAAAATCCGGTACTCCGTGCCATTTCATGGAAGCGGGAATCATCTGCACACCCGTGTGCAGTAGTGCCATTCCCCCCCAGCGCGAGCAGCAGGTAGTGGGCACATTGTCTATGAAACAACGAATACTTAGCTACCGAAAGGCCCATGTGACATAGGCCGAACGTTCATCGCTCTCTCACTGTCCGAGAGTACTACTGTGCCATTTGGTGGCATATTTTGTTTCCATACCGATTCATTCGCCAGCCATGTTGAGCGGAAGGATAGGGTAAGCCCAAACAAGGCCCGTCCCCCAGTGCCCACTGCTGCACGTAGCATGTCAACCCTTGCCAACCCGGTTTTGAGCTACACATTCCGCCCCCCCCACCCTCTCTCTCGGTGGTGTGCACAATAATGTGCCCAGCAAACAGTCTGCATCACCCAAAAGAGGATCACACTGTCGATGGAGGGTCTGCTACATGAGCTACAGCAACACAAACCATAAATGGGGACAACCATGTGACCTGCCTGCCGAGGTTCAGACCGCTCAACATCCACTCGCTGTGGGGATTACCAGCAACACCTCGGAGTCAAGTTGATGCACCCAGCCCATAACCTTGCTACACCACTAGACTTGCTCTCCCACACCGTTTGCTTCAGCTGCCAGTGCACTTGTGGCATCGCGGAATATATCTCCTAACCGGACGTGCTTTTAGGCTCCCGATGCGTATTAACCACCTCACACAGCATACCGCCCTCCCCCAAAATCAAAAGCCCTACCCACACCCACCGATTGAGACGCCATCGCATGGCATTCAATACGATGCGAAAGGTACCCATCGCCTCATCTACTATCTCCTGCCTCAGTTGGACAGCATGTGTCTTGAAGCGCCGCCACGCTTGCTGCGGTGTGGGCAGCAGTTGCTGCCCCTTTGGCGGCATGACCTCGAGGGCAGCACCCTCGGCAAAACACAGTTTAGTGGACTGATTCAGGGACCATGAGCAACGAATACGGAGCTCGCATATACCCCTCTGACATAGGCATATGCTCAAATGCCCGATGGGACTGATTGATCGGGAGAGGGGTGGTGGTATGTGGGGGCGGCCGTTGTGGGGCACGACAACTTGGGCAGCTCCAAGTGGAGCGATGCAACATGGACGTCGTCCTCAGCCTGTACGATTTCCATCGCAGAGCTGCTCCTGCAGCGGATGCCATCCTTCGCGTGTAGAATTTCCCTTAAGGCCGGCCCCAAGGCCGCCGGGGTTGGGGTGTGGGGGGGGCCTATACGGGAAAATATCCGCCCAGAAAAGGGCGCAAAATTAATCGCAAATCATGGCGCATCGGGGGAAGCCTAGCAGTCTACCGCTACTTCCTGTTGTGCTTCACTCGCACCGGGCCCAAAGCCCCCCAGTACCCCAACAGTGCCTGCCATGGCTATGGACGAATGGACGCCCTCCGCATGGCACATCCACCTGCGACAGCTGCCACATCCACGCCCGTCTCCTCAAACTCACGTCGCGGCAAACCGCAGGGCTCGTGGGCCTCTGTCGGGCCGAAGAGTGCCGCGAAGGCGTCCGCACCAAGCCATGGGCACAAAAAACAAAAATTCTATTGCCTTCTGCAAAGCACCTCGAAGAGGGGAGAGGGACGACTGAGGCTGGAAAACTGCATAAGCAGGTTCTGCCCCAGCCCCCTTGGGAGCCCCGACCCCCAACTCCCAAATAGCCCCAGCCCCCTTGGGACCCCCCCGACCCCCACGGAACACCCTAATAGGATGAAAAACAAATAAAGAGGGGCAAAAACATGCTTTAAATAGGATATTTGATCATTGTGGATGATCAAAATATCGGAAAAGTCAGTTTCCAAAATTTCCGTTTTTGAGCTGCCAAGGCTGGAAAACTGCTCAAGCAGGTTGTGCAGTAGCTCCCTTGGGAGCCCTCCCCCCCCTCCCCCCAACAACCGAATACTGTGAAAAACACATAAAAGGGGGCGAAAACATGCCTTACATAGGATATTTGATCAATTTGGATGGTCAAAATATCAGAAAAATTAGTTTCAGTACTTTCAATTTTTGAGCTGCTGAGGCTGGAAAACTGCATAAGCAGGTTGTGCCCCTGCCCCCTTGGGAGCATCCCCTCCCAAAACACCCAGATAGGGTGAAAAACACACAAAGAGTGTCTAAAACGTGCTTTACATAGATATTAAATCATTGTGAGTGGTCACAATATCAAAAAAATGTTTTACAAAAATTCTATTGCGTTAGGCAAATCCAGCTCGCAAAGAATCTACTCCAAGCAACGCACACGCAAAGCAGGGGAAAACCGACATAAATATGGCCTAAAATATGCTTTACATAGCTTGGATGGTCATTTTAAGTGATCACAGTATCAGAAAAATAAGTTTCTTGAGCCGCCCAAGGTGAAAAACTGCATAAGCGGGTTGTGCACCAATCCCTTGGGAGAAAGCCCCCCCCCACCCCCACCCCGGTGCACCCAATACCCAAATAGGGTGAATAAAAAAAACTTTGGCAAAAATTTTGCATTTTTGACCTGTAGAGGGTGGAAAACTGCGTAAGCACTTTGTGCACACACCAAAGGCGATTGAAGCAACGACAAACAGCAATTCTATTGCCTTCGGCAAGTCCACCTCACAAAGAATCTACCGCACACAACACACACGCAAAATAGGGCAAAAACTACATAAATACGGGTTAAAACAGGCTTTACGTATCTTGGATGGTCATTTTGGGTGATCACAATATCCAAAAAAAAAAGGTTCGAAAACTTCGGTTTTTGAGCTGTATAGGCTGAAAAACTGTATCAGCAGGTTGTGTACCAAACCCGTTTGCCCCCCCACGGAGTCTTGTGGGTTTACGCGGTTGTGTGGTTCACAAACAGACACGCAAGCTCAGCAGAACGAAATCCTCATCAGTGGTACCATAGGCGCCTTTCGGTCTAGCAAGAGAGTTGCAGCAGAGTGCGATCAGCTCACCAGGTATTGGGGTGTGCCCCCCCCCCCTCCCCCCGCACGCCTAATACACAAATAGGGTGAAAACCACATAAATACGACCTAAAACTTGCTTTACATGGCTTGGAGGGTCATCTTGAGTGATCAAAATATAAAAAAATAGTTTCGAAAACTGCGATTTTTGAGCTGCCCAGTGTGAAAAATTGCATAAGCATGTCGTGTACCAATCCCTTGGGACACCCCCCCCATGCACCCCATGCCCAAATAGGGTGAAAAACACATAAATACGGCGTAAAACATGCTTTACATACCTTGGATGGTCATATTGTGTGGTCATAATATCAAAAAAAATGTTTCGAAAACTTCGATTTTTAAGATGTCCAGGGTGAAGAACTGCGTATGTAGGCTATGTACCAATCCCTTGGAACCCCCCCCCCCCCCGGAACACCCCCCCCCCCCGCGCCCACGTAAAACACGTAAAGACAGCCTGAAACATGCTTTACATGGCTTGGATGGTCATTTTGAGTATTCACGGGTTCAGAAGAATTAGTCTCGAAAACTTCGATTTTTGAGCTGCCCAGGGTGAAAAACTGCATAAGCAGGTTGTGACTGGCCCATTCACTCATGTGAGCCATTATTGGTGGAAACGGTCATTTCGCGCCTTTGGCACGGGTTGTGACCGGCCCTAAGCAAGACTAGAGACCGCAAAAAACGTCCTTACGCATCCTAGTAGGCATATACTATCACAACATCCCCACTCACACGCCTTGGAGTGGGTAGCACGGGGTCACCGAGGTCACCAAAACCGCCAACATAGCAAAAATGGCGTGGGTTTCAAGTGGGGGGGGGGGGTCTAGAGGGATCCGGACCAAAAACTCATTGGGGGATGCGTTTGTTGGACAAAATAATCATTTTACAAGGGGTTAAACTCACAATTCAACCCCTTGGAGTAAGGTGGGCGAATAGGCCCAAAAAAGCCCAAAACTGGGGGGGATGTGGTGTATTCCCCTATATACGCCTGCCTGGCTTTGATCTAACAACCTCTGCGAGGTGATTTTGAATCTTTGGGGGGCCCATCGCACGGGGTAGATGGGCCTAGCGGACACTACATGGGTCCCCATGGGTGCTCAAGTACCCCTATTGTCACCAAATGATCACCCAAACCCATCCTAGGGGCAACGGACGGTATTCATGAAAACTCACGTGCCACTAAACAGCCAAAACAGCGTGAAAACGGCTAAGTCCTCACTGCCAAGGGGCCAGGTGGGGGGGGGGGGGGGCGATTGAGGGTACCGGGAGTTGGGACCCGGGACCCCCGCCATGGGTTAGGGGTTCCATATACAAGAAAAAAATTCCTCAGGACCCAGGTCCGGATACACACACAACGGCCACAATACACAAAGAAGTTTTGCCCCCCCGCACACCCCCCCCCTTAAAAAAGGGGTACACAGGTGCGGGGGGGGTACGGGGGATTGGGGGATTGGGGGATTGGGGGATAATTTTTGGTTCTAAAATAATGATGATTTTACAAGGGGTTAGACGTCAGAAACCATACATTCGGGTATACTACGCGAACGACCCCAAAAAAGGGGGGTATACGAGGCTCGCCTGCGCGCCTGCGCTTGATCTAAAAATCTCTCTTCGAGGTGATTTGGCAGGGTGAATTCCGTGAGATCGACCTGCATAACAAGGGGGGGGGGCAGTTGAGGAAACAACCTTAGACCCCCGGAACGAAGTGTGGGCAACCACTGCTGTTGTAGTAAACTCACTAAATCATTGGAGACAAAAACGGGAAAAAAAGACAAATTATGACTATCGAAACAGTGCCGCATAGGAAAGAGGGATTAAACCACCCAAACTACCGTTCTCCTACCGAACTATAATTCTGCCCCGTAGGCGGCTAGAGTGACGGCTGCAGCACATGTGCCGCCCTCAACAACAGAACCACATGCAGCACAAATGAGAGTAGCCGCTACCACCGCCGCAATAGCTGCACAGAACGCCACGTGGGCCGCATCTACAGCCCTGTCCTGGGACAAATCAGGTACCATTAGGCACCAACAGTCCCACCAGAATCCACAGACCACGCATGGTGGCCACCTACTCAAGCACACGTAGTCCTCATGAGAGCCCTCACACAAAGAGCTCTATATAGCACACCTGCATGGCAAGCACTACACTAGCACTACGGCGCCCTGTGGACATCGTGGTTGCGCACGGCGGAAGCGGTCGCAACTGCCTTTGTCGCGGGAGGGGCTCTCCGGCTGCTAGGGGAGCTCCCCAGATGCTATCCGAGAGGCATTGGCCCTCTCTCCCATTGCCCATGGAGCCTAATAAGACGGTTCTGCTGCTGTGTGAGGGCCGCTGGCCGGAGCTGCCTTTTAGAACCGTGGAATTGGGCATTTCAATTTTCTGGTGGTCCATGAAGATCAAGTTTTTCAGTGATATGAGGTTGGGGATGGTATTTTAGGGATGTTGATGACTCCATTGCCACTCACTTGCACACATTCTTGTTCTTTGGAGGGGGTGGTTGGGGAATCACCTGACGACGGGTGTCAGCAAATGACCACCCAAACCCGTCCGAGAGGCGACCAAAGGGTTGCGGAAAATGTAAAATGACAGAAATTTCTAATTGCCACTAACTAGCCTAAAGATAAGCAATTTTGGGGGTTTTGGGGGGGCCATGGCCCGGGCTACATGGGCCGAGCGGCCACTACGTGGTTCCCAATGGCTGCTTAAAAACCCATTTGTCACCAAATGACCACTAAAACCCATCCCAAGGGCGACATGGAATTCGGACCTCGGACTGCGAACAATTTCGAAGGTCCGTGTACAAGGAAAATGTTGTTTAGGACCCGGGTCCAAACCCACAAACATCGGCCGCAATACCCAAAAAAGCTTTGACCCCCCCCCCTCAAGTCCCCCCGCCACCTAGGACTGTATTAGAAACAGGGGGGGCATTCGCCTTTTCAAGTCCTGGACGCTAGTGCGATTGAGGGTTTCAGAGGGTTAGCGGGTGAGCGCTCATCTATATACAGCTGTATACAGATATATAAGGCCCTTACCCCCCCCCGCCCCCCCAGCGTATCGCGGCGCGACGGAAGGACATGGGCCTCCGTCCTATGCGGGATCCTCTGAGGAGCGTCCCTGCCCAGATCTCGGGCCGTGCGCTCCCCCATCCGCGCCCGCAGATGCCGGTGCGGCTGTGGGGGGTTGGGCGCCCCCCCCTCCCGATGACTTCACTTGCCGAGTGAAGCCCAGGCTCAAGAGCCCCCCCGCCCCCCCGCGGGGCGGCAGACGAGCTGCCGCATCCCTGCGCTGCGCGGGGCGCCCCTGACGGTCTGCCCCACGCGCTGCCCTACCCCCCGTGTCGCACTGCCGCATTCCTGCGCCCACCCTGCCCGCCTACGGAGGGAGGGGGGGGGGCTGCGCCGCGCCGGGGGGGGGGGCGGAACCATCCCGTCCCTGACCCTGGCCCTGTCCCTGACACCCCTGACCCAGGGCAGCAGCCTCTGGCTGCCCCTGTGCCTGCACCACAGAAAGAGCTGGTTTGGGGCAGCAGCCTGCTGCCCCAGACCCTGCCCTGCAGCACCCTGCTGCCCCTGATCGCTGAGGGGTGGGGAGGCACCTCTGCCCTGCCCACCCCGAGGCCACCCTGCAGCCCCCTGACACCCCTGACCCAGGGCAGCAGCCTCTGGCTGCCCCTGTGCCTGCACCACAGAAAGAGCTGCAGCACCCTGCTGCCCCAGACCCTGCCCTGCAGCACCCTGCTGCCCCTGGTCGCTGAGGGGTGGGGAGGCACCTCGACCCTGCCCATCCCGAAGCCACCCTGCAGCCTCCTGCTGCTCGCGGGGTGGAGGTGGGTCACCCTGTGACCCATCCGCCCGCGCCGCATCAATGAGCGCGGCCGAGATGAAGCCAAAAACGTCCGCGAGGCTCGCGCGCCGCCTCCTGGGTTGTCCAGCGCAAAAAAACGAAAAAAAATACTTTTGCTTCCTGCCAAACCGGAAATGTAGTTCGGAGGTCATAATAGAAATTGCAAATCTGGGGTTTGAACTAGAGACCTTAAGATTGGCAGTTGAGTGCCTTACCAATTCAGTCTACCGCTTCCTCTTCTTGCCCTTCCTTGGCACTTGACCTTGTAGATAGCGTTGTTTAACCACGAAAGAATGGAAAACCAAAATTTTGAAGTAACGCTATCTACAGAGCCCCTGTGTTTGACATCTGTTGCATTTCTTAACAGCAGTATTGGGCGGGGAAGAGTCGAGAGCAGGCGGGAGAGGGGGGGGGGGGGTTGCAAAGTGCAAAGTGCAGGGTCCCCCGAATGAAAGGGGGTCCCAAATAGGCAACACACCGTTTGCCGTGTTCAGTTACACATTAGAAGGGGTTGAGGGGGGGGATTCCAGGGCGGGTACCCCCTCTCCTTCTACGTTGTACAGTTCTAATACATCCAGCCCCCCGCCCCCCCGCCGCCACCACAACCCTGCTCCCAAAAAAGTGGCACTCGGGTACGGGGGGGTAGAGGGGTCAAAATCGAAAAATTCGTTGGGCGATCATTTTGTCTCCCAAATTGATGAACTCAGAAGGAGTTGAACATCCAATATCACCCACTGGTATGCTACGCAAATGACCCCAAAATAGGGCGGTACGGCGCCTGCGCTTGCGCTTGATCAAACAACCTCTCTTCAAGGTGATTTTAATCATCAACTATAAACTTGAATTATCCAATTCAAAAAGTAATGATCTGGTTATTATCCAATGGTGATTTATTTCCTCAACTTCAGGACCCCATCACCTGTAGGCCTATACTCAAAATGCTCAAAGTGCCTTGGTGGGTACTTTGTTCTAAGAAACAATGCCAACCCCAGGGAGGACGCAGTTACTTCCTCCCTTCCTTCCGCCTCCCCCTTCTGCCAGCTCGGCCACACGGCTACACCTTTCCCTTCTCAACTCCCCAGTGTCTGCTCAACAAACTTGCAGTAGGTAGTCCCACAGCGACGCCAAAGCGGTTGCAGTGGTTCTCAGCTGGGTCTGTGTTGGCTGTCGTGCTATAAGGGCAGCGTGGTGGCCATCATACCATGCTACTAGCTTCTCTGAGGAGGTATGAGGGGGTTCTGGAGGGATAATCTTGGAAAAAAGAAAGTGCTGGTCTCCACTACGCCAAGACATCAGCACTTACTTGTTGGATTCCCACATACATGTACCTCCTGTCTGTTTGCGGGCCGGCTGGGCTCAACCGTGTCCTGTTGCCTTGCTCCCCACCCTATGCCTTTGGCGCTTCCCATTTGTCCTTTGTTGAGACACAAATTGTGGTACATGCAGGCAAGGGTCGACTAGGTATATCTGCACCGACAGAATCGGAATGAGAAGTGCATCAAAGTGGTGGCAGATTGGGCGCAGTTGACCATCATCAGAAAGGGTGAGGAGAAGGAGCACCAGTTACCGTACCCGAGAACGTACACGGCATATTCATTTCAACAAATCGGGACAGTAGTCCCTTGTGCCCAATCTTGTTGGATGGATGTGTTTGTGCAACCCTGTGACTATGAGAACCATTGGTGCGGCAATCGGTTCCTTTCTGGCTTTAAATTGGGAGGCACACTTGGGCAGGACATGGTGGCGTTCAACTAAAATACGGGGCCAAAAAGTTACCACAAAGACATCGCGACCAATTTGGGCCGCTGTGCCAATTTCTGCGTCTGGTGACTGTTGCATTTTCTGTACGGAGGGTGCTCCCTCCAGCACACATCACAAGGGTGGGGTAGGATAAGAGACAGGGGTAGGGTTAAGGTAGCATGCCTGTCTTCCATTTTCCGCCAGATGTACTTGGGCTCCCAATCGTTTCAGGAACGAGCCCATGATTCGCTGGTTCATGGACACGTCATCAACACTCAAGACTGACATTCCCATCGACGGCGTGGCGTTGTCTGGCGTGGTGTTGCACGGCTGGGCGGTGATGGGGTCTGGATGTTCCCGATCAGCCATGTCGGGCGGGGCTCTGCTGGGCGTACCGTTTGGATTGAACACCATCTCCAATCGGTCCCTCAATCTTCGCTGCATCATTGAGGAATTCACCGCAAAGACATTGGTCATCCCATGCAAAGAGTGCGGCAGGTCCCCAATGACAACCCACGGAGGACCATGGCTTACGTTGAGCCGCGACACCCAGTCATTAGGGCCATTGAACAGTGCGGCCTCACAAAGCACCACATCACAATTGTACCGCCGCCCTCGAACCATTGAACCGGCTCTCAACAGCATCTGCGCCACTTCAAGCGAGCGAACAGCTTGTGTCTGCAAAATCAAGAGCGTGGGAACACAAGGAGTGGATGACCAGACCGGGAGGGGGTGGCAGGCAGCAGAGAGTGGCACTTGCCCTGTGCATGCCCCAGGCAGTGGCAGTGGCATAACGCATGCCCCAGGGTCCTAATCCCCCAAGCCTCCAGCAGCTGGCGGAGAGCAGAGGGCACACAATCAGTCTCATGCCATCTAAAAGGTATTACAAGATGCGTGACTCCAAAAAACCGTGGGGTCATGGCATACCTTCATTCCCAGCGATTCGCAGTGTGCCTCCACACGTTGAATTTGCTGACGACAGTTGTGGACAATCAAGGCCCTTTTTTCCTTTGTCTCCATTGGTGGCAACTGAATCTCTCCCTGGCACTGCAGCGTAAAGAAGAACTTAGAGCCTTGGCCAGGGGTACTCTCAATCTCCATCTTCGAGCCCATCGCTTTCAGCAGATGCTGCGAGATTACAAGGCCGAGCCCCGTGCCGCATTGCCTCTGGGCAATGGAACTGCCGACCTGACCGAAATCCTTCAAAAGGTGCTTACAATCCTCGGAGCTGATCCCAGTACCTGTGTCCTCCACCATGAACTGGACCTGCACATTATCTCCCATCTTCATCACCTGGCATGTCAGGGTAACCAAGCCTTCCTCTGTGAACTTGATGGCATTGGACAGTAAATTGAGCAGGATCTGCTGCAGCCGGTTGCTGTCCCCATGGATGGTGAGGTCGCAGGGCATCAGATATCCCAGCTGCAACTTTGCCGCCTTGGGTATTGCCGCAGCTGTGGCCAGGGCGGACTCAATGCAACTCCTCAAATCGAACTCGGTGCTCACCAACTGGAACTTATCGTGCTGTAGTTTCGCCAAATCCAAAATGTCGTTCACAATTCTAGAGAAAATTGGAGAGGATGTCAGAGGGCTGTGGGGGCTGAAACAGGATTGGAGAGGCCTGGGGAAGGCAGGTTTGCAACCTGGGGGGGGGGGGGGGGACAACGCCCGAATGCAAGCCGAGTCCAACAAAACCTCCGCGTGATGGAAAAACTGTTTGTTGGAACATGCAAGCCCCCACAAAAAACGTCCCTTGGAGTCACTCGGAAGTGGGTTCAAACCCACTGCGAAACCACTTCTGAGCACTTCTTGGGGTCTGGGGGCTTGCATTTGGGTTTGGGAGGAATTTTCACTTGGCATGAGGGGGGGTTGTATTTGGGGGGGAACTTGATTCCGGGGTTGTGGGACAAAAGGGGGTGGTGTGACATATGGGGGGTGTCGGACACATCTCAGCCCTGCTTTAGGTTTGGGTCTGGGTCATCGATCCGTACAACGCCCCAAGGTCCTGAAATCAATGTACCACAAGCCAAACTCCTTTGGACACCCCCGAAGGAATTCTGGGCTATTTCACATTTGCACAAGTGGCAGTTGGCACAAAGAGCAGAAAGAAAATTGGCTCGTCAGTGGCCTCAAAGACCATAGGTACCTTTCTGTCACAGAAGATGGGACACGAAGATGCCAGTGGACCAGCCACCAACAGATGCACAGCAGTGGAAATGCGGTATGCAAGAAGCCATTGCTAAGCATTAACCACCCGGCCTGCTAATCGACCTATTTCTGAGTTCATTGCAACAACATTGGAAAAGGTTATGGACTCTCCGGCTGGGGGCAGAGCCCAACACGGATGGATGCTGCCGTATTGGTAGGCAGGGTTAGTGCCTGTAATATAGGAAAATCGCAGCAGTAGGCGCAAAACCTGGTGCACGGGGGGCACCAGGCGAGTGTTTAGTGGAAATCCCAAGGCGTCCGACTGCTAATGCCGGGCAGCTTGTGTAAGACGGTGGGACGAGGGTAGCCAGACAAACACGCTATTTGTGCCCAGGAGGTGATGCTGAGGAGACAGGCCAACCACGAGTTTAAAAGGGCATGTGCGTTCAGCACTGCACTGACTATAATATTGGAGACGTGTTTGTATGCATACGCTGGTGGGCTCTGGAGGGTCATTGTTTACTTAAGATGCCATATGGGCGTGAGCGAAGGGGGGACACTCATCTTTGATGGGTACTGTGAAGCCTATGGTAGTGAGTGATGCCGTCAAGCAGGTGCCGTGGCAATCATGCTGGTCGTCTGTCATACAGGGACAGATGACTGGCAGGGTCCATCCTTGTGACAGGATGTGGCACAATGATTGCATTTCAGAGGCGGCTGTCGCGCCACGGCCCCCCCCCCCTCCGCTGCACCATCGGGCTGCAGGAACAAACCTCACCCAAGAACAGGGCAAAACCACCAGACGGCGGCAGGCTGGCCACCCCCCACCGGGGTGTCCTCTTCAGGGGCCTGCCTCTTCAGAGGCGCCAAAGGGACAGGGAGAATTGGGGGTAAAAGCAGCCCAACCACTGCAAGAAAACAAAACTCGTCCAATCCCCTGCCACAGCCCCTGCCCCCAAGAGCGCATGCAGGCAGTTGCAAGTCAGTCATGCAACTGCCTGGAAATCCTGCGCACCGCTAAAGCGCGGCATCCCCTTTGGGGGTCAGGTGCCCCCGTGCCAACGGCCGGTGGTTTGGCCAGGCAGCCGGCCGAAAGACCACCGGACGGCGGTTCGGCTGAGCCAAAGCACCACCAAAGCCACGACTGGACGATTCCGTCCAGCCAACAGCCCCAGCGATCTGTGCCAGAGGCTCTTGGCGGACGGCTTTGTTCATGGGGCGGCGCATTTAGGAGCCCCCTGCATACCGAACCAATCCGCCTGCACCAGAAAAGGACTGAGACCCGATGAACAATCCGTCCATAGCCAAATGGAGGCCCTCCTCACCAACACGAACAGCTGCGATATACGTACCACAGGTATCAACCACATTAATTTTGCACCTTTGTGGATCACCGCCCTGCGGCAATGGACAGGATACATGGCTGCAAACCGCCTTCCATTCTAGGGTTTATTCAAGGGCTCTACTTTTCCTACCCCAAGTTAAAAACCCAACTTCCCCCTTATCGGACTGCTGGAGGGATATGATGGGATGAGAAACCGGAGACGAGAATCGGGGATAAGCTCGGATTCCGGAGCGCGGTAAGAGGGCTGCTGATGGTATTGTACAATGAATGCACAGACATGGAGAGGAGGGGACGGCTAAAGCGGTTTGAGACGGCTAAAGCGGTTTGCACAGGGCTAAGGGAATGTTCATGCACTGGGTGTCGGACAGGGGAGGGGAGAGTAGGTGTAGAAGGATCACCTTAGATTTCCATTGGCACAGGAGGCGATGTTGTCTATATGTTCCATTTCCTCTTTCCCAATAGTGTTGGTCTCCTTCAGCAGTCTGGCAAATCCCAGGATGCCATGCAGTGGAGTGCGTAACTCATGGCTGATCTTGGCAACAAAGAGGCTGGTCTTCTCTTCATGTGACACAATTTTCAGGTTCCGGTCAATCAAAGCACTCACAAGGTTTCCGAGGCATGCTATGTGCCTGAGAACGTCCTCGGTGATCTCCTCTTGGGGAACTGTGTCGATACAGCATAGCGCCCCTAAGCAGTGCTCTGTACTGGAAGGAATAATGGGATACCCAATGTAGCATCGAATTCCTGGCTCCCCAAGAACAAGCGCGTTATCGGAGAATGCAGGGTGGGTTGTAGCATCGTGGACAACAAGCATCTCTCTTGACGCGACAACATGGTCACAGAATGAGACTGTACGGTCCGTCTCGTCGCTGAACGTACAAGCTTTTGCCTTGAACCATTGCCGATGCTCATCCACCAAAGAAACAAGAGCAATCCGGAAACCGGACAAGCGGCTTAACATCTGTACTATGTCATCGTACTCCTTCTCTGGAGGTGTGTCAAGGATGTGCGCCTTCAATAACGTTTTGAGCCGGTCGGCCTCGTCAGCCCTCCTTTGCGCTGGTGGCATCACAGAAAGCCCTAGTGTATGTGAGAGAGAATGATTGTTGGGGAAGAACCATTTGTTGGCGCACGTCTCCACAAGCACAAGGTGTATTGAAAAGTGCTTTGGGACAAAGATGATAGGAGGCATGGAGCTCCCTGTCTTAAAATACCCCTAACCTACAAAGTGCCACATAGGGAGTTCACGCACTGTGTGCTTACGCCCATGCACCCGGTCACGTATTTGAACAACGTTCCTCGGAAATGGTCTACCTTTGAAGCCCTTCTAAATACTGTCGCTCGGTGGAAGTTGCTGGGGGAACAGTTATGGCACGTTGTGAGGGCCCCCTTGGGGGAGCTCACATGCGACCAGTGCAGCAAGGGGCTGAAAGGGGATGACAAATCATTGCGCAACGATCCCAATTTTGCGTGTGCCTACATTACCCAAGGTCCTTCTGCAGTGTCGGGTACAGTTTTAGGCAAAAGCATAGGCGCCAACAGCAAATAGCCCCTAAATTAGCTGAAACAGTCCACGCAACAACCCCACTATACGCACTACCTGTGCAGCGCAGCACGCGCGCATTTGGTGTGTGTCACTGTGTCCTCATCATACATGGCACAAGCCATGGTGGTAAACATACGCTGCAGCAACCTTTCGGCCCCATGGTCCAGTCTCACACAACCCAATTGTTCTTTCATCCCCCCACCCCAACGCATGCCCAGGACGCAGCAATTTTTGCTGTGTGACCAGCGGGTGGTTCTTGGGCAGTGTTTTCAAGCCAAAGAGTGCCGTGGAATCAGGGGTTGGGGTTGGTTCTGGCGCACCCCATGAGCAGCCCCGTGCACAGAACAAAAAGATTCTGGCATGTCACGCCAGGGAACACATGCCCTTTCCTTTCTCACATTGAAACCCTGGGCAAATGAACACCAACAGACAGAGTTTCAGCAAATTGGGCTGCAGTGCACATGTAAATGAGCATGGAAGTTGTTTACAGTCCTGGACGCTGTGCGCACAGGGGCAGGCAATGCCTACGGCTTGAGCCCTCAGCTTAACCCCTCACCTGTGGGGCTCACTAGAAGGACCGAGAAACATACATCCGGTTTGTTCATCAGAGTAGCTCATGCTCTTTGCAAGAGCGCTGCGCCGAGCCTATGGAACTGGCACTAGCGGTGCACGCGTGGGGGTCAGAAGCCCGTGAGGCCGGAGTGCCCCCCAAGGAGGGGGTCACTCCGGGGTTGGTCTCAGTACCACGCATGCGCGTGCCGCCTGGCAGACTGGTCTTGTCCCCCCGGATGGCCGTGGAAATTAGCATGGAATGCAGAACACCTTTACTGTTTATTTTTGCCTGACTCCAAAATTTTGAAGAGTTCTCAAGATGGTCCTTGGTCAATTGGCCTCGCTTCAGCATATGATACATTGGATCCCTGCAATGCAGGGCACGGGGCGCAGACCCAAAGCTCATGAGCATGTAAAAAGGAAGCTCTCCGGTGCAGTAGGTGACCGCCACGCCATCAGTCGAACCTAAAAGTGTCCTGTTAGGAGATGACTAGTAAGAATTTTATGAGACCCCATGGAATGCAGAACACCTTACAGTCGTGGATGCGGTGCGCACACGGGCTCATCGAAACCCAGGGGCATGGCAGTTCTTGGCCAGGGGGCCATGACGTAGGTTCTTGAAGTAACCGGCATGATCCCGACCTCATGCCAGACTCAATCAGTTCGACTTCAACCGGCACCGAATGTGGCCTTGAGTTTGCCAGCCACTCGTGGCTATCGAATGTTCCTTGGCGGGGTTAACTTCAGTGTTAGACAGCCCAAGGATAGGGCACGCCCCAATAGGCCCCACCCACCTCCATGCCGGAAAGAAAAATGGAGGAGCCAGATAGTCTATTTGACTATTTGACCTACCCCGGGGTGGGGGCAGTATCTACCACGGACGGTAAGATGATTCTTGCCGCCCCTATAAATGAGCATGGAATGACCTAACGTTCTATTCGTTCAAGGCGTGAGACCCTTCGGTGTTAAAAAAAAAACTTGTGCGAGGAAAAGTGCCGTGAACCCAGAGGGTGCTTCTTGTGCACGGGGGGCGTGAAGCAACGGATACATAGCTACCAATATAGTCCCCGTGACACATTGCATACCGTCACAGCTCTTCATTCATGTTCATACGAGACCAGACCAGTGCTAAGAGTTGCCTTGAATTGGCGCAAAGGGCTATGAAAGGTTGCATAGACTGGCTTGGGAAAGCTCTGTTTGGCTGTCTGCCGAAGCTGTTGTGCAGCTTGGGCCTGAAGTGCCATCGAAGTTATTGATCCTCAGCTACAGGAAGGGGAAGAACTAGGAACTCTCAGGACAGAATAAAGAATATTAGAATAATCGAATGAATATTGTTTAAGATAAGTTGGGAGACGAAAGGTCCACTCCCCCATACTGTGTGACACTTCGGCCCAGCCAGTGACCCTCCCTCTCCCCACACACTGCGGCTGTCCCCGTCCCTGTCATACACCTATGGCACATTTGCGCTCCTAAAATGGCCAGCACTGCAACAGCAAGCACTCGTCCTCCTCAAGCCTCATTTCTGCACATCATGTCTCATGGGCAAAAGATAAATTCCCATGCTCGGCGTGTATCTTCTTGTTTGGCCAAGATATATTTTTTTGTGCATCCGCCAATCCTGGGGATGGCCCCATGTGGGGAGCGGAATCATGGCAACACCACGGTCCATTACGCTTGTACATGCTGGTCTGTCTGGGGCGTTTGACAAAACATTCCCTCAGATTTCCAGTAGTGGTACCTGGAACCATCAAGGTGTGCCCTATCGTCAAAACATGTCAAAGAGACGCTTGGACTTCTTAGCCTTGAAAGTCATGTGATCGCACACATATATCTCTCATTGCTCCCGGATACTTTTTTTTGACTCACTCCAAAAGTTCAACGCGTACTGAAGACTGTGCTTGGGAAAGCGGGCGAGTCCAGCATATGATACAGTGGATCCCCGCAACGCGGGGCACATGGCAAAGACCCAGAGTTCACATGCGTATACCAGGGGGCTCTCTGATGCGGTAGGCAAAAACCGCCACACCATATGGCAAGCCTATAATGCGTAAGAGTCAAGGGGGGAGAAAAGACATGCTGGATCACGTGGGTGCCATTTCCCACAGGTCCTCAAGGGTGACAAGCTTTCGTCGCTTTGCAGGGGCCATGTCTGGTGGCAGGCGTTGGCCCAGGATGCCGGGCCTTGTGCGGCAGTGGCGTTTAGGCAGAGGCGACTCCACCCGGTGGGCGGCGCTCAGATGCCCACAACTGGCTCCTCACCGAAAAGAGCTCAACCCTTCGGCCATGCCGCTGGTAGTGCCGGTCTGCGGAGGTGGTCCACACTCTGGCACGTCGCAGAAGGGAGTGCCAGTGCCGTGATTGCTGCACCGGATCATCTAGCACGTCGCGGTATGAATCCAGCAATGAGGCCATGTGAACGGCACGCGGATGCAGAAACCAAGGCTGGGCCAAATGCTGCTTCGCCGAGGCTACCTGCCGTGCCCCTGGGTCTACGGCAGTGGAAAAGAGACACTGGCCGACATATTTCACCGCCCATGACCTGGTGTGGTACGACTGCGGCCGGTCCCATATGCGCACCGCTCTGCGGTGGGATGCCTCTTGAGAGGCGCGGCCATTCCGCCGCGATGTTCTCTCCCGGGGCCCCGTATACCCTACTTGGTTGCGGAGGACAGAGTCCGTGGGGTTAGGTCGTATGGCTCGTGGGCGCAGCTTCGTGTACCATGCCGGCACAGCTGTGGATGGCATGGGCGGCACCTGTGGGTCGTGCGGGGGCGTGCTGAGTTGGCCGTGCAGTTGGCATACCCCATGTAGGGCGTGGTACTGGTGCCAGGCCACACACTCCCCGAGGTCTACCCGCAGTGCTCGGGGAGGCTCGTGGGAGCGACACAACCAGCCATAGGCACACACCATGCTAGCGCTCACGGGACCCCCCCCCGCCCTGTCACGACAGCCCCCCCCCCCCCCGCGGATGGGTAGACAGAAAACTGCCTGTTACAGAAGAGGCAAACAATTGTTTGAGCATAAACAAGGGGTAGCCAAATGGTGAAGGAACACACTGCACCAATCAACAGCAATAATGTAACTCAGACTGGGTGTACTACTCCCTAGCCAGGGCCAAAACAAAACAAAAGAAACTGTCAAAAAAGAAGCGAAGGTGTGCAGGGGCCTGAAGGCTCTGGCACGGGGCAAGCGCCCCCACCGGCAGGCACACAAAGAAAGAAGGCGGTGTCTTCTTTCTTTGTGGTAACCAACGCCTGCCCTGGCTAGGGTTCCGTGCCCCTGCCCAGGCATAGCACCCCGTGGAACTTCCCTTGCAAGCGAGACATGCGGTCTGCGGGCTGGAACCTAGTGGGCACCCAAAGAACACGCACAACGATGCCAGAGCAGACCATGCGTCGCACTAGACCCCGCAACACTGTCGGCTGGGCGTTCAGAACACTTTTCGCGCGCACCTCTAGTAGCTGGACAATGGCCACCTCCGAGTCACTCACCAGAGTGACTGAAGCAGATCCCAACCTAACAGCCAAAGGCACCCCCAGGCCAACGACTGCAGCTCCACCAGTTGTTGACCCTGGGACCTCAGTCGAGTTGCCACCGCCGATCGGAAACCCAAAAACTCCGGGAAGCCCCCCATTCTCCCGGACAGCCCATCATAGGCGCCGTCAACGAATAACACCACACCTGGCCCCTCCCACCAACGCCCCAGGCCCCAGTAGAGCTTGCTCACTCCTATGCTGACCCAATTCGAGACACATGGTCTGCACACTCGCCGCCGGGGCACCACGGCTCCACTGCCATTACGTGCAAAAACACCAAGGACTCCAATACCGCCACACAGGTACGCCCACCCTGATCCCCGTTGAGCCAGCAGCAGGCCCCTGCCGCGAAAGGGCACGCCACACTGCGAGGACGCACATGCCAATGGAGGAATCCCAAAAAGGACTGCATGAACTGTTTTTGTGTCTGCCACACCGCCAAACGAAGCCACGCAACTAACATATCCAGATGGGCCACCTCGTGAGACCATACCCTCCTCCCCAACAGCTCCAACCATTTTCCGAGGAAGACAAGCTTGGTGGAGGGCTCCAGCACACTCTTGGGGCTGACAATGGACCCCCCCTCTCCAAAGCAACCACGGCCCCACCAGCATGCCGACGCAGGTATCCCTTGTCATGATGGACCAAGAGAAAATTGTCACGGTAATGCACCAATAAAATGTCAGGGGGCAGGGCCTGCTCCACCAGGTGCTAGTTTTGCAGACAAATATATGGCCTATATTTCCACACAAACGGCAACCCCCCCAATCCCACCACCCGACCGCTGGGTCCTGAACGCAGGCGGAATAGGGTCCTGGTGGACTCCGGCAAAAACTCCAGAAGGCATTCTTCCTTCCTTAACCAGGGATAACACTGCGGTACTAGAGCTACGGAAACATCCCTCCTCCCCTTTACATTGCACAAGCAAAAGGGCACCTCCACATATTCATCTGCTGAGTATCATCACCAGGGTGTGGGTGGGGTTGTAGGTGTGGGATTCCTTGTCTTCAACGTTGAGGGAGGATAAATGGGGGTAAGGCACACCATGCAACCACTGGCGTCCGCCCTTGCAAGCACGACAACCTCGAGCCAGGGTAGCTCTCGAGGGTGGCATCTTCAACATGCAACAAACGACATTTATATAGCGCCTCATCTTGCAGATTCTGGCGCTCACAGTGTGGACGGTTTGATGAAAGTAGCTAAACCTCCACGGCGCGCGTGCTCCGCGCACGTTGGCGCTGCGTTAGTTCCTCCCCGGAATTTACACAGTTTGCATTCAACAATAACAATGGACACAATTCTAGGACAGAAATATCTCTAAGTGTAGGCAATAGCAAGCAAAGTACCCCCCGCCCCCCTTGCAAACTCCCAGGTTAGCGCGCGACGGTCTCCCGGGTGGGTGGGGGAGACGGTCGCCAAGTGACGGTCTCCCGGGGGGGGGGGGGGGTTGCAAGGGGTATTTCAAGGCAAACTGTGGTACCCTCCACTAATGCAAGCAAAGAGAACACGTGTGAAGCGACTTTCGCGTTGATGCCAATGTGCTTTATCCAACACAAATGTTATTGGGGATCCAAAGGAACGGTAACCAACTTCTGGGTACGAGAATTTCGAGACCTTGAGAGAAGTCTAGAGAAGTCTTTTAAAACGGTAGGGTCTTGGAAGAGTCATAATCAGAGCCACCGTCTTCGCACAGAGGGGGCATAGGGCCCGAGAGAACAATTCAACTACGAAAGATGCCCCCCTAGCAGGGCCACCCCCACCAGCTGTGGGATCCGGGGAAACTGTTGTGTCGACTTCAGTTGTTCTCCAAACCCCCCGCCAATGCTGAACCTTGGAAATGTTGCGGCAATACCAGGCTTGCGTCCCGGTGTTTTAAGACCTTCACACTCTTACCCTATGTTGGTCGACCTCTCTTCTGGTTCCCAGCACTTGTCTTGAGGTCATTGGGGTGGCCGGCAGGTTTCGACTTTCCTTTTGCTGCCGGTCGACATGACAAGTCACCCGCCCACAAAGCACAACACAAGGGGACTAGACGGTTGCACGGCAGGAACCCGCAACTGCCGGGCACCCCATGGGGGGAAACGAGGACCGACAGCCCAGCCGCAAATCATCGCCGAGTGGCCCATCGCCGGGGACAAGAAGGCTATCACCCGACTGCGAGTGGAGGCAAACAAATGCGGAAGGGCAGACCAAGATGAGCCGGCGTACCTTGATCAGGCTGTGGTACTTGAGACAGCTTCTAGGGATCAAGGATCAGAGCTTGCCAAGTCTACAATGTCCCACAAACGACTGTGGCAGCGGATCTGACACGCAGTGAGAGCTGACTCTGATACCGGATTTTTTTTTGGGGGGGGGGCAGCCATGATGAGCTGCCGGAGCTTGCTCATTACAAGGCACTCGAGAAATCTCTTTGAATCAAGGATCAGAGCTGTCCAGTGCTACGATTGTCCCACAAGACGGTGTGGTAGCGGACCTCATGCGTAGAGAGGATAAGCTGTATCGGATACCAGGAAATGCAGTGGGAACTGGAACGCCCGTCGGCTTCCCCGTGTGCTCTTGAAGGAGAAAAGACTGCGGGCTGAAACAGACAGCCGAGTGCATCGCGTGGAAGGCTAAAAGGCGCATTCAGACGCACATACAACACGTCTCTAAAACGGATGCCTTTGGGATGCCCTTCCAACACTGATTGGAGGCAACTATTGGGGAGGGTGAATTGCAGAAGCCGAGGCAAGAGACGGAACTATCAGAACAGAAACGCCCCTGAAACCGCCGCAGGCACTCGTCCATTGCAGAGGCGGACCAGTGCAAGGGGGCTGCACGCGTGGACCATCCATGCCAAAACTAGGCTGAAAGATCTTGAGATCAGCAACAGAGTTCGCCAGACAGAATCGGGTGGCAGGTGCATACTCCCATACAAAGGAAGGAAATCATATTAAGGAGCAATAGTCCATGGGGCTTCTACCCATTCCAGCCCCCAAACTCACCCAAGGGGCAAGTCGCGCGGGTTTCTGGAGAGCTGCCGCCCTGTATGACAAGAGGCTCCCCCCTCCGTCCTTTAGGTTGCCTCACGTGAGGCCCGTCCATGCTTCAAGAGCCCCTCCGCGCTGTTGGAAGACAGAGCACCCTCCTGCATGCTGTACAGCATGGTGGAGTGTCGTGCATGGGGGTCACGAACCCATCCCTGGCCCTGTCGGGCCATGCCAGGCAATTCCGTGCAGAGACGCTGTGCTCCGCGAAGAGAGGGAAAGGTAAAGGGGTTAGGGGGCCACTGCCCCCCGGAGGGTGGGGTAGAATACTGGACTTCGTACTGACCCATGTCCTCATCGCACTCAGGATGAGTGCTGCCCGCTCGTGAGGCAGACATCACGCTCTCAAAAAGTGGCGCCAGCAGGGTGGGGGGCAGATCGGGGGGGGTAGAACACCAGACGGCATATTGTTGCACGTCCTCATCAGACGCACTCTGAGTGCTGTCCCTTCGCGGGGTAGACATGGCGCTCTCAAATAGGGGCGCCAGCAGGACGGGGGGCAGGTGAGGTGAATCCTGCTGTCGGTCAGACCCCCCCCCTGGTGTGCATGCGGGCGACCAATGCTCCGGGGATACGTGCCGCACTGAGTGCCAACTGGAAGTCACCGCCGGCGACCATGCCGGAGATGGCGAGAATTGCCCTGGCCTACTCAGCACCCGCGGAGACGGGGTGCTAGTTACGTTGAACCCCATCGGAGGGCCGGTGGGCAGGACGGCGGTGCGTGAAGTCCGCGCGTTGGGCCGTGGTTCCCTTCGGGGCTGTAGCGGTTGTGGCCTTGCTTGAGGCATTCGGATCTGCTGCAACATCCTTGCTATCCCCGGGGGGATGTCGCGTCCCTTTTCGTGTGGAGGCTGCTCCGGGCTTCGTGTCGGTAGTGGGGTGCGCTGCCCCTCTGGGGTGCTTACCACCACTATGCGTGACGGTCCAGACCCAGACGAGCTGGCGTACCCTGCTCATCATGTGGTACTCGAGACAACGACTCAGAATCAAGGTTCAGAGCCGTCCAGTGCTACGATGATCCCACAAATGACTGTGGTAGCGGATCTGACACGAAGTGAGAGCATTGGCTGAGTCTGAAACCGGGTGATGCAGTGGGAGACTGCCACGCCCATAGGCTCCTGACCAACACAAGAGCAACCGTGCCACAACACACAGCACACACCCCGTCCCGACTCAACCGAAAAGAGGTAAATGGACCGCAAGCCCTTCGCTCAACCCCTTCGTTCAGGAATTGACCGAGGTCGGGGATTTGCGCACAACAACACGCAACTGGCGCCGGCGGCCTGGGCCCTGGCGATCCGACGCATGGGCCGCGGCACAGTGCCGGGGCCGTGGTCCGGGACGAGGGCTGTGCGTGCTGTTCGCAGCAAACAGGGACGGGGCCTGGACTTTTTTTTCAGCTCCGCTCTCGGCTGACACCTGGAGACGTTTCCTGCCATAAATACTGTGTAGGCTGCTCAGGGGCTGCAGGGCAGCCCCAGACATCCTCCGTTCTGTGGCTTTGCAGTGCATGCTCACACTTGGCACTGAATTGACAACGGGCCCCAGATCAGACCGGCCCGGACACCTGCTGGACGCCGTTGCCCCAGACCCCAAGGGCGGCGGTGTACCCCGAACGAAGCCCTAAACGACAGCACCGGGCACCCGCCGGGGGGCGTCAGGGCGCGCCCGCGGCCGTGTCAGACCCCAAGAGGCGGCTGATCTCCACGTCGCTGGTCACGCCGGACGACATACTCCCATACAAAAAGGTCTACGGGGATACACATCGGTGGCCCCCGCCCCCACAAGCGGAGAGCCCCCCTGCTATGGGAAACAGATGCTTGAACATGACTCTGCGCTGGCAGACAAAGAGAGTGGTCACACGACAAATGCAAAGAAAGAAGAGATCTTCAGTGACATGTCATAGGCGCCTTTCACTGTAGCGAACAAGACAGCGGATGAATGCTGTTTGTCCACTACACCTGCGGTCCTATGCGCCATCTTCTGGCTGGCACAAGGCAGCAGACGGTGCCACCAGGCACCCCGGTAATTTCTCGCAACGTCACACAGTAGCAGCAGGAGCCCCCCGCCACCCGGGCCCCCTGCCTGCCCAAAGCCCCAGAACACGGGGCTGGGGCGGAAAACAAACAACGGAGAGGCTGGGCATTGTGCGGGAAATTGACTTTGTGCACTTCAGCACAGTGGAGTCACGGGCCGTGATGATCTGACGATCTGGTCCGTAAGGAGTGTTTGTCTGGTTTTTTTATTTGCATCCGCCAGTCCTGAGTTCGGCCTCTATCGGGGAGCGGCATCATGGCTATGCCATGGTTCCTAATGGTAGTACAGGCGGGTCTGTCCGCGGGGTTTCACACAACATTCAGCAGATTCGCAGTGGAGGTGTAGACAACCATCAAAGCCATGGGGGGTGATCTGTAAGGGATGTTTTGCAGAAAACCTCCGAGTTCTCAACAGCTGTGCGCTGTGTGCCGTGTGCAGTGTGCGCGAACATTGTTTTATCTTTGGGGGCGTTTTCGCACAGCGCACACACAGCGCCAATCATTACGTTGTTTATCCCACGTACACCCCTGAAAACCACCCACCTACAGAAGCGTGCATGATCCATTGAAAACAGCATCGGGGGTGCAGAATTCAGGACCCTGGGACCCGTGGCTACCGGTGGTAAACAGCCGACTTTTCGGGCAGTGCACGCACAGTGCACCAGGATGCAGTGCAACGCTGGCGTGTGCAGCTGATGGTTTGCCCATTGAGCAACAGTGTGCCACCGGCATGCCCACATGGAACATTTCCATTGATCCCCCCACATGGAACACAGTGCTGTATGCCAGGTTACACGCACAGACACAGCACAGGCAAAAGCAGGGCCGGCACTGGTGGCCAGTAAAATCTCGTCAGGCCGCTGGCACACACACACACACACACACACACACACACACACACACACACACACACACACACACACACACACACACACACACACACACCAAATGCGGCGTGCCATTAAGCGCGCCTCTGCCCTCCTGCCCATGATCCAACTCGAGCCCCCGATGGGGCAATCAGTGTCGCACTGTGACTGTTTGAGACCGGGTGCACCCCAGATGTACAGCAGCGCAGCGCAGCGGAGAAGTGAGCGGAGAGAGAGAGAGACGGGATCAGGTAAACGACATCAGTCGAGGTGAATAGAGTCGAGAGATGACGCGTGGCCTTGTGGAGGCATACCCTGATGGAGGGATGTACCAATACCGGAAATTCAAGGGGCGTTTTTCAACGCCTCGAACAGACCGGCATGTCAGACCATTACGGACCGTGGCATAGCCGTGATTCTGCTCCCCAGATGGGGCCGTACTTTAGGTTGGCGGAAGCAGAAAAAAAAAAGAAGAAGCTACTCCCCAGCGCTGCATAAGCCCTGAGCACCAGTGCCATCCTGGACCGGCCTAGAGAGCATCACCACACACTGTCATCCAGTGCGCCATCCTGGAGGGGGCGCCCCGTGCGGTGCAGGCGCCCCGTGCACAGGCTCAACTGTGTTTCAGACCCTCCCCCTCCCTCCCTCCCCAAAACCACACCCTCCCCCTCGCGGACCGCTCCTCGATCGAGGCTTAGCAACTGGCGGTTGATTTTCGGGATGTGAAGGCGGCGGCCAAAGACACCCCCACTCCCAACAACATTTCCATTTCTGGACCTTTGCAGGCAGTGTTTTTGAGTGGTTCGTGGTTTTGGTGTTGGTTCTGTTACACGCACCCCCGTAACCGGCTCTGTGCAGAAGCCCCTGACATTAGCCTGCCGCTCAAGGGCATGCCTTGCTACGCTTCACCACTACTTCCTTCTCCTCCTCCAGCACTGGGGAGTAGCTTCTTTTTTCTTTTTTTTTTGAAACCAAAGTCTGAAATCAGAATCTGAAGGTGCTCAGGAGGCCAGCCCATCATACAAAAGTATACCCACGTCCCCGGGTCATGAGTCAGTGGGGTGACAGAAGTGAGACAATGCAATGGGGAGGTGCTGCTCCCTGTCCCCGGGCCCGTCGCCTGGTCTGCCCAGTGACCGGCAGCACACGAAGGTCCACCTCAAGACATACCGCACCACCGAGTTCGTCCCGCCGGAGGGCTCTCTGGCAAACTCTCAAATTCAAGGACCCGAGCTGCCTGATGCTCGGAGCCAACAACCGAACCGAAGCGACGATCCGACCGACACCACACAGCAACCGATTTTGGGGGTTGGTAGCACTGGTCGCCAGGCTCCAGAGCCCCCACGGCCCTGCCCACATGCAGTGCCAACGACAGGCCTTTGGCATTGGATGGGGCTGAGTTGATGTTACCGGACAAGCGATTGTTGCCTTTTTGGGCCAGACCGAGCTGGCGTAGCCTGCTCACTGTTGTGGTACTTGAGGGAACTTTGAATGGTTCTTGGGATCAAGGCCCTGTTTTTTGGTGTGTGTGGTCCGGCGCTGGGCGTGTATAGCAGCCCCGAAAAGTAGCTTGCGCTCGCCAACTTCCTGCTGATGGACTTTCTCAAAGGACTTGAAATAAGTAATGAATGATGGGCAAATGATCGCCGGAACTTCATCAAGCCTCCAACGAGGCGGCTTCCGAGAATTTTTAGAGCTTGCGTGAGGCATAGCGGCGTTCAAGGTGAAGCACTTGGGTAATTTGGCAATTTGAAAAGGGAGCTATGCAATTGCCCTCGGTCAAAAATTGGGAAGCAAGCACGACGGAAGCCTCAACCAGTGCAGAGCCGGTCACACACAAGCCCAAGTCGAATCTTTTTTTTTTTGGCTCAGACCAAGATGAGCTGGCGTAGCCTGCTCACTTCACAGTACTCGAGGTGACCCCAAGTACTCAAGGTTCAGAGCTGTCCAGTGCTACGATGATCCCACAAATGACCGTGGTAGCGGATCTGACACGTAGTGAGGATTAGCTGAGTCTGAAACCAGGTTATGCAGTGGGAGACTGCCACGCCTGGAAGCCAGCACGACGGAAGCCTCAACCGGTGCAGAGCCGGTCACACACAAGCCCAAGTCGAATCACAGATGAAGCATGGATACCAGTTTCGGCTCGACGTGAGCCCTCATCAGTGCAAATACCGTGATGGACAGAATAAGTCACACGGTGAAAAATCTAAAACAAAAGGCGACAAAAAAACATAACATCAGTATACAACACATAGAAATGGCAACAACTACAGCGAGATCTTTTTGTTCGCGTGCACGCGCGTGTCACTTTGTGTCTGCGGGTTTTCTGTCCGGGATCGTTGTGAGGGGATGAGCTGACTGTGATACCAGATGATGCAGTGGGAGCCTACCACGTCTGGGCTTCCCAGTCTGCGCATGCACATGACAGCAACAAACAAGACAAGTGCGACACCGCGACTTCTTTTAGAGTGTCTGGTGGCATGAGACACAGAGGATACCGCGGTGCCAGCACAGCAAACAAATGGTACGAGGTCAGAAACGCACCTCCAACCACCTGTCTTCTTTTTTTGTTTACAGTGAACGTAGTCCGTCAGCTGCGAAGGTGAGTTCTCAGCTGGGGTATGTTACATTTTGGCGCCAGGCCAGAGTCATATAGTATATTTAAAGCAGGCCCACCCCTTGCAAAGAGAGGGGACATTGTCTTTTCCTTCCGATGTAAGCTGCCGGACCAGCCAGGCCTTCAATGTGAAGGGTAAAACCAGGGAGAAGCATAACCAGCACCTCCCACCACATCTCTTCTCCCTCGGAGAGAGGTAGAATGCAGTGCTGCGGGGGTTAGGCGTGCCTGTACCCCCCCCCCCTTGCGCAAGCACGGTCCCAAAAGTCCAGGCAAAACAGCGGTTCAACGCCCACCCCATGCTTAGACAAGCCCGTACTTGCGCGCCACACACGCGACAGCAAAGCGTGGTACATGATAGAAATGCTGGGAATCGGAAGTTATTTTTGGTGTTCAGACTAAGATGAGCTGGCGTAGCGTGCTCACTTCACAGTACTCGAGATAACCTCTCGGAATCAAGGTTCAGAGCTGTCCAGTGCTACGATGATCCCACAGTGGCGTGGTAGCGGATCTGACACGTAGTGAGGATTAGCTGAGGCTGAAACGAAGTTACTGGGAATGGCAATGTTAGCCATGGCCCAAAATCACATCAAAAAAAACCGCATGGCGTTGCAATGTGTGGCACAATGCTGTTACGAACAGAATGCACACTTGCAGACATGAATGAGCCCCCATTTCCCTCTACAAGCGCGTCGCAAACGCCTGCATTCAGAACCACAAAAAACAGCGGTCCCAAAAAATCCTGAAAACAGCGGTTCAACGCCCACTCCGTTGCTTGGACAAGCCCGTGCTTGCGCAAGGGATTAATTGGTCGGTACCGATCGACTGAATGTCCCCGCCATAGACAGTTTCAGCCATTAGTCCAGAGGTCCTTGAACAGCGCACACGTGTCCCCTTCTTGGCTGGGGTGCTCCACTATCTAATGTACATCAATGATAGCTGGCCGGTATGTACAGTGGTGCGCAAGGGGGGAGTGGTTTGTGGCCTGCCCAAGAGCACCCCAAGCGGCTACTGAAATCAGGCCGCCGTGTGACAGATCACTCCCGA
This sequence comes from Eutreptiella sp. 'Long Island Sound 2002', assembly GCA_964036045.1. Lineage (NCBI taxonomy): Eukaryota > Euglenozoa > Euglenophyceae > Eutreptiales > Eutreptiaceae > Eutreptiella > Eutreptiella sp. 'Long Island Sound 2002'. The sequence goes on from OZ038402.1 coordinate 23,397,023, forward strand.
TGCTGAGACAATTTGTCGAGTTGCCTGAGGCTGACCGGATGTTGTTGGCTTGTGACCTGCTCGGGATGTCCTCTGACGCTGCGATTTGAGTGCATACCGCTGGTGGGCGTTTTCGCACAGCGCGCCGAGCGCCAATCATTACGTTGTTTATACCGGGAACGGCCTGGAAAACACCCCCCTACAGAAGCATGCATGATCCATTCAAAGCAGCATCGGGGGTGCAGAATTCAGGACCCTGCGACCCGTGGCAAGCATCACACTAAGAAAAAAAACCCTGGTGTACGAGCAGGAGCTATAGGGTGCAGACTTCAGGACCCTGGGACCCATGGCTACCGGTAGTGGGAAACAGCCAACTTTTCGGGCAGTGCACGGTGCGCCCCCCTGCTGTTCCGGGGTGAAGGGGAGAATCGGAGGGGTAGGAGGCCTGAAGCACCCGTGTGGAAAGGTGTGGCAGAGGGACACCGCCGCCCCGCCCATCCACTCATCCGCTGGGCCGGGCAGATCGTAAATTGGTTCCTCGGGAGAGATTGAAGTCGGCCGGCTGGGCCGGATATTGCAGGCCACACACGACGCAGAGGGCGGCCCGGAACGCGGCCGCAACCAAGAAACTGACGTCGAAGGAGCTGCCCCGTGCTGGGCAAGCGGCGAATATGGCGTTGCCGGGACCCGGGACCACGAAAGGCAGGATGAACGCCTGCGCGTAGCGGACAAGGGGGCCCAAATGCATTGATCCTTTTTTGTTGGCATCCGTTTTGCTCGACTTTCGGAGTGTGCGACCCTTGGCAGGCTGGCATGAAGTGCGTAGACTTCTTGGGCAGCGTCATCTTTTTTTCTTTTTTGGTCCAGACCAAAGGTGAGCTGGCGTACCCTGCTCATCATGTGGTACTCGAGACAACGACTCAGAATCAAGGTTCAGAGCTGTCCAGTGCTACGATGATCCCACAAATGCCTGTGGTAGCAGATCTGACACGAAGTGAGAGGATTGGCTGAGTCTGAAACCGGGTGACGCAGTGGGAGACTGCCACGCCCGTAGGCTTCCCAGTGTGCACGAGGCACACTTGGGCAACGCCACCTGGAAACTTTTTGAAGGCTGAGTCTTGTAATGTCCGATTGTTTCCACACCGACCAGCCCAATGGACCTATGGACCGGAAGTTGTCCTTTGAGAGGACTCGGGAAACCCCCCGGAGGCATGTGCACATGGTACGATGGGGAACGTACCCCCACACCGGGACTGTGTTTGCACGAGATGGGTGCTCTGCTACCCACACCGCCTTGGAATTATTACAATCCAGTGACACCTTCGCTGCCTCGAATCAAATCCCATCGAATTGCGCCTCTAAGGCCACCACAATGAAACATCAGGCAAATCACAGCCCCCATGACCAGTAGGCTCAAGGCTATCTGAATGAGCTTGAGTGTACCTAGGTCCAGGTGGGTAATCGACATGACTGTGACGATGTGGGGCCGCCATTCGTGCACATGAGCACGTTACTTGCCACCATTGCAGCGGTTGTGGCGTTGGACCACCGAAGCTGGGGTCCCCGTCATGGCGGCCCCCGCATCTCTGGGGACCGGCGGAGTCGCGCAAAAAAGCAGATTGCAGGGCAGCCTTTTCAAAAGCGTCTAGAAATGCCATGCCCGAAACGCGGTACGCATTGAGTACATGGAATGTATGCCCATCCGTGACCATCACACTCAGGGGGAATGTTTGCCCAGCGTGCTACCTTTGTATTAAGTATCCTATCTCTGGCCCCAAGTTGATCCTCATCTAGGGAAGCCCCCCAAGTAGACCGCACTAGACGGCAAACCTTCCCTACAAAGCACATGTGGGAGGAATGACTACATCACCCCTGCCTTCTCGGGGTCCCCAATAGAAGGGGACCAAATCAGAAGTGGTTACATCACCCCTGGCTTCTTGGGGGCAGATTGTTTATTGAGGGGGGGCAAAAACAGGTACGAACAAAGGTCCACATTGCAATGTGTTCGGGTGGGCAACGTGGGGGGCGAGGGTGCACACAGAAGCGCAGAACCCTCGCGTGTGCCCGGCATGTGTTGCACATGCGGTGCCCGAGCTGCACGGAAAGGGAGTCCCGTCACAGAAGGAAATCATTTGATGCGTGGGGCAGCGAGCACCAGCGCAGCGCCATGTGCAGTGCGGCTCTGCAGGAGGCAGCTGCAGACACACGCCGAGCACAGCGACATGGCCGGGGCACACCACACAGACCCGCGCACGGCGTACGAACAGACACTTTGCAAAGGTGGAGGAGGGACGAGCTCAGCAGGGCACTCAGGTATAGCGCCGCCATGTCATGCAGGTCTGTGCCGGAACAGAATACTGCCGCCGCTGCTTCAAGGCGGATGCCGCAGAGCACTGCTGGCACACGCGGAGAGGGAAGAGGGGCAGAGGGGGCTTAGGGACAGGGGGTGGTGATGGCACTGCACCTCATCCGGTGTGAGGGGCCAGCACAGCGAAGGGATGGTGTGCAAATCGGTTTCTGTCTGCATCGCCCCGCCCCCCTTGTCAAAATGGTGCATGCGACACAAACTTGTCCATGGATTGCCACAATAACAGGAAGCCAAGGGCAAGACAGATGTGAAAAATCAGATGGTCTATGAACACTGCCAATTTTAGAACTGAAGCCGGGTCTCAGCACAACAGTACTGAGATGGGGGACCACATGGGGATGTGTGCCGATATTGAAGGGTGAATGGTGGTGAAGAGAGGTATGCCGCGGGCAATGCGCCGCATCTCCGCCTGATTGGCAGAACTTCAACACTGAAGTTCCAGGGGTCGGTGGTCCATCGTTCCAACGCACACCGCCGTCCCTCGATGCCCTTGTCTGTGATTTGTGCAATCCACAGGGCCTTCGCTGAAAATTGCCCTTGAAGTGCACAGCGAGGCGCCCAATGGACTGAGCGGTGGACATGCTCTTTGAGATGCTCTCTCTCTCAGCTCTCGCACCTCCGCTTTCTTTCACGGTTGGCCCAATTTTTTTTTGTGTTCCTGACGCTCAAAGTGTCATTGAGTGTACTCGGGAGAACCCCAGAAAGAAGAAGGTCTATTTATGTACAGTACGGGTGCACCCGGAAACCGGGCGGACCTGTGGTCCTGACAATCGTACAGTCATAACATGTGCCAATCCTTCATACCATAGTGCAGTCGTATCTGCCACGCCCACTATCACAGTTGGCCCAATTTTTTTGGTTCATTGATATGCCACACGGCACTGTTCCATCGCGACACCGAGGCTGTGCCGCAGTCTGACGTGGTGGTGTGCGCGATGTGTGTGGCTGTCGCGCTCATAGAGTGTTGTGACTGGCCACCCCATGTGAATGATACTGTATGAACCTGCGTGGAGTGCACTCGTCTCATTGGCGTGTTGCGTCATACGCTTCTTCGGTGTCCTCTTTCTGGGCTGCTCAGATGTCAGAGGGGCACACATCGCAAAGGAATGGATACCAATGGACACCCTGCAGCATGTCGGGAGGATGAGCGAAATGGGCAGGGGACACGCGAGGCGGTCAGGAAGCGCCGGAGGAACCAAAGGAGGTAGCAAGGACAGGCCGCAAAAGCGGGGGTAAATTGATCGATCCATCATTGCGGGACACTCAAAAACAAAATTCTTTTCTCTCTTTTTTTTCCAGTTTTTTTTTGTCTGCTTGCATGACACTTCACTCCCATCCAAGCGTGCAGCACAACGCAAGACGGAATCGGAGTGGGATGAACCTTTTTTTTTTTGTGCTCAGACTCACGTGTGCCTCGTAAGTGCTCGGTCTGACAGTCTAAATGCAACATCGGACATCGGACATCAAACACGGAAGAATCGGAGTGGGATGAACTGACGTATAGCGGTAGAGGTGCATCCATGCAACCCTGCCAGGCCCCTTGTTGCTTCGACTTGGAAGGGCGTTGGCCATCGGGAGAGGCAGTCTCCCTGTTGCTTCTGCTGCCTACGCCCGTCCAGAGGAAGGAAGGGAGCGCAGCTCGTGGGCCATTGGCGCTGCAGCTTTGCCAGAAGCTGAAGTGGAGGGAAATCAACGCTGGGCGCGCTTGTTGCGGCAAGAGACATGCACCCTGTGGCTGATGTCAAAGAGCCGTGCCACGGGAACCGAACCCAGGAAAACAGCCGTGCAAGATTCCCAAACCGGAGCGGCATTGGCCCATTGGGCGTTGGGCCCCTCTCCGGCCCACCCAAAGTGGATGGCGTGACAGAAGCCACCCCTGATGCCGACCGAGCAAAAGGCTCCCGCTCTGCAGCCTCAGCTGCTCAGCCGTGGCCACGTGCAATGTTGTCATTGCCTCTGGATCAGGGCTGCCCTTGAGACTTGAAACTCAAGAAGCACTACTTGCCTCCGGTACACTCGAACCTCCGCAGAGCGCCAGCCGGCCAGTGACTGCGGTCGCCGTCGGTTAAGCGCCAACCGACAGCGGTTGAGTGGCAACCGCCGTCGGTTCAACCAATCCCACCGCCAACAGCCTCCTGTCATCCTTAGTGGAAAAACAAAAGAGAAGCATCTCGCTCCTAAGAGACAGCCCTGCTCTGGGTCAGATCATGCTGTACACCATCGTGTGGTGCATCGGACAAGGGTCCGGACGGCGTTGATCTGGCGGCATACCCGCCTCTGCTCTGCCCTGCCATACGTCTCCTTCTCGTCGCCGTCCAACCCGTGCCATTCCGGTCGCTGGCCCTGCACCAGCCATGCAACCGCGCGTACGACACGCCGGCAGCCCCTCATACATCGTGGCCGGACTCGTGGACAGCAATCCTCCGCGTGCCCATCGCCGGACAAGGCTATGCGGCGCCCTGCGCCAGCGCCAGTACCATCACCTCCGCCTTCACCTCGTCGTCTGGCGCCATATCGAGCCGCCGCAGCCGCCCGCCCGCCGCGCCCGCCATGACGTCGTGGATGGCGTCCAGCGTGCGGCGTGAGTGCCCCGCGACGTCCGCGAACATGAACAGGGCCCCGGGCTTGGCGGACCGCGCGAGCGCCGCGTAGAACTCCCACCCCCCGGCCCGGGCCAGGGCGCTGGTCTCGTTGCAGACGTAGCTGAAGATGTACAGGTCCGCCTCGTCCCACACCGGCGCGGGGACGTAGCGATTCGGGGCCGCGGCGAGCGGCTGCGTGACGTCGCAGCGCTCGTACGAGAGGGTCATGTCGGGGCCGTAGAGCTCCCGCAGGATCGGGAGGTTCTTGGCCCAGCTCCGCTCCAGGTCCAGCAGGTGGCAGTGGATGAGGCCCGTGCCGTGGCCCAGGAACTCGCGGTTCAGCCAGAGCAGTCCGGCAACGTCGGTGCCTGGCCCGCCCCCGACCGAGACCACCCGCAGCCCCCGGCCCTGGGCCCGCAGCGCCCCCAGCTCCGGCCATGGGGCGGCGCGCAGCAGCCGGGCCCCGACCTTGTACAGGAGCAGCCCGCGTTGCTGAAAGGCAGAAAGAGGACAGAGACAAGTAAGAAGAGAAAATTGATTGTGCGGAGTTTAGTGTTAATCGTGGGCACCCACTTCCCGGGCACGCGTAGCACAAATGCCTTCGGCGTCAGTGAGTCTAAAGAGGACAACAGGTCACTGTGAAGTGAACGGATGTTTATTTCATAAACATAAGTTTGGACAAGCCCCTGCTACCGCCCGGGCACCAGGGACCACATGTAAACCCCCCCCCCTCCAGGGCGCCCAGCCTACGCACAGCCACTGTCCCCCTGACGCCAAGTGCCGGCCTCAATGGCATTTGTAACCGACAGTAACCGCCCCCAACCGCTTCGTCAACCTCCTCCAACCGCCTGTCCAACCGCTCCTGGGGCCGCCTCTGAGGCCCCTTCCCTTCTGATGCACCCCTGCCCCCCCCCCCCCCCCCCCATCCTCATACAGACCAGGTTCTGGTTCAACGGGCAAAAGTGCAGGGTCACTGTGTGTAGTGTTAGTCGTGGTCACCCACATCCCAGGCACAAATGCATTCGGATTCAGGATCCAAGGGGGAATCCTTGCACTGCGCGCGCACTGCATGCTACTATTAGACTATGTTCCCCCCGAAGAGCCCCCAAGCACACCCCTTAAACGCCCTTAGAATTAGGTGACCCAAACTGCCCCAGCTCAACAAAGATGGAAACTACCTTCCCTTCACATAACGCAGATCATGCACAACTAGAAAAGCCATGAACAGCGCATTGGTCGCCACCCTCAACAACACACGACCGTCGTTTTGTTCCATTGTCAACTAAGTACAAATTGAGAAGACGCAACTTGTGTGCACAACATGACACAATTGCTGAATTAAGGAAGTGTCACATTGTCACATGTGTGTGTGTGTCACTGCAATCTGTACAATATTGCAATTCACACTTGTTACACATGGACATTTTTTCAGGGTCGGACTTGGTGCAACAAAGGGCACATACATCCCTATCATCACCCACAACATCCTCATCATCATTGTCCTCCTGTGTAAGTGCGGTCCATACATGTGCAGGTACGTGTTTCCACGGACCATATGGAGGGTACCGTATACTTGTCTTCAAATCAAAAATTGCTGCAAATGCAAGAGTACACGCACATACTCATGTTACTCGGTACCGGATCCCCTCCATATGTTCCTTACGAGCGAACAAGTACTCAATATGTGCCCTAAGGAAAACAAGAACATCATTGCACTCCTTTTGTCACTCGGTCAAAGTCTTTCGACCGATAAATGGGCATGCCACATGGAGGTGCCCCTTGTATGCACCATCCATGGTGCCAATCATAATCGATATAATGCCCCTTGCTCCTTTTGCTGCTGTTTTGGGCCCTTCGCGATCCCAAATGAGAACATCCGCCGATGTCCCGTGGGCCAACGGACAAATCCAAACGATGTTCCCAAGTCTATCAATGGCAAAATCAGAAGTGGCTGCCTCAACCCTGCCTTCTCGGGGGGGCCAAAAGAGGGCGGAAGTGCTACGTAACCCTTGCCTGCATTCTATGGGGTCTAACGCTCCCCCATAGTTGGGAGAAATCGACGTAGAAAAAGAGTGGATGTGGTGGAAATGAGCAAAAAATGTGTGCAAAAAGGTAGAAATGGGTGAAACAGGGTGAAAATCCAAAAATGCTATATCCCGAATACATTAGAACCCACTACCAAACAACAATGATGCCCGAAGTACCACAAAGTATGGGTTTCTACTACCGCCATACGCCCGAATAGTTGCACTACGTGCAATGCGCCCCCTAAAGAGGACAACCGGTCAGCGTGGACTGAACCGATGTTTCTTTCATAAACATGGGTTCATGGGCCATGGCAAGCGATCGAAGCCTGTTCAAGAAAGACAAGAAACGTCTCTGACGTAGTTCTTACTTTGGGGTTTAATGTTAGTGGTACCCCTGACCCCTTGACAGGCAGAGCATCAAAGTCGACACAGTGGCATTCGGGGTCGGCGAGGGTGAGTTCTGAGGAAGACCACATGTCACGCCTATTGTATTAACCGATTGTTTATTGCGTAAACAAAGGTTTGGAAGCGAGCTGTGTTTCGTTTGTCTTATGCGCCGATACCATCTGGTACCATCGACAACTCCTCAAGATTGTTCCGGATCTTCAGACCCATCGTCTGAGACTCTACATCGCCGGCCCTCCCAGCGACGTATGCACCATGTTGAGTCGTGCCCACCAACAAGTCAACGCGCAACCCCAAATCGGGAAATCATTGAAACAAGACCCATTCACCCTCTTTTTTTTTGCAGCATTTTGCGTGTTGCCCGCCTTTCGTGTTGCTTGTAGAACTGCGCATCTGCTTCCTCGTGTTGCACTCGGGCGTCGACATTGAGACGTCACAATGTCCGTGCATCGGTGGTGGGGCATGGGAATCGCGGAATACCGCGAGCCGAGGGAATTGCGAGGCACAACAAGGCCACGGCGCGTCACTTCTGCCCCCTTCGAGAGCCTTTGCGAATCTTGGAATGAGATTTGGCCACACAACCCCAATCAGGGCTGTGCTTAACGGGAGGAGGGGAGGGGGGGGGGGTCTGGGACCCAAAAATTTGTGCACCAACAAAGGCCCGACAAAATGTTTCCAACAAATTTCATTTTTGCCCACGATGATCACTTTGGTCCGGAGGAGGGGTGGTCGGGAAAAAAAATGAAGCACAGGCCTGCACAACCCCCATCCAAACCTGGAACTTGGTGTTGTAGTACTTGTACTGCAGGGCCCCGCCCTTGAAGCTGATGCCGGTCGTGTCTCTGGCGGTGGACAGCTCCTTCATGCGCCGCTGGGCCCCCAGCATCGCGTCCGGCGTGAGCCCTGCGCTGTCGCGGCGCCCGAGGGCGGTCAGAATGTGGCCCGTGCCGGCCTCGAACCACCGCAGCACCGCCGGGGGGACCGTTGCGTGCGCCGGGGCGTGGCCGGCCCCGCGGCCCCCGCAGTGCGGCGTCGTCTCCCGGGCCTTCCTCTTCTTCTTCTTCTTGGGCTCTTTCGTGGTGCGGCGGCGGCTGGAGACCGCGGCCAAGGCCCAGTCGGAGGGCCAGAGCTGCGGGGCGCGGGGGCTGATGGCTGAGGCTGGGGGCAGTGCGTGGGAGGAGAGCAGAGGGGCGGGCACGGAGGCGCTGGACAGGGGGGTGGGGCAGCGGGCGGTTTCAACAGCGGGTGTAAAAGCGGTTGCCAGCAGTTTGCAAAACGGTCGGGCGGTTTCTGGCGGGTACGAAGTGGTTGAACCTCCGTTGGGGGCAGGCGAGCGCGGTTGGCATGGCTGACCGTCGCCCCGCAGAGGCCCGGGCACAAGGAGTGGCTGCAGCTGTGGGACTGGCAGCGGCTGCATGGCCGAGAGCAGCGCCGGGGCGCGAACAGGGCAGGCGGGGCCCGGGGGGCTCGCGGTGCTCGTGACGTAAACCGCCGCGAGGCCACGCGAGGCCCGGGGCTCGCAGAGCCGCGCGTCGCCTCGGCACGGGGCATGGGCCGGTCCTACTTCGGTGCGCCGCAACTCAGGCCCCAGCGGCGGAGGCGGGAGACGAGCCTCCGCGGCGGAGCGCCGCCGCGCTACGGCTGCAGCAACGGTCGCGAGGGCGGCGGTCGCGAGGCAGACCCAGCGCAACGGGACGGTGGGCCAACGGCGCTGCGGCGTGTGGGCGCGGGGCGGGGCCGTACCCGCCACACGGCCCCGATCGGCACCGGGCCACTGGGACCCGCCGGCGAATGTGAAGCGGGACGCTGCGCCCTGGGCTGCGGTGTGGCTGTTGGACGGCAGGGGCGCTTGGAAGGCGTGGGGGCTGGCGGTGTGCGGCAACGCCCCGCGGCCGCGCGCACGCTCCGGAGACTCATGGCCGGCGGCGCGGCGACTCCGGGCCGCCGCGATCGGCTGTGGCGGACCCTCACGTGCGCGGGACGTGCGACGGGCAATGTGGACATGCACATTGGGGCTCGCGTAGGACTGCCCAGGGGCCGTGGCGACGGCCTCGGACCACAGCAGACACCCGGCGCCGAGCAGCAGTGCAAGCACGGCGGTGAGTGTGGGCAGCGTGTGCGGCGGCATCATGCGAAGAGAAGCCGGGGGAACAAATGGACCTTTGGGACGGCGCGGGCATGGGACATGTTGCGTCAATTGCCCCTTTCCCACACGCTACTAGGCTTTTGGGGGTGTAAAATGAGCTTGATTCTGTTGATGACATGCATTTTATTTGAATTTGTGTGCAAGGGGCTGTAGAATGGGTGTTTAGTCAAGGTTTAGGAAAAGATTCTCATCTTACAATCATAATGCCCACTTCCCATGTTTTGTGACGCACTACACTGATAGCATGCCCATATGCTCAGTTTGTGGATCTTTGTATGATGTACTATTTGATCCCAAATGCACCGGCACAGCCGAACAAGACTATAAAGATTGGCATCACTGCCATCATGCAAGGGTGGAGCAAGGATGACAGTGTCTCCTGCCAATTGTGTGCGCACCATCTAGGTGATATATCCAAGTTTGTTTTTTTTTGTCAAGACCAAGGTGAGCTGGTTCACCCTATTCATCATATGGTACTCGAGAGACAACGTCTCGGAATCAAGGTTCAGAGCTGTCCAGTGCTATGATGAATCCCACAAATAACTGTGGTGGCGGATCTGACACGTAGTGAGGATTAGCTGAGTCTCAAACCAGGTTATGCAGTGGTATCCATTTAGGTGATATATCCAAGTGTGATGATTGCCACTGAAACATGTGCACATCCTGTGTGCCATTGCATGATGGTATTTTGGGTGCCTGATTTGATTGTTCATTGGTATATTGAAGTACAAGGTTGGATCGCACAGATCATTTCACTAGTTCTGCTTTCTACTTGCCCTGTTGTGTCGAGATGGTTGGTGGGTACCCCCCCTCCCCCTTGCGCAGGCACCACCAAAGGCACAGAAAAGGACAATATCACCAGGTCGCGGTGCTTGCACAAGGGGCCACAAAGCAACGGATACAGAGCTCACATATACCTCCGCGTCACAGGCATATGGTCATTGCCACAAACCTCAGTTCATTGTTTGACCTACTGCACTGCAACACACCTTAAACGAGGGCCGAATGTTGCCTTGAGCTCACCGCAGTCAGCGGCTATCGAATGTTTCTTGGCCCGTTTAGGTAAGAGCCTGCACCCCCCCATTGGACCGGTTAGGCAAGCATCCCAGAAAAACAAAAGCGACAGCTCCACGGCAGGCCATCTGGGACCTGTTTCGAACGCGTGTTCTGTGGCGTGTGTGTGTGTGTGTAGTGCATTTTTGGTTTGCTGCTTGGCTGTCACCAGTATAACCATTTACCCAACCACCCGCTTCCATTTTCGGTTTTACCTCTCTGGGGCTCGAACTGTCCGTTGGTTCATATCATGTGCCGACGCCCGAAGGCAGGGCTGGCCCCATTGCCTCCATGGGAGGCTTCCGCGGACCTGGCCTCCAACCTGAAGAGCACTGTGATGCGTGAGCTCAGTGCATTTCAGGTATGCTGTCCTCTCCGGTCTATGGAGGGGTCAAAAAATGTAGCCATGCAGCGTGTTACCGGTGTCTTAATGGTGCCTGGTGAAAAACATAAAGTGGCCAACAGGAGGGAGATATCTATGGACCGTGTCGCCAAACCAACCCAGCAAGCCATAAAGCAACGGACACAGATATGCCCCCGTGTCACAGGCATATGGTCATCGCCACAAACTGCAGTTCAATGTTTGACCTTCTGCTTTGCAGTACCCCTCAAACGTGGGCCGAATGTTGCCTTGAGCTCACCGCAGTCGACGGCTATCGAATGTTTCTTGGCCCGTTTGGATAGGCCTACGAGCCTACCCCCCCGATTGGGTCGGTTAGGCAGGCATCCCGGAATAACAAAAGCGACGGCTCCACGGCAGGCCAACCGGGACCTAGGCTCAAACCCGTGTTCTGTGGCATGTAATGCATTTCCGGTTTGCTGCTTGGCCGTCACCAATATAACCGTTTTCCCAACCGCCCGCTCCCGTTTCCCAATTTACCTCCCCGGGGTTCGAACTGTCCGTTAGTTCATATCTTGAACCGAAGCCCGGAGGCAGGGCCGGCCCCATCGCCTCCACGGGAGGCTCCGCCGGACCTGGCCTCCAACCCGAAGAGCATTGTGACACGTGTGCTCAGTGCATTTCAGGTATGCTCCTCCCTCATGGTGTGTTTTCTGTTGTCAGTGGGGGAGGGTCAAAATGTTTGTGCAAAAACAAAGTGGCCATCGGGAGGGAGTTATCTATGGACCGTGTCTCCAAACCCACCAACTATGCGCCCCCAAGGTTTCGAACCTACCCCCCTGGAACCCAGGGCTGGGTGGCTGTCCACTATAGTGCCACGACGATGTGCCCATTTTCCATGTGTTTGTCCTCATACCTTCCGAATGTCCTGTTAAGGTGTCCGGGACGCTCGGGGCTTCCCGATCATCCTTGGGGTTCGAACCCCTGACTGGAGGACTAACGTTGGGTGTTGTGCTACTGTGCTATTGTGCTATCTCTCTATGTTTGGAGAGAGGGGCATGGGGGGAGTAGGGGACGACTTCTGTTTGTTTCTGTATTCTGGACCACTGACGTCTGTGGAGGAGTCCGACTCAAATCCCATCGTGGAGGATGGGGTTTGCATCACATCACTCTTGGTACTTGTGGATCGCGCCCAAGTGAAGCGCGGGAGAGGGAAGCTTGGGCCAGACTATGCCTCCCCCCTTTCCCAATCGGGGGGGGGGGGGTTGGTGCGCCTCTTTTTGCAGTGCTTTTTGGTGTCACTGACATCAGTGCTGTGTGCTTTCCCTCTGTCCATCCATACGGCTTGCTGTCATCAGTACTCAATGTATCACAGTGGAGTAAGCATGTCGTTGTGGCTTCCCTCTGCCCCTGAGATCAGATAATTCGAGTCTGACAAGATGGCGAGTTTATCCCCCGGTACCCTTTTCAGAACATGTACCCCCCCCCCCCCCCCAGAGCTCCGCTACGTTGTTGGTTTGCCGGAGGTCTGGCGGTAGCGGCTCCGATATGCGGATTTTCCTATTTGTGTGCCCTCTTGTGAGTAGATTCGAATCCCCCCCGCCCTGTATTTACTTCGCTTCCATACTGGTTCGGACAATCCATCCACATATACCAACCTCCACCCATCCTCTGCCGCCACCGCAACCTACAGTCTTGCAAAATCCGCGGCTGATTGTTTTTTTTTTGCCCTCTTGGAGGGAGACTCCTGGCAATTGACCGTGACCGCTAGTTCTGTGTCATGTCTTACATCCCGCCTCACGTTGTGTCTCCTGGAGCCCTCCATGGGAGGTCGGGCTTGCCACAGACCCCTTGGGTGCTTCAAACTGTCATGCATGGAGAGTCTCGGTCGCTCGATCTAGTCCCGCCCGGCTTGGGGGTGTCGCATACAAGGACCGGGCCGCGCCGCCCCCCCGGGGTCCCACCATTTGCTTTGCCCACCCCACCCCTGTACAGAGGTCCACTTTGCAAGCATACCAGCCCATATCGTTAGGAATTTTTGCAGTGTTGCTGCCCCCCCTTCCTTGGCGTGCCACCGCAATGCCCAGTGAGCCTCTCGTGCCACCCAAAGGAGTTGGCCAAGCAGTTCTGTGAGTGAATGGAACTCACGGCCAGGGTGGGCCATGTCTTTCACATTCACGGGGCCTGTGCTATGATCATCCACTGGTCGTCCACTGCTTCCAGGGACTTGGTGGGGCCCCAAGATTTATTTAAGAAGTCAAAAATCACAAGGTAAAATTTGCATTCCGAGAGAGCATGCCTTATAGTTTCTCTTTTTCCACAGAGGGGGCAGTCGCTGGTGCCTGTGAGTGTAAAAATGCGGTCATGGACCATGAGTTTATGCCACAATGCCTGCTGTACAAATTCCTTGGTTGTCGGGCGGAACTTTGCTCAGACCCATTCCTCCCAACCCTAGTTTGGCTGCTGCTGTGATGTGTCTAGGTCCGGGTTCACAAATTGTAGGAAAAATCCTTTTCCCCAACACAAGGTCCATGTGCCTGGCAGGTCAAAGATTTCCAGCGACTTAGCCGTGTTTAGGGTTTGGGGTGCCGCACTGTAGACAGGCTTCCAAGTTTGAGGAAGCATGTGGTGGTTTCGTGGGTGATGATGTCCGTAGAATGCTCCCCATGTCATGACTCCTTGGCTTATGAGGGGGGAGCAGTAGTACGTGTGTAGTACGTGTGTCGTTGGTCATTTCGGTAGAAAACATTGTGCCATATCGGCAGTTCACTTACGTTCGTTGCGGGCTTGACAAGCGGTGCCTGCCTGCGTAACAATGAGAACGCTTTGGACGCCCAAGCAATGAATGAGAGAGAGGCAGTTCTTACCATACCGAGTTGTATAAAGGGGAGAGGCCAGGGGGGTGAGGGTTGGTGTGCCTTCTTTTGTTGTTCTTACTGACCATCCTCCTCTTTTTGTTTGTGTCGCTGACAGCGGAAAAAAGGAAAATGTAAAACACGCTCTCTCGGAATGCAAATTTTACCTTGTCATTTTTGACGTCCTAAATAACTCCTGGGGTCCAACCAAGTCCCTGGGATCAGTGGACAACCCGGATGATAACAGTACAGGCCCCATAACTGCAAAGGACATGGCCAAGCCATGAGTTTTACTCGCTCAGTGATCCACTTGGGCAACTCCTCTGGGTGCCACGGGAGGCCCACTGGGCATTAAGATGGCATGCCAAGGAGGGGGGGACAGCAACATTGCAAAAATTCCTGGCAATATGGGTCGCCATGCTGGTAAAGTGGACCTCCATGGCAGCGTGGGGGATCAATGGTCGGTTCTGATAGACTGAATGTCCCCGCCATAGACAATTCCAGCCATTAGTCCAGCAGTACTGCGAAATCCAATCAATGCACGTGTCCCCTTCTTGGTTGGGGTGCTCCACTATGTAAAATACAGCGAGGCGTTGCGGTTAGCTCCGTGGGTCACTTGTGTGCTTGTCCTTTGCTGCCGACTCTAGCGAACAACCTGATTCAATATAAGCAGTCGTCCGTAAATGTGGACTGCATTCACTGTGTCACATGCGAGCTGACCGGGCTGCAAAGCATGGCACTCATTCGGCCTTACCCCGTCTGTCGCTGTTTAGTTTCAAAGAGTGAAGGGAGTAACATACATTAAGACTCAGAAAGCAGAATGCGTTGCAGATGCACGTGTGCCATGTGGCTGTGTGCTTATGGAATCGTATTTCTGGTGAGGTGCCCCGTGCTTCAGTGGAAGCACCCTGGATGCCAGCGGCGCTGGCCCCAGGTTCGAACCCTACTGCCCGAGCCGCGGGGGCTCGGGCAAAGGCAAGCAACGGGTGGGGTGGCAGCCACCCATCGGGCGTGGGCGGTGGCGGGGCGCACTGCTACAGGTGGCCGGGCACATTTTGCTAGTTGATGATGGTGTATGTAACTAAAACAGCGCATTAAGAAAGTAGACCAGTCCAATGTGAAAAAATAGATAGAAACGGGAGGGGCCTCAGTCCCCTGTCGGGCGAGGCCGGTGGGGGGGAGCACTGCTACAGGCCGGGTTCGAACCGGCGATCTACGTGTCGATATCAGACGATGTTAACCACTATACCACACTGCCTCCCATATTGTCTTTGTAAGGGGAAAAATTCAAAACTTGCAAAATCGAATCCAGCTCGGCTACAGTGGACCTGCGCTGTCGCTTGGTGGGAGGGGTGTACGTGGGCATGGTGAAGTCCCGCGACGGGGTCTTAAGTACAGGGCATTTGGGATGGGAGAGCCTTCCCTGCTCAGCCAATCTATCAGCTTCGTTGTTCCCTAGAATGTCCACATGGGACGGCACTTTAATAAACTTGATGGAGCCTGTGTGTGCACTGAGGGTGTCCAGAAGAAGTTCCGAGAGGGGAACGTTAGAAACCGGACCGCTGCTTCCCGTCCATCCCCTGAGTTTCCACCGGCGCGCCGCGCCAGTGGCTCCCAGGAAGACGTACTCACTGTCTGTGCAAATAGCGTGGGGGGGGGGGGGGGGGGCAGACCAAATGGCGTGAATGGATCGAGCGACTGAGACTCTCCATTGCTGACAGTCTGAAGCATCCGAGGGGGCTGTGGCAAGCCCCCACCCCCATGCAGGCCTCCATGAGAAACGGGGTTGTGGAGGGGATAAGATAGGCAACCGATCCAACGGTCAGTGTGCATTGTCAGGAGTCACCTTCAAAAAAGGCAAAAAAAACAATCAGCCGCGGAACCCGCAAGCTAGCAGGTTGCGGCCGCAGCACAAGATGGATGGAGGTTGGTATATCGTATATGTGGATGGATCATCCAAACCATTGTGGAAGGGGAGCAAATACAGGGCGGAGGGAATTGGAATCTACTCAGAAGAGAACACACAATCGGGAAAAATCAGCATCTCAGAACTGCTTCCGCCAGACCTCTGGCAAACAAACAACGAGGCGGAACCTGGCCGCAAACACATTCAACAACATAGAGCGGGTCTACAGCAGGGCAATAGCGTTCTCGAACCGTAGATGCTCAGTCCCGCTAGAGTCTGTGCTCCCTACATCACAAGTATGTACAGTGAGCTCTTCTATACGTACAGCATTCATCTGAACGATCGGTCATTGGCTCCTCCCTCTCCCGAGGTTATGTATGCTGCACCGTGTTTTCTTGTTCCGCCAAGCGGCATGCATCTACACACATGGGGTGTGGGCACCTCGACATATCATGTGGTCTTGCGGAAAATGCTGGCACCCGATCGGCCAAACCTCATGGTATTGTCTCAGTGTGCTGACATGTACTAGCCCTAGTCCATTCCCTCCCTGTATCCTGTCACCACTACCGGTATATCTGGACGTGCTGTAACTGCTGTGAGGGGGCCGTAGGCCCAGCCTCTGGTTCATTTTCCTCCTGAGTGCTGTGGTGCATAATGTAGGCTTTTGGGCCATGTACCGCAGCGGCTGTGCAGCCGGCTGCTGCCCTGAAGACGGGGGTTCGAATCCCCCTGCGGCAGGCAAGTTGAGGAGGAATATGAGGAGGAGATGCGGTTCCGGCGACGCAAGGCGGTACCGGTGGCGGGGCGCGCTGCTGCAGGTGTGCTGTGTCTGGTGCATTGCCTTTTTATTCCCTACAGTGGTTACCGACTGACGGGCAAAAAAATACCTGAGTGCACTGTGTACTGCAGAGGGACGGAAGTAAAAACCTATGAGGACGAGACACGCCACCCGACGCACCGGCGGTACCGATGGTGGAGCGAGTTGCTGAAGGGGGCGGTGGCGGGAGCCTCACCGGCGGGCCCCTGGACGGACGGACGAACCGGGGTTCGAACCCCCGACCACGATGAGCGCCAGCCAAGGCGCATACCACTAGACCATCCATGTCTCTTACCTACTATAGCGCTGTCATCATTGATATCATGACACGACGACTCCCTCGGGGTTGGGGTAATGCGCCCACGTGCAACGTGCTGACATATACTGGCTCTGGTGGCCTCCCCGGACCCTGTCAGTGCCGTGATGAATCGGAACCCGTGCTTCCCATAGACACCGTCTCATCCGTTAATGTGACGAGATCATCCTCGTCCATGAAGTGCAATGCGCATGCTACTGACTGACTTCTCTCTGAGGATGTGTCTGTGACAGGAGACTCAATTAGTTCCAATCCCAGGGACCTGAGGGTCCTTGCGGCTCCGGACGGCGTGTAAAAATCAAGGGCCGCGTCAAAGTCTAACTGCCTAGTGGGTGAGGGCAGCTGCCCCCCCCCGTGTGGCCGGCGTCACTTGAGCAAACCCGAGCAACCCCACCCCCATGCAGGGCTCCATGAGAAACGGGGTTGTGGAGGGGATAAGATAGGCAACCGATCCAACGGTCAGTGTGCATTGTCAGGAGTCACCTTCAAAAAAGGCAAAAAAACAATCAGCCGCGGAACCCGCAAGCTAGCAGGTTGCGGCCGCAGCACAAGATGGATGGAGGTTGGTATATCGTATATGTGGATGGATCATCCAAACCATTGTGGAAGGGGAGCAAATACAGGGCGGAGGGAATTGGAATCTACTCAGAAGAGGACACACAATCGGGAAAAATCAGCATCTTAGAACTGCTTCTGCCAGACCTCTGGCAAACAAACAACGAGGCGGAACCTGGGGGGGCGGGGGGGTTACAGGTTCCAAAAAGGGTACCGGGGATAAATTGACCATGTTGTCGGACTCAGACTACGTGACCTCAAGAGCACAAGGGCAGGTCCACTCTTGGCATGAAACGTTGTGGATTGGCAAAGGGGGGGGGGGGTGATCAGCAATATGTGAACCTGGAAAGAACTGCTTGAACGAACAAGAAGAAGTTTGAAGTGGATCTATGTGTCGGGGCAGGCAGGGTTAGAGGGAAATGACATAGCACACGGCTGGTGCCGTATGTCAGAGACATACCCTTGGCCCACAGGAGAAAGGTAGGGGGCCCTTAGCAAGTGCATTAAAATTGTAATGACAAGTGCTGGCTCATAAAGATAATCCACAACGGACAACGTTTCCAAGAGATTTCAAGGCATAGGGCACGTACTCAGTAGCTAGGTTGCTCGGTCGTGGCATTGGGTTTGGTTTGGAACATTTGGTTTGGCGTGGCTTGCCCAATGAGTTGCACCAATCAGTCCGTAATTTGTTGCGTTTGGCGTGATTTTGCATTGGCAGGCAAGTCTCTCACCGCCCCTATGGACCATGGGAGCATGTCCCGCCTCATGCGTGGATCGACCAAAGCACCTTGGCCACCACGAAAGATGAGGCAGAGGATGAGGCAGAATTTTGTGTGTTGTGTTGTCAGAAGCGCTCCACCATCGCATTTTGTGATGGGTGTAAGGAGCACTATTGTACTAAATGTATTGACACCCACACCTGTGGCAGCAATGTTGTTTGTTAAGTACAATACAAATGACAGTTGGAGTTGCTGAATTCACAGCTATTGCTTTACTATGCAACCTGCTTTGTAGGGAAGGTGTGCAGTGCAACGTGGTCTACTCGGGGGGCTTATCCATGAGAGGGTAAATCCCGTGCTGAAGTTGGGATAGTTAATAGAAAAGTAGCGCGCCGGGCGCGCACCGGGCAACACTCCCCTAGTGGCCCCGCGAGCTAGAAAGGACGTTTCGAGGGAAAAAGGGCAGCTATGCTTCGGAGCTTGGAGTTCGCCTAGGTACCCTCATCTCACCTCACCTCCCCCCCCTTCCCAAGTTGCAGCCTGCTAGGCCTACTGTATGTTGCCCATGTTTCACCCCTGCTATCTGTGCCGCATCTGCTATGGAACATAAGGCTTTATAACCAGCTGTAGCAAGGTCCAAGGTCTGAACCCCCACGCATGCTGTGCATGCAGTGCGCACGCCAGTGCCCACGGGGTGCAAACTTTTCTATGTCGGCAATTACTTGAACCCACTTTTGGCCCGTTTTCACAAGTTTGTTGTTCCATAACAATTTTTTTATGTTTCTTGTGCATCAAGGATGCGGCGCGGTTGAATTGCCACCCATGTTCACCTATGTTCACCCATTTCAGCCCATTTTCACTGTATTTTTTTGGCACTTTTTTTTGTTATAGGTGAATTATGATGATGGGGAATCACCGGACGTCATGTACATTCACAATACAACAAATCGGCCAATGGAACGGATGGGCATGGTGTCTGTGAAATGTGACATAAAGAATGGGAAATGGGGACAATGGTTGAAAGGATTCAACTTGTCGGCCCATCGAATCTCTTGAACAACATGGTTCAGGTATTCGCGAACACGGGCAACACTCTACTGCCAAGCAACCTCCGAATACCCTTCGGTGCGAGACATGAAAGCGCTGCTCTCTGCAAGTGGGGTGTGCTTAATCCCAAAAAAAAAAAAAGCGAAACAACGACTCACGGTCGAGGAGCTCGGGGTGCCCTGCTTCATAAAAAATTCCTCCAAGGTATCTGCATCCACACCCATCCGTGCAACATGGGCACGCACACAGTTGGAGTTACACTGCTTCACCCACCACTGGACACCACCAGGCTTGCCATCGTCATAAATGGGGTGCAAGGCGTGGGCCAAATTCTAAAACACAACAAAAAGGACCTAGCTTCTTGGGGGCCCAAAAGAGGGCGCAAATGCTACGTCACCCCTGCATTTTGCGGGATCCCCAAACAAGAGGGTACAAAATCGTAAGTGGCTACCTCCCCCCTGCCTTCTCGGGGGCCCAAAAGACCGCGGAAATTTGCACGTCACCCGTGCATTCTCGGGGATCTCCAAACAATGGGGGACGAAATCAGAATTGGCTGCCTCACCCCTACCTTCTCGGAGGCCCAAAAGAGGGCGGAAATGCTACGTCACCCCTGCATTCTCGGGGATCCCCAACAAAGGGGACAAAATCAGATCTCAAAACCTACGCTACAATGCTCCTAGTATCTCAAAGTATGGGTCTCCAGTACGGGAAGACACCCAAATAGTTGCACTGCGCTAAGTGAGCCCGCTTAGTGCACCCTCTAAAAGGTCTCCGGTGGGACAGGGGTCAAAAAAGATGCCCGGCGCGCTAACGCTCCCCCACTGACCCCCCCCAACACCCCGCGCGCCGGGAGGTGCCCGCCAGAGGGGTGGCAATAGGGCCGTGACTAGCCAACCGCGCACGGGACATTCCGCATCGTACGGAGATGTGAAACCTTCGTACGGGGGGAAAGGCGGGTAGGATAGGAGGGGGTGCGCGACTGGGGCAGCGCCAAGAGACGGGGGGAGCAGCAACACAGACACACAGAACGCGGGAGCCACGCGAGGAGGGACAAGGGCGAGCACAACAAACAAGGAAGAGGGGCGCAGCAAGGCAGGAGAGGCAACGAGAACAGCGGGAACAGGGAACAAAAAGGGAGGGGATTGCAGAGCATACGCATGGGAGGCAGCGACAATCAAGGGGATGGCTTGGCCAGCCACCCCCGTCACTACCGAGTGCGAGGGCAACCCGTGCTCAACCGGCATCAGGTGGGGGATGTCTCCCGCAGCCCAGACGGGTTGTTTGCCCAACAGGAGCGGGCGCCCTCTTTGGAGGGGGAGCTCCAAGGGCAGGCGGCCAATGGTGCCCCTTTTTGTGTAGCCCCCCCTTTCCCGTGGTAACGGGGGGATGGATGTACAGCCGTTCTGACACTTCCCTGGCCCTTGGAGCCCTTCTTGGGCACACATAGTGAGGAATTGGCCTTGCGGCCCTTTGGAGCCCCTTTGCCCAACCCCCTGCACGTAAATTTTTTGGGGGCTCTAAGCCCCCCCCCCGGGGCCTTTCAGTTTTCCACCGGCCTTGCGGTCCCCGGATCCCCCCATGAACCATGCACGCGTGGGGTCAACCGAGATGGAACTGTGCGCAGAGATCATCCCCAGTGCGAGCGGCACCTTGTGCCTCTAGGCCACTGGAACTGGAAATGGAACGCAGCACACTCCAACACCTAGGACCGCTGTGCGTTCCAACAAACAACCCCACCAACAGTTCGAACCACTGACGAGGCCTTTGCTCAGTGGCTCATCCCTCCGAGTCTTGGCGGGGTGCGGTCCCCAGCGTGTGGTGCCCCATGGCAGAACTATCATTTGTTGTTTCGGCCACAACTTGACACACATGTATTCGAAGAGAGGAAACTGCGGGGAGGGGGTCAGGGGGCGGGACTGGGCCGACACCCCCTTCCTTGGTTGTCAATCTTGTAGGATACCAGATGTGTCCTCTTAATGTTAATTACTGGATACTTCTCACCAATTCCTTGATGGTTCCTGCTTGGTATGGATGGTTGTTGTTAATTCTCGGATAACTGCCCTCAATTCCTAGATGTTTGCTGTCCAATTGCAAAAGAAAAATTCTGCAACGGCTGCCCAATCCTTGCCCTTACCTAGCACATGAAGCAACGGCCCACCACAGTTACACAGACTATGGGGGTGCCCTTGCACTGCATGCGCATTGCGCGCTACTTTTAGACTAGATTCCCTGTGAAGAACCCCCGTACCAACCCCTTCCAAACACCATCAAAATTAGGCCACCCTAGCTACTCAAAAGCCCCTAACTTTAGGTCACCCAAACTACCCTAGCTCAAGACAAATGCAAGCTACCTTTCCTGTATATAAAACATCATGCAAAATGCGGAAAGCCACACACATCCTCTTTTTTGTTCAATTGAAAGCTCACCCACCCAACCAGCTAGCCCACGCGATGTGTCCACCTCATCCTCAACTGGACTGGGGGACAGAGTGGCTTGCAGGAGGGAATCCACGTCAACCTCTGTTTTCGACTTGTGGTACAACCATGTATCCTCATCTGCAGGGATGCAGGCTTGCATAGGGCATTCGACTGTGGTCAGGCAAAAACCGTCAACTCGAGGGGCCACGCCAAAGCGTGGGGGTCCATCACCCCAACTCACGGGCCCACACCAAAGTGTGGGAGTCCATGGTGGAGATGAGCCACAAAAAGTGTGAAAAGGGTTGAAAATGGATGAAAGTGGGTGAAAATCCGAAAATGCTATATCCCCGGTGTGGAAGAAGCATTAAAACCTAAGCCGGGGGCAACAATGATGCCCCTGGTATCGCAAAGTATGGGTCTCCAGTATGGCTAGACGCCCAAATAGTTGCACTGCGCCCAGACTGCGCGCACACTGCGCTAACGGCGCCCCCTATTGCGCCCAGACTGCGCGCACACTGCGCTAACGGCGCCCCCTATTAGTGAAATTCCTCTGGTTGCTCTGGAAGCAACTTTTTGTGAAACACCTACAAATACACATGCAGCAGCAAATTGGTGTGGCGAGGAAACACTACAAAAATTGTTGGCTGCACCATCCCTAGCAACAGCTGCAGGTGGTGTAACAAAATCGACACCAGTTAGCTTTCCCACAAGCGGCAGCAACAAGGGTCCTCGACTGTGACGCAGGAGCAGTGCGAGCGAGGGAAGACACAGGCTTCTGTGTCTCATTGTAATGACTGCCTTTGGCTTTGCCAGTTGCACTATCTGCCAACCGGAAATACATCAAATTTGCGATGAGATCCTCGGTGGTCACAGGGAGCAAGGACTTTTTCATAACAAGAAAACGGTCCATGCTGCCTGTTGCACAGCAGAACACATGATACACGGTGTCCGTGGCCAAGGGCTGAAGGACTAATTTTCTGGCCTGGAGGAAGCATTAGTAGGGGAGGAGGGGGGGAAGGAGGGGAGGGGGAGGGGGTGGCCTCTTCCTATGGTTGTCCGTCGTTCCAATACATGCTTGCCCCTTGGGTAGCACTGGTCAGGAGCAGTTACACTGAAAGTTTGGCAGCGTCTGCAATGCTCCCTCATGGGCATGCAATAATTTGCCCAAGCCAAAAGACATTGCTGATCCTGTGCGAATCTATGCCCATGGATGCACACATGATGATGTCACTTGATGTCGGCGGCCACACATATGAACATTTCTCAACCCAGCAAGTACGATCAACTGACCAGATTGATATGACACTGATTCATACAATTGAACTGTCAATGGGGCAAGTCAATGGGGCCTGGCCGTGAACAATTTTGATAGCGCTGCAAAGTACCAGCGGCACCACAAACAATGTCCGGCAGGCAACAGCGTGCAATGAACAGGTAGGCTTTCCGCAGCCGACACAACCAACCTGCAACTGCAACCCTGCGAACTGGCAGAACCAAGCTGGCACGATCAATCAATCTGTGCCCACAATTGCACACACCCAACCACATCTCAATGCTCTCTGACTGGAAGACGGCAGGGGGGGTGGGGGAGTCCAGAGCAGCTAAAGAGGGTATGTTTGCCCGGCGCGCCCAGCATCCAAATGAATGTTCCGGCCATCTATCACAACGCTTTACCCCCAAACATCACCCCCTCCTCTAGCCCAGGAACCCTAAGCACAAGTACATTGTATGACTGTTGGCAATTAGATAACTTCCCATGTTTTCCCCCAACAAATGGGACGATCACATGCACCCTACCCTTGTAGGCCCCATCATGGCCACCCACCTCAAAATCAAAGAATCCTCCTCTTGTGCGTGACGGAGCACTCAAGTGGCCACACCGAAGAGTGGAAGTCCTTAACCCCAACTCGAGGGGCCACAGCAAAGCGTGGAAAAACTTGTGGTGCACCCGGCGCGTGCCCGGCGCGCTAACGTACTCTCAAAGCCCCCCCCTCTGGCCGCCTGGGCACTCTAACCCCAAAAAGGGCTTGTGCTTAGCAACCCCCTTTGGGGGGGCGTTTGGGGTCCTGGTAAACCCTAACAGACCCACCCACATCAGAAAAAATATCCTGAGGGAAAAAATGAAATCTACTAAAGGGGCCTGAACGTGGAGGCCGATTTTAGGTACACAAACCATTTTTTGCCCATGTCACCCCCTCCCCCTCAGGGTAAGGTGTCTGTCACACTAAGCACAAACCTGCACCCGACCCAAACCTACTGGACTACCTGCCTTAACAGCTTTGCAGATAGTTGGCTACTTGCCCTTTTCCACTGCAGAACACCAGAACAGCACTACTGTTCCCTCCAGCGACTGATTCAACTCATCAAATAAGGGGAGTCAGTGTCAGCGTTGTGTGAGTTTTCGTACTGTTTTTGAGTCAACTTCTGACCCTCGCAGAAGAAACGGGAGGTATTGGGCGATCCAAACTACCGAGAGGCGCTGTGCTGTATGGCGCAGGCACCACCAGTTGCACCACGTTGCCTTCCCGGATGTAGATACCAAAACGCTGATGTGGTGCGAGCCCATCAGCCCATCATACGTCTTGTAGGTGTCAGGCTGCGTGCATAGTCGCACCGGTTGAGCTGCTGCGCTCAAGCCCCACACCCAATCGAGCAGAATACAGAATGCCTCGTTCCTGTGAGCTGGCGCGGGCCTCAGGCATGGTCATGGCCTTGCGCCCCGCACTGAGCACCAACTTGGCAACCACGGCTGCTTCGTAAAGGGGGGATTTCGCCCGGGGACAATTTTGCCGCAGATGATTTTGCCACCCTTGAAACACCGAAAGCTCCCTGTGTCATACGCCCGAACGACTGCAATAAAAGACACAAGACATGCACCAGACAAAGACTCCCAAATTCCAACACATTGCCACAACATTGTCACAGAATTGCGTTTTCTAAGAGGGGCCAAGCGCGCCTATGAACACGCCTGAGCCAACCGTTTCTTGCGTAGATGTGTGAAATCTGATGCTGATGATCCTGTAACTGGTGCTGGAGGTGTTGGCCTCTTTGCTATGCTGGTTGCCGAAGGCCATCGTCGTGTTTGTGCACTTCATTTCAATTTATATCGGTGCACTGTAGATCGCATTTGCACTGTGCCCCATACCAGCACATTGCCTCTCACTGCTGGTGGGGGGTGCATGGCGCCGGATCCTGGCTCTGGTCTTAATGGCTCAACCTGCGAGGGTGCATTGCAGCTTGCAACTCAGCCACAACCCCATGCCCACCCCACGGGGACTGTGGTGGGGTTTGTGCAGGACCTGCGCTGCATTGCTTTGCCGGCCCAGTTCCAAATTCTCGATGCAATCGTCCTCTTCAGCGGCGCGTGAGCTCAGCAGAAGACTCAGTGGGCACAATTTCAGGAGTACTACAACTCCTCATGAACGTGCATGTCATGACTGTCTTCATTCTGCACGGCAATGGCCCCGGACTCTTTGCCGGGCCCCTCGGCGTGCTTCCGCTTGCGCCTCTCCCCCGGGTCCTTGGCAGGACAGTGCTCCCTCGCATACGCGATCAGCTGCGCACGGATGTCAGGATTGCGCCGCGCGCAAAGCTTGACATCCTCCTGGTTGATGGTCTTGCGACCGGCGTGCTTCGCAAAGGCCTCCATGTCCTGGGCCATCGTGGTGGCGTACACGTGCACAAACTCCGCAACGGCGTGAATGGTGGCCGACGAGGCCTTCCAATGCCCCTTGCTCCCTTCCTCCTCCGCAATCTTGGCCACGGAGAACGCGAGAGACTGCCGATGCTTAACACTCTCTTCGTCTTCCATCCTTTTACTTTTGTCCAACGCAGCAGGGGCGGGTGTTTGCTCTCGTGGTCGGGCGCTTGACACACACTCGGCCTCGCCGCCTCCTCACCCCGGCACAAGCACAAGAGAAACGTACGACATGGCTTGTGAAAGCAAACAAGTGCGTGCACGATGACCCATATGACTTCCATGATTCCCTAATTTTGCACCTCCAAGTGGACGGAGTTCCTCGTAGAATCACCTCGAAGAGAGGTTGTTAGATCAAGCGCAGGTGCGGGCGTCGTATACCCCCCTTTTTGGGGGTCATTCGCGTAGCATACCCCAAGGCACGATATTGGATGTCCAACCCTTGTAAAATCATTATTTTGCCCAATAAGACAATCCCCCAATGGATTTTTTGATTCTGAGGCCTCTATCCCCGAAAACTGGATATCACTTTTTTGAGGGGGGGGGGGTGGGGGGGGGGGGTCAAAAGTTTTCGCTGAGAAGGCTCCAAGCAATGGGGAAACACAGTTCTACCACATCCAACCCCGGTCGAATGGTAACACACCTGGCTGCAGAATTTTAAGTCGGCGGTTTGAATCCGGCGGCGGCGGTGCCGCCGCCATATTCACCGCACCAGGGTTCGAATCGCTGACCAAAATGCCTACGGTCGCCTGCATAACCATTCGGTCACTGCCCATCCTGAAACCAGTCTGTCTCTCCACTGCTTGGACCGTGTCTGCCACTGACAAAAAACCCAAAGTGTGTGTTTCTGTCTGACTGACTGCTGGCCTGTCTAACTGACTGATTGGCTGACTGTGAGCCTCTCTTCGCGGTGCACTGCCGAAGGCAATAGAATTTTTCGACCCACCACATCCCCATGTCCAAAACAGGATTGTCCAGCGCCATCCCCCCCAACCCCATTGTGGCCCAAAGGGCACAGCTATGGGGCACTCTCAGTGAAGCTCCCCAGAGCATCATCATTAAAAAATCGCACAGACACTACCGACGAGGCGGCCAAAGGTTGTTTTGAAGCTCCCCAGAAAAAGAGACAATGGGGGAATCCTTGCACTGCGTGCGCACTGCGCGCTACTTTTAGACTATGTTCTCCCCGAAGAGCCCCGAAGCACACCCATTGGAAACGCCCTTAGAATTAGGTGACCCAAACTGCCCCACAAATCCACGGGATGTTGCCAAGGCTGTCAATGGCAACGGTAACTTTATATACGCACCCGGCGTATTTAGGATTAAATAGGACATCACAAAGGATGCCTCCTATGGAAGCAATGGGCATGCTATCCACGTAATGCGTCACAAAATAAGGAAAATGTGGGTCGTGGTTCCACTCCGACAATCTTTCCGCCCATCGAATTTCAGCGACAACATCATTCAAGTAAGAACAAACACGATGCACACTCGCCCACCAAGCCTCCTCGGAGCACCCCGTTGCTCCAGAGAGGAGATGAGCACACCTATGAGGTGGAGTGTGCTTAAGGAAGAAAAAGAAGCGGAACAAATGTTCGCGTGGAAGCATCTCATCATGCCCATACTTACGCTCCCTCCTAGAAAAGAGTGGATGTGGTGGAGATGAGCAAAAAAGTGTGAAAAAAGGTGGAAATGAGTGAAAATGGGTGAAAATCCAAAAATGCCATGTCCCCAATGTGGAAAAAGCATCAAAACCTACGCCACGGGGCAACAATGATGCCCCTAGTATCTCAAAGCATGGGTCTCCAGTACGGCCAAACACCCAAATAGTTTCACTGCGCGCGCACTGCGCTTAAGGCGCCCCCAATGAACGGACAAATCACAGTACATCAATGATGAGACTTGTGCATGTAGGGAGCCGAAACTAGCCCCTTAGTACAAAGCCTCCCATGCCCATGACTCACCGTTATTTGCCATTATTGGCCAATATTGGCACTTTGTCATTTGTCCATTGTTCGCCATTATTTACCTGCTAATCGCCGTTTTTTCTTTGAGTGTCATGTAAACCTTGGTGATCCCGATAAGCCAAGATACCATGCGCAATGGACGTCTCCCGAAACCCATTTGGGTGTATACGGATTGTGCGTGTCCCTGAGGGGAGCGCTTGGTTGTGAAGCTTTATGCAACCCCACCATCCGCAAAAATGGTGGCCCCAGCCCCCGAGAAAATGGTCGTTCCAGCCCCTGAGCAAATGGCGGCCCCAGCCCCAAGAAAATGGCGGCCCTGGCACCCGAGAAAATGGTGGCCACAGCCCCCAAGAAAATGGTGGCCTTGGCCCCCGAGAAAATGATGGCCCCAGTCCCTGGGCTCGCAGGTTGTTCTAGTGCATGGCAGCGTAGTGGGAACTGCCACACCCAAACATCCCATTTCAATGCGGTGGAAAAAAATTTGGGGTCCTCCGCCAGTCCTCATTGCGGCCCCTTTCGAGGAGCGGAATCATGGCAACGCCACGGTCCATAACATGCTGGTCTGTCTGGGGCGTTTGACAAAACATTCCCTCAAATTCCTAGTAATGGTACATGTAACCATCACGGTATGTCTTATCGGCCATGCATCTCAACGAGACGCCAGGACTGCTCAGTAAAGTGACCTGTCCTTGAACATAGTTTCTCATCTCTCTCAGAAATTGCTCTTTGATTCCCTGGCTAAAGTACCGCTCTCCTTCACTCCAAGACCTTGGCAACACCCTTGGCATCTCCAGTGCGTCCCTCTTCTCTTGTCCTCTTGCCCCGCTACCATCCTTTCCCCCGTACCATTCCTAGAAACGGTATTGCGCTTGGTGTGGCTGTTCTGATTGCTGTGTCGGCGGCGTGGCCGGCGTTTTGAAGTCTACTGTGTCTGTTATGGTCCTCCTCGTCCCCTGCTCTGCATGTGGCAATGTCCTTGGGGGCTGCTCCCTGTAAGCCGAGATCCTTGGCGGCTTCGTGGGCTCCAACTCTCGCTCCCGCTGCTACTATGGTTGTCTTGTTGGCGGCCCCGTGTACGGTATGATCTTACGATCTGACTTGGCCCTCTTTTTCAACTCTGGCTGCGCGCTCCGGCTTGATCTCTGTACTCCATCCGAGCGTGTATGTTTCTTGGGCATTGGTGTTCTCTCTGTTGCCCCCGGCTCCACTCCCCTCGGTTGGCGGCACCAATGGCACAGTGCACAATGCTCTCCGTTTTCGCGCCCGCAGTGTCTACATGGCCACGTGCCCGGTTTCCAGGCCGTGCATTTCGAGCACACCGTGCGGTGTGCGTAATTATAAAAGAGACCCGCAGATGTTTCGTATGGGCCTCTCATACGTCTCTTTTGGACTCATTCCACAGCTTTTCCTTCTGCACCCACAAGTGTCGCCCCGCATCCTTGGCCCACCGTACCCGCTTCTGGGCATTGCGTGTCCATGAGTGTCTCCATGCCAGCGCCTACAGGGATGCCTCCTGCCACTCTTGCTCCATGCGCTGACACCTTGTGTTCACCAATTCTATTAACCTCCGTGCCACCTAATGTCAACTCCTCATTAGTCTTAACGGCGCCCTATACTCCTCCCACAAGCTTGTCTGGTATGCCCTATGCTGCTCTAACCAATGTTGAGTCGCACAGTGTGCTCCTAATGTCGCCCCATTATGTACTACTACTCCTCCCCAAATGTGGTTGAAAATTAGGTGACAAATAATATTCAAACAAAAACCAAATGTTCTTCAAATGTGATGCATGATAGAAGAAAGGAGATCCACGAAGGATGATGTTTAGCTGCCACGAGGCAACGGATACTGGGCTCGCATACGCCCCCGTGTCACAGGCGCATGGTGAGAAGGGAAGGGGGTACACTACACCACTGTGACCGAGCAAAAAATATGCTGAATATGTTTTTAGTCTCTACGATGTTGCGAGTTTTTCCATATCATCTGCCGCCGGCTGGAAGTAGCCCGCATATGGCCGCAAGATCTGCGTGGACCGTATCAATTAGCAGACGAGCCAGGAATCAAACGTGTCCCTGTCTGCACGACGAGGGGTGCGGCAACAAAACCATGACGAGCCAATGCAAAAATTTCCCCACATGGTGGTGTACTTTGTCCGATGGTTTCTTCCACGACAGCTTCCTTTTGTCCTTGGGTGGGTGGTAGCGCACTTGCTCCTCTAGGGTTTTTAGGCCCCCACGGTGTAACCAAAATGGTGCAAATAGGGCCATCGGCTGGCCCAGTGCCCGCAGATTTTGGCTATGCACGGCACGCTTCACAACACGTTTTCGCTGGGAACAAATTTTGGTGGCTTCCATTTGGCCAAAAACAGGGAAACAAGTGGGTTTGAAAGTCAAGCCAAAAAGGTGTTACGTTGCCCTTGGATGGCCCACACACTCAAACTGATTTTGGCCGCACGTAGCGATGCGCACAAGTGTTTCCCGTTTCACTCTAGGAACAAACTTGGCGTGGAATCAACTTGGTGAAAAATGGAGAAAGAAGTACCCTCCCGGGGGGTAGGTTTGAAATTATGGATCAACCTGGGGAGCCCCAGACAAAAAACCCAAAAAGGGTCTGAATTTGGCCTCTTTCTGTCGGCCGCTGCGGCCGATGCTCTTGCTGGTGTCGTTTCCGCGTTCGCGGAGCCCAGTAGTTGGTGTGTTGGGACTGTGCTGAATGTGGCATGGTGTGCCGTTTGCGTGTCAGCGGTGCCCAATAATTGGCGTATTCAGGATGTGCTGGTTGTTGCCGGGGTCGTTTGACTGTTTTTGCTGCCCACACATCTCTGTCCACAGGCCGTCCATAGCCTGCCTCGCTGTGTTCCTGTTCGGCCCAGGTGCCCTGTTCCTCCACGCGCTGTCCGGCCCGTCCACCATATGTCCTTTTCCCCCTCATGGTTGGTCTGCCCCTGATGGGCTCCCACTCCTGTTGCGCAAACAGCCCATCTGGGCTGCGGGAGACACCCCCCACCTGATGCCGCTTGAGCAGGGGTTGCCCTGGCACCCGGTAGCGACGGGGTTGGCTGGCCAAGCCATCCCCTTTATTGTCGCTGCCTCCCATGTGCACGCTCCACCATTTGCTCCATTCTGGTTCCCTGTTCCCGCCGTTCTGGTAGCCTCTCCTGCCTTGCTGTGCCCCTCCTCCTTGTCTGGTGTGCCCGCTCTTGTCCCCCTTGGTGTGGCTCCCGCGTTTTGTGTGTCTGTGTTGCTCCTCCCCCTGTCTGGTGGCGCTGCTGGGTGCCCATGTCGCGCACCCCCTGCTGTCCCACCCGCCTGCCCCCCCGTACGAGGATTTCACATCTCCATACAACGTGGACTGCCCCGTGCGCGGTTGGCTGTTCACAGCCCTGTTGCGACCCCCGTGGCGGGCACCTCCCGGCGCGCAGGCGCAGCCCCCGCCCTTGTGGAGTACGTGGGCACCTTGTAGAGGGAGGGGGGGTGTTTGCTGATGGCTCGCCCGGCGTGCGCTGCATTTGGTGGTTGCTGCAGTGCTCGCACCTCATGGTTCCCTTGTGTCTTGTTGTGTGTCCTGTTGGGGCCCGTCTAATTGCCGTGTGTAGGGCGGCCTTGTGCCCAGCTGTGTTGCTGCATGCGCTCCTCCCAGTTTCGGGCTCTTTCTTTTTCTGCTGGCATGCTCACTGCTTCTGGTGTGCAGCGCCCCCCCGACCCCCCCCACGCGAAAAACCCAAATGGTGCAAAAAAAAAAAAGGGGGGGGGGGGGCTTGGCTGGCCCACTAGCTGGAACAGAATTTGGCTACACGTGTGCCCATCAAAACACACCTGTTTCACCGGGAACAAATTCGGGTGGAATAGGCTTGGGTAAAAACGGGGGAAAGAGTGGGTTCAGATTGATTGGTCAACCTCGCCTGACCCCCACGAGGTACCCAAGTCGTGCAAATATGGCCCTTGGCTGGCACACCGGCCGGAACTGATTTTGGTTAAGCGCATGCGCATTGCAACATGCAAAAGTGTTTCTGTCATCCTACATCAGCACTGGTGCCTGCCACGCTCTCTGTTTTTTGTGAGACCCACTGGAGAAGCAATGGCCCAAAAATTAGAGGTATTCATGGAGTCTGATGCAGCTACCATGCCAAAGTGGAAACACCATGACCACCACAGGTATCCCCCCCGACTGCCCCAGCCCCACAGCCCAGTCCCATTGTGAGACGGGATGCCTCCGTTGCTTGTATGAGTGATATGCCATTGCAATACAACAACGTCATTCGCAAACCAAAGCCCCATGAACCCCTCCAGGGAGGGGAGCCCTTTTGAGCCTGTTTCCCAGACCACCCTCCTCTCGTTAAGCTCCAAGGGCCGAACCCACCAAAAGCATCGCAACACGTCTGAAATTGATCGAAAACGTGATTTGACACAAGTTTCAGGGAAATCTGGTCTGAACCAACGACAAAAGAAAAACTAACGTCTGGCCCTTCGAGCCTGTGTTCCATCAACCCCCCCTCCCCCCGTGTAGTTCACAGCGGCTCAAAGGGTCCACGTCCCCCGGAGTTGCCCGGGAGCACGTGCCATGCACTTTTGTCTGTCAACACCACACTACGCCATGTGGACACAGTGAACGTTGCTACAACCGGAATCCCCAGACGGTGTTACCCCCCTCTCCACCCCCCCCCCAGGGACGACGGTCCCCCCCCCCCGGGGGGGGACGGACACCACACAACAGTAACCTGAATTCTACCCAGGGGGGGTGGGGGTGGACAAGGGGGGGGGCTGGACATGGGGGGGCGAGGGTAGTGTACCCAACTAAAAATTTTCTTCGGCGCCTTCAGCGCCTGTGATTTTCTGTTGATTTCTTATTGTTCATGGGCCAAGTGACGGTTCCCCCTGGGGGCGGGGGAGGGTGGACAAGGGGGGGCTGGACAAAGGGGGGGGGGGGTATGAAGAGGCGACGCATGCATGAAATCCCTGCAGCACAGCCGCCTCACATCTACATGCCCACAAAAGTTCTTCACAGCACGAATAGTGCGAATGGGGGTTGCGCAGGTGTATATGCGGGAACAGGCCACACCGGAGGGTGGGGTCCCAGGGGCAGAGCTGTCGCAGGCACACCAGCCAGGCCAGTGGCCTGCCTGACCGCCCTTGCCCCTTCCACCGCCGTCCGAATGTCTCCAGGCATGAAACTGGAAGGCACTTCCTCTTTGGAACGCCCATGAAGTGGGCGGCCGGTCGCACGTGCCTTCCTACGTGGTGTTCATCCCCCGGATTTCTGCACAGCATGTCTGTGTGGTCTGCTACAAAGAGGGTGTTTGCGCACTGCACGGGCACACCGTCCATCGTCTGGGTGACTGCACCAGAAGCAACCCCAAGACCACTAACTACTCAAAAACACCACATGCAAAGGGCAAGTAGGGAGGATGACGTGACTCTGATACCAGATGCATAGTGAAGATGGGCTGACTCTGATACCAAATGTAGTAAGCAGACTCGGATACCATAAACGTAGTGAGGATGCGCTGACACTGATACCAGACAGTGGTGGGGATACGCTGAATCTGATACCATAAACGTCATGAGGATGAGCTGGCTCTGATACCGGACATGTAGTGAGGATACCCTGAACCTGATACCAGACACAAAATGAGGATGAGCTGGGTCCGACACTAGGCACGTAGTGAGGATGAGCTTGCTCTGAAACGAGAGATGTAGTGAGGCTAAGGGCAATCTAATCCTAAGCACATAGTGAGGATGAACTGAGTCTGATACCAGGCAACTGGGTACAATAAGCTGAGCATGATACTAGACACCTGATAACATACACGTAGTGAGGATGGGCTGACTCTGATATGAGACACGTAGTGATGATGGACTGGCTCTGATAACAGACAAGCAGTAAGGATGAGCTGAGTCTGATACCAAAGGCGTAGTGAGGATGAGCTGACACAGATACCAGACATGTAGTGATGATGAGATCGACAGGTAGCGAGGATGAGCTCGCTCCAAATACCAGACAAATGGTGAGGATGAGATGAGTTTTGAACCAGACAGGTAGTGAGAATGAGCTGGCTTTGATACCAAACACGAAGTGAGGATGAGCCAGCTTGTATTACAAGACACATAGTGAGGATGAGCTGAGTCTGATACCAGGAGGCTACCCCTCCCCCCCCCCCTTGTTCTGCCAGGTTCTAGTTCAGGGGGCAAAAGGGCAGAAACACGGGGTTGCCGTGTTTGGATAACCCTGTTGCCGCATGGCACATACGACGGAACACATCTCGCAGACATAAACCATCCCTACCCCTTGATGACTACAAAAGGGTGCCCAACAGGCCAGCATACAACCCAGAACAGCGCATGGAATGACAACTACACCAATACTTTGACACCCATATTGACTCTTCTCGTAGCCTGCACCAGGCTACAAACCACATTCTTGATTGGATTGGAAGCGCAAAAACGATGGTTCAAAAAAGGGCCTAAAAGTTGCGCAAAAACGAGGTCGCAGTGTTTGGAGAAGCCCGTGTTAGGACAAGGAGGGTCGTGAGGATGAGCTGACTGTGATACCAGACACGTCGTGAGCTGAATCTGATGCCAGACATATAGTGAGAACGAGATACCTCTGATACCAGACACGTAGTGAGCATGAACTAAGTCTATCTAGAGAGGCTGAGATGACTCTGATACCAGACATGTAGTGAGGATGAGCTGACACTGATACCAGACACATAATGAGGATGAGCTGACACTGATACCAGACACATAATGAGGATGAGCTGACACTGATACCAGACACATAATGAGGATGCGCTGACTCTGACACCAGACACATAATGAGGATGAGCTAACACTGATGCCAGACACGTAATGAGGATGAGCTGACACTGATACCAGACACATAATGAGGATGAGCTGACACTGATACCAGACACATAATGAGGATGAGTTGACACTGATACCAGACACGTAATGAGGATGAGCTGACACTGATACCAGACACGTACTGAGGATGAGTTGACACTGATACCAGACACGTACTGAGGATGAGCTGACACTGATACCAGACACATAATGAGGATGAGCTGACTCTGATACCAGACACATAATGAGGATGAGCTGACACTGATACCAGACACATAATGAGGATGAGTTGACACTGATACCAGACATGTACTGAGGATGAGCTGACACTGATACCAGACACGTCGTGAGGATGAGCCGAATCTGATGCCAGACACGTATGAGCCGCCTCTGATACCAGACATGTAGTGAGCCTGAACTAAGCCTAATACCAAACATATAGAGAGGCTGAGATGACTCTGATACCAGACAGGTAGTGAGAATGAGCTGACACTGATACCAGACAAGTACGAGCTGCCTCTGATACCAGACACTACTAAATCTCATATAAGAGAGGCTGAGATGACTCTGATACCAGACACGTAGTGAGGATGAGCTGACTCTGGTACAAAATATATCATCTGGCTGAGATGACTCTGATACCAAATATGTCGTGAGGATGAGCTGGTTCTGACACCAGACACACAGCAAGGATGTGCTGACTTTCACCAAACATGTAGTGACGATGAGCTGCCTCTTATTCTAGACATGGAGTGAGCATGAGCTGACACTGATGCCATGGACGTAGTGGGGTCACGCTGGCTCTGATACCAGACACGTAGTGAGGATGAAGTGACTCGGACACCAGACATGTAGTGAGAATGAGCTGACTCTAACGCAAGACCTTTTGTATAAGGTGATCCTGCAAGCTACCAAGGCTCCTCAGCTTTGGCTGGGGGGCACCTTGCTCTGTCTCGGCGTTTTTTCACTGCTCCTCTTTCACCGGGCCCCAAACACGATGGAATAAAGCATGACACCACTAGCCAGAGGCAAGTTTTTCTTCCCGCCGAAGAAAATTAACTTTTGGGGCAAGTGGCGGTCCCACTCCCCCGAGGGGAGGGGGGGGCTGTGCAAGGGCTGCTCATTGCCATTGAAAACAAAAGGAGGACCGATGCACAAGAACGAACTTACGGCGGCCTGTGCTGCCGTCACTCTGCATTTGCGCCGGGTTTGGACGTCCCCAATGGCCGAGCTTGTGCACAGCGCACGCACAGCGCGCACCGCGCCCTCGAACGATCTTTCGGTGTGAATGCACAGCGGCACCCGCCGCGAACTGGCTGCGTGAACCAGCGACTCAGGACATCCTCGGGTGGACTCCCACCCCAGTACCCTTGGTGGGCTTGACCACCGAGCCCGGTGTGCACCGCCGGCCATCGGAACGGAATCGGCGAGCACCGGAGGAGTGCCTGGACGAGATCGCGACGGCAAGACAGAGTGGCACGGTGCCAATCAATGGCCTGCCTCCTGCTGAGGCAAGCCCTCGTTCAAGAGGGCCAGGTGCTCTCTCGGAGGCAAAATGACTGCCTCACCTGCGGCGTTCTGGGCACCAGCAGGGCACTGCTGGATCCATCTAGCCGCGTGCGGGTGCACACTGCACCTGGGGCGCCTCTGTGGGTGCCCCGGTGGTGGTGTGCGCGTGGCAGGCGCGTCCGGTCGCGTCCGGTCGCACCGCTGCGGTCGGGCTGTCTCAGGTGTGGGGGGCAAGGAAAGCATATTAAGGAGCATGGGCCTCGGGCCTGGGGGCGACCATTTCCCGCCAGTGCTCCCCTGATGGGTCGCGTGGCAGGGCGCCTCCTGTGCCGACAGAACTAGAGGCTCCGATGCTGCATCCCTCGGGGTATGTTCAGAGGTTTGTTCAAAGGTCTCGGGCGTGGGGGGAGGAGGGGCCAACATACAACAGACTGCCATCCGTGGGACCCCGACAAAGTCACGCGAAAAGTGGTCGGAGCTCGGCCCCACAATTAACACGAGCATGAGGTGAGCTTGACTGGCCAATTAACAAACATCGCGCGACACCGCGGGCCCCGCGGAGGCCAGTCTGCCAGGGCGCAGGGCCCCGGGCAAGGATGGGGTTGAGGCGGCCGGCGGGCGCAGAGCGAAGGGAGTGAGCGGGGGGCGGGAAGGAAGGCAAATGCATGAGCGCCGCTCATGGTCTGAGTGTCATCAATGGGGGCCCTCCCTGACAGATCCAAAGAGCTGCGATTGGGAGGGGAGCCCCGCCCGGGGGTCTGCAGCAAGAGGCTCCGGCTGCTTGGAATCGGGCGGTTCTTGATGTCGCTGGGCCGTGGCCTCGGGGTGCGTGCTGCACTTGAGCATGCCGTGCTGTACCCCGTGGCACAGCGCTCTGGGGGGGTGAGCCCCAATGGGGCAGGGCGAGCAGGGGGTAAGGGGCTCGCACTGGAGCTGGGGGCCGGAACAACGACCAGGACGAGGGGAGCGATGAGGACATCGGAAGAGGCACTGAAACAGGGGACATGCGCAGTGCCTAGTCGCGAGTCATGGACGTCCTCTCCCTCACGGGGGCACGGGCCCGCCAGCGGCGCCTTTAACAGAGGCGCGCTGAGGAAGACTCGGTCTTCCCGGGCCGTGGTATTTACACGTGACGGGCGGCGGGTGGTACCGGGCGCTTGACCCGGTGCTTGGACAGCATTCTCCTGCCGTCTGATGCACAGGGAAGCCCGGAGGGGGGACGGCTCCACCGGGCGCAAAGCAGGGGACTCCTGCCCACCGGGAGCTTGCGGATGCAGGACGTTCCCACGGCCCGTGGCCGGGACGGCGTGTTCTGTGTTGCGGGAGGGCAGTCATCCCCTGCCTGACATGGTGGTGGAGCCGGGATTGTGACAGTAAAGTACAAAGGGCTGGCAGTCGCCTGCTGGACCACTACCACTGAAACAAATGCATGACCGGTGACAATCGCGCACTACCCCGGGGGAACTATCAGGTCTGGTGTAGACGGGCGCGGATCTGGGGTGTCGGGCGCTGCGCCATCTGCGGCACATCCCGATCCGCAGATCCGAGCAAAGGGAAACACAGACCTGCAGCACAAACGACAACTGGCATTTTGCGGCGAGATCAGATCCTGGGCTATTTGCAGAACGCACATGGGGAAAGGCTTGGGAAAGGCTTGGGGAATGTCAACGCCTCAGGAGGTGCCTCCACAGGGAGGCGAAAGATGTGTACATGCAACTGGAAACAGAGACTGGGCGGTCGTTCAGTGCTGAGGAAGGGGACCCCTTTTCATGAAGCAATTTTGACCCAGGAGGTGGCCCATTGTGCAGGGATATTGCCTGTAATCCCAGCA
The DNA here is from genome assembly GCA_964036045.1 of Eutreptiella sp. 'Long Island Sound 2002'. Classification (NCBI taxonomy): domain Eukaryota; phylum Euglenozoa; class Euglenophyceae; order Eutreptiales; family Eutreptiaceae; genus Eutreptiella; species Eutreptiella sp. 'Long Island Sound 2002'. Next base: position 23,434,400 of record OZ038402.1, read on the forward strand.
GGTCTGATATGCACATAGTATTGAAGCACTGAAGCACGCGCGTTCACTCAAAATGGCCCGCCCCGCCCCCCCAAAAAAAATTCCCTTGAGCCCCTAACTCAAACCCCCAAATTTGAGCCCAAATTTGACCCCTTGTTGCTGAGCCTCCCTTGCACGAACACAAGGTTCGTGGCACAAAAAAAATTTTGAGTTCCTGACGCTCAAGGTGTCATTGAGTGTACTCCGTGAGAACCCCAGAAAGCTGAAGGTCCATTTATGCACAGCACAGGTGCACCCAGAAACTGAGCAGACCAGAGGTCCATGCATCGTACCGGCATAACACATGTTGAACCTTCATGCGGTAGTGCGTTCATGGCACAAAAATTGCATCCGTTTGGGCCACTGTGTCTGCCAAACAGTCCCACTGTGACGTCTGTTGGGTTGTCTTGAAACCCACCCTTGTGTCCGCCCTGGCACTTTGGGTGAACTCCGCCTGCAAGGGTCCGCACTCTGTGCACCGTTCCTGTGCTCTCCAAATGCCATGATGTCCGCACGGCACGCACACAACACGTTTTGAGTCTCGGAGCATTCTGCTGCTGTATTGGTTTGTCGCTGTGTCAGGATGGGCCTTCGAGAGGACCTCAGTGTCCTGTTTCTTTTTTTGGGTTCGGATGAAGATGAGCTGGCGTAGCCTGCTCACTTCTAAGTACTCGAGATAACCTCTCGGAATCAAGGTTCAGAGCTGTCCGGTGCTACGATGATCCCACGATGGCGTGGTAGCGGATCTGACGCGTAGTGAGGATTGGCTGAGTCTGAAACCAGGACTTCGGGAGGTGCTCAGTGTCCTCTTGTTGAATGTGTTGCGGATGATCACCGGAATCTTCCTTAACCCAAGTAGTTTGGGCATTATGTAGTGTTGAGGCGCATCATCGTTGACATGGGCCAGACAAGTGACGAATGTGTGGGATACAGAAGAGACTGAGGCATGAAACACTTGCAGGACGTGGATGGGCACATGCGACTGTTTGTGGTTGGGCGCACGCAACTGTTTCTCTTCCACCCCTACCTTGCTCCTCCAAACATGGGCATACTTGGTGTCACCCGAGCAGACGCAATGCGCGATGCCAACAGCCAACGGGGATGGTAACGGCGCCGACGGCGTCCCCAAATCTCAGGGGGGATGCAAAACTGCGGAGCATGGCCCACAGGGGTCGGTGGTCACGGATCTCTGACAGCCGATGACGAGAATCGGGCAAGCTCAGAAATCCCACCATCCCTGGAAGACACCCGCGGCGGCGAGGTAAGAGGCCATTGCCCACTGCCCTTGCCATCACGTGTTCCGGGGCCCGTGCAACACCTCAATGCACGTCTCAGCACGTCGTCCTATCCGTCCCAAGGCACATCGCATCGCAACGCCTCCTCGGGGCCGTCCGTCATGCCCCCGGGACACCGGGGCTTCAACACTGCGCCGGCCGGTCGGCATCGGCGGCCGGTGACCGCGCAAGCGGCGTTGGACGGCCAACAAGGCCTCTCAAACCCTGCGTGGGCCCCCTGGGCTCCCCCGGAAGGGGGGGGGCGGGGGGTCCTGCATCCTCCATCGGCTCCTTAGGGAGCCAGTGGTCGCCAGTAGACTGCCTGCCTGATGAACCAGAAGTGAACTGTGCGGTATTGTTGGGCTGTGTGTCGGTGCGAATGCACGATTGGGTTTAATTATATGCGATCATGGGTGCCATGCGCAGCGCGTGTCCTGGGAGCCAGGTCAGGTGTCAGGGCTAGACCACAGAGGCCAAGGCCTGACACCGGAGTCACCGCACAGAGTACACAACTGCGACAACATGCACGTCGGATTATGTCTGCCATGGGGCCACGGGGGGGGGGGGGGGGCTGCCGATGCCGCGGTTTGGAGCGCATAGCTCGCGGCTCGCGACCCGGTCAACGTCCTGTATGTTGGGGCCGGCGTGTATATGCAACACAGTGTATGGGAACTGGGAGCGCGTGCGCCACCTCCAAGCTCCCGATTGCACACTACGCGACTGCCAATCCTGCGGGACGGTACACGAACCCCGGTTCCGCGCAGTAGAAACCGAGGGGCACGGCGTGGTGCTCGTCGGTGGCGGGCGGTTAACGCTCAGCCAACGGAACCAACTTTTAGGTGGCACTGAGCCCTCGTGGGTTCGCACTGAACCGTGGAGCGCAGGCGCATACTCGCTTGACCGCCGGCGGGTGGCCCGTCGGCTGACAGCCGGCCACCAGTGAACCACTGGCAGCCGTGGGTAAGGGAAGAGAACGAACAACGCAGAGGGGGGGAAGTCTTTGAAAACGGGTCGGCATGGACTTGCATCCGCCAACCCAGACACAAATCAGGCGGGGCGGGGCCCTACTGAGCCGTGCACTGGCTGCTGTGGGTTCCGACTCAGTTGGGGGTGCGAGTGGGGCGAGTGTTACTGAGTGAGTGACGCATAGCGCAGACTCCTAACGAGATCCGGGTCCGCTGCCGGACGCCGGCGGCACGTCTGGCTCCCTGCATCCTTCGCCGCCCTTTCCGGTGGTTGACACCTGTTGAACGAAGCCTGCTGTTGCGAGGCCCGTCGCCGTTTGATGTCCGTAGGCCTATGCGCAGAGGTCGAAGGGCTGGTCTGGCGGGCCGATCAGAGTTCAGGCATCCACCCTCCGGTGGATGCCCCCCCGCCTACGGGGTACAGCCTCTGGAGCTGGTCGGAGGGACCCGCTGTTGCAACGGCCGCAGGCAGTCCGAGCGGCCCCACTTGCCCCACTGCTGCGGCAACGCCTCCAGCGTCACGGTGGCACCGCCTGCCTCCGCAGCACCACGGCACGGGGGCTGTCCGTGGCGACACCCACCCGGTCATGTGCAGGGCGCAGGCGTCCAGTGGGCGTGCAACTAGTGCAACCCACACACCTCGACACCGCGGCTTCGCAAAAAGGGCCGCCACACCTCGCGCAGTCCTCCGAGGCAGTGTCTGGGCTGTTGGTCTGGCGAACATCCTGATGTTCCGGGGTTCAGTGCCGGCCAGACGTGCCACCAGCGTCCGCCAGGTCGGGCGGGATTGGAAGGATCCTACTGAGTTGAAGGACACGCAACGCAGCAGAGGCAGGCGGTCTCCAGGAGGGGGTTGCGGCACCGTGCGCGCGCGGCGCCCCCCGGTGCTGGCGGCGACACACAATCCACTCAGCCCGATCCGAAAGATCGCGACATTATGACCTGAAGTCGGAACTCGCGACGTCGAGGCATCCGGTGGCGGGTCGGCACAAGTTTGGTGTCAGGAGCCGAAGACGTGGGACTCCTCCTGCACGGGGGGCACCGGACGCGCGCCGTGCAGCCACTCCCCACGGGGCTACCATCCTCCTCTGCGTTTTAGGTAACTAGAAGGTCTGATGTGCGGTCAAAGGCCGGACACAGAGTTCAAGTGCATACAACCACGGTTCAACAGACACTGGGCGAATGTGGTCCTCTCTTCCCCTCAGAAAGCAGTGGAAGAAGGCAGCAAATCGATTCCCAGGTCACGAATGACAGACAGGCAGTAATGAACGACAATCAGGCAGTCATGCGTGACAGTCAGGCAGTCATGCATGACAGTCAGGCAAATGTAGTGAGCTCGGTGTATCAGTATGGGGCTTTGGCTGCGGTGTCGGTTTCTGGTTTCTGGATTGGCTTTGTGGTCGTTTTTTTCGAATGTGTCAAACGACCGTGCGCCCGCTCTGCACCGGCGCGTTGGTCCAACGGTGTAATGGTTCGGGCAGCAGTCCGCGTGACCGACGGTCAATCACGCGCAGAGAGGTAAGGTACGGTCAGGGATGGCCTGCTATCTGCTGGCACTGTTCTAGGCCCCTCATACCATGGCAAAAAACAGACGTGGTGAGCCGACCGCCACAGCTCGGCGGGGTGTTGCGCTGTGGCAGCTCGGCAGGGGGAGTAAATAATATCAGGGTACAAACACACATCAAAATGCAGGTCACCCCTCCCCCCTGCCCACCTAAAGGTGGGAGGCAATTTTCTGTAAAACATTCCAATCACTGTTGCAATCAGCGCACCATTCGTTATGCAGCACTGGCAGCTAGGTAGCTAGGCTCTGGCTCTGGCGGTAAGGGCGGATCTTGCTTGGGCAAGCCCCAGCCAATTGGTTGATCGGTGGCTGGGGCCTTGGGCTGTGGGCTTTTGCAAAGAAAGTCCCTTGGGTCTGAAGCGGTAAGCCAAGCGACGGAAGAAGCTGTCGCAGTTTGTTGGCTGAGAGACAAACGAGGGCAGTGCTGCCCTGGGGCAAAGGATCGGAAGCGCATTGAATCCCTTGCCCGACGCAACACTCACAAAACGACTCACAAAGTGCATCTGCAATGCCATGCTCTTGTAGTAGTCAGAACCTGAGGAGCCTCTTCACCCGCGGCCACGGGATGCACCGATTTCCGCCCTTCGGCCAAAGCGCTGCTTTGGGGCAACGCCGGTTCTCAAAAAAAGTGGCACGAGTGCAATGGCACATTCCCAAGGAGGCATTCAGGGAACGGTCTCAGTCGCTGACTTGAGTGGGTATCGAGACGTACCACAGCCGAAGCGACGGCCGAAACAATGAGGCATTGTGGAGGCAAGCAAACGGATTGTTCTGCGCGGATGGCAACAGCAAGGCCCCGGAGAATGGGGGCTGCTGCTGCGGGGCGGGTGAAGTTCGGGCTGTGAAGAGAGGGCGCCGCAAAAAACAAACAGACCCAGTGGATTGCCGCCAGGGGTCTCCAGCGCATTCAAAGCGGTTGAGGAGCACCGCGACCTGCAGCAGCGCTTTGGCTGGCCAAAGGCTGCGAAAGCGGGGGGGCAGGGCTGTAACGGGGCAGAGGGTGGGCAAACACATTTTGAATCCTTTCGCACAACGGCACTGCACCGGTCGCATCGGCACAGGGCAAACCCACGGGGGGGCGACTACAACCGGTCCTGATGCGACATACCCCCCAGCTATCTGTCAAAACTCGGGGGGGGGGGGGGGGGGGGGGGGGGGGGGCAGGGGGTGGGCAGGGGGTAGTTGTGGGGGGGGGGGGGGTCGGCTGGGGGGTGTAGGGGGGGATTTCGGCCGGAGGGGGGGGGGGGTTCCCAAGGTGGGGGGGCTTGCGCGCGACCCACTACTACCACATGCAAACCTTCTGGGGGGTTGTGTGTCTGGGGGTGTCGCATACAAGGACCGGGCCGGGCAGCCCCCCCGTGGGCAAACCTTGGATGCACGGCAGACATCCTCAACGGCCGGGGCGGGCGGGCGGGAGGCAAACACCCGCCACACGGAATCGAAAAATAATCTGCAGTACAACCGAATCATTGAACGAAGGAAACCCACATTCGCAGGCGAACAAGACGCTGCAGCGTGCGCCGCGAAGGGACTGTACACAGGGAACGCCCCCCACGAAGCGACTGTGCACTGTGACGCCGCGGTGCCACGCATTGCTGGCGCCGGGAGGGGGTCACCGTGCCTGACAGCCCGTGAGGCCGGGGTTCTCAAACGCGTTGCAGGCCCCCAAAGCACTCCGTCGCGTTGAAGAGGCCGCCGGCGAAGGGGCTGTTGAAGAACAGGGGGTCGGAGCCGCAGGCCACGCCACCCATGCCCTGCGCGGGCTCGGGCAGGACGGAGGGCCGCAGCCCCACCGCGCGGCGCGCGGGCGGCGGCGCGCCCGCGCCCATCATCATCCCGACGGGGACCTGCGTGAGCAGCGAGTTGATCTCCTGCTGCAGCACGTGCAGCTCCTCCTTCAGGTGCGCGATGGTCATGAACGTGTTCAGGTTGTCCTGCTCGCTGCGCAGCTCCCCCTCCCCGTGGGCGTACAGGCAGCGCTCGCCGTACGGGCACTTCCCGGTCTGCTCGAACTTGTGGCAGGTGCAGGTCTTGTACTTCCGCAGCGCCGGGTGGTGCTCGTAGATCGCGGTCAGGGACGGCCCCGCGGCCTCGCCCGCGGCCGGCGGCCACAGCCCGTCATCGCCCGCGAGCGATGGCCACTGGGCGCGGGGCGCCAGCCGCGCGGCAGGCCGCCAGGGGCTGCCTGCGGCGCTCGGCGCGGCACCCGCCGGATCGGCCGCGGCCCCCTCAGTCTCTGATGGGGACGGGCTGTGCCGGGGGCCAGGCCGTTCCGGCGCAGGGGCGACCCCAAGCGCCTCATCGAGGTCCGCCTCGTCCGGCAGCTCGGCCTGGTCAGCCTCGTCCCACAGGTCCGTTGGCAGCTGCAGGCCCCACTGGGGCCCCACGCTGAGCTCGGTGACCGCACACGACGGGTGGTGACGGGTGCCCAGCATCGCGGTGCTGATGTCTACGGGGAGCGCCGCCGCGCGGCCGGGGTCGGGGTCCCCCACACTTCCGGTGCCCGTGAAGTGGGGGGTGGGGGTTGCGCCTGCGGAGAGACGGTGTGCTGCGGGGCAGAGTGCGGGCCTCACTCCGCGCACGGTGGGAACGTTGGTGCACGCACTGCATGTCTGGTAAAAGTCACCACATACCCTTCCCAGTTTGTCTAGCTCCCGCTGCCGGATGCAGATGTTGAATGCCAACCCGTACCACCGGGCACAAGGCCGCAGAGCAACGAAGTCAGAACAACAAGCTCTTCAGTGACATTGTCACAGGCGCATTTCGCCGTGACAACAGATGTCCTACATGGTGGGCTTGGAGGTGGGGGCAGTGGTGCATTAGAAGGGAAGGGACGTCAGAGGCGGCCCCAGAAGCGGGTAGACAGGCGGTTGGAGGAGGTTGCCAACGCGGTTGGGGGCGGTTACTGTCGGCTACAAATGCCATTGAGGCTGGCGCTTGGCGTCAGGGGGACAGCGGCTGGGCATAAGCCGGGCGCCTAGGAAGGGGGGCCGCAATTGGTCAGGTGTGGACCCGCCACTGTCGCTCCAGCCGCACCTGCCCCAAAGCCTTCATTGCTCCCTCAGTTCATCACATGTTCGTCCAGCCAATGGCCTTGCTTGTGTTCCAAACAGTTCCATGTCCCTGCCTCCCTGGCTGGGGTAAGAGCTGTGGGCCTCAGGTTCTGGGCTTTACCGCCTTGGGACACTGCACACATGATACTGAGTCCGGGTCGTGGCGTGTATGTGGTGTTCCATGTTTGGGCTTTCGTTACCATGGCTGTGCTTGCATGTGCTGGCCCCCCTTGGCCACACACCCTTGGCCTCGTGTTCCCGGGGTCATGGAGGGCTCGCGGTGCGAGAAGTCAGAGGCTAGCCGGTTTGGTTGATGCCACCAACCCTGGCAAGTCTTGGCGGTCCTTAGGGCTGAAAAGCCCCATTGGGTACTAGAGTGTTAGAGTTAGTGGACACATACAACATTCAGTTCAGTGGGGGTGGGGCCTATGCAGACTGTGGTGGCCGCTGTGTGACCGGTAGCGCACCTGGCGCCAACCATGTTGGCGGCGGTCCGAGCCCCGTTGCCGTCAGTCGACGGGTGAGACCTCCCATTGATCCCTTCGAGTACCGGTGGCGGCGCGCGCTGCTATAGGTGTGTGGTGCCACAATTCGCTTTGCTTTTTGGGGGTGGTGGGGGTACCTGGATAAAAAAAAAATAGACGAGACCTCCACCCGATCCGCCGGTACCGGCGGTGGCGCGAGTTGATGTATGGGTGGGTGGTTCCAACGATGCCCACTAGAGAGCTCTACGTGCAGGGGAACCAGGGGCATTCCCCGGGTATCGAACCCCCACTCTGGAAGACTGAGGACTACCGCTCTCTCCGCTGGCCTGTCTATGTCTCTTACCATCTATCTAGTTCAGACACTTGGGGGGGGCTGTTCAGGGGGTGGGGTTGGTACCCTCAGAGCTGTGCGTGCTGCAGGACAGCGTTTCACCGTCATCGGTGGTCACTGATAGCCGGTCGGGTGTTATGCACCTGGAGTTTTCTGTGCTGCATTGGTCAGTGGACGCCGTGTCCGCTCCGGCTCCGCACCGAAGGCCAGGGGGGCAGGGGATTGCATTGCCACTAGGTTCAGGGAGCTCAACAGGTTCCGTGACTCTCTGGGCGTCATCGGGGACGTGGGGAGCGGGGACCTGGAAATCGTGCGTGCTGGCCCCTGTACCCGCGGTGTGACTGCGCCTCGCGCTTGTTCTGATGCTGGGGTCGGAGGGAAGAGGGCAGGCAGTGCGTGTCTCTGAAACAGGACTGGCGTGGCGATACGTTGTATTTGGTCTGGTTGGACATTGCTACCGAATACCCGCATGGCACAGGCCATCCGGTCATCGCCAATGCGCATGGATGACTGGTATTGCTCCACTAACTACCCCCCCCCCCCCACCCCTTGTCCCAAACAAAGGGGCAGACCGGATGCGGCCCAGGGGTGGGGGTCAGGATTTCAATGTCCGGGACCGGGGGGGCTGGCGTTCTTGGTCGCCGGGGCGTGCCGTCCATCGGCCCACTCATGCGGACTGGCGTCCGTGGTGCACCTTCCACCGGTTCCTCCGCGTGCATCGGCATCTGCTGCTGGGGGGGGCTCTTCGGGCATCTTTGGCGGTTCTTGGTACAGCACTTCCAAGGGGGGGGGGGGTTCCTCGTCCTCGGGCGCCGTGGGGCCTGCCGACACATACCCCCTCAGCAGGGGGGACGTGCGTCGTCCCTCGTCCGCCAGAGTGTCTACCTTCTCATTACCTCTGATCCCTGTGTGGGAGGGGACGTGGAGCCACTGTACCTCAGATCCTACTTTCTCCAGGATGTCTAGGACCTGTGTCCACAGGTCCACGTGCCGGGCTGGACCCGATGTGGTTTGCCAGCTGTGGCGCTGCCACTTTTGTGCCCTCCCTAGCACCCCATCCACCACATATTGGAGTCAGGGCAGATCAGGGACCGTGTTCCTGGTCTGTGGCCTTGCAGGGCCGCCAGGGTCGCGCGCAATTCACCTCTATTATTGGTTTGCTCCTCAGCCATAGGGAGGGGTTCCGCCACATCCCTGGAGTCTCCGAAGAAGACTCCATATCCCCCCACTCGCCTTGCTGCAGGATGCAGCTCTGAGGAACCATCTGGGTAGATGATCTCCCGATTCTCTTGTTCGTACCGTGCAATGACGTCCTCAAAATATTCATTTAGGGCCACCTCGTGCCCTTGTTTACGTGACCTCTTGCGTGCTGGGTAGTGGAGCGTCGGGGGGGGGGGGGCTCCCCCACCCTTCCAACACATCCCTGGGTGGAGGTTTAAGCATCCAAGATTGCTGCGCTATTGCCCCCAAAACAGTGACAACCTCTGCGTTGTTGAGGCGGCCCTGCAGCCAACCAATGTGCCAGCTGAACGCCACGGCCGAGGGGAATGATTCTGCAATGCAGCAGTTACTTTTCCCCACCATCTGGCCAAGGGCTGCGTTTGTGCACAGCGCGCACAGCGCCCGATAGTAAGTCAGCGTTCCCGTGACCAGCCTGAACACCCGCCACCACCGGGGGAGCACATGTCCACGGGGCAAAATCCGCGGATTCAGACGGGCAATGTGGCATTCTCAGTGGGAAACACTCATCATCTGAGTTTTCGGACTGAGTAAGACTCTGAGCAGTCCTGTGCATGGGAACACAGTAGTGACCGCGGTCACCTTGGCCATTGGGGGAAATGGGTCCAAAATAGCCTCCTTTTGGCACAGCGCGGGCACAACGCACGGTGCTGCCGCAAGCATGCATTAGAAGAGGCACAAGGCACAGGGGGCATCAATGGTCCGGCTGCAGTGTCCGCATTAGGCTCCGGCTGCGCCTGCCCCACGGCGTTTGTCGCCCACTGGCCTCGATGGCGCATCCAGCGCATTCAGGTTCACTGGCATGTTCCAGCCCGTTCCCTCCCTGAAAGGAGGAGGTTGCAATCGTCAGGACCAAGCCTTTTTTGTGATACGGGGGGAGGGGGGGGGGTGAAATCTTGGAGGAGGCAGGCACTTTTTCAGGGCAGGCACTGCTTTTGTCCTACCCCTACCCTAGGGGGGGGGGTCCAGTCAAGGAGGCAGGCACCCACTCACCGCCTTGTCCACAGTACCTACCCACCTCTGGTACATCCAGCTCAGGGTGGAATGGATATTTCACTTTGAATCTATTCCCTCACAAAATCTCAGCCTGGCCCAACCTGCTGCAGCTGGCGCCTTAAATACCCCAGCGCCCAGGATTCTTACCCAGGACCTCTGCACCGCAGGTGTAATATAGTACCGCTATTGTACTGACCAGATCTGGGAACACACTGCTCAGGGACAGAATGAAAATTTTGCTTACAAATATTTTCCCCAAAAAATGCCAACCCACTCTTGGCCTACCCCCACCGGGGGGGGGGGGTGAGGGTGATTCCGCTGAGGGCACCCAGAATTTCCAAAAAGGCAGGCAGGCACCCCCCCCCCCTGGGGGCGGGTATCCAAGCCACCAAAAAAAAAAGGCTTGGTCAGGACTCTACCGGATTAGGCGTGCATTCAGGTCAGTGGTCATTCGTTCACTAGGTGCTATGTTAGCTGGCTCCCATTTGGCCATCCCGGTTCCGGCTAGCTCTTGGTCCTTAGGGTTTAAAGGCACAGGGCACAGAGGGGGGGGGGGGAACCAAAAAATTGTTGTATCAATTTTGGGTTTGGTAAATTCCATTCTTTCACACTTTCACACTCGAGGATCTGGGGCATACTTGGCGCTAACACCTGCCACGGCAGGTGTCGGCAGGTGTCACAAAAATAGTCGGCAGGTGTCGGCAGGTGTCAGGCAGTTTGGTAGAGGCACATGGAAAAACACACACACACACACACACACACACACACACACACACACACACACACACACACACACACACACACACACACACACACACACACACACACACACACACACACACACACACACACACACACACACACACACACACACACACACACACACACACACACACACACACACACACACACACACACACACACACACACACACACACACACACACACACACACACACACACACACACACACACACACACACACACACACACACACACACACACACACACACACACACACACACACACACACACACGCACGCACGCACGCACGCACGCACGCACGCACGCACGCACGCACGCACGCACGCACGCACGCACGCACGCACGCACGCACGCACGCACGCACGCACGCACGCACGCACGCACGCACGCACGCACGCACGCACGCACGCACGCACGCACGCACGCACGCACGCACGCAGGCACGCACGCACGCACGCACGCACGCACGCACGCACGCACGCACGCACGCACGCACGCACGCACGCACGCACGCACGCACGCACGCACGCACGCACGCACGCACGCACGCACGCACGCACGCACGCACGCACGCACGCACGCACGCACGCACACACACACACACACACACACACACACACACACACACACACACACACACACACACACACACACACACACACACACACACACACACACACACACACACACACACACACAGATCCGGCAGGTGTCGGCAGGTGTCATAAAAAGTTGTGGCAGGTGTTAGCACCAAGTATGATCTGCCCCCCCCACCCTGTGGCTGCCATCCTACCACCTGGCCACCCTCCTCGGACCCAGCCTTCGCCGAGGACAAACACGATTCCAGGGATTGGCTGACGCCCACCACGCACCCTGAGGGAGTCGGGTCACGTCAGGTCCCATGTGTTGTGGTGGTGGCCGGGCGGTGGGGGGCATGTGCCGCGAGCGGCTGCACCCGTAGCCAGAGGGTGGGCCAGAGCGTTTTCTGAGTAGAGGGGGGGGGGGGGGGAAGGGGGGGGAGGGGGCCTGGGACCCAAACGTTTGTGTACCAAAAATGGCCCAATCAGATTGTCCCAATTGTAAATTCCCGTTTTTCCCACGATGGTCACTTTGGTCTGGGGGGGAGGGGGGGGGTGTGGGGTGAGGGTCCCCCCCCCCCCCGAAGGAACTCTGGCTGCTGCATGTGTGCACAAGCAGCAGCCAGCACAAAGCGCAGAAAGAAAATTGGCTCGCCCCCCCCCCCCCCCGCCCCCGTTCGTTGTTAATTGTTCTAAAGACGCCCTGCGGTGGGCTGCATGGATCGGGCGCAGGAAGGGGCCTCTACCTGACCAGACCACCGGGGGCTCGGCGGGCTCTCCGGCCACGGGCGCTGCAGAGCCTGCGGCCCCTTCTGCGGCAGGTGCTGCAGAGGTCCCGCACGGCGGAACAGATGGACGAGCAGGACACTTCGAAGCGGCCGGTGTCGGAGTGCCCGCGGAGGTGCCCTGAGGCTCAGGGTGGATGCGAGCCTGGATGCTGGGGGGAGGCCGGAGGGAGTCGCCCTCCTGCCAGGCTCTCAGGGCCTGAATCATCTCGTCCTCCAGCTTGTGGCTGGGCGCGGCTGGCGGGGCCGCCGCAGCCGCGGGGGCGTCTGCGCGCGCGGCGGAGGGGGCCGCGGGTGCGGGTGCGCGCGCGGACGAAGGGGGAGGGGACGCGGGTGTGCGCAGGGAGGGAGGCGGGGGCGCGTTCGCCCGGGCGGCCAAGGGAGGCGGGGACGTGCGTGCGGCAGGGGCTGGGCCGGGCACGGGGCCGGGCACCGCCGGGCCCGCCGGGTGGGGCGCGTCGAGCGGCCCCAGGGGAGCGGACGCGCCCAGGAGGGCGCTCGTGAAGGCCTGGCGGAACGCCTCTTGGAAGACGGAGGCGGCGATGTTGAGCGGGGGGGACGGGGTGCGCTCAAGGGACAGGGGGTTGGTCATGCTCTGCAATGGCGGTGCCATGGGCTTTCGGACCCGAACAGCCTCACAAAGAGATGTATCCTGCGGAAAGGCAGAAGGGCGCCAGAGCCCCCGGGGGACACACCTGGCCGCGCACAGGTCAAAGAGCGCTCCACTCATGCACGTCCGTGTATCAGACGTGCCACTAGCGTCTGGCAGGGCAACTGGTGCTCGTTAATGATCGGCCCCATATCAAATGCCACTCCGTCCCCCCCCCCCCCCCCCGCACCACCGGAACTCAGTAGGAACGTGCTGCGTCCAGCATGTGGCTCAGTGGGACCCTGCTCCATCTGATCATGTCTGAGCTGGCAGACGCTAGTTGCAAGTCTGCCTGGTATGCATATGCAGCAACGTTCGGCAGTTCCACACAGCCGAATCTATCATACAGCTCTCTCTTCAAAGGCTCAACTGTTCTTGGGTAGGCCGTGTTTTGTCAGTCACAATCACTGGCCTGCATTGAACTACTATTGTCACCTTTGCATAACCCGCAGGCCCTTGCTCATAGGCTGGCACTAGATCGGCCAGGCCAGTCCGGGTATGATAAAGTTGTGGTTGGTGGTGAGGGTGGCCGCATGCAGGTCAACAAAGCGCTCCACACATGCACATCCTGGTATGCATATGCAGCAATTTTCAGCACTTTTAGCACATTTTCACTCCGCAGACAGCGGACCTTCATATGTACAACCGTCAAACATTCTCTTGTTCCTGTGACACGTAGCCGTGTTTTGTTGGCCCAAGGCCTGTAGCCTACATGCTACTGTACATGGCGGACATTGATCATCAAGACAGCACGTCAAGGTTGCGTGACATGCTGTCTACCGCGGCTACCACGATCCCGGCCGGTGGAGACAGATACGCAACGTGTTGCATATGCGTTTTGCTTGTGCTGTAGCCCTGTGTCGCTGTCCTGCCCTGTCCCGCCCTGACACACAGCAAGCAGCCACAAGGCCTACAATGAGACACTCCAATTGATACTCAAGGGATACTCAAGGGGTGCAGCTGTCCTAGTTCCAGTGGAAGATGATTACAGCCATGCGCCCGGCCAGTGGGCCTTTACTTGGCGCCCAATAGACATGCCCGCGCGGGCCAACGGGAACTGGTCCCAAGCAAATCAAGAGAAATCAAAAGAACACTTCACTACAGCGGGGGGGTGACTATCTAGTATTGTCCCGACCTGTGGCCTAGACTGCCCCCCCCCCCCCCCGAGGCAAAACCTAGGTTATTGCTAACGCAGGTTTTGCTTGTACTGTAGCCCTGTGTCGCTGCCCTGCCCTGTCCCGCCGTGACACACAGCAAGCAGCCACAAGGCCTACAATCATACACTCCAACGGATACTCAAGGGAAAAATTACCATGCCACCTACTAGGGCCACCAAACACTGCTGGGGCCGCTCCTGCGATATATAAGGGTGTCCCCCCCCCCCCCGTATGGTGACGTGTGAGCTGTCACGTGTGTGTTGTTGGTTGAGGCGACGTCAGCAACAAATCAGCACATGCAGGCCACAAGAAGAGGAGAAAAGCTTATCAAGAGCCGAGAACGGCCCTAGGCGCCTTTCACAAAAGGTCTATGAGAGTTGTGCAGAATGTCGACCATTTGCGGTGGAAAGGAGGCAACATCAATGTCAACTGCAGCTACTACATACACAGCAGAGTATACGGACAGGGTTCAGCCTGGAGCCACCCCCCCTCACCCCCCACCGGGAGGTGGGAGGTTTGCTATCCTCTGTAAAACGATCCAATCGGTGCTCAAGTCACCGCACCACTCAGTATGTGCACCGGAATGTTGTGCGTGAAAGGAGGCATACTTATACCCATCCCGAAAAGCGGACCGTTGCAGCCACGCACATACAAGACGTGCGACGGTAGCCTTGGTGGCTGGCATGTGAGGCATAATATATGCAATGCACTTGCGACTGGACTCTACAGCATACGGAGTACGCGCAACAACGCGCGTCAAAGCTCTATGGGTAGCGCGGAGGGTGATTGCGGGGGAATGGCCACATAGGAGGCCAATGTTGTTTGCCAAGGGGGTAGGAACACACTGCACCAAATCAGGACAATTCATGTAGCTCAAACTGGGACACAAAACTGCCTGAGAGTGGAAGGCAAACAATTGTTTGAGCACAAACAAGGGATCCATGCGGCGCAACTCAAAAGCTGTGCACCCCAGGAGTGTATAAAAGGTAAAGCGTTAACCAGGACACTGGTGTACAAGTTTGCCAGGGCAAAATCTTGCACCGCCCAGGCAAATTGCAAAGGGGGCTCCAGCTTTAAATTCCACTCGTCTGTGAAGTGTGCAATGCACGTACCTAGGCCATTTGCACGGTGCATGCATACTCCGAGCGCAAGGAGGTCGGGTGTCATGCAGGCTTCGGTACACAGATCACCAGGGTTCTGCATGCATGGGCACAGGACTGGCAGATTCCATACGCTGGTGAGAGTGTGGCATACGTCGCGCACGACGGATGTAGCGCGGGGTCCTGCTGGTGCTACAAGTATATTATCGCGGAATTGTGCTAAAGCCATGATGTGACCTGTGCTGGATGTCCATACAGGGTAACCCTCCGGAGAGGTAGAAAGCTTACCCCATTGTCGTGAACGTGCCTTCAGAAAATGAAATGCCCAAAAGCAATATAGATCTGCAGTTTGTGCACTGAAAGATCCTCCCATTGGGATGGCAAATAAGCGTTGCCACGGTGAACCTGCAGCCCAGCAGAAATTATCGCTGCATAATGAAAAAGTGATCAGGTCGACCAGCTCACCGTGGAAAATAACCGAAAAATTGTAATCGGTGGCCTCCCCGGAACGATCCATAGCTTTATCGGTTTTCTGGATAGACCATCACATTTGAGTGGTACGCCATTGTCGTTTCGATTTGAGCTAGTCAGTACTCTCCTTTAAGTAGTTTACAACAAGTGCAGGATCCACATTATTAAATTGGTCCTTGCAATCGGCTTCGGTGACATGCGTGCAGGACCACGAGTCAAGCCAAGTGTACCAGGATGCAATTCAATGTACATTGTGGTGGTGAAAACATCCCGTGATCTCACTGGTGTGGACGCGCAGAAAACGGGAAAAAGCACGCGCACCAAGGCGTAACCGGTATCGAGGAATGACATGTCGTGCTACAGCACATATTGGTCGCCATGCCGGCAGTCGCAGGGGTTTACCTTTGCCAGTGAGGTATAGTAGCGCTACGCGGGCATCACCTGAGGCGCACCATTTTTGTGTGAGCAGTTGGTGTACACCCTGGAGAATTTGTTTGGCAGAGGAAGAAAGTGGTTGGTAGCGTTCTTTATGGAGGAATGCCTGTAGCTGTTCCCACATCCAACGGCGGCAGAAACCCCAGAGGGCTCAAGGGAACGTATCAACGACTCGAACAACAGCAATCTCTGAAACTTGGTGCGCAATGTGTTGCACCCAGTTTAACAGCTCACCAGTGTCAAGAAAAATTGCCTTGCCTCCCACTTCTCATTTATTGGGACATTCAAAAGGCGTGCAAGAGTGGTGCACTCTTTTATAGCCGCGGTACGGGCCTCAGACCCGCGTATGGGCAAGGGGTCCTTGGACCTCAAGTGTAAGTCCTGGTGCTACAGGCACACGGGTAACAGGGCAAAATGGCAATCGTATATTGTAACAGGACCAGCCTGTTCCCAAGTGGCACGAAGGGGACTATGGCAGTGGCACGGAGGAGGAGTGGAAATGCGCTCCGTTTTGTTGCGTTGACGCTCAAATACAGACCGGACCGTGTGTGGTACAATGCGCACGAGAAAGATGCGTGACTTCAGGGCTTGACGTTCCCAAGAAGTGCACGGAACTTTACGTAGCAGGCGTGTAATGACACGCGCGAAATATGGTTTTTGTGGGCCCGTGAGGTATGGGATGCGCATGTATGCAGGTGTGAACAGTGGGATTTGCAATTCACGAGCGACAATGGCAGCTTCCTTCTGTAATGCAGCAGCCCTAGCATAATCATTGTCTGCCTCTGCAGCAGAGAGACTGCGCAGTACCTGTACCGCTCTGTGGGGTACCTTTTTACAGGGTTTACCGTCAGCATGTGGTACAGCAGGGGGTAAGTCGTCAATAGCCCATCGGCGATACTTATCCCACCAGCGACGCTCAGCAATCGCGGCAGCGACATTGCCCCATTCCAGTTCCAGAGGAACTATGTACCATTCTTCAATATTGGTTGTACGTAGTAACTGGTGAAAATGGCAATCTTCGCTGCGTGCCAGAGCAATGGTGATGTGTTTCCTCAGCCGTTGGATAAGAGCCAAATGGGTGCGTCCAATATAGATGCATATCATATGCAAGTATAGAATCGCATAAATGCACTCGTCTGGTGGTGGTATGCTAATGTTCCGCTGATGCAACCGGGACGAAGCGCGGATCATTGACAAAGTGAAGTGTGTGCCATAGGGCAGATATGGTATGCGGTGTTGCATAGTAGTGGCCCAGTTACCCAGCTGCTTGCTGCAGCGTGCAGTGCGTATATGATGAGTGCACAAGCGGCAGATGGACGTGTGATCAGGCAAGGACACGTGTGGCACCACGTATGACTTATGGTGTTGGCGCAAATAAGCTCAGATGTGTGTGTGTTGTAAATCATTCGGTGAGGAGATGGCCTCAGGGGTGCCATACAATGCCCATGTTGTATCTTGAAAATCGGCTTGTGATACAAGCGTCACGAGGGGCATGGACTGAAGCATTGCATGTGCCTCCCGTGGACGGCACCAAATCCAGAGTTGGACAGCGAGCTGTAACTGTGGGATGTGGTGTCAGGTGTCTTGCCAAATGGACTCTGTGGCAGTGTGACTTCGTGGAACGTCCTCGTACTTCTGAAACTGATTATCCAAAGGAACATTGGATATTTGCAGGAGACAGGAGATGTGGTGCCAGAGCTGGCGTGTGTGGAGTGCAGCACTAAGAAAACGTATGGCATGAGCGGGGGGACGTGCTGGGGGATCAGAAATGACCAAATTTTTGCAGCGGTGCCACAGCTCAGTTTGTGCAGAGGATGCCTGCTGCACAGTAGCGGCCGCTGCACGAGCATATCGTAGCAGGACATCAGTCTTGAATTCAATGTAGAGTGGAGCATGAGGAGTGCGCGCGCTTGTGTGTTAGTGAGGCCATAGTGTGTTGTGCTCTATGTGTCAGACATGTGGGGTACCTCCAGCGGGTGGTAATAGTGTATCATTGCAAAATTGCCATCACTGGTTGCACGCAAAATATGCTGGGCCAAAGAGACATCAGCCATTGACCTCTGAAGTGGCAATAACGAGAACTGTCCGTTCGGCAGACACAACATCATCCACAACGTCTCCTACGTGTACTTCCTTCTCACTTGTATACCCCCCTCCTGCTGTACGTTTTCAATTAAAATGGCGTCTGCATCATCATCGAGTACCGGCAAGGGCAAAGGCGGCAAAGGAGGAAAAGGCCGTGGGCGCATTCTTATATGCAAGAGTGGGCACTACTCCTACAATTGCCCTTCACGCGGCGACGCCGAGCCTGCTAAACCTCCCAGTCCGTGTACATGGTGCGGCGGGGACCATTGGTCGTATGCCTGTGAAGTTGCTGCGCAACGACGATCCCAAGGGGTATGCTTGAAATGCGGGGACCCAAACCACTGGCTGCGAGCGTGTCCCAAATACTGCGAGGAAGCTCCTGCTGATAAGCTCAACCCTTTTGCCTGCGCTGCGGAACCACTGACCACTCAACAAGCCGCTGTCAATCTGACTCTGCACCTGTCCGTTATCCCCTTCAGTCCGATGGAATTCGAGTATGCACTTGCTGAGGCGTTGCTGGACATGACCTCAGTGAGTGTTTTCGACGTGTGCCGAGCCAGGTGAAGGAGTACGATGGTAAATTGACCGACCTCGAAGACCGTATATGCAGCGAGATTGCTCCGTTGAAAAAGGCGCTAGACAACCATGGCAATTTGACTACAGAGGTATCAAAATTGACTGCCCGGGTCGATGGTCTCTATGCCCGGAAGGAAAATGCTGCAGCAAACATTCAGTCCTTGAAAGACTGTGACGACCAGTATGAGAAAATGTTGGATGCCCTACCAGGATGGAAGGTACAAATCGAACAACGCCTCACATCTCATCAAGCCAAATTCGAAGATTTTCTTACACAGCACTGGCGTCCTCACCGAAAGAAATTCGATAACATGCTTGATGAATGGCAAGCAGCCAAAACGGGAGAAGGCGCCTTTCGCAAAAGGTCTGTGAGAGTTGTGGAGAATGTCGACCATTTGCGGTGGAAAGGAGGCAACATCAATGTCAACCGCAGCTACTACATACACAGCAAAGTATACGGACCGGGTTCAGCCTGGAGCCACCCCCCGTCCCCCCACCCAACCCAACCCAACCCCCCCATCCCCCCACCCCCGGGCTGCTTCGCCACGGGCCTCGCCCGCACTCAGTGGGCCCTGCAACATAATTTCGGTCAGTGTGAACAGTTAGGAGGCATGTAAACGCACCAGCGGTGCCAAACCACGCCGCGGTCAGAATTAGGCAATGGGAGGAAGGTTGGCAGGGTGGCATACGCGTGGCCCATCCCCGGGCACAAGCAAGGCCCATGGGCTGTTCGCCCAACAAACACAGACGCAGCCCAGAGCCGGCCCTGCGGTAATCAAACATCGCGTCGTGGGAGTGCCAAGATATATAACAGGGCACGGCGGCGCACATCCGTCACGGGCATGCGCCTACAGGGGCAGGGTGGCATACGCGCAGCCCGTCCCCGGGTACAGGCAGGGCCAGTGGGCCGGTCGCCCGAAGCATTCAGGCTCTGTCCGGAAAGTGATCCACAGTGTCGCTCAGGCGCCACGACGTAAAACAGGCCACAACTGCGCATAACAGTCACGGGCACACGCATGCAGGAGTAGGAGAAGTAGGAGAAGTACAGCACAAAGGGTCCCCTCTCTCCGCCCCCCTTCCCAGGATCTTGTCAGGAAATTATATATATAGCAACTTAATCGCTGCCCGGGCTGAGCAGCTCCGACCAGCCGCCAGAGAGTGACAACCCATCAACTGCGTAGCCTCCGCCTCCACCTACCCACACGTTGCAGCTGGCTGCGGCCATCCTGGCGCTTGACTAGGCGCTGGCGGGGGCGCGGGGTGGCGGGCCGGCGGGTGTGGCCACCGTCACCCTGCGCCTCTGGCCTGGGGCCTCCGAGTGGTCTTGCCGCGGCCGCTTCCAGGGGGCTGCCCCGCCGTCTCTGTCTCCGTCCTCGCAGAGCATCGGTGCGGTGGCAGCTCCGGCTTGGGACATCGCTTGCCCACGCGGCCTCCGGATTTCCACCCCTCAGCAGTTGCCCCCGCGGATGCGCCTCTCGGGGCGTTTTTGGGTGGCCGGTGACCCTTGTCCCCCCGGGACCTGCTCCGGCTCCACGTGCATGGTGGTAGGGTGCTGCGCGCCGGCTTCAAGCACACCAACAGGGCTCGCTGCCTTAGGTGGCCGCACCTCGGTGGCTGCCACGGTCAGTTCCGCCACGTGCGCGGGCGGAGGGGCGGTGTCAACCACCCATTCGGCCGTGCATGGGACCGCTCGCAGCCTTTCGGCCGTGAGTCGGCCGCTGTTGTCGGGCAAGGTACGTGGAGCGGCGGGGTGCGGACATGTAGTGAGCTGCACAGGGGGCAACAGCACTGCACGCCCTATCCACCCACCAGGTCCCCGTTCCACATCTTGAGTTTATCGCGATCCCCCAATGTCCCCGAAACCCGACCTGGTCGCTGGCTATAGACCCTAGCCTTAGCCCGTGCCTCCACAACCATACCCCCCCCCCCCCCCGCCCCGGCCAGCGACTGACACAGTCAGCAGGGTTAAGGGCGCTTTCGACATACCTTAGCCCTACTGACACGCCCTGCCAACGCAGCCGGGGCGCGTTGATTCGCGGCTGAGCCACCATCAAGGTTGGGGCGCGGCCTCAGAGGACCTAGGCTATAGCGCCCCAGGTCTACATGCCTACGGCAGCGAAACTCCGCGCAACATCAAACGCACATAAAACCCCGAACTATTCAGCTGACTGCTTGACTGCTGGTTAGTGTTAAGATGTTTTTGGATCTTGGGTCCCGGTCGGTGGTAGGCGGTAGTCGGGCTTCGGGGGTGGGTTGTGGTTGGGCTTGGAGGCTCTGTTTGGCGGTGGCAGGCACATTTTCAGGACACCCAAAAAAAAATCCCTTCCCTGTAACCCTAGGATCGGCATGCGCTGCTGCGAGCTTTTGGGCACTTGGGAGGCTGCAGTAGCAACATCCTCCTGGGCACTCGGGGGTGTCAAACTCCCCCTTTGCGGCATTTAGAAGCCAAAGGCAGCAAGCCCCTTTCAAGGCATCATCAAAATATTGGGAAACCACAGACATGCAATTTGGCAATTGGTCACTGTGGCAGGCACTGTCACTGTCACTATCACTGTCACAGCTCCTGTGTTGTGGATCATCGACTTCAATGTCAGCAATCTTCACTGCCTACAAAGGACACTCCCGTCTCTACGTTGCGCATTCACACTGCATGCACCACATTGCATGGAAATGACAACCTCACATGTAGCTCCATCACTGAGCTACTACTCAAGAAAAACATCAAAAAAAGCGCCAGAAAAAGCGCAAAAAAAAAGCGCCCTAGAATTGGACCGCCTACTTTTGAATCACTACCCTCTGCATATACCACTAACGAAGCCTAGATTCTGTAGTAGGTACCCAGATTTTGGGAACTATCTTAACATTGCTGCTGGTTGCTGATCCACCGCGGGCATCTACGGACAACCGGCCCTTCAACGCTCCAAACTCCTAAGAAGAACCCTCCAAGCGTGCACGCACAAGCGGTTGCATCAGTGTACACGCGAATAGCCGGACCTTCCATTGGCTGTGGTTCCCACCCCTGCCTCCCCGCTGCAATTGCCTGAAACAGGCCGCTACACACGGCAAATGGAACACAGTGCGCGGAGGGGGGTCCTAGGCGAAACCATGCTCGCGCTCCTGCGAGGAAACACCCTGCCGAGAAACCAGGGCGAGCCAACAACCCAATTTGCCCCAGTAACCGTTGCAGGGGCTTGCCTGTGTAGCGGGATAGGCTGAACGCTACCCAGCGGCCCACAATGTCCGCCAGCCCCTCGGGTTTGTGCGCCACGCGGGGTCTATGAAGGCTAAGTTGCTTCCCCATCCAGGTGAGGGAGTTGGTGACATCCAGGGTGGGCTTCGGGCTAACAAGGAAACCTTTACGGGCCAAGTGTGCGGCCGTGTCACGAGCCACTTGAGTGGTCAGCAGGCAGTCCCGGCCCAAAAAAAAAAACAATGTCATCCACATTTTGAACATTGACAACCTGTGTGTCAAGCAGTTCGGTTAACAGCGCCCCAATAAGATGCTGCACCAGGCTAGGCGCCTTGTACCAGCCAAATGGCATGCGCACCAGGGCATAGGTGGTGCCCGCTGCTGCCAACCGAACTGCACCAGCCGTAGCAGGGGGCAGGTGCACGCTCCAGTAGCAGTTGCTCCGGTCTAATTGGGCTCCCCATGCCCCTCCCCCCCCCGTACTAAGCACAGAATCCGCGCGAGGCCCTCAAGCAAGGGTAGGCGGAACGGCCTCGCCCTGAAAGAGTAGGCATGATTGAAGGCCTGCAAATCAATAATGAGCGCGCACTTTGCAAGGCTTTTGTACTTTACAAAGGCGCGGGCATTCGGAGACGCGGGAGGTTTATCGATGAGACGTCCGTATGCAACCTGCGCAACAGTGCCGCCACTTTGGGGAACAATGACTCCTGGACAATTGGGGCTTGCTGGCCCGCCCGTTGGCAGTGGGGGTCAGCCCACTGGGCCCAGAGGTTGTCTGGAACCTGAACAAAACCTACCGGCCCAAGTCCCCGGCCCGCGAGCTCAATGGTAACAGCGTCCCACCTGGGGGTCGCCGGCGTTTGCTAGCGGGCGGGGAACTCTCCCGCCTTTATCCCCAGGGTCGGCCACTGGGCAGCCCAGGTGCCGTCGGCTAGCGGAGTCGCCACCTCAGACAGCCCGTATCCGTGCTGGGGTGCCTTGGTCCTCAGGAAGATCACGAGCGTCTCGACGAGTTGACGTTGCTAGGCGTAATGCAGCTGGGTGTTTGCCACCCGCTGCAGCTCTCCCAGTGAAAGTGGTGGGGTGGATGGGCCCCGGAGCTGCGACAATCGGGCCTCAAGGGCAGCTATTTGAGTGCGGATCTGATTAGTGGCCTGCTGTTGTGGGAGCGCCACGGGCGGCCCCCCTGGTGCCGCATTCTGGGCAGGGGCTGGGGCCGGGGGGTTAATGTGGCGCCACTCCCCCGCGACCAGGTCCAAGCGCCGGTGTGCGTGATTCTCGTAGAGGGCCATCATCAGGAGCGCCTCGTGTGGCTCGGACGAGGGGGCCCCATTCAGTGGCCATATCCACCCCAGCCTTATCCAACCTGCGATGCATTACCTCGACAGGGTACTCCCCAACCTTCTTTACGGCCAAGCCATCTCCGATGAAGGCACGGAAGGTGGCTGCCACATGGTCCCTCCACTGTGCCCACTTTTCATAGGATTCGCTGACCGCCTGGGGCATTTCCAAGTCCCCTGCGAACACGCACTTGGCCCGTTTAGCATTTGGTTGCTCCTGTGCCGGCCTGCTCGCGGGGGCTACTACGCCTCCTGCACTTGTAGCTTCATCGGCCTCCTGGACAAGCCACTCCAACTCGTTTGGCGATAGCTCAGACATGACAGCGGGGGCTGGTCCCAAGTAAATCAAAAGAACACTTCACTGCAGCAGGGGAGTGGCTGTCTGGTACTGTCGCAACCTGTGACCTGGTCTGCCCCCCCTCCCCTGAGGCGAAACCTAGGTTATTGCTAACCTAGGTTGGTGCCAAAACCACCGTCCTACAGGTTATGGTCACCATGATGGGTCCCATCGCCGTCATGCGTTGCCGGTGAGCTATACGGCATCTTGGGGGATCTCTATGAATCGCCGGGTGGGATTTTTGCCTGTCAACTAGATGTAGCACGGTGTTTCCGTTCATGTCACGTGTGCCTACAATCGCTATTGTGCGGCCTACAACTCTGTTGTGTGTTAGGGGCAGGAGACTGAAGCGTGATCTAGTTTATTTAGGACACGTTTTGGCGAGTATGGGGCACACGGTGGAGAGAGATGCGTAGTGTGTTGCATATGCGTTGGTTGCACAACCACCGTCCTACAGGCTATGGTCACCGTGATGGGACCCATTGCCGTCATGGGTTGCTGGTGAACTCTACGGCATCTTGGGGGATGCCCAAGGATTGTTGGGTGGGGGTTTTAGCTAGATGTAGGGCGGCGATTCCGGCGTGGTCAGGAGACGTTGTACCCTATTGGGCAACAGATTGCGGGGCATTCCCCCTTTTTTGATATGCGGAGGACTACCTGGCCTGCCGCCTCTAAGGAGGTCCGTGTTGCTCACCAATGCCCACGCAAGAACTCATCACTGGTTTTTTTCACCTTTTTTGGGGGGGGGCTGACTCAAAATGTTCACAAGTACTCAAGATAGTCCTTGCGAATTGGAACCTCAAGTATATGATACACTCGCTCTCTGTTAAATAGGGTAGAGGGCAAGAACGCATCGCCGGTCGACTGAATGCGACAGTGAGAGGCATGTCCCTCGGCGCGGAGGAAGGCGCGAGCCGCTTGTTCTTACAACTGAGACGCATTATGCATAGAGTCCACCATCCATGGGGTGTGGAGATAGCAGTGCGACATTGCGGCCCACGCCTCAAAGTGTTAGAACACAATCCGCAGGTTGTGCAAACGCAAGTTGCCGAGGGATGACATTGGCTAGGCACGTACTTGCTAAGAGCCCATCCTCTCTCCAAAGGGGAGTCTTTGCACTGCACGCTACTTTTAGACTATGTTCCCCCCGAAGAGCCCCCAAGCACACCCCTTGGAAGCGCCCTTAGAATTAGGTGACCCAAACTGCGCCAGCTCAAGAAAGTTGCAAACTACCTTCCCTTCACATAACACACATCATGCACAACTCGAAAAGCCATGAACAGCGCATCGGATCCCCTCCATATGTTCCTTACGATGCCCCAGTGCCACATGCGTGCAAACAAGTGCTCAATGCGTGCCCTATAGAAACCATGAACATCATTGTACTCCTTTTGCCGCTCGGTCAACGTCTTTCGACCGATAAATGGCCATGCCACATGGAGGCGCCCCTTGTATGCACCATCCATGGAGCCAATCTCATAATCCATATAATGTCCCTTCACCCTTTTGGGCCCCTCGCGATCCCAAATGAGAACATCCGCCGATGTCCCAGGGGCCAACGGACAAATCCAAACGATGTTGCCCAAGCTGTCAATGGCAATGTCAATGGCGGAAATGCTACTTCACCCCTGCATTCTCGGGGGTCCCCAACAAAGGGGGACAAAATCAGAACTCAAAACCTCCGCTACGGGTCACCATGATGCCCCTAGGGGCCCCTAGTATCTCAAAGTATGGGTCTCTAGTACGGCCAGACGCCCAAATAGTTGCACTGCGCGCGCACTGCGCTTGAGGCACCCCCCAAGAATCTACGATCCTACGTTATGCAACCCTGTTTGGGGCATTCATGGTGTGTGCGCATGCGGGACCAGCGGACACACAAGGCAGAGTTCGATACATCATTACATTCGCCAACCCCAGCTCCACCACAAAGAGATGGACTGCAAACGCAGACAGTTTCGACAATGTGCCGCACATGCCTCGCAAGGATTCTTCGCCGACCTTGCAACATAGATGCTTCACCAATTTGAGACTTCCTCTCGATAGTATGCCTACCTCCCCCCCTTACCTTTGGCTCGCTTCGCTCGGCAAGGGGGCCAGGCCCTGTACCCCCCTTAAATAACATGAATCCTGCGGTGGCCACAGACCGCCTTTTGTGTGCACCGCCTTGTGTGTGCACCGCCTTCTGTGTGCACCACCTTGCGTGTGGCCCCTTAAATAACATGACTCCTGCGACATGTTCCGCGAGCAAGTCAAAAATAATGGGTAACCACCAACATGGTCCCAATTGCAAATGGCCGTCAAAATCCCTATGTCAAAAGCGACAAAACGCGATGGAATACATGCGCATCTCATCAGCTAGTTCCCACCATGTGCACAATGACCCTTGTACATGATGTTGCGCCATGCGTGGCAAGATGGCCATATACTGCTAGAGTGGGCAAAGACGAGGATCTTCTTGCTCTGCAAGAGGGGGGATCCCACGGGCACAGACAACTGCCAGGCAATCCCTCTATCTTGTTGCATTAACTGTGCAAAATCCTTCTCCAACGTATGAAGACCTTGTTGGCTGCACTTTCATTGTCCAATCAAGCAAGGGGATGCAAGGGCCACACCATTGTGACAGAAGCCGCCCAACTCTGGTCGTCGCCAATACTTCATGCCAACTGAGAACTACACGAGGTGCTCTTGGATATTGCCAAAGCCTACTCCAGCACACCACACCCCCTCACGTGGAAGGTAGTCCACACAGTGGGGTACCACGCCACATGGCCTCCATCATTGGACATGCGTATGAAAAAACCAAGTGCACTTTCTGTGTCGATAAGAAGACGTGCCGCGTTGGTGGCAGCAACACACACAAGCCTACCCGAGATGAGATGGCGGTGAGTGAGTGATCTTTGAGTTGTGCGCAGAGAGAAAGCAGGGACATGGAGCCGGATTAGCAGCGCGACGAGCAGCGGAGGAGGGGGGGGGCACATGTACACCCTAAACCAAGTGCACTTTCCGTGTCGATAAGAAGACATTTGCCAACCAACAAAAACGGGGCGATAAATAAGGGTGCCAGCTCTCAGACCTGCTATTTTGTGTGGTCTATGAGCCCTTCCACGCCACATTGAGTGTAATATTCCCAGCGGTCCACTTTTCCATCTACATGGATGACATTGCCCTCATTGCCCCTGATGGCTCGACCATGAGGGCGGAATTGGAACGATTCTCGTCACTCAGTGACACAGTGGGTTGCGATGCAACAAGAGTCAACAACAAAAATAAAGATCTATAGATCGACCCTCCAAAGCAAGGCGCGAACGCGTACAGTGGAACGGCATCTTGAATGCAACATGGCCCCCAATACTGTAATACTTGGGCCGCTTGATCTCCTAGAGAGAGCAAGTACACGTCAGCACAAAAAATTCCTCGTCAGTACCATAGGCGCCTTTCGGCTCTGCAGTGACAAGCGACTAGAACAGTTTTGGACGTACAGAGAACACAGTGTCAAACTGACACCATGTCTCTTTCCCCGGCCAACTGCACGGGCACTGCGGGTACTACATCCAAGGTTCCTCAACCCTGCCAAGCCTGCAGCGGTAATGTTGCAGCCGCGAAGCAAGCTGTGCAATGCAATCAACAACGCATATTACAAACCTTCAGCCCCCACCCGCTCCCATCATTTGACAGTCATCTACAGATTGGACAGTAAGTTGTAGTCCAGGCACCAATGGGCACAATGTGCTGAGCATGGACCGGTGTGTGGAACATGCCGCGAGGCATACCACCCCCCCCCCTTGTCAATGGCCCGGGCCGTGTTTCTTCTTTCGAGAGGGGGGGGGGTTTGCAAAGGGGGCCATGTTTCTTCTTTCGAAGGGGGGGTCCGTTGACACGCGCACGGGGGGGCATTGACGCGAATTCTCATCAAAACTCCAAAAAAAATTATTGGTGTACGCATTTTCTAGCTTGCGCCATCGGTGTAAACGTGGTGGGGACCAATGCTTGGTACCTCTTGCATCTTTGAGGTGGCTGTGGAGCTCATGCTGGCCACCTTTTGCACTTTTTTCATGGTTTTACACCATTTTTGTTGTGGTGCTCAACATTTGTTTCCCATGCCTTTCCTTCTTCACACATACAAGCACACAAGAAAACGTGCAACTGCAACTTCAGAAAAAATGATGGTTGAAACTGACGACAGGCCTGCTTCAAAAAGTTTCAGCACCATATACTTCATGAGCGCAACAATGATGTTTTCAAATAGACATGAATCCCATGCAACTGCAATAGGCTGACCGACGGAATGAATCACGGCACTTTGACCTGGGCAAAACATGCTGAAATCTGTGGCCCCAGGACTGTGAACTTCAGCACTGTGAACCTCGCTGGATCACGCTGCGTTGCAAAGCTCCCAGGAGTTGATCACTATGGCTGTCAAACGCTGCAGCAAAGCAGGGGCAGCTGGGTGGCACAATGCACTGCAGAAGAAATGAGCAGTAACAACATGGCTGGACCACTCTGCGTCTGAAAAGAGGTCCCCACTCAGCAACCAGAACACACTGCTTGCCTGTCTACACATGTCTCTCGGGGACATTCATAACATGCCAACGCGGAGCAAATTCGTGTATTCTCAGGGTTTTCTCCATTTTTCGTCCAGAGCACCAAAATTTCGTTCCGTAGGGGGGGGTATGTGTATACTTTTTGAAATCTGTGAGAAAAGGCCATTTCAGAAATGCATGGGTTAGGGGGGGGTAGCTGACGATATTTTTGAGCATCGAGGCCAAACTTTTCGGTGTTTGCACGATTTTCGACCCCAGGTTGCTGCAAAGTCGGCACGCAAACATGCACTGAACGTTTCACACTTGCTTATTCCGAATCGTCATTTGCGCTGTCTTTTTCAGGCAGGGCTGGGACCCCATTTGGGCAGACACCAAATTGACGTCGATGCAGGTAGCCAGAAATTCTTGTTGCGAAGCCTTGGTGGGGTGAGTCTTTTTATCCCAAAACTGGGCTGCAAAAGCGGTGGCCTCAGAAGCGGATAGAATCTGGTGTTCCTCGTGGTCGCATGCAGGTTGCTGTGAACCGGCCGTACGAGGCTTTTTTGCGGTGCTAGGGGTCTTCAGGCGACTAACCCGCACCCAGGTAGCACCCCCAGAGCGTGCTCTTTTGCGAACCAAAGGTTGTTGCGGTGCATCTGGGGATGCAACGGCACGTGGCGTGAACTTGTATCCGGACATGGTGGCTGTCTGTTGACAAAAACAGCCAGCAAGCAACACAGGCACTGTCCAAAAAAGACAAAAATCTCAAACATACTGTCAGTACAACATGCAGACCCAGGGTGTTCCGAATAGCCCTTTTCAAGGGCTTTCCGAATATACCCCACATACCCCCCCCTTTGGGACACTCAGCGGGCACAAACGAGGCAACAATCACGGCGATCCCTGAAAACGCTCCGTGTTGGCATATTCCTGTCCGTCCCCGAGAGATGTACTTACTGGGGGATCAATGGTCCGCTCTAATAGACTGAATATCCCAAGTCTTTCATGACTGTGACAGGGAATATAATATTGAACTGGCCTGAGCAATCACACTCTCCAATGATTTCACAGCCCCACTCCGGTAAACCGAGGACCCAGGGCTGCAATCTTGAGATGTTCAAAACCAGGAATGATGCTGTGATTGCTTTGACTAGTAGGTGTAACAATAATGTGAATGCACGGGCTGCGGTGCATAGGCACCTCCCTGCTGAAAATCAGGAAAACGACGGTCAGACGGGTCCCGTGCTTAGGCAAGGCAGTGCCCACAAGAGGAAACCTAAAGGAGCGCTCAGGAAAACAACGGTCAGATGGCCTCTTGTGCTTGGACAAGGCAGTGCTTGCGCAAGGGAGGGGGGGGCGGTGTATACATGAAGGGCAAAGCAGGGTTGAAAAAGGGGTGACAAAGTGGTGACAAAGGGTTGGCAGGACATGGTTTCAGGACATGGCTTCGAAAAGCAAGACATGGTTTGAAAAAGGGGAAACAAAACCTACACCCAGTGGCCCCGTGGCGGAGGCGCGTGTGTGGGCACTCCCATCGCTGCCCTCGTGCTATTGGAAGTGGTGTGCGTGTGATGTATCCCCCCGGAAAGAACTGCCAGGGGTGACAAAGGGTGGACCAGGGGTTGGCAAATGGTTGACAAAAGGCACCAGCTCTTTGGTCGGGTGTGCAGCCCGCCCCTCCGTATGCGATGACGGGCTGAGCATGTCTCTCAGCGACCACACACTCATGCCCGCATCTTCCGCCAGGCAGGTGGATGCTGATGAAACAGAACGGCGAGGAGTGGAAGGCGATGTCTCCAACAGACCCTCACCTTGTGGGGCAGGCATGGAGGCGGGGCCTTGGAGATTAACACTTGTCAGCGGACGTCCCACATGGGCGGAGAAGCAGCGCCGCTGGAAACCACAGAAGGCACCACCAGAGGGCTCGCGGTTTGGGTTGTTACATGGGGGAGCGGGAACGGAGGTTACAGCAGTGGAGGTGGAGCTCTCGGTGGAAGACTGGGGGACCTTCCTTTGAATCTCAGGGCTGGCTCGCTTTGATTTCCTGAGAGACAGACAGACAAACAGCAGATGGGACACCCATGAAGGCAGTTCGTCCTGGTTGCACGGGATAAGAGGTGGTTGTACAAGCCGTCCAGTACGCAATGTCATGTTGGATCAGCAGTGGGGAGGGTTGGGCTGGGTTGGGATGGGCTGGAAAGGGCTGAATACGAGTGCAAAGAGGAGGATGAGGGCTGTGCAACGCTGCTAGAACGGGGTTGTGGTGTCACATCACACCACTCACATTCATGTGTTCCTTTGTGTTGACATCAGCGTCTACAACACGTTCGAAGTGTGACCTTCCTACAATGTTGCCATCATTGCCATCGGTGCAAGAATGACTAGCTGCACTTGCCCTTCCCACAAAGCACTCAAGGTTGGTATGAGTGGTCTACGCAAACGAGTCCAACTTTGCCACAGACAGACGGTGCGCATGGTCCTTTGCTATTTCTTGACAGAACCACCTGTGATTACTTGTTCTCATCGCTTTTTGAGAGGGTAAAAGGCTTGCCCCACCACCAGCTGTTGAATTACGGGTATTGTTGATGGTCACAAAGCCGTATTGAGTTCTACAACTCTCACACCAGGTCGACCCCTGTGCAACTCTCCATCGCCAACTCCCAGTCCTCTTCCGTCCTCTTATCTCGTATAAGCCCAACAAGCTCTTGGAGTCATGGACAGGTATTTCCCAAACAGTTGTAGACTGTGTGGGTCGGCTACGTTGGAACGTCAGGGACAGGTGTAGAGGTCAGGTGCCGCCTGTTGTATCACCAGCACAGGCCTTGTCCCTCCTGCAACGTTGTGCCATCGACGAACCAGCAAGATTACAGGCCGCCCCATGTTGCAGATTGTCTGGGAGCGTACGTCCGTTCATGCAACCACACAGCGGGGGGAACAAAGGCGAGAGGAAAGGACAATCAAGGACAGCGCGATCCGGGTGACACTACCGCAAACAAATGGCAAAATCCTTGGAAATGGTGCGCATCCCCGATGTGCAACACCTGGCAATCCGGAACCCCTGGGCCTCTGTTACATTTCCCACATCAGTGGTGGAGAGCACCGTCCAAAGGTCACCCACGCACAACAGTAGAGCGAGGACCAACTGGACATGGCTGCATATGTGAGGGACAAAATTGGCAGAGCGCAAGAAAAATGGGCAGAAAATCAGGCATCACAACATACAAAGCCATTTGCTTCAGCATCTTCGACAACGTATCAATGTTGAAAGGTTTTGGCATGATATCATCCGCTCCACAACTGCGACATTGGTCCAGAGTGACGTCATCGGTGCTGGCTGTTACAAGCACAACTGGTGTAGAAGGCTGCTCTTGCTTCAAGATCTTGGTTGCGTCCACACCGCCCATCACAGGCATTTCCACATCCATTAGAATCACATCGAAGGACTGTTCACGGGCAGCCTCAATAGCCTGCAAAAGTGCGAGTGCCTAACAAATGTGGTTTTCGGGGACCTGGCTCGTACAGATTAGGTGGTGGTGGGTTGTTAAACATGCAGTGTGCACTACCAGCTCGGTCAGATCAATCGGTCACCGGTCACTGGTAAACCCTAACCCTAGCTCTAATCAACACTCAATATTGGGACCGAGCTGGTGGGGGAGGGAATATCAGCTACGGGGCTACATAAGGATGCATGTTGAGGGCCATCTGGATCCACATGAGCCCATGCAAGCTCCAAAAAGACCTTGAAATTGGTAGCTTTGGCCCTGACAATGCAGCACAGCATATATCGCACGAAGTCGCCCCCCCTTACCTAGGGGGTAAGGGAGGGGGGGGTCAAGGGGGGGGGGTTAGGGGGGGCATGTTCGGAGGTAGGGGGGAGGTAAGGGGGGGGTACGGGGGGAGGTAAGGGGGGGATGGGGCGTGAGGGGGGGGGGGGGGTAATTGGGGGTGAGGGGGACCCCCCAAACTCGCAAGAGTTATGTGGCTAGGGGTCGAACGAAGCGAGCCGTCTGTTGAGCGAAGCGAGCCGAAGCAAGGGGAGATTTGGTGGTCCACACACAAGGCGGTGCATACACAAGGCAGCTTGTGGCCACCGCAGGAGTCTTGATATTTAAGGGGCAGTGCGGGGGCTGGCCCCCGCGTCGAGCAAAGCGAGCCGTCTGTCCAGCAAAGCGAGCCGAAGCAAGGGGAGGTTTGGCGGTCGACACACAAGGCGGTGCATACACAAGGTGATCCACACACGAGGCGGTGCACACACAAGGCGGTCTGTGGGCACCGCAAGAGTATTGTTATTTTAGGGGGGTGCGGGGGCTGGCCCCCGCATCAATCAAAGCGAGCCATCTGTCAAGCGAAGCGACCCAAAGGGGGTTAAAGGCGGGGGGGGGGGTAAGGGGGTAAGGGGGTAAGGGGTAGGTAAGGCCGTCATGGTTGATACCCACCCAGTGGCCCCCGGATCCCTCTGCCACGTCGTCCCACCCCTCGATCAGGAGCGCCCAGTGCTGCGGGGTGCTAGTCCAGGCCTACGGGTTGGGGGCCCCGGCCCGGCGGACGGGGAGGGGTTCGGCTCTGTATCCCTCATTCCCTAGACACGGGCAACACAACACATTCACACCCCATCCACAATGCCTCTCCTGCCCGGCCCAACGTCGCTTAAACACTGGCAGCACGTCCCTCTGGTCAATGCAGAGACAAAGAAACAGCAAACCTAGGAGGGTGGGTGGGCCCAACAAGGCAAAATTCAAATCACTAGAAATGTAAACAGGAAAAACAAGATAGATTCTGACTACCCAGGCAGTGTCGCATAGGAAAGAGGGATTAAACCACCCGAACTATAGTTCTCCGGCCGAACTATAAACCCAAGTCCCAGAGGGGCGCCAACAGAGGGCCCACCCTGTCGGGCCGCACGCCCTCGCCCCAGTGGAGGTGGGGGGACCGCCAGAGCGGGGCTCCCGCGCTGTACCTCCAGCCGAGGGCCTCGTGGAGCGTGGGCCCGGACACCGCCAGGCCCAGGGGGGACCCGTTGCAGCGCCGACAGCACCCACCGGCGATCCGCCCCCGTAGCCGTCCAGTGGAGGAAGCATCACATGAGTATGTCCTCCAGGCTGAGGTGGCTGAGGAGCAGCTCCCTGGGGACATGCAGCGTGCAGGCGACGCTCGCCACGGACCGCTCGGTGCGCGGGAGGCGGGCGGGCAGCGCCTGGCTAACATGGCTGAGCCAGAGGCGGAGGGCGGGTGCCAGATCGCACCGCGTCATCCAACGGTGCGTCTGCTGCTGCAACGCGTGCAGGCGGCTGCGGGGCAGCAGGTGCAACCCACGCCGGCCGCGCCTGAACGGGGACAGTGGCGGGAGGGGGTGCGGTAGGGGCGATATGCACTTCGCGCCGTGGCATAGTAGAAGTTGTGCCCATAGTGCGGCGTGAGACGGGTGCTGGATTCGTTTCGTTCGGGGGTGGGGGGGTCCTGTCCAGGCATGAACGTTAACGACTGGGGTCGCGCCTTGCCCGAACATCTCTCCGGGGTGGCCGTGCCCCTGGGCCTGGTGGCTGGGCGTTGCGGGATGGGCCCGTGGCGGCGCTCGCCGAAAACCGGGGTGGGGGGGCGTTTGCCGGGGCCGGGGGCCGGCCGCCTGCCCCCTCCCCAACCTCTTCCATCGCCCACCACCCTGGCTCCGCCCCCGGACCTCGGCCCCTCCCCAGCCCCTCCCCCCTGACCACCTGCCCCTTGCGCTCGAGGGCTGTGCTGGCAGCAGGGCCGCCCTACTACCCTGCCACAGCCCTTGGACGCTCCATTGGACGCACGCACCGTCGGCGCCGGCAAAGCGTGCACGGGTCAAGACTGTAGCGACTCGTTTCTGCTAGGGCCGGGTCGCAGCCTCCGGCCGCTCCGTGCTCGTCTTGGTTGAGGCGCCGCTAGCGGCCCGCGGCGGGGCTACCGGCGTACACGAGTGCCCGCTCAGACTGGGCCAGCCGTGCGTGTCGTCGAGGTCAGGCTCCTGCAGGGCTTCGGCCTGCGGGTCCTGGTGGGCATCGTGGAGGCCTTAACATCGGGAGCCCCTAGCCGCCTGCTCTCGGCGGTCCTCCACCTCTGCCTCGCCAAGAAGCTCCCGGCGTGGTGGGGGCACGACAGCCGGCCGGTCATGCTCCCTCCTACCTCCGGCGGCCGGAGACGGGCGTCGTACCGGACCGCCGGGTGACCCGCCGGGAGCTCCGGCACGCCGTGCCCCCGGAGCACTTCGCCTACCGGCGGCAGCTTTCCGGCCAGACAGCACGGGGCAGTCTGCTCGGACGACTGGGATGAGGCGAACGCCTTATGTAACATGTACCGCGAAGGGGCAGGGGCGTGGGACCACGAGGCCCCTAAGGACTTGCTGTCGCCCTGGTTTCAGAACTTCTACGATGGGTTCGAAGTGTGGGTCGCCTCCCCGTACGGCCTGGTGGGCCCGTACAAGCTGCGCCACAGCGCGGCCCAGGGCGACACCCAGGGCTAGGGGTACTTCTCCAAGATCTCGGAGAAGCGCACTGAATACCTCCTCCACACAGTCCGCGCGGGTCGATACCCCGAGGACTAGTGGCCCGGCGACCCGGACCCAGCGTCCTACATCCCGCGGCAGCCCGCGGCCCCCCACGGCTTCCTCGCTGAGGTCGCCTGCAGCGACGACCGCCACTTCTCCCTCACGGGGTGGGGCCTAGCCTGGCTGATGGGCGTCTGCGCGGTGACGTGCGTGTCCGCTTGCGGCTCCCTGCAGGTGGGTAAACTAAAGGTGTACCACCTCGCTGTGCGCAACCGCCGGCTGCACTACGCCCAGGGCACCTTGCCCACGCCCCTAGGCCCGCTGCCGCTGCAATCCGGGGGGTTCATGCTCACCGGGGTACCCTGGGGGAAATGATGGGGGGGATGGAGGTGTGGGGGGTTAGGGGGGGCAGAGGTAAGGGGGGGGGGTAAGGGGGGGCAACTTTGTGCACACTATCCAGCATAGAGGGTCCGCAGGGAAAGCAGTTGGAGGGTTGATAGGTGAGGAGTGCTGGTGGAGTGCTAGGTTGCTTGTCTCTTAAACAAGCACGGCCATTTTTGACCCATGTGAGCAAATACTAGCTCCAAAAAAAGCCTTGAAATGGGCAATTTTGGGACTAACAGTGCACCAAAGGAGAGAATGCGGGGGGACGAGTGATAGGGGAGTGGTATGGGAGGAGTGCCTAGGGTCTTGTCTCTCAGGCAAGCGAAGCGAGCGAGGAAGGCTTTTGAGGGTGGTGTAATGGTCAAAATGGTGGGAATTGTTTATGGTGCCTAAAAATGGCCTGAAACCACTTGTTTGAGCACCCCAATTGATCCACGGACACTTTTGGAAGATTTGATTCTTAACCACTTTTCGGTGCACAAGTGACCCCGTAACCCTACCATAGCACGTGCACTCCGCATGCTGCACCATTCCAATGGGGTATTGAGGGTGTTGACTGCACGGAAATGGCTTGCAAGTGATCTTGGTCATCAAGATTCATCACCACAATGGTGCTCAATGCAATCTAGGGCGTTCAAACACATTTCCCCCGGATGCCCCCCCCCCCCCCCCCCGTACACATTGTTGGTCCTAAAAATTGCCCATTTCAAAGGTTTTGGGGAACTTGCATGGGCTAATAGGGGGCAACTACGGCGCAAAATAGCCTAAAATTACTTGTTTGAGCACCCTGAGTGGTCTAAGAACAATTTTGGAAAAAATGATTTTCGAACACTTTGGGACGCACAAGTGACCTAACCCTAGCACGTGCGCCATGCACACTAGTGGTGCCAATAGGGCATTGAACGGTGTTGACAACATGAAATTACGTTGCAAGTGATCCCCTTCATCCTTATTCATCATCACAAGCGTGCCCAACGCAGTCCATGGCAATCAAATACAAGAAGGTGGATCTTGAAAAAGTCTGCAAAAAAGGTGCTTTTCAAGGCTGATTTTGCGGTATGTGGCCCGCCAAAAGAGGTTGTTGAGGCCACTATTTGGGTGCAAAACACACTAGACAGCGGTCAAACGTGTTTGTTCATCATCTAGGTTGGTTCCGATGCACACAACCCCCTCCATGGGCATGCTTGGCCCTCAAACTGCCGCAATTTCAGCATTCCCCCCAAGCCCCCTTGTACTACTATGCGAGTTCCTAAATTGCCCATTTCAAGGGTCTTTGGGAATTTGCATGGGCCAATGTGCGTCAAAAAACCCTCAAAATAGCCTTAAACTACTTGTTCGAGCACCCCAAGTGGTCTGGAGACAATTTTGGGAAAAATTGTTTCGACCACTTTTGGACCTACAGGTGAGCGTAACCCTAGCGTAACCCTACCCTAGCACGTGCGCTGTGCGCGCTCCACCACTCATCAATGCCGAAATGGAGCATTGAAGGTTGTTGGCAGCGAGAAAAGGGCTTGCAAGTGATCCACTTCATCATTTTTGTATCACCACAAGGGTGCCCTACACAATCTAGGGCATTGAAACACACGACAGGAGGTTGGAACTGAAAAAAGTATGCAAAAAGGGTCTAAAAAGGGGGGGCCTAAAAAGGGGGGGTCTAACAAGGGGGGGTCCAACAAGGGGGGGTCTAACAAAGGGGGCCCAACAAGGGGGGGTCTAACAAGGGTGGGTCTAACAAGAGGGGGGGGTTCAAAAAAGGGGGCTAACAAGGGGGGGTCTAATAAGGGGGGGTCTAACAAGGGGGGGTCTAACAAGGGGGGGGCCTAACAAAGGGGGGTCTAACAAGGGGGGTCTGACAAGGGGGGTCTAACAAGGGGAGGTCTAACAAGAGGGTCTAACAAGGGGGGGGGGGGTCTAACAAGGGGGGTTCTAACAAGGTTGCTTTTAAGGGCTGGTTATGCATTATTTTGGGCCCAAAGAGAGGTTGTTGGGGCCACTAATTTGGTGCTCAAAGGTGTTTGTTCATCATCGAGGTTGGTTTCAATGCAAATGGACCCCTACATGGACATCCTAGGCACCCAAACTGCCCCAAAAGGGGCATTTTTTGGCTGATTTGGACAGATTTTGAAACCTAGTTATGCCACTTGCGACACCCGTTCCCAGCCAGCACCGGTGTGTTCCTAGCTGATATTTTGTGTGATTGTGCCTCACACCCCTAGGTATCATTCACGAAAATTTTGACCAAATTCCAAGCACCAGGGCAGAATTGTGATTTTTGCCCATTTCGCGCGTGCTTGCTAAATCTAGCAGATCCACTCGACATTAAAAAGGGTATAAAAAAAAAGAAGAAGAATGGTTCAACCAGCTCGGTGACCCTAACCCTTATCCCGGCCAACTCCCGTCGCATCTAGGTAACACCAAGAAGCAACAACAACAACAGCAACAACAACAACAACAACAACAACAACAATTGCAGCAACAACAATAGCATCAGCGGTAACAATAGCGGCAACAATAGCAACAATGGCAACAACCGCAACAAAAGCGAAACCCGCAACACTAGCAGCAACAATAGCAGCAGCAACGACACATGTAGCTAGATAACTACTGTGCTAAGGAAGGTAGGGTACTTAACCTCACGGTATTGCTCACGGGAGTGGCAATCAACATTTCAAATTGCCAGGTATCTTGCACCCCATATTGTGGCCTAGCCAATAATATTGGCAGGTTTCCTCACGGGGTGTCCACCGAAATGGCAATGCATATGCGGGGCCCGGCGGTCGATTTGTACAGGCAAATTCTGTGGCTCCTTGGAGCCAAGCCGCCGGGCCGGATCGGCCCCAAAATGCCAGGCTCCCTGACCGCCCAAACGCCGGCCCGTGTGTATGAGCAAATCCCGGCCCGGACCCTAGCCTATTTGTACGGGCAAATCCCACGCCATTCCTCGTTGCAACCTGGCAATATGTTTGGTCAAAGTGGTCCCAGCCCTCCTTGGCTTGCCTCCATGTGTTGTACTTACCAAACAAATTAACTTGGTGGATTCCCCGCCAAATGGTAGCTCTAGAAGGGCATATACCAAGATGATTGGGAGCATGCCATGCTAACGTGTCTAGGTACATGTGACAACAACAAGAACAACAACAGTAACATCCATAGAACAATGGCACGAACAACAGCGGCAACAACAACAAACAGCACTTCACTTTCCAGATTTGGCCATTGCTCCTTCCCATCGCTTTGGACGCTACTCTACTTTGGCTATCTCCCGAATCCAAAGTTTGAGCCAAACTCAACAATGGCGGCCCAAGGCATGGGCCCCAAGTTTGGTATGCACCCTGTAGAACTGGTCTAGTGTTGGCTGAAATGAGAAACAAATGCACCGCCTGCGCGCACGGTGCATACAACAACGGAGGCCTCCACTCTTCCTACTCATCAATGCCATGGTGGTTGTAGCTGCCCACAACCCCTGTTGGCGGGGGGGGGGGGGTGCATTGAGCACAAAGAGACCTCTTCGGCACAAGGTGCCTAAGCCAGTGAGTAGTCATTTCGACATGTATCGCGGTTCAAGCCTCACGGGCTGGCCATTCGCTTAAGGTGCCCCACAAGGCGCTGCCTGTAAGGTTCTTGATGTTCATGTCACCGAGTTCGGGTCCTCCTCCTCATTCTCTGCATCATCCCCCTCGGCATAAGTGAGGGACGAGCCCACCTCACAACTCCACACCCCATCATCGCCAAGGGCAGCAGTCTCTAGGTGTGCGTCCCCCCGGGATTGTGTATAAAATCTTATGTCTGATGTCTGATGTCTGATGTGGCATTTTGTGTGCGCAGTGTATTCAAGAAGATGTCTGATGTTCGGGTGTGTCTGATGCTTGTTGGAGGTGGGTGTGGGGGTCCAATGCTTGGAGGAACTTCTTGGGTTCTTAGGGGGGGGATTGGGAGATATTGTGCCTAAATCAAATCTGCCCCCCCCCCCCACCCCTTATTGAAAAAACAAAACCCAAGGGGAAAACGGGAGGCCTTGACACAATTGAAAAACCGTTGATCATTGGGAAACCACCTTGGAAAACCAGAAACATAGTAGTTACAAAAACAAAAAAAAAGACATGTGCAACATTAAAAACCAAAAGGGGGAAATGGGGAAAATGTGGGAGCAGGAAAAATGGGAAAATTGAATAACCACCGGAAAAAATAACATGTGCAATATTTAAAACCAAAAGGGGGAAATGGGGAAAATGTGGGAGCACGAAAAATGAAAAAAATGAATAACCACCAAAAATGAATGGCGACACGTTGGAAAACAACGCAGCAAAAAACAACAAATAGGCACATGCAGATATGTGGGCACCATCATTTTATTCATCGATGAGTCCATCCATGTCATCCGCCGGTGGGGAGCAACAGGGGTTGGGAGTTGCTTGGCCGTGCTGCAGAACGGGTAACACGGTCTGTATCCGGCACAAAGGCATCCCACTGTGCCAACAAAGGCAACACATGCTGCATAGCAAGGTTCCTTGTTTGTCGACGATTGCTACGACTTGGTACTTTCACACCAAGCCCATCGAGACTGAGCGGCAACGCCGCCCTTGTGCAGTCGCGCAGCTTGCCATTTTGCGTTGCCATCGCTAACTTTGCCTGCATCCTGGCGACACCACGCCTCTTGTCTGGCTTACGTGGTGTTGCCAATTCGTCTGCACTTTTGTTCTCACCATCCTCACAGACATCATCTGCAACATTATTCACCACCACCTCTGTACAAGGATGTGGACCTGCGAAAATGCATGCATGGCACACCAAACATGTGTTGCGGCAGATGCGAACCACCTGCTTGCATGTGGCACACTGCCTACCTCTACGAAAGGTGATGAAGTCATGATTGCCAAGATGTGAGTCAAGGGTACCATCTGGCGCAACAATGGTGACCACATCTACCCTGTGCCGTTCCGTACCCTTTCCAGAGGGTGCCGTTGAGGTTAGTGGTGTACCCGGCCCTCCAAAGAAGGGCAGGATGTCACCATCATCAGCCACTGCTTCATTACCTTGCAGACATTGAAGCATCGTAGCTTCCATGGATTCTTGTGCATTTACCTGCTGTGAAACCCTCCGTCTTGGGCGCACATCAAAATGTGCACGGGCAGCCAGATAGCGTGCAGCTGCAACGCCTTGTCCCTTTGCCCATTGCTGTAAAGGGGGCAGGTGGGAATGCAATGCCATGCACATGCTAAGAACATGTGTCTCCACAATGTCCTGCATACTACTGATGAACCTCCTACGCAACGAGATGGCACGCTCTACGGCAGCTTCAGCAGGGCAATATGTTCGCAACAACGCAAGAACACGCCACACATTCACCCACTGTGCATGCGCCTTTTCGGGGGCCAAGGCCTCCCACATCTTGGACATTTGCACATTTGCAAAGTGCTGTACCATGTGCTCCTTAAGGCCTGCCCACTCTGCCAAGGCACGGTCGCAGTTCACATGTGGTGCACTCAACTCATCTTCATGTGAAGCCATGAATTGACGCAACTACTCTACGCCATATGTGGCACGCTCACTGACCAGCAGAGCAAACAAACGGCCATGGTCCAACAACACAGCACACTCCAGCACCCACCTGGGGTCAATTGTTGCTTGCCCCTCTTGATGCTTGCAAGCAACACATCGGTCACTGCACGTACCTGAACGCTTGGAAACGGGGGGGATGCTGCACACTTCTGCCCACCTGAATCAAACTGGACCAACTGCACACCATGCCATGCACCTGTCACAGTTTGCTCCTTGAACTGCAACCAGCCTGGACCCT
Organism: Eutreptiella sp. 'Long Island Sound 2002'; assembly: GCA_964036045.1. Classification (NCBI taxonomy): domain Eukaryota; phylum Euglenozoa; class Euglenophyceae; order Eutreptiales; family Eutreptiaceae; genus Eutreptiella; species Eutreptiella sp. 'Long Island Sound 2002'. Next base: position 23,475,001 of record OZ038402.1, read on the forward strand.
CCTTTCGAGCCATCTTCTGCAACCGTGCCTGTAGCATATCTCTGGCAGTGGCTAAATGTGCACCAGTGGGCGCACGCAGTTGTGCCACATTGTTAAAACACCGCATGCCATGCAGGATGTCCCCATAAACCACCCCCATGCAAGCAAACTGGCATCATGGCAGTCCTCCCACACATCCTCCTCTTTGGTGGAATGTTGCACCTTCAAATCCAAATGCCTTGCCACCCCGGGGACTAATGCGATGACTCGTGGGGATGAGTTGCAAACCACTATGTTTACCACTGTATCAAGCACATGGTCTTGCACACACTTTTGCATCTCCTTCCATTGCCGTGCCCCATTGTACAAGGCCCGTTGCCGATCCACGGCTCCCATTTAATCAGCATGGGTAGGGCCAGCAGCCTCCAATGCATGACCCAACTTGCGCTGCAACACATGGCAGGGCTCACCCATGGGGGTCATCAGGACCAACCATGTCCCAATCAGGGCAAACACATTGTTCTCAAGGTGGAGACATCAACAATGACTTTGGACCACCATATCTGGTCTCGAGGGGGATTTTCGGTTCCATTGCTGGGACGAAGTTCCGTCGACGGCCGCGAGGGGCGGGACTGGAGCTGACTGCTGCGGCTCAAGGGGCACGCAGTGGGTGAGGCGAGGTTTGGTCAATGAGCACTAGGGCTAGGACCAAGACCAACAGATGCGGCTCAGAGGCACGCAATAAGGAAAGTAGAAGCGGGGGGAGAGAGCGGTTGAGCTTTGTGGCCTACAACGCTAAGGTTGAGGCCGCAAAGCAAAAACTACAGTAGTGGGCAAGAAAACAACTGTCGAGTATAGAAAAGCTGGAAGAGTGGCATGGGGGGCATGGTGGACAACAGCAGATGGTCCATGTGCACTTCGACCTTTCCCAGCCCTTGGGGAAAACACACCTGTGGGTGCCTCAAGGGTCGGCATCACGGTCAGAGATGCAACATGTGTTTACAACACACATCAACCAGTGCAGAGCTCCTTCTCATATTTTATGTTGCAGCTCCAAAAAGCAGGGCCCTATGAGGCTTTTCGAAGAAGAGGGGCTCATTGGAGGGTGTGGACCCTCGCATGATTCACCACATAGATAGAGGCAACCTATAGACGGGAAGATGTTGTGTTGGATGTGGAAGTCGTGATTGAGTCCCACCACGAAAATGTGTCTTTTGAAGGGGCTGTTCGTACAAAACAGGGCCTAAGAAAAAAGGTACCTGCAGGGGTTTGTGCTTGTGCACAAGCCCAACACCAGCAACCCATCCCCACAGGGTGTCTGCACACATCCAATAAGAATCATTGAAGGGGATGCAACTGGTGTGGTGAACGTGAACCAATTCACCTACAGTCACAGTGTCACAGCTGAGACTGCAGGCAGGCTATGCTGCCTCAAGGGACAGCATCATGACCACTGCAAATTGTAGCAATAGAATTCGGATTCACAAATAAAAAGGTCATGGTAACCACAGAAACATCAAACAAATGAGACATATGTTCACACACATAATTTGCGGACAGACCACACGACGCATTACATCCCAAAACGGCAAGCTTTCCCATACGCTCATGCACAGGGGAGGGGGAGGGGGGTGTTTTCCCTACTTTATGGTACTTTCCGAGTGATTTTCCACACTTCCTAGAGAAGTAGCACAAAGGAAAGCAAAGCATGGAAACATGGAAAGTGCAGCAAAACAAAGCATGCAAAGAACAAGGGGTGTGGTTTCCCTGTTTTATGGTCCTTGCCGAATCATTTTCCATACTTCTTGCAAATAAACAACAAAGCATGAGTGGTGCAAAAGCCCTTCTCAGATACACTGCTGTCAGCAACCAAGGTGAGATGCAGCAAATTGCAATCATCCTTGAAGGCTCACTAAGAGGGTTGACAAGTGTCATTGGGTCGGGAGTGAAACATCACAAAATGGCAAATTCAAATTCAAATTCATAGAACCAACACTACAAAGCCCCTTCTTAGATGTATGTTGGTTGCACCTGACATTGACAAACAAGGGTTTTCAAAATGGTTGTTGGCTGCTGGAGGACATGGTGCACATCTTGTCAGCCATGACCGACTGACTGATGGTGGCAACAGCACAAAGGACATGGGGGGATGTCCCTTTCCTCGGCTGTGAAGTTTTTCCATTTTCAAAAGCTCTGTCGGCACAAAACACCTCCTAAGAAAAAGGTCCCTGCACGGGTCCGCACAGTGACCCACGCGTGATGGAGCATTGTGTCGTGCTAAACAATCCATAGCCGGTGTAACTTGGTGTGGGCCACGGAGAGGCCTAGGCAACATATGTCAAGTGTCGTGCATCGTCGTTGAAGGGGCTCGCAGTCGTGGCGTCACAGCCGAGACTGCAAGGTGGTTGGACTGCCTTAAGGGACGGCCTAATAACCATTCAAAAGTAAGTCAGTGAAATTCAGAAGCATGAAAACGGCCATGGCAACCAGATTAGCAACACCAACAAAAAGAGACAGAGCATAAATATGTGCTTAGTAAATTGCCCACATGGAGAAAAGGGGGGGGGTCATATGTTCCATGTCAATTGTTTTCCGGGTTGCATGGTTTCCATGGCAGCTTTTTCCTTGGGGGGGGGGGGTGCTTCAAAGCACCCATGAATGAAGGGATGGATGGACTTAGAAGGGCTGAGGGGTGGGTGGGTCACGGGGGGGGGGTTAACCATTGTGCGGGGGGGGGGGGTTTCCAGTGAAGATGTTTGATGTGGGTCATAGACAGGGGAGGGGGGAGGGGGGTCTGATGTAGCGCATAATCAAGGGGATAGGGGAAGGGGGGTTTCATGGTTGGGTAATGGCGGTCCATAAAAGTCTGACATCTGATGTCTGATGGCCGACTAAGTCGCTATACACAATGTTGTGTCCCCTTGCTCATAGGAGGTGGGTGATAGCAATTTTCGATCCCGCTGCCTGCAGCCCGCGGTGACCAAATGGTGAAAGGAGGGTGCATTCGCGGGTCATGCACAAAGCAAACCACATGATTCATTAGGCATATTACAATCCTTCGGGCAAACTGTAAAAACAATTCTGAAACGGGGTAAAACAAAACATGTATGGCACGAAACTCCTGTTGACTTGCAGTAAGTAGTGCAAATGGCACGCGCAAAACCGTGTGCACCGCGCATTCGTTGCTCTATGAGGGAGGGGAGGGGGCAGGGAGGAGGCGGCGGAGATATAGTACACTGATGCAGCCGAGTTGACTATTTGGCACAACCTAATCCAACTGCTACATAGGTTCTATTTTATTGCCTTTGGCAAGGCACCGCGAAGAGAGACGAAGAGCCCCGCGCTACATTGGCATAGCGGCCACTATGTGGGTCCTCATGAATGCTAAAAACCCTGTACCGTCACCAAAGGACCACCCAAACCTATCCCAAGGGCGACAAAAGGGTTTCAAGGTGACAGAAGGGAAGTTGCATTTTCGCAAATTTTCAAGTGCCACAAACTAGCTTAAACAACGGCGGTTTTGGGGCTTTTGGGGGACCCATGACTCGGGTCCCAATGGGTGCTTAAGGACCCATAATGCCACCAATATATCACCCAAACCGATTCTAGGGGCAACATAAGGGTTTCAACAAAAAAAAACCAATTTTCGAAAATACACTGGGGCTTATCTCGGCGCTTCCCCACTCTCTGTGGCTCGCTGCCCCTTTCCTCACCTTGTCTCCCGCGGCATTGACAACAATAACACATAAGAAATACAAGCCACTCCCCGCACCCCTATCCCCTGCTCAAAAACCATGTCCTTGGCGCGTTTAAGGAAAAGCGGGGTGCGTCTTGTCCAAATGTACTGAGGCCGACTCCCGGGTGGAAGTATGAAGGAGTTGAAGTGCTCCACCGACTCATGCTCCTTGTGATAGGCAATCGCCGCAGACCAGATACACAGAACGGATACACAATAGATAGCCGGGAGGGGGGGGGGGGGCAGAGCTGGACCTCAGACCCGCGACCCCTGCCATAGGTTAGGGGGTACCATGCACAAGAAAAAAGTTGCTCGGGACCCGGGTCCAAATCCACACAGAGCAGCCACAATACACTAAAAAGTTTTAACCCCCGCCCCCCGACCCCCCGCCAACACCACCCTCCTCCCAAAAAAGTGGCACCTGGGTATGGGGGGGACGGGGGTCAAATTCGAAAAACTCGTTGAACGAACATTTGTCTCCCAAAATGATGATTTTACAAGTGGTCGGACATCCAATATCACCCACTGGAGTATGCTACACAAATGAACCCAAATTAGGGCGGTATGGCACCCACGGTGGCGCTTGATCTAACGACCTCTCTTCAAGGTGATCTTCATCATTTAAAATAAACCTGAATTACTTAAAAAAACGAATTATTTAATTATTATTTAATCATTATCACTTCCTCCCTTCCTTCCGCCTCCCCCTGCTGCGGGTGACTGGTTTTGGTTCTGGTTGGTCTGACCCTGTTTTGTAGGAATTTGATTATTCTCGATGATCATCTTGTGATTGTAGGCGCTCCAACAGTGGTGGTCTGTAGAATGGGACTTTGCCCGCTTGCTGGAGCCCAGGAGGAGGCAGATTCCGCATTCATCCTTCTTGGTTTCGTCCACAGTCTTTTTTTGGGATCGGGTTCTCGACTCCCCAGTGTCTGGTCAACAAACTTGCAGTCGGTAGTCCCACAGCGACGCCAAAGCGGTTGCAGTGGTTCTCAGCTGGGTCTGTGTTGGCTGTCGTGCTATAAGGGCAGACTGGTGCACATGGCCAGCACACCATGCTACGGGTCCCTAGGCCGGTTCATAGCTTCTCTTAGGAGGTATGAAGGGGTTCTGGAGGGGCATTCTTGGGAAAAAAGAAACTGCTGTTCTCCAATACGCCGAGACATAAACAGAGCACCAGCCGACCAGTAACCACTGTCCGTTACCAACCAATTACCGTCGGTTGACCATCAAATACTGTCTTCGTTGCCCAAGAAGGATTGGAGGCCATGTATCAGCAGTTTCTTGTTGGATTCCCACATACATATACCTCCTGTCAGTTTGCGGGCAAACTGGGCTCAACTGTGTCCTGTTGCCTTGCTCCCCACCCTATGTCTTTGGCGCTTCCCATTTGTCCTTTGTTGAGATGCAAATTGTGGTAGATGCAGGCAAGGGCCGACCAGGTATATCTGCACCGACAGAAACGGAATGAGAAGTGCATCAAAGTGGTGGCAGATTGGGCTCGCCAACATGGTGTCCCCGGTGCAGTCCACCATCATCAGAAGGGGTGAGCATCAGTTGCGGTACCCGAGAACGTACACGGCATGTTCATATCAAGAAATCGGGACAGTACTCCCTTGTGCCCAATATGTTTGTGATGCTTGTTGGATGGGTGTGTTTGTGCAACCCTGTAACTATGAGAACCATTGGAGCGGCAATCGGTTCCATTCTGGCTTTGAATTGGGAGGCACACTTGGGCAGGACACGGTGGCGGTCACCTAACATACGGGGCCTAAAAATTACCACAAAAACATCACGACCAATTTGGGCAGCTGTGCCAACTTCTGCGTGTGGAGATTGTTGCGTTTGCTGTAGGGAGGGTGCTCCCTCCAGCTCACACCACAAGGGTGGGGTAGGATAAGAGGCAGGGGCAGGGTTTAGGTAGCATGCCTGTCTTCCATTTTCAGCCAGATGCACTTGGGCTCCCAATCGTTTCAGGAACGAGCCCATGATTCGCTGGTTCATGGACACGTCATCAACACTCAAGACTGACATTCCCATCGACGGAGTGGCGTTGCCTGGCGTGGTGGTGCACGGCTGGGCGGTGGTGGGGTCTGGATGTTCCCGATCAGCCATGTCGGGCAGGGCTCTGCTGGGCGTACCGTTTGGATTGAACACCATCTCCAATCGCTCCCTCAATCTTCTCTGCATCATTGAGGAATTCACCGCAAAGACATTGCTCACCCCATGCAAAGAGTGGGGCAGGTCCCCGATGACAACCCACGGAGGACCATGGCTTATGTTGAGCTGCGACACCCTGTCATTAGGGCCATTGAACAGTGCGGCCTCACAAAGCACCACATCACAATTGTACCGCCGCCCTCGAAGCGTTGAATCGGTTCTCAACAGCATCTGCGCCACTTCAAGCGAGCGAACAGCTTGTGTCTGCAAAATCAAGAGCGTGGGAACACAAGGAGTGGATGACTAGAGCGGGAGGGGGGTGGCAGGCAGCAGAGAGTGGCACTTGCCCTGTGCATGCCCCAGGCAGTGGCAGTGGCATAACGCATGCCCCAGGGTCCTAATCCCCCAAGCCTCCAGCAGCTGGCGAAGAGAAGAGGGCACACAATCAGTCTCATGCCCTCTAAAAGGTATTACAAGATGCGTGACTCCAAAAAACCGTGGGGTCATGGCATACCTTCATTCCCAGCGATTCGCAGTGTGCCTCCACACGTTGAATTTGCTGACGACAGTTGTGGACAATCAAGGCCCTCTTTTCCTTTGTCTCCATTGGTGGCAACTGAATCTTTCCCTGGCTTTGCAGCGTAAAGAAGAACTTAGAGCCTTGGCCAAGGGTACTCTCAATCTCCATCTTCGAGCCCATCGCTTTCAGCAGATGCTGCGAGATTACAAGGCCGAGCCCCGTGCCGCATTGCCTCTGGGCAATGGAACTGCCGACCTGACCGAAATCCTTCAAAAGGTGCTTACAGTCCTCGGAGCTGATCCCAGTGCCTGTGTCCTCCACCATGAACTGGACCTGCACATTATCTCCCATCTTCATCACCTGGCATGTCAGGGTAACCAAGCCTTCCTCTGTGAACTTGATGGCATTGGACAGTAAATTGAGCAGGATCTGCTGCAGCCGGTTGCTGTCCCCTTGGATGGTGAGTTCGCAGGGCATCAGATATCCCAGCTGCAACTTTGCCGCCTTGGGTATTGCCCCAGCTGTGGCCAGGGCGGACTCGATGCAACTCCTCAAATCGAACTCAGTGTTCACCAACTGGAACTTATCATGCTGTAGTTTCGCCAAATCCAAAATGTCGTTCACAATTCTAGAGAAAATTGGAGAGGATGTCAGAGGGCTGTGGGGGCTGAAAAAGGATTGGAGAGACCTGGGGAAGGCAGGTTTGCAACCTGGGGGGGGGGGGGGGGGCACAACTCCCGAATGCAAGCCGAGTCCAACAAAAGCTCCGCATGATGGAGGAACTGTTTGTTGAAAGAAAAATTCTATGGCCTATCGGCAAGACACCTCGAAGAGGGACGGAGCACAGTCAGTCAATCAGTTAGGTAGTCGCAACGTCAGAAGCCCACCATCCCCCGTCCCCACACCCAGATAGGGTGAAAAACTGAAAAACACACAAATAGGGTATTGCGCTTTCCATAGGCTACTGTACATACTGTACTGTGGCCTATGTACAGAGGTCGAGGGGCTGGGGGGAAGGGCTGATCGATGAGTTTTGCCCCCCCCCCCCCCCCCCCGGGCAGTTGCCCCCGGCCTGTAGTGAACGGCCAAACAAAGGGACGAGTCGGTGAACAGTATGTCTCTTCCGAGCTCGCCCTCCAGTGCACCAGGTCAGGCGTGGATGTACCCAGGGGGACGCCGGCTCTACGGCGTCGGTCTCCCTAGGGGGCGATTCATCGGGGGGGGGCTGCCATACTGGCAGCCCCATAGAATACAGCGTGGCCTAGCGGCCTTGGCGCAGGGGCACCGGTCGGCCTGGGCCTTGAGCGTTGCGCGCTGTGCACTGTGCACCACATGCTGTTCCCTGCCGTGCACTGGGCGCTGTACTCTTTGCCTGTTGGTGCTGTGCATGGTGTGCTGTGCACTGCCACGCACTATGTGCTGTGTGCTGTGCTCCGCCGACAGTTGTGGCAGGGGACCACAGAGGTCCTGCCACGGGTAACCCCCCCGGCCGCCCGGTGCCAGGTGCCGCGGGAAGAGGGCCTCGCCCTGCCCCAGCCCGCCTAAGTGGGTACGGGCATACCTAGCTGTCAGCACCGCGAGGTACATCCCGTCATCATGTGCAGCCTGTACAGGAACTCGTCCACGTGCTGGAGGTCTGCCCCCGCCGACGGTGCCAAGGGCCACAAGCTTGTGCGGCGCAGGCATGCCGGCCAGTGCGTCGCAGGGCCCAGCTCCTCCGCTCCACCGCCTGCAAGACCCAGGCGCGCCACCTCGCTCTAGCTTCCTCCCACAACGGGCAGTCCCACAACATATGCGCCTCATCCTCGTGCTGCAAGCCGCGGCTGGGGCAGCTTGACGTGGCCCGCAAGTTGTGCCCGCACACACGGGCCGCCATCCACAGCGCCCTTGCCAACAAGCCCCGCAGGGGGGAGGCCTCCAGCTCTATGGATGCCAAGCGGAGTGCCGAGCCTTCCTGTCGACCTCGTCTCCCAGCCCACCATAGGTCGCTGGGCGGCGGGCCTCCAACCCCCGCGTGGCAGGACAGCGCAGGCTGTCCCGCACCCTGTGCTGGACCCGCTGCCTGGGCTCCTGCACCAGGTGCAGCAGCTCTATCTGGCCCGACAGTGCCCAGGACCACCAACCCTCTAGTGGCTGCCATCCTAGCAGGCGGACCACCTGTAGGGCGCGCCCGAATGGCCTTGTCGTTGGGGGCCGGTGGCCGCACTGCCGGATGGCTTGCACCATGACTTGTACAGGTCCTAGGGTGCGCACAATCCGGGCCATCCCGCTCGCAGCGGCTGTGCATCACCGAGTAGGGGCTGTGGCCTAGCAATGGGACCACGAGGACCACTTCCTTGGCGCGGAAGAGCCTGGTTGCCCCCCACACCACCCGCAGGACCATGGTCTCCAGGCCCAGCAGGTCCCGGTTCGTCGTTGGGGTGACGGCCACCCAATGTAGAGCTAGCAGCATGACCGGGCTGTTGACCGCATGCACACGCCGCTGAAATGCGGGCGGGAGCGGGACTTGTCCACGCGGACGTCCTGTCCCGTGACCTGCAGCCACTCCTCCGTCGCGGGGACCTCCCCCTAGAGGGAGGCCACGCCCAGGGCCACCGCCTGGGTGTCATCCGCATAGCCCGACGACCCCAGCGCCGCGTTGCCGGGGCCGGCATCCTTGAGAGGGAGCGGGGCTCCCGGTTCCAGGTCGTCCGCTGCGTCCTCGTCCAGAACAGGGGGGAGGGCGGCCGCCCGGGCGCACAACTGCCGGCGTAGGGAGTCCACCTCCCATTTCCAGATCGTGGTGAGCACATTCACGAGGATCACCGACAGGGGGCACCCCTGGAGTGCCGTTTGTGGCCTGCCACCACAGGCCGAGGGCCCCGGCGATCTTGAAGGGCCGGCGGAGCTGCTTGTTGATGGCCCCGAGGGCAGGGCACGTGCCCGGGTCCGTGCCGAGCTCCAACGCCAGGGCCAACACGACCGACTGGGGGATGAGATCGACACACTTGACGTAGTCGATGCTCGTCCCCGCGACGGCCCATCCTCGGAGGCGACACAGTTCCAGGAGCATTTGTGTCACCGCCGCCCCGTCCAGGGCGCTCCTTGCGCGGCGGAATCCAAAGGCCGCTGGGTGGGCCCAGGACTCCTGCCACGCAGTGGCGTCCACCAGGCGCACTCCCGCCCACAGCCGGTAGACCATGGACAGGACCGTGAGCGGGCGGGTGTTCAGGGGCCCCGGCGGGGCCTCCTTGGGGACGAGGGCCGTGTAGCCCTCGGCCAGGCGGGCCGGCCACTTGCCAAGGCGCTCTACCTCGCGCAGGAGGTCCGCCAGCCAGCGCAGCAGCCTGTCAGGGAGGGAGCAGAGGTCGGCCAAGCTCCATCCGTCCAGTCCCAGCGCTGAGGGCTTCATGCGGGAGAGCCCCTTGCGCGGGCGGGGGCCGTCGAGCCGTGAGGCAATCATGGGGACCCGCCGCACATGTTGCCCATATCGGCGGAGGAAGGCCGCTGGGTCCGGCTCTAGGTCCGTTGCATATTTGCGATTTATTGGGCGCTAGGCGTCTTGCAGGAGGCCATCCGTCTCCGCCAGGTTGGCCGTGGCAGTGCCACCCGGCCTGGAGAGGAAGGTGACCGGCGGGGCGTAGGACTCATCCTTCAGCCACTAGTATACTGCCCCCTGGTCAGAAGACCAGGCCTCCTCCAGCCAGGAGCGCCACTCGTGGAGGCGGTCTTTGTCCTCCACCCGGAGCGTGGCCCGGACCTTACCCGCTAGCGTCGTGCGGAGGCGGCGGAGCGACGCCATTGGGGCCAGCCGGTCGTGGCGCGCCCGCGTCTCGCGATGGTCGTTCCAGCCAGCGGAGGACGCCCCGGAGGGGCCCTTGGGCCGCATGGATGCGCACCACAGGGCAGGACAGCGGACCTCCGGTGTTCCGACGTAGCTTGGGGCACAAGCGTACCTCCCAGAGCAGCTGGTTGGTACCCCTGCCGCGGGGGAGGTGGAAGGGGCCAGCGGGAGTGTGGCCCCAGCCGGGAGGGAGTCCGGGGAGATTTCCGGGCAGGCCAGGGCGAGGAGGGTTTCTTCCGCGGCTGTGGTCCAGAAAGCCCAGGCCCGGTCCACATCCCCGGTGGATAGGGCCGCCCGCCACCCGGCTTCCAGCGGGTCTAGAAGGTGATGTACAAGGAGGAGCTGTTCATGCTCCTCCCGCGGGGCCGGCGTGACCGGCTTGGGGCGGACGAATTTCACCACCCGCTGCGACGCGCCCCGCAGGTGGAGGTCAAAGCGTACCGGGGCATGGCCCGGAATGGCCCCACGCGGCAGCCGTTCCGCCGTGTGGAGAAGCGTCGCCGGCCGCGTGTCGACCAGCAGCCCGTCAATGCGCGAGGGGCGGGTGCCCTCCGGGCCTTGGTACGAGCAGAGGGGGTCCCTCCCGAGGGCGGACGCCAGCTCAAGGTCCTCGTCCACCAGCCAGCAGGTCAGGAGGGACGCCAGGACGGACGGCGGCGCCCACAGCGGGTCGTCGAGGTCAAAGTTGAGGTCCCCCTCCACCAGCTAGGGGGCTGTCCCGTGGCGCGCCATGTACCGTGTGGCGTGGTCCCAGAAAAACCGGTTGAGGCCGTACGCCAATTGGGCATGTAGGGAGTCCGCCCCCCGTCCCAGGCCCACCAAGACATGACACCAGCGGGTGGAGTGCCACAGGGTTTGGGCGAGGGCGTCTGCCTCGTTTCAGGGCGCTCCCTTGGGGGGGAGGACTTGCCTGGCGGGAATGCCCTGCGGACCAGGATACCCAACCCCCCGCCAGGTGCATCCCAAATGCCCCCTCCTCGCCCCGGGACTCCAAGGGCGCCCCCAAGAAAGCTTGCCAACCCGAGGCCCCGGCCTGGGCGCGCATTACTTGCTGCGCTACCGCCGTGAGGCAGGACTCGGAGATTAGCACCACGTCCGCCCGCCACTCGGGGTCGCCGGGGCCGGAACCGCTGCCGTACCCACCGTCACCAGCACCGGGGGTGTCCGGTAGGGCACAAGGGAGCGTAGTCGTGTCGCCCCCGTAGTTTACCACACAGACCCTGATCAGCCAGCATGGGCAGGCCACCGCATGCAGGCACAGGGTCTTGAGGAGGAGGGCTAAGATCATTAAAGAATGTCTTCGTCCTCCTCGTCCACGTCGACCACGGCCGACTCCGCGTTGGCCATGGCCAGATCCCCCGTGTGGTCCGCGGCCTCCCGGGCCGCTTCCGGCCGCTGCTGGTCCTCCCCGGATCCCTCTGGGCGCGTCATCCGGGCCCTGGGGCCCAAGGACTGGTAGCGCCCCTGGCGGGAGCTGCGGGTGGCCCGCTCCAAGACGCGGTCAGGGAGGCGGTTGTCGGATGCGCCCAGCCAGGCACCCTGCCAGTCCTCAGGCACCCCCTCCAGCTCAAGGTCAAAGACCGGCCGGTCGAGGGTGCTATGGGCCAGCTGGGTGCAGCGGTGGACGCAGATGTCCACTAGTCCGGCGAACATCGAAAGGAGCTCCTGGTCGTTGGCGAGGGTCTTCCAGGCTTCCGGGGAGGGCCCGCGGCGCTCCGGCGGCTGCTTGTACCACAGCACGAACGCGGGATGCTGGCAGGCAGCGCCCGTCACTATCCACGGCCGGAAGTGGAGTCCCCGGGCCTTGCCGCTGGCACGCATCACCAGCGGCGCCACCGACGACGGGAGATCCGCCGAGACCTCGACCTTCGATCCCCTGACGGCTACCTGCATGGGCGGGGGTGGGGCAAGGCCGCCCCCATGAGCGGCTTGAGATGTGGCCAAGCGTGGTCCATGCCAAAGGACCCCACGTGGAGCCGGCGTATGTCGGCATCCACCAGGACCGCCGGGTTGAGAACGCAGACGACCCGGACTGTGGACGGCAGGGGGTCAAGCGGCGCTGGATCTATGTCCGGGAGCTTGGCCACCTCCCGCTCGTTGTCTTCCGGGAGGCGCTCCCAGACAAGCTGCAGGATATGCCCCGGCGGTGCGGGGTCCACCACCTCTGGGTCGGCCGTCTCCCAGGGTTGGCGCTCGGTCAGCACCACGCCCTGCAGGGCCGTGCCCGGAACCGCCAGGCTGGTCTTCAATCAGCGGAGAGTCCGCGGCAGGGCCGCCACTGTGGGGGCCGCCTTGCTGCCCCCTTGGACGTGCACCAGCGCCGTGACTCGCTGGACGTTGTCATGCGCTGTGAGGGCGGCCGCTGCCGCGAGGTGGGCCTCGTGGACCGTGCGGCCCACCAAGGCCACGCATCGTAGGGCCCTCTCTTGGAAGGGCTGTTTTCACTTTGCCGCGTGTCTCCCCAGTGTGATTTGGGCGATGCCCCACTCCCGGATCGTGTCCCGGGACTCGCCTTGGTAGAGGCGGAGCAGTTGCACCGCCGTCGTCGAAGGGAGCGGGGCCCAGAGGGCTGCTGCCGTGGGCTGTACTGGCGGGAGCGCCGCCTTGGTGCGTCCGGTGGCCGCCACCACCCGCACCGCGCCCGGCCCGGACCCCCGCGCAGCGGACCGCGTCGCCGAGGCATAGGTCGAGCGACCGGGGCCGGCCTGCTAAGGGGGCGGGGGGGGGGGGGACCCCTCCGTGATGCCCCCCACTCCCCAGAGGGTGATGTTGCCCCGGGCTATTTTGATGTCCTCCTGCGGCGAGAAGGGCTGCGAGGAGGCGAAGGGGTGGACGGGGAGATGCCTCGATCGTCAGAGGCACCCGTCTCCATGTTCCAGGCTCCGCTGGCCCAAGGCGGTGCCAGTCCACACGCACGGGGACTGGAGGGCATGGGGGGGAACCCTGGGGCGCCGCTGCCGCTTGCTCCACATGGGCGTTCTTGGAACGCTGGCTGTGGTTTTGCCCAGCGAGCTTCCAGGTATAGCTGCCAGGTAGCGGCTGCCTTGAACGCGGAGGCAGCCGCCTTGCCGGTCGATGCTTCTGCGGGGGTCGTCGCGGCCTTGGCCTTTGCCGCCGCGGTTGTCGATGCGGCCACGGCCGCTGCGGGTTAGCGAGGCCGCGCGGTGGCTGGCTCGCCCCGCGACTCCGCCGGCTCACAGCGGAGGGTGTTGATCACGCCCTCGAGGGACGCAATGTAGCGCTGGAGCGAGGCGATCATCGCCTGCTCCGGAGTGGGGGGGGGGGGGCTGGGCAGGTCCCCGCGCTGGTGGTGGGTGTGCCACCACTTGTTCCAGGCCCCAGCCGGGAGGACCTGGAGGCGCAGGACCCCGGGGAGCAGCCCCACGAGGGGGGGCAGGGTACGGACAGTGGTGGCCCATGCCCGGCGCTAGTGAGGGACGGGGAACACCAGGGTGGCCTAGCGGTACCACCAGCGCAGCAGGGCGAGGCCATGGTGCCGCCCCTGGTACCAGGTGAGGGGGGGGGGGGGGCGTGCGCTCGCCCTCGCCCCCGGCCTCGTCCTCGTCCACGTCCTCTCAGTCCACGTGCCATAGGCAAAAAAGACTGGCGGCAGTTGGCAAGGGGGCCAGGGCACGTTGAAGCAGGGCCGGGGCTGCGGTTGGAGGGGGGGGGGGGGGGGCTTCGTGGGGCCCATCCCAGCCAGTCCCCGGTGAGCCGGCGAGCCCTGTCGGCCCGGCCCGTGGTCACCGTCCGTTTTGGCGGGGGGGGGGGGGGGGGTTATGCCCCGGACACGTCCCCGGCTGCGCCCAGCGCAAGGGACAGCCGCAGCGCCGCGGCGGCTTGGTCCCATGCCGTCCCGCGACCGCCCCACGCCAGAGTGGGGGCCCCGCCACCGCCCGTGCGGAGCCCACCCGCCAGGAGGGGCCAAGAGCCATCACCTCGCCGCGGGGCGCCCTCATGGGCTGTGGGCGTATACACACCCTCCTGCCGCATTGAGGGTCCGGGCTCCGGGCCCATCCTGGGGGGGAACCCACCGGTGCTGAGCCCGCCGCCACCACCACCACCGCTAGCCTGGGTGCAGCCGGGATGGAGTCCAAAAGGGGGGGGGGGGGTCGGTCCGGGGCGCCGTGGCTGGCGCCTCCGTTGGTCTGGGTGCTGGCACGAGTGGGCGTGGGTTCGACCCCGCTTCCGCCCTCGGCCTATGCCCATCCCACCCCATGGCTCACCGGTTAGGCGGATCTCGCTGCCTGCCCGCCCCACGGTCACCGCCTCCGTCGGGCCGGACGTCCGGGTCGGCAAGCTTGGGCGCAGGCGCGCCGCCACCTTCAGCCGCTGCGCTCCCCGCCCCCCTTGCTCCCCGGTTAGGCGGTGCACGTGTCCTATGAGCCCGATAGACGCTTCCGCTCCCCGGGGGGGGGGGGGGATGCCTGGCCGCCGTCCCGGTCAGTCCCGGTGCGAGGGGGAGCCGTAATGCCGCGGCGGCTCTGCCCCATGCCATACTGCCACCTCCCCACTCCGGCGTGGGGCCCCTTGCCACCGCCTGGGCGGATTCCCTCCCCCGGAAGGGGACCCAGGGCCATCACCTCGTCCCGGGGCGCCCTCGTGGGCTGTGGGCGTATAGACACCCTCCTGCCGGGCTGGGGGTCCGGTCCCTGGGGCCTCCCTAGGGGGGGGTGGTCGCCGGGGTGGAACCGCTGCCGTACCCATCGTCACCGGCACCGGGCGTGTCTGGTAGGGCACAAGGGAGCGTAGTCGTGTCGCCGCCCCCCCCCCCCCGTAGTTTACCACACAGACCCTGATCAGCCAGCATGGGCAGGCCACCGCATGCAGGCACAGGGTCTTGAGGAGGAGGGCTAAGATCATTAAAGAATGCCTTCGTCCTCCTCGCCCACGTCGACCACGGCCGACTCCGCGTTGGCCATGGCCAGATCCCCCGTGTGGTCCGCGGCCTCCCGGGCCGCTTCCGGCCGCTGCTGGTCCCCCGGATCCCTCTGGGCGCGTCATCCGGGCCCTAGGGCCCAAGGGCTGGTAGCGCCCCTGGCGGGAGCTGCGGGTGGTCCGCTCCAAGACGCGGTCAGGGAGGCGGTTGTCGGGTGCGCCCAGCCAGGCACCCTGCCAGTCCTCAGGCACCCCCTCCAGCTCAAGGTCAAAGACCGGCCGGTCGAGGGTGCTGTGGGCCAGCTGGGTGCAGCGGTGGACGCAGATGGGCACCTCCGGCCCAAATGCCTTCTGGGCGTAGTGCCGGAGCTACGCATACTCGTCCACCGCCAGGCCCAGCTGCGCCGGGTAGGCCCGGCCCCGCACAGAAGTGGTCTGCGCCGGGGCCGGAGCGCCCGGCAGACCGGGGATGTGCGCAACCACCTTGGGGTCCGTCGGCTTGGCCCCCCAAGTGCGGACCCCCACGTTGCCGGGGGCATTCCCGTCCACTAGTCCGGCGAACATCGAAAGGAGCTCCTGGTCGTTGGCGAGGGTCTTCCAGGCTTCCGGGGAGGGCCCGCGCGCTCCGGCCGCTGCTTGTACCACAGCACGAACGCGGGATGCTGGCAGGCAGCGCCCGTCACTATCCACGGCCGGAAGTGGAGTCCCCGGGCCTTGCCGCTGGCACGCATCACCAGCGGCGCCACCGACGACGGGAGATCCGCCGAGACCTCGAACTTCGATCCCCTGACCGCTACCTGCATGGGCGGGTGTGGGGCAAGGCCGCCCCCATGAGCGGCTTGAGATGTGGCCAAGCGTGGTCCATGCCAAAGGACCCCACGTGGAGCCGGCGTATGTCGGCATCCACCAGGACCGCCGGGTTGAGAACGCAGACGACCCGGACTGTGGACGGCAGGGGGTCAAGCGGCGCTGGATCTATGTCCGGGAGCTTGGCCACCTCCCGCTCGTTGTCTTCCGGGAGGCGCTCCCAGACAAGCTGCAGGATATGCCCCGGCGGTGCGGGGTCCACCACCTCTGGGTCGGCCGTCTCCCAGGGTTGGCGCTCGGTCAGCACCACGCCCTGCAGGGCCGTGCCCGGAACCGCCAGGCTGGTCTTCAGTCGGCGGAGAGTCTGCGGCAGGGCCGCCACTGTGGGGGCCGCCTTGCTGCCCCCTTGGACGTGCACCAGCGCCGTGACTCGCTGGACGTTGTCATGCGCTGTGAGGGCGGCCGTTGCCGCGAGGTGGGCCTCGTGGGCCGTGCGGCCCACCAAGGCCACGCATCGTAGGGCCCTCTCTTGGAAGGGCTGTTTCCACTCTGCCGCGTGTCTCCCCATTGTGATTTGGGCGATGCCCCACTCCCGGATCGTGTCCCGGGACTCGCCGTGGTAGAGGCGGAGCAGTTGCACCGCCGTCGTCGAAGGGAGCAGGCTCCAGAGGGCTGCTGCCGTGGGCTGTACTAGCGGGAGCGCCGCCTTGGTGCGGCCGGCGGCCGCCACCACCCGCACCGCGCCCGGCCAGGACCCCCGCGCAGCGGACCGCGTCTCCGAGGCATAGGTCGAGCGACCGGGGCAGGCCTGCTAAGGGGGCGGGGGGGGGCCTCCGTGATGCCCCCCACTCCCCGGAGGGTGATGTTGCCCCAGGCTGTTTTGATGTCCTCCTGCGGCGAGAAGGGCTGCGAGGAGGCGAAGGGGTGGACGGGGAGATGCCTCGATCGTCAGAGGCACCCGTCTCCATGTTCCAGGCTCCGCTGGCCCGAGGCGGTGCCAGTCCACACCTGGGACTGGAGGGCATGGGCGGGAACCCTGGGGCGCCGCTGCCGCTTGCTCCACATGGGCGTTCTTGGAACGCTGGCTGTGGCTTTGCCCCGCGAGCTTCCAGGTATAGCTGCCAGGTAGCGGCTGCCTTGGACGCGGAGGCAGCCGCCTTGCCGGTCGATGCTTCTGCGGGGGTCGTCGCGGCCTTGGCCTTTGCCGCCGCGGTTGTCGATGCAGCCACGGCCGCTGCGGGTTAGCGAGGCCGCGCGGTGGCTGGCTCGCCCCGCGACTCCGCCAGCTCACAGCGGAGGGTGTTGATCACGCCCTCGAGGGACGCAATGTAGCGCTGGAGCGAGGCGATCATCGCCTCCTCCGAAGTGGGGGGGGGGGGGGGGCTGGGCAAGTCCACCGCCCCCTTCGCCCCCCCTGGAACGGTAGCGGCTGCGCGCCGCCCCGTTGTCGATGGTCACGGGCGCTGCACCCGCAACAAATGGAGCTAGCGCCGCGCCAATGGTTGTAGGGACCGCGGGGCGCTGTGGGAGGGTGGCCAATTGGGTGGCCACCCCCGCTTGGTCACCCGTCATGTGCAGGGCGCGAGGGCGGAGGCGAGGGAAGACGGGGATCCGTCAAACGAAAATGCAAGGAAGTTGTGGCTCCGCTGGCCAGCCTCACCACGTGCAGGTACACAAGGAGAGGCCGGAAAAACAGGCAAACAAGGTATTTCGCTATTACCTTCCATAGGCCTCTGTACAGAGGTCAAGGGGGGGAAGGGCCGACCTCAGAGTCCTGCGCCCCTCCCCCCGGGATGATTACCCCCCGCCCATAGTGCACGCCGGAACAGAGGGACGAGTCGGTCAAGACTGAGCTCGCCGTCCCGTGCGCCAGGTAAAGCATGGACATAACCGCCTGGGACGCCGGCGGTGCGGCTTCGGGCGCCCCAGGGGGGTGATTCTTCGGGGGGGGGGGGGGGGGGGGCTCCCGCACTGGCAGCCCCATAGAAAGCATAGTGGCGTGGTGGCCTTGGCGCAAGGGCCCCGGTCGCCCCGGGCCCTGCGCGCTGCGCGTTGTGCACTGTGTGGTGTCGCGTATTGTGCACCGTGTGCTGTGCTCTGCGCTTCTGGGTGCTGTGCACTGTGTGCGGTGCTCTGTCGCGCACTGTGCGCTGCCGTCGGTGCAGTGCCTGTTGCGCCCTGTTGTGCACTGTGGGCCTGCGCCTGTGGTGCACTGTGTGCCGTGCTCTGTGCTGGTAGTGCACATTGTCGTGGTGTTGTCAGCTGTGCGCTACGCACTGCGCTGTTGGTGTACCCTACTGCTATGCGCTGTCTGCCATGGCATGTGCCTCTGCACCCACCCTTGCATGTCCTGCCCGCTATGCCAGCCCTGCCCGCCCTATGGGGCGGGGAGGGGGGGTACAAGGTCGCAATGGGAGCGGGGTCACTTGTCCCCATGTACGAGCAGCGCAGCTGAAAGGCTACAAAAGACGTCCTACAGCGCCCGGGCGGATGTCCCTTGTGGGAAGACGGGGGGGTTTATTTGTTGCTGCCGGTCGCGGCAGGCTCGGTCTACGAACACGTCGGGGCGCGGTCACCACGTCGCGGTCGGGCGAGCGCGCCAGCCGGGCCAGCCGCCGCGGCTCCGTGCTTCGGGTGTGCTTTGGCGCCGGCAGCCGCTGTGGACGCCAGTCTGGCCCGCCCCAGCCATGCCGAGAGCGCGTTGCTCTCGACTCGCGGGCCGCCAGTGCCTACCAGTCGGGGCCCTGGGCCCCTGGGAGGGGGGCCAGCCCTGCTCCCTACGCTTGGCGGCTGCGGCGGGAGCACGCCACGGGGGTCGCCCGGGCAGAACAGCAGCGCCCGTGGTGAGGGCAGAGGGTTGGTGGGCGCCCGGTGTGCGCAACATGGCCCGCCCTCTTCCGCCGCAGCCTGCAGCTGGGCTTGAGAATCAGCCGGTGCTGCATCGCGGGGCAGGAAGGACACAGGGCGCCGGGATCGCCCCCCCCCCCCTGCACCCCCAGCCGGGGAAATAGGTCATGAGGAAGCGTGTCGCCCCCCCTGGCCGGATGCGGGCCAGCGTGCACAAGCGGCGCACCCACGCTTCCTGCAAATGCAGGGCCAAGCCTTGCAGCTACAGCGCCATGTCCAGCATGGCCGCGAAGAACGGCCGCGCCCGGATTCGCGGACACAAGCGACTCCAAGCGGAACGAGCGCCCTGTAGCGGTCACTGCGAGTTCCCTGCGGCATGCGCCCAGCCGCCATGTAGCGCTGCAACAGCGGCGCCGCCTGCCACAAGACTTGCGCGCTCGCCAAGCAGGAGGCACTTCCCCCGCAACCGAGAAACCGATGGTGGGGGGACGCCGGCAGGGCCCCGCCCTGGAAAGTCTTGTAGTCCAGGGCCAACACTACCTAGGTGACCACCCCTTAGCCGTCCGGCCAATGGGGGCCGCTACCCAGGGGACCAGATCCTGGGCAAACGTCGGCTCCCACGGCCACCCCGGCGGGATGCCTAGGCGGATTCGCATTGCCGGCACCGCGGGCACTGGCGGCATGGCACCGCGGCAGCTGGACGAGTTGCTGTACAGGCTGTATGGGATGTACCTCGTGGTGCTCGCGGCCAGACTCGCCTACACCAGCTTGGGGAAGCAGGGGCATGGTGAGGCCCTCTTCCTGCGGCACCCCGCGCCGGGCGGCGCGGGGGGATACCCGTGGTAGGCGGCCAGCCTGTCCGAGGGCCTGTTGCAACCGTTCAGCTGTCTGCAAGAGCCGGGCGCGCCACCCTGCTCTGACGGTCTCCCACGACGGGCAGTGCCAGAGCACATGCGCTTCATCCTCGTGCTGTGAACCGCACCCGGCACAGCTCAACGTGGCCCGCATGTTGTGCCCGCGCATCCGGGCCGGCGTCCAAGGCGCCCCTGAACGCAAGCCCCGGAGGAGAGAGGCCAACTCTGTGGACGCCACGCGAAGTGCCGCGCATCAGGCCTCCCCGTGGGCCCCGTCCCCCCACCCGTCATAGGTTGCTGGACGGCGGGCCTCCAACGTGCGCATGGCATGACGATGCAGACTGTCCCGCACCGTATGCTGGATCTGCCGCATGGGCTCCTGCACCATGCGGGTGCAGCGGCTCTGTCTGGCCCGGCACTGCCCATGAGCACCAGCCCTCCAGTGGCTGCCAACCCAGTAGGCGGACCACCTGCAAAGCGCGCCTAAAAGGCCCTATTGTCGGGGGCAGGCAGCCGCTCTCCCAGATGGTATGCACTAGGACTTGCATTGGTCCTGGGGTGAGCGCAATCCGTGTCATCCAAAGCACCCGCTCGTAGCGGGTTTGCATCACCGGGTGCCCTGCGTGACAACCACCAAGACCACTTCCTTTGGGCGGGAGAGCGTGGTTGCCCCCCATACCGCCCGTAGGACCATGGTCGCAAAGGCCGGAGGTCCCGGTCCGTCACCGGGCCACCCCATGCAGCGCCAGCGGCCTAACCAAGGTGCCGACCGCGCGAACCCGCCGCTGAAAAGCAGGTAGGTGCGGGCGACGTCACAACACGCTGCGAGCGGCTCCCAAGCGTCGCGCCATCACCGGCCCCGTGCTGCGGGAGCTGCCCACAGCTACGACCACCCCCAGCTGGCGGAAACAGTCAGCCGCCGGTAAGGGAACCTCGCGTAGCAGCAGCGCCTGTGGTCACCCCTCCCCCTGCGACCAAGAACATGACTTGTCCACGTGGACGTCCTACCCCGTTAGGGTGAGCCAGGCCTCCGTCGTGGGGGCGGTCCGCTTAGGGCCGCCGTCCCCGGCGCCACCGCCTGGGTGCCGTCGGCATAGCCCGACGCCCCCAGGGCCCCCGCAGCTCTGACTCCTCGGCGGGGTCCTTGCCTTGGCTGGCTTCATGCGACTCACGGCCGGCCTTTGCTGCCGCCGGAACCGGCGGCAGGGCCACTATGGCCACGCACACCTGCTCCCGAAGGGCATCCATCTCCCACTTCCAGATCGTGGTGAGGACATTCACCAAGATGACGGAGAAGGGATAGCCTTGAATGGTGCCGTTGGTGGCCCGCCACCACGCCCCCAAGGACCCGGCCACCTTGAAGGCCTGGTGGGCGTGCTTGTACATGGCCCCCAGGGCCCTTGCTACCCCGGGGTTCATGCCAAACTCCAACGCCAGGGACAGGACGACGGCCACTTAACGTAATTGATGCTCATCCCCGCCACCGCATGCCGCTTTAGGCGGCACAGCTTCAGGAGAAGCTGGGCCACAACGATCCAGGGCATCCAGGGCGCTCTGCGCGGGGCGGAAACCAAAGGCACACGGGCGCTCCCAGAGCTCTTGCCAGCGGATGGCCTCTTCCAACCTCATCCCCGCCCAAAGGCGGTAGATCATGGAGAGGACCGTGAGGGGCCGCGTATTCAGCGGCATTGGTGGGCCCTCTTTGGGAATAAGGAGCGGCCAGTCGGGGGTCCTCAAATCATGGGCACCCACCTCACGTGATGCCCATACCAGAGGAGAAACTCTAACGGGTCCAGACCCGCCGCTTGCGCATACTTGCGGTTGATGGTGCGCCAGGCATCCTGCAACAGGGAGTCCATCTCCCGCAGATTTGCTGTCGGGGTGCCTTTGGGCCGGACCAGGAAGGTCATTGGCGGGGAGAAGCTATCGCCCTTCAGCCACTTATAGACCGCGCCCTGCTTGCGGGTCCAAGCCTGGTTGAGCCAGTCCCTCGGAGTGCAGGCAGTCTTTGCCCCCCCCGTTGCCGCTCTGTGCGGATGCAGGTCTGCAAAATTGCGCGCAAACCTCGTAGCTTTGCCACCGCGGCATCCGGTGCGGCGGGTCTTGCACTCGTAGGCTGGCCTACCCGTCCCCGGGCGCATGCACGCGGTGTAACCGCCGCTGCAGCGCGTAACAGGCCTCCATGACCAGCCGCGGTGCTGCCCCCCGCTTCGGGTGGAGTAAGCAGCCAGGGACCTGGACCGCTTTTGGTCAACGCGGACCTCGGTGGCGGAGGAGACGCTGCTGGCGCTCTCAGTCCCAAGGCTCTAGCCGGGCGCGGAAATTCCCGTGGCTCCCCCGCACTACAGGAGGGGCAGAGGCACAATGCGGCTTCTAAAGCGGATGCGGCTGTGTCCCCGCTAGTGCCGCACGACGGGCGATCCGTTGGCCTGTCCAAAGGCATGCTTGCAGGCAGCTGGGGTCACTACGGACACTTCTCGGCTGATTGCAGCGCCCAACGTGCCCACGGGGCCCTGGGGGGTCTAGGAGGCCCTGAATCATAGGGACGCGTTCCTCCTGTGGCATGGGCGGTATGACCACTCGGGGCAGCTTAGCTAAAACCAGAACCAAACACGCAAACAGGAGGCAAAACACACACGTCTCTTGCAGTACATCTCGTCAGTGTGCCGCCTCCTCGTGTGCAGTCACAAAAGCCCGGTTTGGGCAATAGAAGTCGCAAATAGCGTCATTGGGTGGGACGGGCGGGCTGTTGGCAACAAGCAAAAATGCTCGACAAGTACAAAGGCTCACGGCACACACGCACGCACACACACACACCACCCGACGAGCTAAACCAGAGCTCAGGCACGGCTGAGCTAAGATTTAGCTAAAACGAGAAGCAAACACGCAAACAGGAGGCAAAACACGCACGTCTCTTGCAGTACGTCTCGTCAGTGTGCCGCCTCCTCGTGGGTCTCGTTCATGCCAAACTGCTGCATAATCCCCGCCCCCCTGCTCAACAACCGGTGCAGCCCTGAGACCGTGTTGAGCCATTGCTCAACGCACGTCACGCCCGCGAAGCAACGGTCGCCCAAGACACAGAGGGTCCTGTACACACCGGCACGTCTCGTCAGGCGTCAGACGTCAGGCAGCATACGCCCGCAGACCAAGCCTAAGAGAGCGTGGACCCCGACCCCATGCCACTGCCAACGAGGAAGCGGCGAATGCACAGCGAAGGTCGGGTACCACCGCCCGGGCGCAAAGCAGCCCGGTCAGCCCAGGGCAGTCCCCAGAGTCCCGCACCAAACCCAAAATCAGTGGGCCAGCGCTCACCACAACACCAAGCCTAACAAAGCATGGACCCCGAACCCACAGCAATGTGGAAGTGGCGTAGGCCAAAAGACCTTTGCTCGGCGCACAGCCACGCAGACGGCCTCCAACATCAGCGCAGGGCAGAGCCACCACTACAGACAATTGCCCGGAGGGCCCCCGCCTGCTCATACTGGATCTGCCATCGCAGAGAGAAAACGTCCCACGCACGACAATTACAACACCGGCGCGGCCATGGAACCAAAACCGTCGGCAAAAGCGTAGGCACCGCCCGGGCGCAAAGCAGCCCGGCCACCCCAGGGCAGCACTCAGCGACCCGCAACAGACCCAAAAGCAATGGGCCAGCGCTCACCACCACACCAGCTCCCGAAGTTAGGCTTATCCCCCGCAAAAAAACTACACCAACGGTCTGAAGTGGCCTGCTGGTCTCACCACCAAGGGGTAAGACCCCTGCACGCACAGATACGGCACGGGGGTGCGACGACCTCCGTTCCAGTCCGTCAGAGACACAACCACCCTCTGCCCCCCCCCCTTTCCCAGCCACTACGCCCCACATCCCCCCGCAAGTGTGTCTGCCCCCGGGCCTCACCCTGGGGTCCCCGACCGTGGTGGTGTGTTTTTTCGCCCGCCCCCGAACCCTCTTGGCGAGATCCATGGCCGCGGCACCCAGAAAGTCTTCCCTGTCCCCGGGATCGTCAGGCACGCCATATTCGACGTACAGCCGCACCCCATTCCGGAGGAGCACCCGGTGACAGGCCCTTTGACCCACCAAGCCACCCAACTTCTCCCGCAGCGTGGCGCGTCGTCGCGCCGCGCGCAACTGAACGGCCTCCTCCGAACGCTTGCGCGAGCGGCTCTTGCCTCGCCTCCTCTTGCCGCTGCGCGCATGGCGATTACGGCGGCGCCGGGTCATGATCACATGGACCAAGAAAACCACAGCTACAAGCAGGCGCCGACACCATACAACATCACGTCATCGCACCCACCGACTCCTCCAAGCGGTACTGCAAAAAGACCTCGTGGAACTCTGCCCCCCCCCTCACAACCCCCCGGGGGCCACAGGCCCGCTCTCCACGACTGCGGCAGCACAAAGGGTCCCATAGGCACCCCCAGGGTCCACAAAAAAACTGTTCGCCTATCGGGGAAGGCCCAGAGATCCCCCACCCTGCGCGTCGCCATCTGGCGCGCCAAACCCAGATCCCCATTGAAGTTGTCACACAATCTACTGATAGGATCAGCGGGATTATGGGAACCACGTACCCAGTGCATGTAAACTGTGAAGCCCGGGCACGAAGCCCACAGGTAGCGGAAACGCTTCAAAACCGACTGTTGGAACTTACGCCCCACCTTAGCTTTACACCTAAAGAACCGCACCACCGCTGCCGCATTATCCCCGAACAAATGGACCTCACGGACGCCTACATTGAGTATGAGCTTCAGGCCCCAGAGCAGCGCCGCGGCCTCCGCACACTGCTGGTTGGGCGGCTGCTCCGCGGGCACAACCGATCGAGAACCCACATCCATGGAAAACAGGCCCAACCGGTACTTACCTGCGTCCATCGCCGCGTCGACGTAAATAACCAACGGCGACCGCTTTACCACTCTGGGGAGGGACACCACCGACCATTGCCGCCTGGCCATCACCCACGCCACGCACATAGACTTAAGCAAACGCACAGGGCTAAATGGCAGCCGGGGGGGCGCCCAGAGCACATGAGCCCACACCCCAGACAGATGCGGACTGTGCCCAAAACCCGGGCGACAGATCCACTGCGCCCGCCCCAAGAACTGCTGCAGCCGCTTTACCCTACGGGGCCCCACAGACAACCTCAACCAATGCGCAAACAGAGCCTCCCATGCGTTGCCAGCAGTCCGCACCTCCCCCCCCTTTAAATCAATGTCCTTCCCCAGCCACACCAGCTATGTGTATAAGGTCCGATGTCTGATGTCTGATAAGGGATGTTGTGTGTGCGGTCTGTCCACGAAGTTGTCTGATATTCTTATGTACTGGAGGTGGGTCTAGGGGTCCAATCCCCCCCCCCCCGCCATTGTCCACACCAAATTCTTCACAGGAAACCCCCCCCCCACCCATCCCCCCCCCCCACTATCGGGTGCTTTCCAGCCTCCCCCCCCCCCCCAAGGAGAAAAGGCGCCACAGAAAACACAGACCCCCCTGTTTGGAAAGCAATTGCACACCTGTTGTTGACAGTAGTGTATGTGACAACTTCAATTTGATTCTGATTTTGGTTGTTTGAGCCGACAATTTGTTTGTGTACTTTGGGGAAGGGGAAAGGGGAAAGAGGAAAGGAAAAAGGGGAAAGGGGAAAGGAGAAAGGGGAAAGGGGAAAGGGGAAAGGGGAAAGAGGAAAATGTGGGACCAGGAAAACTGGGAAAATTGAACGACCACCACACAAAAAAGCCAAATGGGAAACATCTCAGGGGATTGCATCATGACCATTGCAATCAGCATCAGTTAAATTCAGATCCACAAATAAAATGGTAGTGGTAATGCCACGGAACATCAAATCAAATGTGCAAACAGGGAAAATGTGAAAAATCTTCGAAGACGGCACACAACAACAAAAGGGCACATGCAAATACGTGGGCATCCTCTCATTCATCGATGAGTCCATCCATGTCATCCACTGGCTGCGAGCAACTGGGCTGGGAGCTGCTTGGTGGTGCCGCAGAACGGGTGACACGGTCCGTGTCCGGCACAAAGGCATCCCATTCTTCCAATAATGGCAACGCATGCTGCGTAGCAAGGTCCCGCAATTCCCGCCGATCGCTGTTACCTGCCACCTTCACACCAAGCACATCCAGACAGTTCAACGGCGCCCCCTTTGACCGATCACGCAGCCTGCCATTCTGCGTGGCCATCACCAATTTCGCCTGCATCCTGGCCACACCACACCTCTTATTTGGCTTCCGTGGTGTGGCCAATTCGTCTGCACTATTGTTCTCCCCCTCATCACAGACATCATCTACAACATTCACCACCACGTTCCCACAAGCACGCGGACTTGCGCAAAAGCATGCATGGCACACCAGACATGTATTGCACCAGATGCGAACCTCCTTCTTGCATGTGGCACCCTCCATACCTCTGCGAAAAGTGATGAAGTCATGGTTGCCAGCATGCGAGTCAGGGGTCCTCAGGTGCAACAATGCTGACCACATCTGCCTGGTGCCGTTCTGTACCCTTTCCTGAGGGTGCCGTTGAGCTCAGTGGTGTACTTGGCCCTCCAAAGAAGGGCAGGCTGTCACCATCATCGGCCACTGCTTCATTACCTTGCAGACATTGAAGCATTGCAGCCTCCACAGATTCTCTGTCCCCTACCTTCTTTGAAAACCTCTGTCTTGGGCGCAGATCGAAGCGTGCATGGGCAGCCAGGTGGCGTGCCACTGCAACGCCTTGTCCCTTTGCCCATTGTTGTAAGGGGGGCAAGTTGGAATGCAATGCCATGCACATGCTCAGGACATGTGTCACCACAGTGTCATGCATACTACTGCAGAACCTCCCACGCAAAGAGATGGCACGCTCTACTGCAGCTTCAGCGGGGCAATATGTTCGCAATAATGCGAGAACGCGCCACACATTCCCCCACGGTGCATGTGCCCTTTCAGGTGCCAATGCCTCCCACATCTTGGACATTTGCACAGTTGCAAAGTGCTGCACCATGTGCTCCTTAAGGCCTTCCCACTCTACCAAGGCACGGTCACAGTTCACATTGGCTGCACCCAACTCTTCTTGGTGTGAAGTCATGAACTGACGCAACTGCTCCACCCCATATGCAGCACGCTCATTGACCGGGAGGGCAACGAAACGGCCATGGTCCAACAATACTGCGCACTCCAACAGCCCCCTGGGGTCAATGGTTGCCTGCCCCTCCTTGATGCCTGCAAGCAACACATCGGTCACTGCACGCGCCTGAACGCCTGGAAAAGGAGGGGTTGTTGCACACTTCTGCCCACCTGAATCAAACTGGACCAACTGCACACCACGCCACGCACCAGTTGCAGTCTGCTCCTTGAATTGCAACCACCCTGGACCCTCCTCGCGAGCCACCCTCTGCAACCGGGCTTCTAGCATACCTGTTGCAGTGGCTAAGTGTGCACCAGTGGGCGCACGTAGTTGTGCCACACTGTTAAAACACCGCATGCCATGCAGGATGTCCCCGTAGACCACCCCCCATGCAAGCAAACTGGCATCATGGCAGTCCTCCCACACATCCTCCTCCTTGGTAGAATGCTGCACCTTGGAATCCAAGTGTCGTGCCACCCAAGGGACATTGGCCAAAAAAGCAGTGTTGCGCCGTGCATGCGCCTGTGACCACCTGATGCGATGACTTGTGGGGATGAGCTGCAAGCCACTACGTTTATCCTGCACATGCCTTTGCACACACTTTTGCAACTCCTTCCACTGCCGTGCCCCATTGTACAAGCCTCGTTGCCGATTGGCGGCCGCCAAGTAATCAACATGGGTTGGGCCAGCAGCCTCCAATGCAAGACCCAACTTGCGCTGCAACACATGGCACGGCTCACCCAAGGGTGTCATCAACACTAACCACTTCCCAATCAAGGCGAACACATTGCTCTCAATGTGTGAGACATCAACAACCTGCCGCGCACTGGCACCTCGCACACCAAGGTTAGAAGCCCCGTCCACTGCAAAGATCACTACCCTCTTTGCCCACCAATCACGGTCAGGAATCCAGGACATCAGGACGCATTCTAGCTGCGTTGCAACCTCATGCGCATCACCACAGGCCACATCCACCACACCAAGGAACACCTCACACATGCCCCCAGGGCCAGTCCCCGGGAAAATAAGCAGAATGGCGTACTCATTGATGCGATGCCTCTGCCTATCCGAGCCGTCAAGCAACACTGCAATGAACGTTGCCAGGAATAGGGCGTGCGTTACCTCATCCTGCATGGCATCATGCATTGCGGCAATAGCCTTCTCAACTATCCACCGCCGTGATGCTTGGTGCCCAGGGGCGGATGTCAGAGAACAGTGCAGAAGGATGCGCTCACTTATAGCACGGATGGAAGTGCACATGCGTAACCCTATATACACCTCAACCAACCGTGACAGAATGGCTGCCTCAGCATCCGACACTGCCACACCAATGTCCATGGCTTCCCCCCTGACGAACACAACGTTCCCTCCCACCACGTCAGCTGTGGCACCAGCAGTGGGGCACAATGCGCGATACCGCTCTGCACAATGCAGCTTGAAACTGTGCTCGGCCAATCGGTGGTGGTGCCCTGGCCTATGCAGATTCTTTCGGTTTGATGTTGTGCCACGTGATAACCCCAAGTGGCTTTCCAACACCTCCTTCCGCCACGTTTTTGGGCCGGAGGTCTTCATGCGCACCCCTACAGCATATGTTCCCAATACCAAGGCTTCACTTTTCTTAGGGGGACGCGCCACCCCAGGAATGCCACACACGTTTGCCCACGCACAACACACACACTCAACACGCCCACTTGTCGTGAACTGATACTGCCAATGAGCGGCTACAAACATTTGTAGTGTCTTTGGACC
This sequence comes from Eutreptiella sp. 'Long Island Sound 2002', assembly GCA_964036045.1. NCBI lineage: Eukaryota > Euglenozoa > Euglenophyceae > Eutreptiales > Eutreptiaceae > Eutreptiella > Eutreptiella sp. 'Long Island Sound 2002'. The sequence continues at coordinate 23,503,468 of OZ038402.1, forward strand.
ACTGTCCAGTTGCATGGGAGTGGCCTGCATCAACACGCACAATGCGTCCTTCCCCGATGCGGCCAATGCAACAGACCTCAACCTGTGTTGCTCGACTGATTGTGCCACTGAGGATTGTGACATGCCATGCTCTGCATGCCGCGCATCCCACTCTTTTGCATGCCGTGCTCTCAGTTGCATCTGGTGTGCTTCAACACGCACTCTCAGATGCCTTGCCACTCGCACCTTGCGCTTCTGCAGCAACTGTGCCACTGCCTCAACAAATTCTGAGGACGTCCGTAGCGGCGCCGAGGCAGCCACACACATCTCATTAGGCATGCTCTGGGCATGCGTACTCATGTCCCCTACCCTTGAAGCACTCTGTGTTGCAGTTGGGGAAGGGGGGGGTGCGCCTTGTGCCAGCGCCGTGGCTGGCACAGAGGCGTCCATAGGCACGCTCTAGGCATGCATAGGCCTGTTCCTGATGTACCCAACCCTTGATGCACCCCGTGTTGAAGGAGGGGTGGGGGGGGACGCACCTGGTGCCAGCGCCGTGGCTGGCACCGAGGTGTCAGTAGGTACGCTCCGGGCATCCCGTGTCTGACCAGGGGCCGGCGGTCCTGTCCGTTGGGAGGCACGCTGCGACATGTCTGGTACAACCAAATCTGTCTGTTTCCGCTTGTATAGCAGAAACGTCGCCTTTCGCGGGTCGGGGGAGGGGGGGGGTTCATGGCCTTCACCGTGGTGTCGTTACATAACCACCACCTGTCGTTGAAAACGACATGCACCACAAAGTGACCCTCCTCCCTCGTCGCTCCAATGTGCAACACCATGGCATGCAAGGACCATTGCCACCCCAGGCAATCGAGAAACTCATGGTCTACAACCAACTTGTACTCCTGCTGGTTGTGGACATGTAACCCCACGACCTCGTTGTACACCACCGATGTATACATTGGTGCCTCCCTCAGGTCACCCCCACACGGACATGGGGGGGGGGGGGGGTTGTCAGGTAACCCAACCGGTCTCCCCTTCATTCCCTCCTTCACACGCTGTCGCACACTCTGCCCCTGGTTCGTCACATGCAATATCTGCGCTGGCATGGCTGTCTCCCCCCCCTCCCGCAGAACCTTCACCCCACAGGCACCACAGTATTGCCGCTCGTACGACAAACAACATGACAGAGCAACCACCCCAGCGGCCGTGAGCTTGGGCACCATGTACTTCCAACACTCGGGCATCTCTGCCTGCCGCATCCATTGGAATTTTGGTGCAGGGGCTTTGCACTTGCATCGCCCGCTGCATCGGCACACCGTCTCACACATGGCATCCTCCATTGCCAGCCTCTCAGCAATGTCCTGTGGATTGTATGCACCACCTCCTCCATGTGCCACAACACCGTGCCACAATGGTCCCCAGACACCCTCCTCGTCCAGGCATCCTGCGTGCTGTCCTTCATGTCCACCCGACGCCACCAACAGACACTGCAGCGTGGTACCCAACCAACACCAGTTGTACCCATGTGGATTCTCCATTCCCCATGGTCGCCGCGGTGCTCCACCAAGTGGCCCAGTATGCACCTGCATGTAAGCGGAATGCGGTCTCATTGAGGAATGCACGGTCCCGCGGCGGGAGTGTCCACCAGTCACCACGGGAGTACAACACCACCAACCTCCTCTCCCCGTGCCAAGAACAAGTGCCATGCCATGCACCCGTACGTACGAGAACCGGTTGCTGGCATACATCGTACGTGGCGCCAACCCGTGTAACACCATCCAAGCATTCCATACTACATCTCCGTCCACCCCGACCATTACATACACCACCTACCTCCACCCATATGTGTCCCCGTGTGTGCTGCCCGGTGGAAAACACTGCCGACCAAGGGGACGCGTCATGCACATGCTGATGCGGTTTTGTGAGCACATTGCAAGACAATTGCATGGTGGTCCATGTGAACCAATCAGGCAACATCTGCCTTGCCATCTTGTTCACCAGGGTCACCAGTGGCTTGTAGTTGCGTGTCCGTTGCACTAGACGAGTGCGGTGGCAGTCTGTTGCATTGGTGTGGCCCTTCATACCGCCAACCCCTAGTTGCAAATGCCACGCTCTAACCCCCCCAACCGGCCCACGCTTGTATGCCAAGATGCCCATCATCCCGTGCAACGTGCAAAAGGGGGCTACCTTGCAGCGAATGGTCAAAGACTGCACCCCGGAAATGACCACCTCCTTTGACACCATCTCGTTCCGCCTCGGCAATAACCACCACCGTCGCCCGGTGGCACTGCTCCTCCATATCCCCACAGTCACGGTAGTGCAGCGGATGCTCCCGTCCAGGCACCCAAACAGTAGCGGATGTCAACGCGCCGTCGATCCCAAACCCTGACGTCACAATGCTGTACCTGTCTGATCGCAGCAACACCACACTACCGTCCACATGCTTCGCCAAGGCAGCAAAGTGGTCAGCCATTCCCCCTTGGGGCCGGCCACGCCATGTGTCCTTCTCAAGATCCCGGTTCACAGATAGTGTAGACTCTTGAATTGAAAGCCCACACATGTCGCGAAACACGGCGATGGGCCTTGCCCGCAGCGATGCGCCGTCCAACGGGGTGTTGCTAGTGATAGCATGCAGGCTTTGGGCCACGGCATAGTAGAAACATGCCCCGGCAACGTATTGGTCCGGAAGAATGCGAAGCTTCAAGGACCTCGCCGTTGGTAGGACTCTGCCAACCTCGGCCTTGCTGGGCTTTTTGTCCACGTGGTCCAATGCCATAGCATCTGGATCTATCGGCGTTGTCTTTGTGCCTTGCTCTTTCTTGCCACGTTTCACGGCAGCCCCATTACTTGGTGGGGGAACCCCTGGGCGCTTCTTGCTCCGTGGGCTCTGATCCACAGAACTGGGGTGTTCAACCGGGGTGGTCGCTGACTCTGCACTGGACTGACTGCAAGCCCTCACTGTCGCCAATGAACTATGGTGTTCAACCGGGGTGTACCCTGAATCCGCACTAGACTGACTGCAGGCCTTCAGTGTCGCCACAGTGCCTGTGCTAGACGGACTGCAGTGCACAGCAGCTGGCTCATTGGGTTTCTGTGCAAGTGGTACAGGAGACTCCTCCAAGGAACTCGCCACCCCTCCATCACTAGCCGCCGGTGTCAGACACACAGGGTGGGGGGCCGGGGAGTGTGGCGTGAGAAGCCCTGCAGGGTCCATTACGTATGCAATGGAAGGTGACTCATCGGCGGGGGAGACCTGGGACCTGGGGTCCGGTGTTCCACGTCCAACACATGCCGCGGAGTCCTTCGCACCACCTGGGGGGGGGGGGGGGGCAGGTGGACTTAACACCTCACCAGGGCTATCCACCCTATGTGCACCTGCCGGGGGACCACGCCCTTGTGCCAGGTAGGACGAAGTGGGAGTCACAGACTCATCGCCTGAGGGGTCTCTTGCCATGAGCACCGCCGCTCCACCCTCCTGCGCTACAGCAGAGGACGTGGAGTCACTTGGGTCACCTCGGGGGTGCCCTTCTGGACTTAATCGTTGGGTGTATGGTCGCTGTACACCGGCCACCTCCATCTCCTCCATGAGCACCGCCGCTCCAACCTCCTGCGCTACGGCAGAGGACGTGGAGTCACTTGAGTCACCTCGGGGGTGCCCTTCTTGACTTAAAGGTTGGGTGTATGGTCGCTGTACACCGGCCGCCTCCATCTCCTCCATGGGCACCGCCGCTCCAACCCCCTGCGCTACGGCAGAGGACATGGAGGCACTTGGGTCACCTCGGGGGTGCCCTCCTGGACTTAATCGTTGGGTGGATGCTGGCTGTACACCGGCCGCCTCCATCTCCTCCACTAGTACCTGCAACATCTCAAGACCTCCATCATCCCTCCATGTCTTGTCCATAACCCGTACGGCCGCATGCAGACGACCGGGATGACTGTCTGGCACCTCTGGGCTAAAGGGGCTGCAACGCAGCAAGAGCTCGTTGCAGTCTTGCATAGGCACCCTCATGCTGTTCGCGAAGTGGCGGCCCAGCGTGTATGCTGCCACCAGGCTGTCCTCAGTCAATGGTTCTCGGCGCTGCTCTTGCAGCCCTTGGCATGCAATCGTGAGGCAGCGGGCTGCCCCATGGGCGGCTTGCAGCAACGCTTGGTCAAAGCGCTCTTGCCGTGTCTGGGTGACAGTGACACACGCACGTGGGACCGCAGCCTCAGGCAGCAACGAGTTGCGCCGACCGCTAGCGCGCGCCTTGGGGCTTGGCAACAGGTCGCTCACCAGTGGTTTGGGCCCACTTGTCGCTTGGGGCCACAGATATGGGCCAGGCGTAACATGGCGAATAGCCTTGTCATAGAAGTAACCCATGGTAAGGGTGGGATATGCCACGTCCCCAGTCCAGAACGGCCACTCGTCGACCAGAGGTAGGGCACACACCAGTTCACACCAAACGTCCCTTTGCTCTGCTGTCTTCACACTTGACGGCAACCCGGCAATAGCACCGGCCTTACGACAGCCTGGCCGGCCACTGTTCCGTTTTGCAAGCCGTTCCCACAGGTCTGTGGCAACATCCCGGTAGTGCACGAGGCTCCCCCCATCATGCATGGTGGGCTTGGCAAACCCATGCTCGGTGTACATGAACCGGCACAATGCCCTGCAACCATGCAGATTCACCACGTCAGGGTCACACGAGGCCATGCGGTCCCTCAACCGTCGCCATAGGCGCCCGGCCACCTCCGGTGTGGCCTCCCACCCCAATTGTCCTGTGGCCAGCATTAGGCCATACTTCATTCTTGCTGGCTCCAGCAAGTGCTCCGGTGGCCATTCAACAGGCCGGTCCATTGCTTGGCTCGTGCACCACGACTGTTAGTGGTTTGGGTGACCTTCCAGGCTTGCAGGGTCCACAACCGTGACCACTATGGGGCTCCCACAACTCGGGGGGGCAATCAAGGACAGGTCCTTGGTACTCAAAGTGCCAGCCGGGCTGGTCCTCAGGCTCACCGGCTGGTCCAGGAGACGCCGTTGCTGGTGGGTTTGTTGTCGGATGGGGTTCCGTCAAATATTTTGGGGGTGTAGAGCCCCCAAATATTTGACGGAACCCCATCCGTCAAATATTTTGGGGCTGTAGACCCCCAAAATATTTGACGGAACCCCTTCCGTCAACTATTTTGGGGGTGTAGACCCCCCAAATATTTGACGGATGGGGTTCCGTCAAATATTTTGGGGGTGTAGAGCCCCCAAATATTTGACGGAACCCCATCCGTCAAATATTTTGGGGCTGTAGACCCCCAAAATATTGGACGGAACCCCTTCCGTCAAATATTTTGGGGGTGTAGAGCCCCCAAATATTTGACAAAACCCCATCCGTCAAATATTTTGGGGGTGCAGAGCCCCCAAATATTTGACGGAACCCCATCCGTCAAATATTTTGGGGTTGTAGACCCCCCAAATATTTGACGGAACCTCCGTCAAATATTTTGGGGCTGTAGACCCCCAAAATATTTGACGGAACCCCTTCCGTCAAATATTTTGGGGCTGTAGACCCCCCAAAATATTTGACGGAACCCCATCCGTCAAATAGTTGGGGGCTGTAGACCCCCCAAATATTTGACGGAACCCCATCCGTCAAATATTTGGGGGCTGTAGACCCCCAAAATATTGGACGGAACCCCTTCCGTCAAATATTTTGGGGCTGTAGACCCCCCAAATATTTGACGGAACCCCATCCGTCAAATATTTGGGGGCTGTAGACCCCCCAAAATTTTTGACGGAACCCCATCCGTCAAACATTTTGGGGGTGTAGACCTCCCAAATCTTTGACGGAACCCCTTCCGTCAAATATATTGGGGCTGTAGACCCCGAAAATATTTGACGGAACCCCTTCCGTCAAATATTTTGGGGCTGTAGACCCCCCAAATATTTGACGGAACCCCTTCCGTCAAAAATTTTGGGGGTGTAGACCCCCGAAATATTCGACGGATGGGGTTCCGTCGAATATTTTGGGGGTGTAGAGCCTCCAAATATTTGACGGAACCCCATCCGTCAAATATTTGGGGCTGTAGACCCCCAAATTATTTGACGGAACCCCTTCCGTCAAATATTTTGGGGCTGCAGACCCCCCAAATATTTGACGAAACCCCTTCCGTCAAATATTTTGGGGGTGTAGACCCCCCAAATATTTGACGGATGGGGTCCCGTCAAATACTTTGGGGGTGTAGAGCCCCCAAATATTTGACGGAACCCCATCCGTCAAATACTTTGGGGCTGTAGACCCCCAAAATATTTGACGGAACCCCTGCCGTCAAATATTTTGGGGGTGTAGAGCCCCCAAATTTTTGACGGAACCTCATCCGTGAAATATTTTGGGGGTGCAGAGCCCCCAAATATTTGACGGAACCCCGTCCGTCAAATATTTTGGGGCTGTAGACCCCTCAAATATTTGACGGAACCCCATCCGTCAAATATTTTGGGGCTTTAGACCCCCAAAATATTTGACGGAACCCCTTCCGTCAAATATTTTGGGGGTGTAGAGCCCCCAAATATTTGACGGAACCCCTTCCGTCAAATATTTTGGGGGTGTAGACCCCTCAAATATTTGACGGATGGGGTTCCGTCAAATATTTGGGGGTGTAGAGCCCCCAAATAATTGACGCAACCCCATCCGTCAAATATTTTGGGGGTGTAGACACCCAAAAGATTTGACGGAACCCCTTCCGTCAAATATTTTGGGGGTGTAGAGCCCCCAAATATTTGACGGAACCGCATCCGTCAAATTGTTTGGGGGTGCAGAGCCCCCAAATATTTGACGGAACCCCATCCGTCAAATATTTTGGGGCTGTAGACACCCCAAATATTTGACGGAACCCCATCCGTCAAATATTTTGGGGCTGTAGACCCCCAAATGATTTGACGGAACCCCTTCGGTCAAATATTTTGGGGGTGTAGACACCCCAAATATTTGACGGATGGAGTTCCGTCAAATGTTTGGGGGGTGTAGAGCCCCCAAATATTTGACGGAACCCCATCCGTCAAATAGTTTGGGGCTGTAGACCCCCAAAATATTTGACGGAACCCCTTCGGTCAAATATTTTGGGGGTGTAGACACCCCAAATATTTGACGGATGGAGTTCCGTCAAATGTTTGGGGGCTGTAGACACCCCAAATATTTGACGGAACCCCATCCGTCAAATATTTTGGGGCTGTAGACCCCCAAATGATTTGACGGAACCCCTTCGGTCAAATATTTTGGGGGTGTAGACACCCCAAATATTTGACAGATGGAGTTCCGTCAAATGTTTGGGGGGTGTAGAGCCCCCAAATATTTGACGGAACCCCATCCGTCAAATATTTTGGGGCTGTAGACCCCCAAATGATTTGACGGAACCCCTTCGGTCAAATATTTTGGGGGTGTAGACACCCCAAATATTTGACGGACGGAGTTCCGTCAAATGTTTGGGGGGTGTAGAGCCCCCAAATATTTGACGGAACCCCTTCCGTCAAATATTTTGGGGGTGTAGAGCCCCCAAATATTTGACAGAACCCCATCCGTCAAATATTTTGGGGGTGCAGAGCCCCCAAATATTTGACGGAACCCCATCCGTCAAATATCTTGGGGCTGTAGTCCCCCAAAAATTTGACGGAACCCCTTCCGTCAAATGGTTTGGGGGTGTAGAGCCCCCAAATATTTGACGGAACCCCTTCCGTCAAATATTTTGGGGCTGTAGACCCCAAAAATATTTGACGGAACCCCTTCCGTCAAATATTTTGGGGGCGTAGAGCCCCCAAATATTTGACGGAACCCCTTCCGTCAAATATTTTGGGGGTGTAGACCCCCCAAATATTTGACGGAACCCCATCCGTCAAATATTTTGGGGCTGTGAACTCCCCAAATATTTGACGGAACCCCATCCGTCAAATATTTTGGGGCTGTAGACCCCCAAAATATTTGACAGAACCCCTTCCGTCAAATATTTTGGGGGGGTAGAGCCCCCAAATATTTGACGGAACCCCTTCCGTCAAATATTTTGGGGCTGTAGACCCCCCAAATATTTGACGGATGGGGTTCCGTCAAATATCTTGGGGGTGTAGAGCCCCCAAATATTTGAAGGAACCCCATCCGTGAAATATTTTGGGGGTGTAGAGCCCCAAAATATTTGAGAGAACCCCTTCCGTCAAATATTTTGGGGGTGTAGAGCCCCCAAATATTTGACGGAACCCCATCCGTGAAATATTTTGGGGGTGCAGAGCCCCCAAATATTTGACGGAACCCCATCCGTCAAATATTTTGGGGGTGTAGACCCCCCAAATATTTGACGGAATCCCTTCCGTCAAATATTTTGGGGGTGTAGAGCGCCAAATATTTGACGGAACCCCATCCGTGAAATATTTTGGGGGTGCAGAGCCCCCAAATATTTGACGGAACCCCATCCGTCAAATATTATGGGGGTGTAGACCCGCCAAATATTTGACGGAATCCCTTCCGTCAAATATTTTGGGGCTGTAGACCCCCCAAATATTTGACGGAACCCCATCCGTCAAATATTTTGGGGGTGTAGACCCCCAAAAAACTTGACAGGACCCCATCCGTCAAATATTTTGGGGGTGTAGACCCCCCAAATATTTGAGGGAACCCCATCCGTCAAATATTTTGGGGGTGTAGAGCCCCCAAATATTTGACGGAACCCCGTCCGTCAAATATTTTGGGGGTGTAGACCCCCCAAATATTTGACGGAATCCCTTCCGTCAAATATTTTGGGGGTGTAGAGCGCCAAATATTTGACGGAACCCCTTCCGTCAAATATTTTGGGGCTGTAGACCCCCAAAGTATCTGACGGAACCCCTTCCATCAAATATTTTGGGGCTGTAGACCCCCCAAATATTTGACGGAACCCCATCCGTCAAATATTTTGGGGATGTAGACCCCGCAAATATTTGACGGATGGGGTTCCGTCAAATATTTTGGGGGTGTAGAGCCGCCAAATATTTGACGGAACCCCATCCGTCAAATATTTTGGGGCTGTAGACCCCCAAAATATTTGACGGAACCCCTTCCGTCAAATATTTTGGGGGTGTAGAGCCCCCAAATATTTGACGGAACCCCATCCGTCAAATATTTTGGGGCTGTAGACCCCCAAATATTTGACGGAACCCCTTCCGTCAAATATTTTGGGGGTGTAGACCCCCCAAATATTTGACGGAACCCCATCCGTCAAATATTTTGGGGGTGTAGAGCCCCCAAATATTTGACGGAACCCCTTCCGTGAAATATTTTGGGGGTGTAGACCCCCCAAATATTTGACGGAACCCCCTCCGCACTGTCATTGTCATGTATCATTGTTGAACGGCAATTATCGTTGGTGTGTCTTCAACCTCCTTTTTCGGCATCCCCACCCTGAAGACCTTGGAGACCTCCTTCAATCTTGGGCAGGCAGGCATGGGCACACTCGTACCATTGCAGGCAAACATAATGAACGCACAGTGCAGCAAACCTGGTGGTGATCACATGTGTGTACTCTTTTCCGCTGGTGTTGTGGCCGGTACTGTTGTGATGTGGCAGGGATGGTCAGAGGCCATGGGTCAATGCATGTTCTTCTACATACAGAGTTAGTGGCGGCCCAGAATGTAATCTTTCACCCTGTGGGGCAGCTTGCGCCACCCACATTGGGGGGCTGCCTCGTCGTGCACCGGAATTGGTGCACACACCCCAAGGGCCCCAGGGCAAGGGTGCACACCATGGAGCAGGGACTCCACGTATACACCAATAGGGGTGCGGAATTCCGCACACAAGAACGGCCGGGAATCCAAGCAGGCGTACGTGTCCTGCCACAAGGGCAGGTGGATCGTGTGGTACGCCCCTACTGTCTCCTTGTTGCTGTACTTTTGCTTGTAGAAGAGGGGCCTTCCCACCAGGTGCTGGACGAGTCGCTGCTCCCACACGTCAAGCTTGGATGTGTGGGTTACCCTCACCAGCCCCCCCCAGTCCCCCTCTCCCCTGTCCCCTTGTCCATCGTCCTCAACCAAGACGTACGGGAGCGCCCATTCGGTGAAGTCAGGCAGGATGACCCCCAGAAGGCGGGAATTCACAATGTTCCCCCGTGCATCCCTCAGAGAAACAGACACCTCATCCTTCCGACTGTTGGCCATGATGCGTTCAAAGTCAAGCAACTGATCCGCACTGCCTGGTGAATACCCCCATGGGTCCCGTGCCCTCTTGTGCCTCCTCCATGGCTTCCACAGCCAGTGCCCCACCACCCCCCCAGCCAACCGGTAGATTGTGCCATGCACAATCTTCTCCACAGTTGCGGCCTCCCTCAGAACCCCTGCCAGCTCAAGAGTGTTGCTCACAATCCCGGAGGCTGCTTCCCAATGCATCGCGTGCAGTGCCTCGAGCCATACACCAGGGGTGGGGTGGGTGGTCCACTGTGCAAACTGCCCGAAGAGGTGCAGCTCCGACTGCGCCCTGCTGGTCAGGGTGTTTGACCGCCAGATGTCGTGCATGATCCCCGGTGTCGTGGATACCAGGGAGGCCACGATCACTGGGGCTTGCAGCCCCTGGAACCTATCGAGGGTCGCAACCATTCTGAGGAGGTGTACATGATGGGCCTGCCACTTGCGGCCAACAAACGCCACGCAGTGTTTCAGCCACACCATCTGTGCGTAGTGAGTCGTCACTACCGCCACCGACTGTGCTGGGTAGGTCCCTTTCCTGGTAGCATACTCCAAAAAATGGCACACCAGCAGACCCTCCTCCATGCTCAAACCCCCCTTGTTCAGCAACACCGGATCCATTCGCAGGGTGGCCCATGCTTCCTGTACGTCGTGGAACATTCTACCTAGGTCCTGTGCCCCCAAAGTCTGCTCCAACTCCCCCCACCAGGTGGACCCAGCGAGGTCCACAATGCGGATGGGGTTGTTCAGGATGGGGTCGGGGAGGGGGTGCTCAGATGAGTGGTAGTGGCCAACTGCCCCCCCCGTAAACAAGGCACGCATGACCGTGGCCGGCGGCTGGGTCATCCGGTACTGTTGTACCAGGATACTGGCCCGGCAGCGCGTGCGGTACAAAAAGAATTGCAAGGTGCTGGTGGTGCAAAACCGATGCGAATCATGCCAATGCACTTCCGGGCCAGGACCGTCCCTTACAACATTGTTGTACTTGAAGGTGTCCTCCCGTGGCCATGCCACTCTGTTGGGGACTACCTCAAGCTTCTCAGCCTCACACCAACTTGCCAAAAGCTGGACGTGGCTGTAGGGCCGCAACTGCCCTGGGTCACCACACAGCAGACATCGGCTGCCCATGGCGGCCAAGTCCAGGCCTACAGGGATGCTGTGCCTCGACGCCTCATCCACGAAGCTGAACGCAAACCTGGTTTTTTCCTGCCCTTTCCCAAGCAGCATCTTGTGCCGGTTAGCAACCATCCCAGCCGTGGCAAACAGCATACGGCAGGAGTTGAGGGCACGTTTGAGGGTAGGCTTGCAACCTGGGGTCTTCCCCAAGGTCTTCTGCACCACCTCCTGGTCGAAGGGTGCCAGGCCTGTTGGGGCAGTAGCCCGTTGGGCTCGGAGGCGCAACCAGGGGGCTGGGTGGTCGCCAAGCACCTTCTCACGAAACACACTGTCCTTGTAACACTCCTCGTGAACGCGCCCCAACAACATGTCGACTTGTGCGTTCGTGGGTGCAGTCACCAACACGCATGCGCGGGGTAGGGTATCTGTCTCAGGTCCACCCACCTTCCTGCCCGTGTTCCACGTACGCGGGTCTGCAGGTTCAGGGTTCTGGGCGACCAGGAGGCCTTGCTGCCATAGCACGGCCTTGATGCATGCCACCAAGGTCTCAGACTTCCCTGTGCCAGCACCACCAGTCAATGCTGTGATGCATGACTCATCCAACACTTGCCGCACAGCCAACGCCTGTGAGGGATTCAGCCCGTGCTGTTTGACAAGGTGTTTCAGGATGTCCTGGTCCTCGGTCGACAGGGGAGGCGTGTCCCTTGGTTCGGCCCGCATGTTTGCCAGCAGTTTGGGCCACGCTTCTCCCTTCTGGATCTCCCTACGCAAGGTCTGAAAGGCACCTGTGTCGGGGACAACCTTACACCAATAGGTGTCAGTGAGATTGGTGCGTGGCCTATTAGCACAGCTGATCCAAACACGCTGTCCTGAGATGCCATCTCCATGCACCCTCGCCTCGAGGTCCGGCTTGTTTTTATCCCAGTTGTGGTTGCTGGAGATCCAGCCACGCACCATGTCACCATCGGACAGCTCATAGTTGCCCCAAACCTCCATTTGGGAGGCCCATTGTGGCGGTGGGGGAGCATTCCCATCCCCATCGCCATCACCGTGGGGGAACCATCGCTCAAAGGCTAGGTTCCGCTTGGTGCCATTCTTGTCTGCCCACACCTCAGCGGCCGCCATCTCATGGACGGTGTACACCTGTGCTGCTTTGGTCACGAACTTGTCGCGGTCAAGCCACCGTTGCGTAAACCCTTCGACAAGGTTGTCATAGGGCCCGTAGTCCATGTTGTTCAACGTGGCCGTAGTGGGCAACAATGTTGGCTGTTGTGGCTGAGCAGCACATGGTGGTTGTGAAGACGGTTGAGCTCCTTGTGGCGCACCCGAGTCGACCGGCGCCGTGGCCGGGACAGGGGCGGATTGCTGCGGCTCTTGGGCACGCATTTGCGGGGCAGAGGGTTGGGTACCATGTGGCGCGCCCGAGTCAGCCGGCGCCATGGCCGGGACAGGGGCGGATTGCTGCGGCTCTTGGCCACGCATTTGCGGGGCAGAGGGTTGGGTACCCTGTGGCGCGCCCGAGTCAGCCGGCGCCATGGCCGGGACAGGGGCGGATTGCTGCGGCTCGGGGGCACGCATTGCTGGTGCAGAGGGTTGGGCACCCTGTGGCGCGCCCGAGTCCACCGGCGCCGTGGCCGGGACAGGGGCGGATTGCTGCGGCTCTGGGGCGCGCAATGATGCTGGTTGTGCCGAGGGTTGCGGTAGGATCATGACGAAATCCACACCCCCGGGTGGTGGCTGCGGCGGTGCCTGTGGGGGGGCAGAGGATGGCGCGCCCCTGTCAGCCGGCGCCAGGGCCGGGACAGGGGCGGAGTGCAGCGCCTCCGGGGCGCGCGGTTGAGGTGCCATTGCCTTTGGGGGCGCATAGTGCGGCTCGCCCCTGTCAGCCGGCGCCAGGGCCGGGACAGGGGTGGACTGCGGCGCCTCTGGGGCGCGCGGTTGAGCTGCCGGTGCCTTTTTGGGGGCAGAGTGCGGCGCGCCCCTGTCAGCCGGCGCCAGGGCCGGGACAGGGGCAGACTGCGGCGCCTCTGGGGCGCCCGGTTAAGTTGCCGGTGCCTTTTCGGGGGCGGAGTGCGGCGCGCCCCTGTCACCTGGCGCCAGGGCCGGGACAGGGGCGGAGGCGCGCGCCTCTGGGGCGTGCGATGGTGATGGTGATGGTGATGGTGGTGGTGCCGTTGCCTTCGGCTTCGGCTTTGCACCATACTTGGTCTTGGCGAGCCATTTTGGAGCCATTTGGAAGAGTGCCCTACGAGTAAGAGACGCTCGGCGCACACTGCCCGAAGAGCTGGAAATTCGAACGCCTCGCCGAAGTCTGGGGTCGCTGCAGGGGGGCTTGCGCAGGGAGCAATGATCCAAATTGCGGGGGGGCGGACTGAGACGCACGCCGGTGGAGCAATGAACCGTACTGCGGGGTGGGGCATGGCCGCTTTGGGGCGGGAGCCAGTGGGAGGAGTGAGGTACGGCGGTGCCTGCTATACTGGGTCAGCGTCACCTGATCACTTGGTGGAGGGGGCAGCGGCCGACGCGGCACAGGTGGCGGGGCTGGCTTGGGGATACGGGGGGGTTTTGGGGTGGCACACAGGATTTCAAGTACCACTGCTGCATGCTCCTCGTCCCTGCTGAGGAAATGCGAACGACTAATTCGCATGCCCTCCTGCCTCACCCGCAGGGGGTTTTTCTTGGGCTGCTGCACAGCAAACCGGTACATCGCTCGGCGGTTCAGCACCCCGTCTACGAAGTACTGGACCCCACCCCCGTGATTCTCCCGGATGAGCTGCAGTGTTTTGGCACTGTAGGGCCCGTGTACAGTGGGCTTTGGGGGGGTGGGCGGGTCCTTGGGTACGTACTTGGGGGGTTGCGGGGGGGATGGCGGTGGCACGGCAGTGCACATCAGGGCCTCCTCCATGGCTTCCAGGGCTACCAGGTATGGGGTTGGGTTAATGTGGGGTCTGCGTGGAGGACTTGCGGGCGTTGGAGAGGTTGTTGGTGCACAGCGGGGTGAAGGGGGAGAGGGAGGCGGTGTTAGCAATGGAGGCTGGGGGGAGGCCGGTTCGTTGAGACACTTCTCAGCATCAGAGTCCCACGGTGGCGATGGGGGTTGGTCTCCAAACCGCAAGAGCTCCGGCAAATCCCCCCAACCGCATTCCGGGAACGAAGGGCTGGAGGGGGCGGAAGAGGCCACGCTAAGGGGGCTAGACGACATGGCAAATTGCAGCCCGCAGTGGGTGGGGGATGAACGCATGGGTGCTGGGGCAGGCCCAACTCAAATGTTTGGGTCAGAGACGCAACGGTCTAGACCCTAGACGCGCTTCCTCGCCTCAAGGGTCAAGGGTCGATAACAAAAGAGTGCCCTATGTGTAGAAGAGGCTCAGCGCACACTTGTCTCCTAGGCAATACACGCATTTCCCTTTGTGTCGAGAGAGACATGCACAACAAGGAACAGATAAGCGTTGAAGGGACATAGGTACCAGGAGAATGTGACATGGGACCCCTTCTCAGTAGTGGGCAGCATGTTCATCATTGAAGGGGTCTATGGTCATAGGCGCCATGGCCTAGACCACGGACGTACTAAACACCTCAAGGGTGTTGTGCATGATCCGCCAAATAAAATAAAATCAAGTGCGGTAAAACCAAAACATACAATGAAATCACAACCACATTAAATCAATGGACCACCAGTACCCACATAGCAGAGCCCCTTCTCAGTTTTTTTTTTGGCTGACAGTGGGAATTCTGCATCACCCAACTCAAATGCAGTCCGCCACATTGGACAGTACTGCGCCCAGCAAGGCAGAATGAAAAAGAAACCTTGGGGCCGGAATCTGCGCAATGACCCAGACAAGCTGTCAAGGTAGGGGCTGGCGTATGTTGTGCGGCACAAGGGTGCAGTAGGGCTGATTGCAGTGGTCTTTGGCAAGTTTGGCAAACATGCAGATCCGTTGGAGTATGGGGAGATGCCTGGCTCCATCCAACAAAATAGGGCCTATAACAGTAAGCCCTGGACAAATTGTTCCCACATGGCTGACACATCATCGAAGGGGATGCATACGTACATGGCACAATGCATGCTCCATCTAATAAAATAAAATGAATCAAATCCATCAAATCAAACAGAACCAAGACACAAAAGTATTAGCAACGCACACCTCTGAGAATGGTAACCAGAACAGCCAAAGCAGAGCCCCTTCTCATAACATTGTTTTCGGTGGAAGCGTCAGCCTCCGGGCGCCATACGACTATGGGGATGTTTGAAAAATGTCTTGGGGCACGCAGTTGCAGGGCAGAGGGTTGGGCGCCCTGTCGCGCGCATGGTGGTGATGGTGGTGGTGCCATTGCCTTTGGCTTTGGCTTTGCACCATACTTGGCCGGGACAGGGGCTGCGCCTCGAGGGCTCTTTAGGGATGCTGCTGGTGCGAAGCCGGATCCCTTCCCCCCCGGATGTGGAGTTGGATTGTACTGATTTTCCCATGCTTAGGCAAATGCTGTTTCATGCCCCACTTTCTCAACAGCTCTGCCGACCCAAACAGGGCCTAAGAAAAAAGGTCCCTGCGGGGGTCTGTGCCTCTGCTGTGGGGGAAGCACAGACCCAATGTCGGCAAAGCATCCCCCTGCGTTTGCGCCCTTAGAAACAAAAAATCATCGAAGGGGATGCGTAACACTCGTAACACACACTTGGCAACACAACATCAGAGAAGAGCGCCTTCTCAGCTATCCCACTGCATGTGCACAAAGGACCTTGCATTGGATACATGGTTTTTTGGGGAGCGGTGTACCACAGCGCTATACCACAGGGTTACATGCTAAGCGTCTCAACTGTTTGCTTCGGGACCAGCCTCAGGTGCGGTATTGGCTGGATTTGGGCATTGGCAGTGGCATTTCAAAAAAATCCGTGGAACACAAAACAGGGCCTAAGAAAAAGGTCGCTGCAGGGGTCTGCGCATGGCTCCCTGTTGCAGCCCAGACCCAAGTTCCACGGAGCAGGCCCGTGCACACACAACGTCGCCATCATCGAAGGTGCTGAAAATGGTTGCAAACTGCACAACCCACAACTACCAACAACCAATCGGGACGGGGTTGCAATATGTGGCTGGGTGTCAAATAGCAAACATGGAAGCAAATACCAGGAAATTAGAACCCCTTCTCAGTTGTCGTCAGCACATTCCTCATCGAAGGGGTCTGTGGTCGTAGGCGCCAGGGCCTAGACCATGGACATACCAAACACCTCGATGGGTGTTTTTCAGGAACAAGCAGCACACGTTCAAATACACCTTCAAAAGAAATGCAATGCGACACGTGGCACCAAAGTTGCAAATGTTCACGACTTACACCATAACACACCTCTGAGAATTGTAATCTGTGGGTAATCTGTAGTGTGTGATTTTTTCCATGTTTTTCCACTACACACAGAACCAACAGAACATCGAACATCACAGACACACACCATGTGATGCTGACACTGAAAGAGGCAAGGCAGGCTTTTCCACACCATTGCGCATGGGGTTGCGTGGGGGGTGTTTTCCCTACACTATGGATTTCTCTGCATGGTTTTCCGAACTTCCTCAAGAAACACCACGGCAAGACGGAGGACGACAAGACAGAGCACAGGGGTTTTAATGGTCGTCACCAGATCCTGCAATGAACAACAAAGCGTGAGCAGGGCAAAGTGCAGCACATTGCAATGAGCCTTCGGGGCTGGGACAGAGGGGCGGTTTAAAACAAGGAAGTCAAATTCGAAATCACTGCAAAGCCCCTTCTCGGATGTATGTTGCTTGGTTTTCAAAATGGTTGCTGGCCATTGGAGGACATGGTGCACATTCTGGTGGACATGGTACACTGACTGCTGGGGGCAGTCCCATTCCTCGGCCGCAAATCCGCAAAGCTCCGTTCGCACAAAACAGGTCCTAAGAAACAGGTCCCTGCGGGGGTCGGAACTGAAGACCCACGCGTGACGGAGCAGCACATGTAAATTGTCATGCATCGTCATTGAAGGGGCTCACAGTCAGCAAATTGTAATTGGTTGCAGGAGCAAACATGCCAGAACCCCTTCTCGGTTGTGATCAACGCGTTCATCATTGAAGGGGTCTCTGGTCTAAGGCGCAAAGGCCTAGACCACAAACAATCAAAAACACCTCAAGGGTGTTGTACACAAACAAATTGTCTGCTCAAACAACCAAAATCAGAATCAAATTGAAGTTGTCACATACATTGTCAACAACAGGTGTGCAATTGGTTTCCAAACGGGGGGCTTTGTTTTTTCCGTGGCACCTTTTTTTCCTTGGGGGGGGGGGGGGGGTTGAAAGCACCCGACAGTGAGGGGGGGGGGGGGTGGGGGGGTCATGGGGGGGGGTTTCCTGCGAAGAATTTGGTGTGGATAAGGGCGGGGGGGGGGGGGGGGTTGATGTAGTGCATAATCAAGGGGTTGGGGGAGGGGGGTTCATGGTCTGGTAATGATGGTCCAAAAAAGTCTGATGTCTGATGTCTGATAGCCGACTAGGTCGCTATACACATAGCTGAGCCACACCAGCCGCTGCACAGGCTCTAACGTACTCTTCGGGCTGACCACAGCTCCTGCACGGCGCAATGCCTCCGTCGCCCTCGCCGTCTGTTTGCGCACACGCGCTCGGCCGCGCCCCACAACCAGAACATCATCCAAGTAAATTAAAACCAGTACCCCCGATAGCCCCGCGTCGGCCACCAGTCTCTCTAACACGCGCTGGCACAAGAGGGGGCTGTACTTCCATCCGAAGGGCAAACACCGGAAAGCCAACACCCCCCCCTCTCCATCCGAGACGCGAAAGGCCCCCCAGAACTCGCGTGGCAGCTGAAGAGACCAAAAACAATTGCTCAGGTCAATGTGGCACATACAAAGTTCATCTTCCCCCTCCCCCCCCCGGCATGGACAGAACGTCCCACACCGGCCTCAAGCAACGTGCCCGGGCATGAAAAGGGGGGAGGAAGAAAGAGGACCCTTGCCGCGCCACCTGCGCCAAAAGGGCCAACACCTCCACAGAGGGGAGGGAGAACTTCTCCGGTTGTGACCGCATCTCTTCATTAAGGGGCACAAGATTGACAATCAAACTGCATTTTTCCTCCGTCTTGGGAATAGCAAAAACTCCCCCATTGGGCCCAGGCGACCCCGGCGGCAGGGGAAAAAGCAAACCCTGGCCCCGCAACGCCCGCATCATGACCACTGCCTCGTCCGACGGGGGTACTATCCCAGAAAACTGCCTGCCCGCCAAGTCCGCGAAGCACTCCGGCACACAACTATCCCAGATCTCACGGGGGATATCCACGCGCCCCAGCACCCCCAGGCCCCGCTCCAAGACCTCCTCCCTGGTACGCTGCATAAGCAATTTTGGCGACGTAGAATCATGCAAGAGAGACTCCCATACGTCAGGGCTAAACGAGGACAAAGCCACAGCCAAGACTCGCAGAAAATCCTGCTGCCTGAGATCCCGGGCAGCTTCACGGCCCCACTCAAGAAACTGTAGGAGGCGACGCTCCAACAAACCAGGCGGCGCGCGGGGCAGACAAGCCCGCAGGGAACACAACCAGTCGTCCCACTCACCGGTCTGAAGGCGCTCCCGCACCCACTGACCCAGCTCTGACGCGGCGGGAAATCGCCGCTCGGGCAGCCGCACCCACAACCCTGGCCGGGCCTGCGGCCTTCCGCTTGCCCAAGACGGACGCGACCTCACCAGTTATGCGGGCCGCGATGCGCAGCCGCCTGATGGAGGAGCCGGCAGTAGAGGCAGGCGGGGGGTCCGCATCCACGTCAATGATCCCCCCCCCCCGTCTCCCCGCGGCCGGCGCCCGCGACCTGAGGACCCCTCAATAGCCGTAAGGGCCGGAGGGGCCCCCGGGTCTCGTGCGCCAGCCCGGTCCTCCCCACCAGCAGTCCCCTCAGTGGCAGAGCCCGCGGACTCCCCTGGGTACGATCCACCCCGACCCCCCGCCGACCCATCTCCATCATCTCCCCATTTGGGGGGCTCATCGGCGTCAGGGACACAGAGTTCCAGGAGTTCCCGCGGGAAAACGTCCCGGAGGGATACGGTGCGCCATACGAACTCTCCTGTCGGGTCGTCAGTGGGCCAGGGGAGGACAGCCTCGGACGTGAAGACGAAGTCGTCGGGTGCGTCGGCATAGTGGACTGCCACCGTCTCCGACAACCACCGCCCCAACCAAGCCAGCCACTTGATGGGTAGCCCCATCCATCGCAGGGCCGCGCAGCCCCCCCGCCTCCATGCGTGCCACCTGGCGTGGGGGTTGTCGCTTCCCCCAACGCGGCAGCCATGACCGACTGCATGTACGCTGGGCCCTGCGGACAGAACTGCGCTCCAACGACAGCGGACGTGGCCCCCTTGGCATCCAGCCAGCCCAGCCATAGTTGGGCATACTTCCCCAGCCGCCTGCGTACGATGCGTGGTGCCACCTTGACCGTGCGGAATGCCAAGCCACGACACTGGGAGCCCCCCCGACGGAGGGGCGCGGCCTCACCCACCCGCAGTAGGCAGGTGAACGCCAGGACCGCCATCCCATAGGCGGTCCACTGCGGTCGCTCCGTGCAAGCCAGCGCGAAGTTGCGGAGGTCGTCCAAGCCAGCGTAGGGCCGTAGGGTTGGTTCCGTGGGCGCCCATTTGGCACAGCGCCACACCCGGCGACTGACGAACGCGGGCAGCCATCCCATGTCCTCCAGCGCTGGGAATGCTGATACTGCGATCTTGAGGGAGCCCCCCGAGTACCCCAGTCCCCACAACTGGAAAACGTAGCGGCACGCGGCTTGTTCGAGTTCGGATGTGGGCGTGTAGCCCACCCATAGGGCCATTTTGCGGAAATAGGTACAATACGTACCCATTGTGCTTTTTGCCCAGGAGGATGCCTGCAGCGCGTCCACGGAGGTGATTTCATCCTCCTTCCATATCCTTCTCCACGCTGCCCACACCAGGCGCCAGACCACGTCCTCGCCATCCCGGAAGTCCGACGGTCCGAGGACCACCAAGGCCCCCCGGGGCTCTGGAGGGATGGGCCGGATGGGGCAGCTCCCCCATCAGTCAAAGCCGGGGCACTCGTGAAACCAATGTCGTTTCACTCCCCTCCCGGTGTTCTTGCATGCCCTACACGCTGTCACCGGAGCATTGGTAACGTCCATCGGCTCGGCTCCCGGCTTGGCGGTGTACAGTCGGCGGCCCCCCTCAACGCGGAACTTACCCTTCATGGCTTGCAGCCGTCGTCCCACCACCTCCTCATCCGCCGCCCCCGTACAACCTGCGGACAGCACAGGCACGTCGGATGCATCCTCGGCCGCGTCCGACCCCTCATCGACTGGCCTGGGGACCAAGCCCTTCTTGCCCCTGTACGCCGACAGGCTAGTCACCGTGAACGTCCAGACCGCTTGGACAAAACCCCGAAGGCGCGTGATTTCATCATCATCCATGGACTCCAGCTGCCATACTTCCGTGTCCGCGGAGTCCGCGTCCACCACCGGCGCCAGCTCGTCCAGGGTGGCGTCCGTGAACTTCTCCTTGTCCTTGTACTTGGAGACGTACTCGTGTTGGGGTACCTCCCTGCGCCACAGTACAGTGGACAGCGCGAGGTGGCTGGCGAAGACCCACTGGGGTTTAGAATCCAACTCCCTCACCTTCACGACCTCCGCTTTACACAGTTGCGGGACCTTCGCCATCTTCCTCTTGGACTCCGCCTCGGCCTTGGCACTGACCGCCTCCAGCTGCTTGCGCAGCCCTTCCATAACGACGGCTTGCCCCTCAACCAACTGCTTCAGCTCCAAAAGTTCCGGCGACATCGCCTGCGGTTGTTGGGGCGGTGTTGCCATCTTCACAAAGCCCAGCGATGCCACGTCCAGGTCGCACTGGGCCATGACGCAGAACGAGGCGATCATCTTCACAAGCCCCACTTCCCCCAATTCGATACCGTACTTGGCAACGAAATTAGCCTCCCACTCTGACCTGCGTTCTAGCAGCACTGACAGCTTCATCTCCACCTGCGAAGCAGCTGTGGCTATCTCCAGCATGGGAACGCTATCAATGAACTGGGAACAAATTGTTCCCTTTGAGAAAACGGCAAAGTCGTCAACAGACATATCCACAGACCGGGTCGTTCCAAAGCGTCACGGAGCAAGCTCTACGTGTGACCACCTATGGCCTGCTGGCAACAAGCAAAAATGCTCTACAAGTACAAAGGCTCACGGCACACACACACGCACACACACACACCACCCGACGAGCTAAACCAGAGCTCAGCCACGGCTGAGCTAAGAGTGCACGAGCTTGACGACGCTCTGCATCGCCCCCTCGGCGAGCAGGTCGAAGCGCACCAGGCAATGGCGCGGGATGCCGCACGCCGGTAGCACCTCTGACCCGCGCAACAGGGCCGTCAGGCAGGAGTCCACCAACAGCCCGTCAATGCGGGCGGGGCGTCCTGCCGAAGCATCGTCTAGGCCTCGCGCCCCATCCCGCATGCGTGCCCCGTCCTGCGTGGGGGGGCAGGTCTGCTGCCGCCGTGCACGGCGGGCTCGCTCAGTGTGCACCTTGTGTAGGAGGCACTTTGTTGTGGTTTGGCGAGGGCGCTGGCCGGGCTCTCAGCCGGCCCGGTCGCGACTCGCTGGACCGCTTCGGTGGTCTATCCGGCGCCGGCATCGTTGATGACGTCGACCGGGCGTATCCTAGCAGGGCGGACACAGCCTGGGCGCCAGCCTAGCGGGCCTCCGCGACCAGCATGTGCCTTCCCGGGCCTCGCCGTTGCTGCGGGGGTGCCTGCCCCGCTGCCCGGTGCCCCGCATGACTAATTCCCCAGCCAAGCTGCAGGCACCCATCGCATGGGCGCCCCGTGCTGCGCGGATCGGGTGCCGTCGGAGCCCCTACCCTTGCCCTCATGCCGCGGGCGATGGGCCACAGCTAGCGCGACCCACTAGGCTGGTGCGCCGCGCGGGCACCGGGTGTCGGGGAGGAGAGCTGCTCCTCCCACCGGGGGGCACGGGAAATAGGCCATGAGGAAGCAAGACGCTTACCCCGGCCGCAGCCGGCTGAGCCTCTTGATGGTGCACGGCCGAGCCCTACAGCTGCGGCGCCATGTCACCCCGGGCAGCGAAGTAGGGCTGCACCCGCAGCCCCGCGCACAAAAGGCCCCCCAATAGGATGAGGGCCCAACAACAGTTGCTCTCGGCTCTATGCAGGAGCGGCTCCACTGAAATGTGTCGATGTAGCAGGCGCGACGCCTGCTGCAGCAGTTGCGCCCGCTCGCTGAGCGGAGGACGCGTCCCCGGTAGCTTGTGGTGCGGGGATACTGGCAGGCTTGGGCCCAAGAAAGGACTCACAGTCCAAGGCCAATTACGCCCATGTGACCCCCGAGCCGTCCTGCCACCTCAACGCGGCTGTGCGGCAGAGCAGGTCCCGCGCGAAGGCCGGCTCCCACAGCCATCATGAGGAGACCCCAGGGCTCCCCTGCATCGCCGGCACCTCCAAAAGGAGTGGCAAGGGGCCGCACAAGTCCTGCCACGGGTAACCTCCCTTGCCTCCCGGTGCCGGCTTATGGGGAAACGGGGCCTCACCCCGCCCCAGGGCCCCTGACCGGGTGTGGGCGTACCGGGCGGCTAGCACCACCAAGTACATGCCATACAGCCTGTACAACAACGCATCGAGCGGGAGAGCTGTCCCCGCGGAGGGCGACGTGGACAACAACCCTGCGCGCCAAAGGAGCGCTGGCCAATGCTCCGGGGGGCCAGTTATAGCTGCTCCGCCACAGCCAGGGCCCCAACGCGCCAATGTGCGCGCGTTAGCTCCCATGCTAGGCGATCCCAAAGGATGTGGGCCTCATCGTTGTGTTAGCAGCCACAGCCGGCACAGCCCAATGACGCGCTCATGTCGTGTCCGTGCACGCGGGCTGCCGTCCAGAACGCCACCGCAAGCAGGCCCCGCAGGAACGAGGCCTCCAGCTCGGTGGCAGCCAGGCGGAGCGCCGCAAGGCAATCCACCCCGTCGACCCCGTCCCCTTGCCCCCCCGTAGGTGGTGAAAAACACGCAAAGAGGGTCTAAAACGTGCTTTACACAGGATATTTGATCATTGCAAATGGTCGATTAAAAAAACAGTTTTTCGAAATTTCTACACACTACACACTACATCAGCAAGTTGTGCCCTAGCCCCCTTGTCACCCAAACGGGGTGAAAAACACACAAAGAGGGTCGAAAGCATGCTTTACATAGGACATTTCATCATTGTGAAGCGTCAGAATATCAACGAGAAAATTTTGAAAATTTTCCATTTTTGACCTTGGTGGAAACCTGCTACAGCAGTTTGTACGCACACCAAATACCACTGAACCAACTACAAACAGCAAATTTGGGGCTGTCAAGGGGCCCATGGCTTGGGCTAGATGGACCCGGCGGCCCCTACGTGGGTCTCAATGGGTGCTCAAGTACCCGCATTGTCACCAAATGATCACCCAAAACCAATCTCGGAGGCAACCAAAGGGTTTTCCGAAAAAATCGAAAATAGAAAAATTTTCAACTGTCACTAAACAGCCTACGCAACTGCAAATTTGGGGCTTTGGGGGGGGCCATCGTACGCGCTACATAGGCCCACCGGCCACTATGTGGTCGCCATGGGTGTTCAAGTACACATATTGTCATCAAATGATCATCCAAACCCATCCTTGGGGCAACGGAAGGGTTTCGTAGAAAGGCGAAATTTGAAATTTTGTTCAAGTGCCACTAAACAGCCTGACTAGCGTAAGAACGCGAGTCCTCACTCGCCACGCGCTAAATATGGGGGGCCAACTGGGGGTACCCGGAGTTGGGGCCCAGGACCCCCGCCATGGGTTAGGGGGTCCATATACGAGAAAAAAATTCTTCAGGGGTCAGGTCCAAATACACACATATCGGCCACAATACACAAAGAAGTTTCGACCCCCATTCCCCCCCTTCAAAAAAAAGGTACCTGGGTCAGGGTTTTGCTTAGCCACCCTAGGGGTTGGGTTGGGTTGGGTTGGGTTGGGTCAAGGCCTCGCCTGGTCGCCTACCCACGGTCCGCGCCGCCTTCCGTGCCGGACCCGACTGGGCGGCCGTACCCGGGTGTCCGGTCACAAGGCCTACCGGACTGTTGACCGCCCCCAGACCCCGCGGTGGCGCTCGCGGGCGGGAGATGCCGCCGTGCCTGTGTGTATGTGCCCTTGTGTGTCTGAGGGGGGGGGGGAGGGCTGTGGCACACCTGCTTGCTCCATTGTTGTGCGGCGTTGGCGCGCATGGCGCGGGGAAGTGTGTGCCTGGTGCTCCAGGCCCGGGCAGGGAGGCTGGAGAGCCTGACTCTGAGCCCGCCGGGGGAGATGTGGGCCAGGGCTCGCAACCTCCACGTCACAAGGACATGCTACCCAACCACTCCACGACTGCCTATTGGCACGGGAAGGCGGTGGTACGTGGCACGACTGGGGTCAGACCCGCACTCCTTGACTGCCTTCGGCACAGGTGGGGCTGCCTCGTGGGCTGGGTCTGGCTCCCACGGCCGAGGGCGTACCCTGGGCAGGTGGAGGGGCACTAGGGCGCAGAGTGTGCTTCCCTGCCCTGGGTGCCACCAGTGCTGGCTGCACTGGCTGCGGCGCTACAGCCCGCGTAGACGAGGGGGCCCGAGGGAAAACCACACCCGAATGGCCTCTCCGTTGAGGAAGGGGGGGGCGGGGGCAGGGGTCGGCTGGTGGCTGTCTGGCCTCCAGGGGTCGCCCACAACTACACTGGAGTGCACGGGGCTGTGCTGGCCTAGGCATCTGTGATGAAGTTGGAGGGGCACGTGCACACCTGGAGGTTCCCTGGGCAGGCTGCTCAAGGGATACCCACAGCGGTCAAGCTGTGAGCCCTTCACGGCCTCCACTTTTTAGGCCCTGTGGGCGCCGACTCCGTGCACCCCTCCCGTCGGGGGCGCAGGCTGGGGGGGGGGGGTGGATGGGTCTACCTGTTCGCTTGTGTGGGAGAGGAGGACCACCTGCTGGGTTACCATGCGGGTCCCAGATCCCAACATACTCGTCGCTCGGCGTCCGCTCCCTGAGGGACCTCGATCACCATGTGACGGCCTGCAGTGAGGGTGCGAGGGCATGCTCGGGGGGGGGGGTGCTGGGCCTGCTTTCGGTCCGGCCCCATTTCTGTTGGGTGGGGGTGGGGGCAGCAAAAGGTCTGCTCCCATGTTTCCTGGTCCCCAAGGGGAACCACCAGCCCACGGCCTGCACCCTCGCTTTGTGGTGGCTGAAATTTGGGCCGACGGAGCCTAGGGGGGGGGGGGTTAATTCAGGGACCCAGCCACCCAGAATTTTGGCATACCCACAGACCGACAAATGTCCCACCCCCCCCGGGGGGGGGGGGGGGGTCTGACACCCACCCACCCACCCACCCACCCACGTACCCAACTGAGACATGCAATACCGAAGACCAAGTTTTTCACAAAGGTGAACAACCATCATGTGTTACCGTTGCCCCCTTCGCATTTGACACAAATGACAATGCATCCTAGCCCCTTTATGGGCGTGGGGCATGCACACGTGATATGCAATACCATGTAAACACACCATAAATAAACATGTTACATGGAACCTGCAACAGAAGAAAGAAAGAAGTGGCACTGGCTCAGTAGACCCAAGGGCCCCCACAAAGTCCCACCCCACCCCGGGGGGGGGGGGGGGTTGGACACCCACCCACCCTGAAATTCTGCCAGACCCACCCACCCCCCCACCCCCGGGGTGGGGTAGGACGGACACTAAGCAAAACCCTAACCTGGGTATGGGGGTACGGGTACGGGTACGGGGGTCAAAATGCAATAAAAGATTGTAGGATCGATTTTTGTGAAATCCTTGCACTGCGCGCTACTTTAAGACTATGTTCCCCCCAAAGAGCACCCAAGCACACACCTCGAAAACACCCTTAGAATTAGGCGGCCCAAACTGCCCCAGCTCAAGAAAGATGGAAACTACCTTCCCTTCACAGAACACACATCATGCACAACTAGAAAAACCATGAACGGTGATGGTCACCACCCTCAACAACACACAACCGTCTTTTTGTTCCATTGTCAATTAAGTGCAAAACAAAGAATGTGCAACTTGTGTGCACGACATGATGTTCCTTGGTTGCCGCGGTTAGGTCAACTTGCGAGAACCCATTGTGTTTGTCCATCTTGGCTTTATACCTGCATTTGGCAATTCGCTCCAAGGTGTTTTCCATGTTTCCTCACTAGCAGCGGAAGGTTGGAGGCCCACAATTGGGGAGACTAGCTACATCACCCCTGCCTTCTTAGGGTCCCCATGGTGGGGTGAAATCAATCTAGAAAAAGAGTGGATGTGGTGGAAATGAGCAAAAGAAATTTGTGCAAAAAGGTAAAAATGGGTGAAACAAGCTGGCCCCAATGCACCGAAACCCACTACCAAACAATACTGATGCCGAAGTACCACAAAGTATGGGTTTCTACTACGGCCAGGCGCCCAAATAGTTGCACTGTGCACACACTACACTTAAAGCGCTCCCTTAGACGTCGGAAACCATACCTTGGGGTATGCTACAGAGATAACCCCCCAAAAGGGGTGTTACCGCGCTTACACCTGCGCTTGATCTGACAACCTCTCTTCAAGGATCGATTCAATTTAATTAAATTCGATTCAAACATCCCAGACCTGGTTTGGGATGTTTTGGGTCATCAATCCGCACGATGCCCCTAAATCCCAAAATCAATGTACCACAAGCCAAACTCCTTTGGACACCCCGCCCCCTCCGCTGCTCCATCGGGCTGCAGGAACAAACATCGCCCCAAGAACAGGGCAAGGCCGCCAGATGGCGGCAGGCTGGCCACCCCCCACCGAGTTGTCCTCTTCAGGGGCCTGCCTCTTCAGAGGGACCAAAGGGACAGGGAGAATGGGGGTAAAACCGCTGCAAGAAGACATAACTCGTCCAATCCCCAAGAGCGCATGCAGGCAGTTGCAAGTCAGTCATGCAACTGCCTGGAAACCCTGCGCACCGCTAAAGCGCGGCATCCCCTTTGGGGGTCAGG
Source organism: Eutreptiella sp. 'Long Island Sound 2002' (assembly GCA_964036045.1). Classification (NCBI taxonomy): domain Eukaryota; phylum Euglenozoa; class Euglenophyceae; order Eutreptiales; family Eutreptiaceae; genus Eutreptiella; species Eutreptiella sp. 'Long Island Sound 2002'. The sequence goes on from OZ038402.1 coordinate 23,530,751, forward strand.
TGCCCCCGTGCCAACAGCCGGTGGTTTGGCCAGCCGACCGGCCGAAGGACCACCAGACGGCGGTTCGGCTGAGCCAAAGCACCACCAAAGCCACGACTGGACGATTCCGTCCAGCCAACAGCCCCAGCGATCTGTGCCAGAGGCTCTTGGTGGACGGCTTTGTTCACGGGGCGGCGCATTTAGGAGCTCCCTGCATACCAAACCAGTCCGTCTGCACCAGAAAAGGACTGAGACCCGATGAACAATCCGTCCATAGCCAAATGGAGGCCCTCCTCACCAACACGAACAACTGCGATATACGTAGCGCAGGTATCAACCACATTAAGGGGGCATTTTTGCACAGCGCGGGCACAGCGCCAATTATTACGTTGTTTATCCCAGGAACACCCCTGAAGACCACCCACCCACAAAAGGATGCGTGATCAATTCAAAACAGCATCAGGGGTGCAGACTTCAGGACCTGGGACCAGTGGCAAGCATCAGACTAGGAAAAAAAATCCCTGGTGTACCAGCAGGGGCTGTAGGGTGCAGAACTCAGGACCCTGGGACCTGTGGCTACCGGTGGTGGAAAACAGCCAACTTTTTGCACAGTGGGCGCACAGCGCATGGTGCGCCCCATGATTTTGCACCTTTATGGATCACCGCCCTGCGGCAAGGGACAGGATATGTGGCTGCAAACCGCCTTCCATCCTAAGGCTATTCAAGGGCTCTACTTACCCTACCCCAAATTGAAAACCCGACTTCCCCCCATCGGACTGCTGGAGGGATGTGATTGGATGATAAACCGGAGAAGAGGATTGGGGATAGGCTTGGAGGAGGTTCCAGGGCGCCGTAAGAGGGCGGCTGCAAAGCTATGGAGAGGAGGAGATGGCTAAGCGGTTTGCACAGGGCTTGGGGAATGTTCATGCACTGGGTGTCGGACAGGGAAGGGGAGAGTAAGAGTTGGACAGGGAGAAGGATCACCGTAGATTTCCATTGGCACAGGAGGCGATGTTGTCTACATGTTCCATTTCCTCTTTCCCAATGGTGTCGTTGACACGGAACGACTCCTTCAGCAGTCTGGCAAACCCCAGGATGCCATGCAGTGGAGTGCGTAACTCATGGCTGATCTTGGCAACAAAGAGGCTGGTCTTCTCTTCATGTGACACAATTTTCAGGTTCCGGTCAATCAAAGCACTCACAAGGTTTCCGAGGCATGCTATGTGCCTGAGAACGTCCTCGGTGATCTCCTCATGGGGAACTGTGTCCATACAGCATAGCGCCCCTAAGCAGTGCTCTGTACTGGAAGGAATAATGGGATACCCAATGTAGCATCGAATTCCTGGCTCCCCAAGAACAAGCGCGTTATCGGAGAATGCAGGGTGGGTTGTAGCATCGTGGACAACAAGCATCTCTCTTGATGCAACAACATGGTCACAGAACGAGACTGTACGGTCCGTCTCGTCGCTGAACGTACAAGATTTTGCCTTGAACCATTGCCGATGCTCATCCACCAAAGAAACAAGAGCAATAGGGAAACCGGACAAGCGGCTTACCATCTGTACTATGTCATCGTACTCCTTCTCTGGAGGTGTGTCAAGGATGCGCGCCTTCAATAACGTTTTGCGCCGGTCGGCCTCGTCAGCCCTCCTTTGCGCTGGTGGCATCACAGAAAGCCCTAGTGTATGTAGAGAGAATGATTGTTGGGGAAGAACCGTTTGTTGGTGCACGTTTCCAAGAGCACAAGGTGTATTGACAAGTGTTTTGGGAAAAAGATGATAGGACGCCCTGTGTTAAAATAACCCTACCCCACAAAGTCCCAGATAGGTGCTCGTTGCCAATACCCCCCATTCCTATGCGCGACATGGACATGCAACACAAGTTCGACACAAAGTGAAGGAAAATCTTTGAAATGCACCCTGGTCGACACTAAAGTGTCCAAATCCCAGGGAATTTCACGCAACAGACAGAAATTTGTTTGAGAGGGGCAGACCAAGATTGAGCTGACTCTTTGATACTTTTTTTTTGACTGACTCCAGAAGTTCATAGAGTACTCAAGACAGTTCTTGGAAACATGGGCGACTCCAGCATATGATACAGTGGATCCCCGCAATACGGGGCACCTAGCAAAGGCCCAGAGTTCATATGCGTATACCAGACAGCTCTGTAGTGCGGTAGGTGACCGCCATGAGTCGTAAGTGCTGGGTACTGCAGCGGCGAGGGAGGGGAACGGGAACAGCACGGAGGCTACCCTGCAGGCGCCGTCACAGACCCCGAGTAATCACGGAATCAGCTATTGAGCTGCAGCCACATGTCCTGCAGGGTTTTGCTTGTACTGAAGCCCAGTCCCCCTGACCTGCACTGTCCCGCCCTGTCCCAAGCACGCAAGCACAAAAACTCATATACACCTGACAAATACTCAAGGGTGTCAGCTCATCCTCATTACGTGTTTGGCATCAGTGTCAGCTCATTTTAATTGCGTGTCATCCTCATTACGTGTGTGGTATGTGTGTCAGCTCATCCTCATTACGTGTCCGGTATTTTTGTCAGCTCATCCTCACTATGTGTCTGTGTACCCTTCGTGATCCGTCCTTTTGAATCTAGGTCGTATTTGACCAATTTTTCACTCATTCTTCACATTGTGCCTTGCTACCGTGCATTTTGCCGTGCTCTCTTCTGCTAAAATTCAACAAAAATTAGAACTTCGAAAATGCACTCTGCACACCGCTTCACAAAAAATTGCATTCACACTCACATTCACACGTACATTCACAGTTCATTCACATGATTTAGACGAACGCGAATTTCGCACGAATATCGCACGAATTTCGCACAAATTTAGCGCAACTTTGAAACACATGTGACATCAATGTCACATTCATGACATGAATGTCACACATTGTTTCCCTTGTACAACAGAGCTTTGTTTCCGAGATATCCCAACACTTGTCTCAGCTAGGGTCCTTGCAAGATCCCTCCGCCGACACGCACTCCGAGTACGAGTGGCGGCCCATGAGTTGGAGGAGGTGACATAGGACTGCGATGACCTCAATTTTGGGTCAATCGTGGAATGGGTGGGCAACGGGCAACCCCCACCTGTGGTAGTGCTCATCGATATGCAATCTCCGGATCACACTCAAGTGTACTGCCGCAAGGGGTGGAGTACAAGGCTGTGGGTAGGGCTGCAAGGGGCAATTTCAGGGATTTTAGCCCTTAGGCTTATCCCGGGGGAGAAGACGGTGGAAAGTCTTCTAATGATTTTGTAGGGGCAAGGGTTGTGTAAGCCCAGGGAGGGTGTGTGCAAGGTGTTCCCGGTGAACAACCTTTTCACCCTCCCCGTGGGCTGTGACATGGTCGCCCTTCAAGAAATTGACCGTCCTAAAAGAGAAGACCACTCCACCCTCCCCTTCGGATGGCAGATCTCCCAACCAAACTGGTGGGATGATCTTGCCATCACCCCAACCAAGCCATGGATTGCCCCCAAACTTCCCCTTCCTAACCTCACCACCCCCACCTTGTACACCACCAAATCCCAAGCCTGGTATCGAGGCTTGGCCCTCCCCCAACGCTTCATCACAACAACCCCCCCCCCCCCCCCTCCGCACAAGGCCCTTGCCCCCCCCCCCCCCCCCCCCTTGTGCCACCCCCTCCCCCCGCATGATGAGAACAGGTTCGCCCCCCATGTCCAACAATTTTGTGGACCATCTGGGGCACACTGTTGTGAAGGCGTTGCCGTCCGCGGGGGAACGTTGCCCAACATGGGCCAAAATAGAAAAAAAGTTTTGAGGGGAGGAATGAAAAAATGGTCACGTCTTTCAACCACATTTTTAACGTGGAGTACGCAGAGGCGCGGCGGCGCACGCCAAAACTGCCCCAACGGTGGCAGTGGAACCCAATTTCGACCGCCTTGACTAGGGAACTTCTGCGCAAGGTGGTGGAGAGGCTGCCGGTGAAGATTTTGGGGGTTTGCATATCTCCACCACATGACCCCAGCTCCAGCCATTGTGTCGCAGGATACCGCTGACCAACTTGACGATACAGACACCTACCGTGACCCCTCTGTGCTGCCCCCCAGTGATGGGCAGGTGTCTCAGTGCCATCTTTCCACTTTCCTTGTGTGGTCGCCGGAGTATGGCATCGCAGTGCAAGCCGGCTTCGCGGGCGGTGAGGTGAGCGACACACGCTTTGATGAGTTGCCTCTGACCCAGGGTGATTTGCTTGTCGTTACGTCCACATACCGGCACCATGCCATGCCCCCCCCCCCCCCCCCAATGGGTTGCCACGCAAAGGGGTGATGTTTACACGGTGGATAACGGACAAGCAGCACCGACACATAGTCAAGAATACAACCCATCTTGACCCCGTTCCTGTGCTGGGGGTAAAGGCATTCATCGGTACTGTAGATCAACACACGGTACAACCTGACACCAAGTGTTGTGGCTGGGGAGGGGGATTGAGGCAACAGTTGGGCTAGCTAACAAGGATACGGTGGATACCATTTTTAACCCCGAGGAGCCTAGTGCCGGTTCCACTTGTGAATTCCACCCCGCGTTCCTCTCCCGGAGAAGCCCACACATCACCCACCTCCCCGTTGGGGAAGGGCCGCAAGTCGTTTGTTGGCGGGGACACTACCAGCTGGAGATCCGCAAGACCGGCCCCACCGACGCTGATGCCAGTGACCACTTCACCCGTGGCGGTGTCCTCCCACCGGCCCGCCCAGCAATGGCATGGCAGCTCATCAACGCTACACCTGCCTGGAGGCCCCCCAAAAAGGCAAAATCGGGGTTGTGGTCTACCACATGCCCGTGTGATGTGCCGGGATGCCTTTTCGTTGTTTATTCTTGTCGGCCGTTGTTGAGGTGCACACATTGCTTGCCATTTTCGGGCGAATTTCGCACGAACTCCGGATGAATTTAGTCCGAATTTCGCACAAGGCACCCGAAGGCATCCGAATTTCGCCTCGAATGACCTGTATCACGAATTTTGCACAAATTTCACATGGATTCACAGACTATTGCACAACTCTCACTGGAGAAGTTCAATTGCTGGAGCCTCCAACCCCGCTACTTCCACGCTGAGAAGCGGTTCAAGATACCATACCTAGAAGCACCCTAACATAGGGCGTGCGAAGCAGGCTAACAGCTCTAGTCGGTCCCACCCTGGATCGCAGTCCGGCCCCTAGCCCGCGGCCCAGTCCAATCCCTAGCCCAGGTTGGATCCCAGATCTATGTTATCCCCATGCCCAATCGTGGCACTCGGGCCATGGGATACAACGGGCCACCATTCGACAGAATGGGTGTTTGTCCACAGTAGGCCACGCCATATGCGTGGACGGGAGCTCTACCCCCGGGGAGGGGTGGTCGAAGTGAATTTCTGGCAGCAACCGGCAGTTTGAGTGCCACCAGCCCAAATCAGGGAGAAGGCGATGCCCCCCATACCATTAGCTTCCCCTGTGGGGTAACCATCAAGGAGGGTGTTGCCCTGAGGTGGGGGCGTGGTGAGGTTTTGGTGGCCTGCTTTGGCTCCTGCCTCAAGAGCGGCCACTGGAAAGTGGACGCAGCGATTCACCATCCGGGGGGTTCTCTAGCGAGCTGGTGTGTTGCCCCTCAATGGCATTAGGCATTGGGGACCACGCAATGATGATTGGTTGGACAATGCATGGGTGTGCATGCACAACCATGCCGGGCGGGGGACTCGCGCGGGGGCTGAGGGGGTGGGGAGGAGCGGGATGGGATGATGACCGGATGGGTCGCTCACTAGGGGCATCGGCCAAGAGTCGCGGCCCAGGCAGACCCGGTTCCCAAAGGGTACTTATCCCAGGCCCCACAACAACACCCCCTGCACCCTGACATCACCCAATGGGTGCAGCAGCAGAAGTAGCAGCAGAAGCAATCGGAGTAGCGCAACAACGCCCAATAGGAGTTGGAGAGCCTGCCAAGGCAGCTTGAGGTGTCGCGAAGCGAGACAGCAGTGGTAGTCTCGGCGCGCAAGTTAGCTACATGAGAAAGGGACCTGCTCTAGGGCAAGGTGGACGCCCTGAAGCAGCAGCTTCCTGCCCATCTCGGGCAGAAGCGACAACAGAGGCAGCAGGAGCACCAGCAGTAGCAGCAGCAGCAACAACAACCAAAACACGCAGGGTGTGCCGCTGCCACCCCCATCTCCGCCCCCAACGCCGAGGGTGTGTGTTTTTTGCTTGCAAGTACACAAGCATGGATGCGGGTGGCAGAGACGACGAGGGGACAACTTGCTGCGACGGAGGGGCTTGTTCGGTTCCAATTTGCAAACGAGCAACCCGAACATGTCATTTGAGAGTGTCCTACCGCAAATGCCGTCTCCACTGGACTCGCTAGTGACAATGAACGAACACTATACCCCCGCCCATGTTGCTGCTGTGACCACAGACCCCGATTTTAAAATGCCCCAAGCACCTATTGTTCCTGTTGCTATGGTGGGGCCACGAAGCTCACAGAGTGGCCAAGGGACGGCCAGCCAAGGGGGTGGACGGCAGCAAGGCCACGGGCAGCCCGGACAAGTGAGGTGGGGTTTGTGCTCCATTTTGAAATACGTGGTCTTTGCAATGTCTACACCATATTCGCGCGAATTTCCCACGTAATTCGTATGCACTGTAGATTCGCATATTTGTTCGCATGTGGCCGTGAATGTGAATTTCGTGCAATTTTTGTGCGAAATTCGTGCGAATCTAATGGTTTGCAAAAGCGGAGCACAAGAATACTGCAACAGAACTTGGGCCGGCAGTGACATAGTGTCGCCAAGACCGGGCGTGCCGCAGGAATAAAAACAGGTGCGGTAGCTTCCTCTGCGCGAACACGCGGGACGCCAGACAATCACGGACCCATAACCAAAACGGGGGAAGAATCGCGGCGCAACATGGTTAAGTCAGCCCTTGACGCGCGGGCTGAGCAGTTTCAAACGGTAGGGTGGCTCCACGGTGCAGAAAGCCGGCTGGGACCCGCGGCAACACCGGCAAAGAGGGTGGGCGGGCGGGAATCAAAACAAAAACTGCCTAAGTAGGGATGTCCAAACAAAAGTTGAGGCGAGGCTCAACGAGTGTTTGCAAAATTGGAGCACAAGTATACTGCAGCAGAACTTGTGAATTCACTGTCTGCCGTGGGCTCACCCTCCCGCAGAGGAAAGCAAGGGCCAAAAGGGACGCACGCCCACTCCCGCTTCAATAAGCTCTCGCCCCACCGCCAACCGGCGGTCATGCCCTTGACCACACCTCCCCCCAAAAACAACCTCGCGCTAGCATGCAAGCTCCATGGCTAGCGCGCAACACGCGCAGGATAAAAACTCAAGTAGAAAGCGCGCCCGAGAACCACGGCACAACGCCAAAGCTCGCAAAAACTCAGACCAAAGGAAAAACAACAGTGCAAAGCCCAAGCAGCGCAGCGTCAACGGACCACTTCCGCCCGAAATGACTCGCGGCCTGCACAACCTAATGGCTAGACGCCAAAGTACTGCTGAAAAGCCGAACGGGTACAACAACAGCAAGCAAATGAAAACAAAAAAGAATCATAGTGCCAACAGCCTTAAGCGTGGAACAGCCTTGCCACTGCCAAAACAGGCGCAAGCATCCCTTGGACAAAGAGGTACGACAACCACCTGCCCCAGTGCCGCTGGTGCTTGCTCATCGGGAGAAAATCAGTTCCCTCATGGAAAACAACCCTATACTTATGGCGCAGTGGTGCCCCTCGTCCTGAGGCTTGATGTCCGGGGACCCGGACTCCGTGAAGCCCTGCGAGAAGGCACCTTGAAGGCGCCTTGTCACCTCCACCCCCGGGTGCCGTGAAACCTGTGGTATCTCCGCATGGTCAATGGTCGACATAAATAACACCTTCAAGTGAGTGCCGAAGAGCACCCGGTGGACAAGCATGTGTGCAAGCAGGCCCATGAGCTTGGTCTGCAGACGGGCAAGACCAGTCGCGCGATGACGGGCAAGTGCGGTGAATGCCGATGGTGGCGCTTCCCGCAACGGTGATGACGGGCAAGCGGCATACGCCTCCGCTGGCGCTTCCGGAGCAGCATTGCAGGGTACAGCTGGCAAAATACACTATAGCTTGCAGATAAACACGCTCAGCCACAAAAGGTCAAAAATCTCGCAGACAAAGGACACAAGGATTGTGTATAAAGTCTGATGTCTGATGTCTGATAAGGGGTGTTGTGTGTGCGGTCTGTCCAAGAAGATGTCTGATATTCTTGTCTATTGGAAGTGGGTCTAGGGGTCTAATGTCTAGAGGAAATTGGGAGAAACTATCCCTAAATCCCCCCCCCCTTGCCGTTGTCCACACCAAATTCTTCACAGGAACCCCCCCCCCTTGACCCACCCATCCCCCCCCCCACTATCAGGTGCCTTCCATCCCCCCCCCCCCCCCCCCCAAAGAAAAAAGGCGCCACAAAAAACAGAACACACAAACCCCCCCCCGTTTGGAAAACAATTGCTCACCTGTTGTTGACAGCAGACAGCATCTGTGACAATCAGAAACATGGCAACACAAAAATAAAAACCACTTTGAGCACCACAACGGGGCAATGGGGAAAATGGGTGAGCAGCAAAAGTGGCCAAGGAAAAATACACTTTGGGAAAGGGAAAGGGGAAAGGGGAAAGGGGAAAGGGGAAAGGGGAAAGGGGAAAGGGGAAAATGTGGGAGCAGGATAAGTGGGAAAATTGAACGACCACCACACAAAACGGCCATACATAGCACTGAAAACCAAATGGGTAACGTGGGGGAAATGTGCCAAACAGGGAAAGGGGCAGAAATCTCAACGGATAGCATCCTGACCACGGCAATTGGCATCAGTTAAATTTGGATCCACACATAAAATGGTCATGGTACACCATAGAACACCAAATGTTGCAACACGGAAAATGGGCAAAATCTTCAAAGAGAGCGCACAACAACAAAAAGGCACATGCAAATACGTGGGCATCCTCTCATTCATCGATGAGTCCATCCATGTCATCCACTGGCTGCGAGCAACTGGGCTGGGAGCTGCTTGGTGGTGCCGCAGAACGCGTGACACGGTCCGTGTCTGGCACAAACGCATCCCATTCTTCCAACAATGGCAATGCGTGCTGCGTAGCAAGGTCCTGCAGTTCCCGCCGAGTGTTGTTACTTGCCACCTTCACACCAAGCACATCAAGACAATGCACCAACGCCACCCTCGTCCAATCACGCACCCTGCCATTCTGCACTGCCATTGCCAACTTCGCCTGCATCCTAGCCACACTGCGCCCCTTATTTGGTCTGCGCGTTGTGGCCAATTCGTCTGCACTATTGTTCTCCCCCTCATCACAGACATCACCTACAACATTCACCACCACGTCCCCACAAGGACGCGGCCTTGCGGGAAAGCATGCATGACACACTAGACATGTATTGCACCAGATGCGAACCTCCTTCTTGCATGTGGCACACTCCATACCTCTGCGAAAAGCGATGAAGTCGTGGTTGCCAGCATGCGAGTCAGGGGTCCCATCTGGTGCCACAGTGCGTACCACATCAGCCTGGTGCCGTTCTGTACCCTATCCTGAGGGGGCCGTGGATGCTAGTGGTGTACCCGGCCCTCCAAAGAAGGGCAGGTTGTCACCATCATCAGCCACTGCTTCATTACCTTGTAGACACTGCAGCATCGCAGCTTCCAGAGATTCTCTTTCACTTACCTTCCTTGAAACCCTCTGTCTTGGGTGCAGATCGAAGCGTGCATGGGCAGCCAAGTGGCGTGCCACTGCAACACCTTGTCCCTTTGCCCATTGCTGTAAAGGGGGCAAGTTGGAATGCAATGCCATGCACATGCTGAGGACATGTGTCTCCACAATGTCATGCATATTGCTGCAGAACCTCCCACGCAAAGAGATGGCACGCTCTACTGCAGCTTCAGCGGGGCAATACGTTCGCAATAATGCGAGAATGCGCCACACATTGACCCACTGTGCATGTGCCCTTTCGGGTGCCAATGCCTCCCACATCTTGGACATTTGCACAGTTGCAAAGTGCTGCACCATGTGCTCCTTAAGGCCTTCCCACTCTACCAAGGCACGGTCACAGTTCACATGTGCCGCGCACAACTCTTCTTGGTGTGCAGCCATAAACTGACGCAACTGCTCTACCCCATATGCAGCACGCTCATTGACCGGGAGGCTAAGGAAACGGCCATGGTCCAACAATACTGCGCACTCCAACACCCCCCTGGGGTCAATGGTTGCCTGCCCCTCCTTGATGCCTGCAAGCAACGCATCAGTTACTGCACGCGCCTGAACGCCAGGAAAAGGAGGGGTTGTTACACACTTCTGCCCACCTGAATCAAACTGCACCAACTGCACACCATGCCATGCACCGGTCGCAGTTTGCTCCTTGAACTGCAACCACCCTCGACCCTCCTCGCAAGCCACCTTCTGCAACCGGGCTTGTAGCATACCTGTGGCAGTGGCTAAGTGTGCACCTGTGGGCGCGCACAGTTGTGCCACACTGTTAAAACACCGCATGCCATGCAAGATGTCCCCATAAACCACCCCCCATGCAAGCAAACTCGCATCATGGCAGTCCTCCCACACATCCTCCTCCTTGGTAGAGTGCTGCACCTTGGAATCCAAGTGTCGTGCCACCCAGGGGACATTGGCCAAAAAAGCAGTGTTGCGCCGTGCATTTGCCTGTGACCACCTGATGCGATGACTTGTGGGGATCAGTTGCAAGCCACTACGGTTATCCTGCACATGCTTCTGCACACACTTTTGCAACTCCTTCCACTGCCGTGCCCCACTGTACAAGCCTCGCTGCCGATCGACGGCCGCCATGTAATCAACATGGGTCGCGCCGGCAGCCTCCAGCGCAAGACCCAACTTGCGCTGCAACACATGGCACGGCTCACCCAAGGGTGTCATCAACACTAACCACTTCCCAATCAAGGCGAACACATTGCTCTCAATGACAGAGACATCAACAAGCTACACCTCACACATGCCCCGAGGGCCAGTCCCCGGGAAAATAAGCAGAATGGCGTTCTCATTGACGCGATGCCTCTGTCTATCCGAGCCGTCAAGCAACACTGCAATGAACGTTGCCAGGAATAAGGTGTGCGTCACCTCATCCTGCATGGCATCATGCATTGCTGCAATAGCCTTCTCAACTATCCACCGCCGTGATGCATGGTGCCCAGGGGCAGATGTCAGAGAACAGTGCAGAAGAATGCGCTCACTTATAGCACGGACGGAAGTGCACATGTGTAACCCAATATACACCTCAACCAACCGTGACAGAATGGCTGCCTCAGCATCCGACATAGCCACACCAATGTCCATGGCTTCCCCCCTGACGAACACAACCGTCGCTCCGACCACCACAGCTGTGGCAGCAGCAGTGGGGCACAATGCGCGATACCGCTCTGCACAATGCAGCTTGAAACTGTCCCCAGCCAATCGGTGGTGGTGCCCTGGCCTATGCAGATTCTTTCGGTTTGATGTTGTGCCACGTGATAACCCCAAGTGGCTTTCCAACACCTCCTTCCGCCACGTTTTTGGGCCGGAGGTCTTCATGCGCATCCCTACAGCATATGTTCCCAATACCAGGGCTTCACTTTTCTTAGGGGGACGCGCCACCCCAGGATTGCCACACACATTTGCCCACGCACAACACACACACTCAACACCCCCACTTGTCGTGAACTGATACTGCCAATGGGCGGCTACAAACATTTGTAGTGTCTTTGGACCACTGTCCAGTTGCATGGGAGTGGCCTGCATCAACACGCACAATGCGTCCTTCCCCGATGCGGCCAATGCAACAGACCTCAACCTGTCTTGCTCGACTGATTGTGCCACGGAGGATTGTGACATGCCATGCTCTGCATGCCGCGCATCCCACTCTTTTGCATGCCGTGCTCTCAGTTGCATCTGGTGTGCTTCAACACGCACTCTCAGATGCCTTGCCACTCGCACCTTGCGCTTCTGCAGCAACTGTGCCACTGCATCAACAAATTCTGAGGACGTCTGTAGCGGCGCCGAGGCAGCCACACACATCTCATTGGGCATGCTCTGGGCATGCGTACTCATGTCCCCTACCTTTGAAGCACTCTGTGTTGCAGTTGGGGAAGGGGGGTGTGCGCCTTGTGCCAGCACCATGGCTGGCACAGAGGCGTCCATAGGCACGCTCTGGGCATGCATAGGCCTGTTCCTGATGTACCCCACCCTTGATGCACCCTGTGTTGAAGGAGGGGTGGGGGGGGACTCACCTGGTGCCAGCGCCATGGCTGGCACCGAGGTGTCAGTAGGTACGCTCCGGGCATCCCGTGTCTGACCAGGGGCCGGCGGTCCTGTCCGTTGGGAGGCACGCTACGACATGTCTGGTACAACCAAATATGTCTGTTTCCGCTTGTATAGCAGAAACGTCGCCTTTCGCGGGTCGGGGGGGGGATTCATGGCCTTCACCGTGGTGTCGTTACACAACCACCACCTGTCGTTGAAAACGACATGCACCACAAAGTGACCCTCCTCCCTCGTCGCTCCAATGTGCAACACCATGGCATGCAAGGACCATTGCCACCCCAAGCAATCGAGAAACTCATGGTCCACAACCAACTTGTACTCCTGCTGGTTGTGGACATGTAACCCCACGACCTCGTTGTACACCACCGATGTATACATTGGTGCCTCCCTCAGGTCACCCCCACACGGACACGGGGGGGGGTTGTCAGGTAACCCAACCGGTCTCCCCTTCATTCCCTCCTTCACACGCTGTCGCACACTCTGTCCCTGGTTCGTCACATGCAATATCTGCGCTGGCATGGCTGTCTCCCCCCCCTCCCGCAGAACCTTCACCCCACAGGCACCACAGTATTGCCAGAGCTGCTCGTACGACAAACAACATGACAGAGCAACCACCCCAGCGGCCGTGAGCTTGGGCACCATGTACTTCCAACACTCGGGCATCTCCGCCTGCCGCATCCATTGGAATTTTGGTGCAGGGGCTTTGCACTTGCATCGCCCGCTGCATCGGCACACCGTTTCACACATGGCATCCTCCATTGCCAGCCTCTCAGCAATGTCCTGTGGATTGTATGCACCACCTCCTCCATGTGCCACAACACCCTGCCACAATGGTCCCCAGACACCCTCCTCGTCCAGGCATCCTGCGTGCTGTCCTTCATGTCCACCCGACGCCACCAACAGACACTGCAGCGTGGTACCCAACCAACACCAGTTGTACCCATGTGGATTCTCCATTCCCCATGGTCGCCGCGGTGCTCCACCAAGTGGCCCACTATGCACCTGCATGTAAGCGGAAAGCGGTCTCATTGAGGAATGCACGGGCCCGCGGCGGGAGTGTCCACCAGTCACCACGGGAGTACAACACCACCAACCTCCTCTCCCCGTGCCAAGAACAAGTGCCATGCCATGCACCCGTACGCACGAGAACCGGTTGCTGGCATACATCGTACGTGGCGCCAACCCGTGTAACACCATCCAAGCATTCCATACTACATCTCCGTCCACCCCGACCGTTACATACACCACCTACCTCCACCCATATGTGTCCCCGTGTGTGCTGGCCGGTGGAAAACACTGCCGACCAAGGGGACGCGTCATGCACATGCTGATGCGGTTTTGTGAGCACATTGCAAGACAATTGCATGGTGGTCCATGTGAACCAATCAGGCAACATCTGCCTTGCCATCTTGTTCACCAGGGTCACCAGTGGCTTGTAGTTGCGTGTCCGTTGCACTAGACGAGTGCGGCGGCAGTCTGTTGCATTGGTGTGGCCCTTCATACCACCAACCCCTAGTTGCAAATGCCACGCTCTAACCCCCCCAACCGGCCCACGCTTGTATGCCAAGATGCCCATCATCCCGTGCAACCTGCAAAAGGGGGCTACCTGCAGCGAATGGTCAAACACTGCACCCCGGAAATGACCACCTCCTTTGACACCATCTCGTTCCGCCTCGGCAATAACCACCACCGTCGCCCGGTGGCACTGCTCCTCCATATCCCCACAGTCACGGTAGTGCAGCGGATGCTCCCGTCCAGGCACCCAAACAGTAGCAGATGTCAACGCGCTGTCGATCCTAAACCCTGACGTCACAATGCTGTACTTGTCTGATCGCAGCAACACCACACTACCGTCCACGTGCTTCGCCAAGGCAGCAAAGTGGTCAGCCGTTCCCCCTTGGGGGCGGCCACGCCATGTGTCCTTCTCAAGATCCCGGTTCACAGATAGTGAAGACTCTTGAATTGAAAGCCCACACATGTCGCGAAACACGGCGATGGCCCTTGCCCGCAGCGATGCGCCGTCCGACGGGGTGTTGCTAGTGATAGCATGCAGGCTTTGGGCCACGGCATAGTAGAAACATGCCCCGGCAACGTATTGGTCGGGAAGAATGCGAAGCTTCAAGGACCTTGCCATTGGTAGGACTCTGCCAACCTCGGCCTTGCTGGGCTTTTTGTCCACGTGGTCCAATGCCATAGCATCTGAATCTATCGGCGCTGTCTTTGTGCCTTGCTCTTTCTTGCCACGTTTCACGGCAGCCCCATTACTTGGTGGGGGAACCCCTGGGCGCTTCTTGCTCCGTGGGCTCTGTTCCACAGAACTGGGGTGTTCAACCGGGGTGGTCGCTGACTCTGCACTGGACTGACTGCAAGCCCTCACTGTCGCCAATGAACTATGGTGTTCAACCGGGGTGTACCCTGAATCCGCACTAGATTGACTGCAGGCATTCACTGTCGCCCAGGTGCCTGTGCTAGAAGGACTGCAGTCCACAGCATCTGGCTCCTTGGGTTTCTGTGCAAGTGGTACAGGAGACTCCTCCAAGGAACTCGCCACCCCTCAATCACTAGCCGCCGGTGTCAGACACACAGGGTGGGGGGCCGGGGAGTGTGACTCATCGGCGGGGCAGACCTGGGACTAGGGGTCCGGTGTTCCACGTTCAACACATGCCGCGGAGTCGTTCGCACCACCTGGGGGGGGGGGCAGGTGGACTTAACACCTCACCAGTCTCCACCCTATGTGCACCTGCCGGGGGACCACGCCCTTGTGCCAGGGAGGACGAGGTGGGAGTCACAGACTCATCGCCTGAGGGGTCTCTTGCCATGCGCACCGCCGCTCCACCCTCCTGCGCTACAGCAGAGGACGTGGAGTCACTTGGGTCACCTCGGGGGTGCCCTTCTTGACTTAAAGGTTGGGTGCATGGTCGCTGTACACCGGCCGCCTCCGTCTCCTCCATGAGCACCGCCGCTCCAACCTCCTGCGCTACGGCAGAGGACGTGGAGTCACTTGGGTCACCTCGGGGGTGCCCTTCTTGACTTAAAGGTTGGGTGCATGGTCGCTGTACACCGGCCGCCTCCATCTCCTCCATGCGCACCGCCGCTCCAACCCCCTGCGCTACGGCAGAGGACGTGGAGTCACTTGGGTCACCTCGGGGGTGCCCTCCTGGACTTAATCGTTGGGTGTATGCTGGCTGTACACCGGCCGCCTCCATCTCCTCCACTAGTACCTGCAGCATCTCAAGCCCTGCATCATCCCTCCATGCGTTGTCCATAACCCGTACGGCCGCATGCAGACGACCGGGATGACTGTCTGGCACCTCTGGGCTAAAGGGGCTGCAACGCAGCAAGAGCTCGTTGCAGTCTTGCATAGGCACCCGCATGCTGTTCGCGAAGTGGCGGCCCAGCGTGTATGCTGCCACCAGGCTGTCCTCAGTCAATGGTTCTCGGCGCTGCTCTTGCAGCCCTTGGCATGCAATCGTGAGGCAGCGGGCTGCCCCATGGGCGGCTTGCAGCAACGCCTGGTCAAAGCGCTCTTGCCGTGTCCGGGTGACAGTGACACACGCACGTGGGACCGCAGCCTCAGGCAGCAACGAGTTGCGCCGACCGCTAGCGCGCGCCTTGGGGCTTGGCAACAGGTCGCTCACCAGTGGTTTGGGCCCACTTGTCGCTTGGGGCCACAGATATGGGCCAGGCGTAACATGGCGAATAGCCTTGTCATAGAAGTAACCCATGGTAGGGGTGGGATACGCCACGTCCCCAGTCCAGAACGGCCAGTCGTCGACCACAGGTAGGGCACGCACCAGTTCACACCAAACGTCCCTTTGCTCTGCTGTCTTCACACTTGACGGCCACCCGGAAATAGCACCGGCCCGACGACTGCCTGGCCGGCCACGGTTCCGGTTTGCAAGTCGTTCCCACAGGTCTGTGGCAACATCCCGGTAGTGCACGCGGCTCCCCCCATCATGCATGGTGGGCTTCGCAAACCCATGCTCGGTGTACATGAACCGGCACAATGCCCTGCAACCATGCAGATTCACCACGTCAAGGTCACACGAGGCCATGCGGTCCCTCAACCGTCGCCATAGGCGCCCGGCCACCTCCAGTGTGGCCTCCCACCCCAATTGTCCTGTGGCCAGCATTAGGCCATACTTCATTCTTGCTGGCTCCAGCAAGTGCTCCGGTGGCCATTCAGCAGGCTGGTCCATTGCTTGGCTCGCGCACCACGACTGTTAGTGCTTTGGGTGACCTTCGAGGCTTGCAGGGTCCACCACTGTGACCACTATGGGGGTCCCACAACTCGGGGGGGGCAATCAAGGGCAGGTCCCTGGTACTCAAAGTGCCAGCCGGGCTGGTCCTCAGGCTCACCGGCTGGTCCAGGAGACGCCGTTGCTGGTGGTTTTGTTGTCCAGAGCGCTAGGGCTATGACAACAAACGAAGTGCTGCTGCTCAGAGGCACGCAGTGGCTACGTCAAGGCTTAGTCGCGAAGCGCAATGGCTTGGACTTAAACCGAAAGCTGTGGCTCAAAGACGCACAGTAGGCGATCAAGGTTCAGTCGCGAAGCGCAATGGCTCGGACCGAGCCAGGTAGCTGTGGCTCAAAGGCGCACAGTAGGCGAACTGGCAGAACGCGAACTCGCACAGGGAAAGGTGTAATGAGGCAAAAACAAACTACAAGGAGAAAAAATACAGATGACACCACAGAACCTGGACGCGGCATACCCCCGAAATGTTTTGGAGGTGAGATATTGGACCCCTTCCGTGAAATATTTTGGGGGTGTAGAGCCCCCAAATATTTGACGGAACCAAATATTTGGGGGCTGTACACCCCCCAAATATTTGACGGAACCCCTTCCGTCAAATATTTGGGGGCTGTAGACCCCCCAAATATTTGACGGAACCCCTTCCGTCAAATATTTGGGGGCTGTAGACCCACCAAATATTTGACGGAACCCCTTCCCTCAAATATTTGGGGCCTGTAGACCCACCAAATATTTGACGGAACCCCTTCCGTCAAATATTTGGGGGCTGTACAACCATCAAATATTTGACGGAACCCCTTCCGTCAAATATTTGGGGGCTGTACACCCACCAAATATTTGACGGAACCCCTTCCGTTAAATATTTGGGGGCTGTAGACCCCCCAAATATTTGACGGAACCCCTTCCGTCAAATATTTGGGGGCTGTAGACCCACCAAATATTTGACGGAACCCCTTCCGTCAAATATTTGGGGGCTTTAGACCGTCCAAATATTTGACGGAACCCCTTCCGTCAAATATTTGGGGGCTGTAGACCCCCCAAATATTTGACGGAACCCCTTCCGTCAAATATTTGGGGGCTGTAGACCCACCAAATATTTGACGGAACCCCTTCCGTCAAATATTTGGGGGCTGTAGACCCCCCAAATATTTGACGGAACCCCTTCCGTCAAATATTTGGGGGCTGTAGACCAACCAAATATTTGACGGAACCCCTTCCGTCAAATATTTGGGGGCTTTAGACCGTCCAAATATTTGACGGAACCCCTTCCGTCAAATATTTGGGGGCTGTAGACCCACCAAATATTTGACGGAACCCCTTCCGTCAAATATTTGGGGGCTGTAGACCCACCAAATATTTGACGGAACCCCTTCCGTCAAATATTTGGGGGCTGTAGACCCCCCAAATATTTGACGGAACCCCTTCCGTCAAATATTTGGGGGCTGTACACCCACCAAATATTTGACGGAACCCCTTCCGTCAAATATTTGGGGGCTGTAGACCCCCCAAATATTTGACGGAACCCCTTCCGTCAAATATTTGGGGGCTGTAGACCCCCCAAATATTTGACGGAACCCCTTCCGTCAAATATTTGGGGGCTGTAGACCCACCAAATATTTGACGGAACCCCTTCCGTCAAATATTTGGGGGTTGTAGACCCACCAAATATTTGACGGAACCCCTTCCGTCAAATATTTGGGGGCTGTAGACCGTCCAAATATTTGACGGAACCCCTTCCGTCAAATATTTTGGGGGTGTACACCCCCCAAATTGTCATGTATTGTCATGTATCGTTGTTGAACGGCAATTATCGTTGGCGTGTCTTCAACCTCCTTTTTGGGCATCCCCACCCTGAAGACCTTGGAGACCGCCTTCAATCTTGGGCAGTCAGGCATGGGCACATTCGTACCATTGCGGACAAACATAATGAACGCACAGTGCAGCAAACCTAGTGGTGATCACATGTGTGTACTCTTTCCCACATCTCATTAGGCAAGCTCTGGGCATGCGTACTCATGTCCCCTACCCTTGAAGCACTCTGTGTTGCAGTTGGGGAAGGGGGGGGTGCGCCTTGTGCCAGCGCCATGGCTGGCACAGAGGCGTCCATAGGCACGCTTTGGGCATGCATAGGCCTGTTCCCGATGTACCCCACCATTTTGGGGGTGTAGACCCCCCAAATATTTGACGGAACCCCTTCCGTGGAATATTTTGGGGCTGTAGACACCCCAAATTGTCATGTATTGTCCTGTATCATTGTTGAACGGCAATTATCGTTGGCGTGTCTTCAACCTCCTTTTTGGGCATCCCCACCCTGAAGACCTTGGAGACCTCCTTCAATCTTGGACAGTCAGGCATGGGCACATTCGTACCGCAGCGGACAAACATAATGAACGCAAAGTGCAGCAAATCTGGTGGTGATCACATGTGTGTACTCTTTCCCGCTGGTGCTGTGGCTGGTACCGTTGTGATGTGGCAGGGATGGTCAGAGGCCATGGGTCAATGCATTTTCTTCTACGTACAGGGTTAGTGGCGGCCCAAAATGTGATCTTTCACCCCGTGGGGCAGCTTGCGCCACCCACATTGGGGGGCTTCCTCCTCGTGCACCGGAATTGGTGCACACACCCCAAGGGCCCCACGGCAAGGGTGCACACCATGGAGCAGGGACGCCACGTACACACCAATAGGGGTGCGGAATTCCGCACACAAGAACGGCAGGGAATCCAAGCAGGCGTACGCGTCCTGCCACAAGGGCAGGTGGATCGTGCGGTACGCCCCTACTGTCTCCTTGTTGCTGTACTTTTGCTTCCAGAAGAGGGGCCTTCCCAGCAGGTGCTGGACGAGTCGCTGCTCCCACACGTCAAGCTTGGATGTGTGGGTTACCCTCTCCAGCCCCCCCCAGTCCCCCTCTCCCCTGTCCCCTTGTCCATCGTCCTCAACCAAGACGTACGGGAGCGCCCATTCGGTGAAGTCAGGCACGATGACCCCCAGAAGGCGGGGTTTCACAATGTTCCCCCGTGCATCCCTCAGAGAAACAGACACCTCATCCTTCCGATTGTTGGCCATGATGCGCTCAAAGTCAAGCAACTGATCCGCACTGCCTGGTTGATACCCCCATGGGTCCCGTGCCCTCTTGTGCCTCCTCCATGGCTTCCACAGCCAGTGCCCCACCACCCCCAGCCAACCGGTAGATTGTGCCATGCACAATCTTCTCCACAGTTGCGGCCTCCCTCAGAACCCCTGCCAGCTCAAGAGTGTCGCTCACAGTCCCAGGGGCTGCTTCCCACTGCATCGCGTGCAGTGCCTCGAGCCATACACCAGGGATGGGGTGGGTGGTCCACTGTGCAAAGTGCCCGAAGAGGTGCAGCTCCGACTGCGCCCTGCTGGTCAGGGTGTTTGACCGCCAGATGTCGTGCATGATCCCTGGTGTCTTGGACACCAGGGAGGCCAGGATCACTGGGGCTTGTAGCCCCTGGAACCTATCGAGGGTCGCAACCGTGCTGAGGAGGTTTACATGATGGGTCTGCCACTTGCGGCCAACAGACGCCACGCGCTGTTTCAGCCACACCATCTGTGCGTAGTGAGTCGTCACTACCGCTACCGACTGTGCTGGGTAGGTCCCTTTCCTGGCAGCATACTCCAAAAAATGGCACACCAGCAGACCCTCCTCCATGCTCAGGCCCCCCTTGTTCAGCAACACCGGATCCATTCGCAGGGTGGCCCATGCTTCCTGTACGTCGTGCCACATTCTACCTAGGTCCTGTGCCCCCAAAGTCTGCTCCAACTCCCCCCACCAAGTGGACCTAGCGAGGTCCACAATGCGGATGGGGTTGTTCAGGATGGGGTCGGGGAGGGGCTGCTCAGATGAGTGGTAGTGGCCAACTGCCCCCCCCCGTAAACAAGGCACGCATGACCGTGGCCGGCGGCTGGGTCATCCGGTACTGCTGTACCAGGATACTGGCCCGGCAGCGCGTGCGGTACAAAAAGAATTGCAAGGTGCTGGTGGTGCAAAACCGATGCGAATCATGCCAATGCACTTCCGGGCCAGGACCGTCCATTACAACCCCGTTGAACTTGAAGGTGTCCGCCCGTGGCCATGCCACTCTGTGGGGGACTACCTCAAGCTTCTCAGCCTCACACCAACTTGCCAAAAGCTGGACGTGGCTGTAGGGCCGCAACTGCCGTGGGTCACCACACAGCAGACATTGGCTGCCCATGGCGGCCAAGTCCAAGCCTACAGGGATGCTGTGCCTCGACGCCTCATCCACGAAGCTGAACGCGAACCTGGTTTTTTCCTGCCCTTTCCCAAGCAGCATCTTGTGCCGGTTAGCAACCATCCCAGCCGTGGCAAACAGAACACGGCAGGAGTTGAGGGCACATTTGAGGGTAGGCTTGCAACCTGGGGTCTTCCCCAAGGTCTTCTGCACCGCCTCCTGGTCGAAGAGTGCCAGGCCTGTTGGGGCAGTAGCCCGTTGGGCTCGGAGGCGCAACCAGGGGGCTGGGTGCTCGCCAAGCACCTTCTCACGAAACACACTGTCCTTGTAACACTCCTCGTGAACGCGTGCCAACAACATGTCGACTTGTGCGTTCGTGGCTGCAGTCACCAACACGCATGCGCGGGGTTGGGTATCTGACTCAGGTCCCCCCACCTTCCTGCCCATGTTCCACGTACTCCGGTCAGCAGGTTCAGGGTTCTGGGCGACCAGGAGGCCTTGCTGCCATAGCACGGCCTTGATGCATGCCACCAAAGTCTCCGACTTCCCTGTGCCAGCACCACCAGTCAATGCCGTGATGCATGACTCATCCAACACCTGCCGCACAGCCAACGCCTGTGAGGGATTCAGCCCGTGCTGTTTGACAAGGTGTTTCAGGATGTCCTGGTCCTCGGTCGGCAGGGGAGGCGTGTCCCTCGGTTCGGCCCGCATGTTTGCCAGTAGTCGGGGCCACGCTTCTCCGTCCTGGATCTCCCTACGCAAGGTCTGAAAGGCACCTGTGTCGGGGACAACCTTACACCAATAGGTGTCAACGAGATTGGTGCGTGGCTTATTGGCACAGCTGATCCAAACACGCTGTCCTGAGATGCCATCTCCATGCACCCTCGCCTCGAAGTCCGACTTGTTTTTATCCCAGTGGTGGTTGCTGGAGATCCAGCCACGCACCATGTCACCATCGGACAGCTCATAGTTGCCCCAGACCTCCATTTGGGAGGCCCATTGTGGCGGTGGGGGAGCATTCCCATCCCCATCGCCATCACCGTGGGGCCACCATTCCTCAAAAGCCAGTCGCCGCTTGGTGCCGTTCTTGTCTGCCCACACCTCAGCGGCCGCCATCTCATGGACGGTGTACACCTGTGCTGCTTTGGTCACGAACTTGTCGCGGTCAAGCCACCGTTGCGTAAACCCTTCGACAAGGTTGTCATCGGGCCCGTAGTCCATGTTGTTCAACGTGGCCGTAGTGGGCAACAGTGTTGGCTGCTGTGGCTGAGCAGCACATGGTGGTTGTGAAGAGGGTTGAGCTCCTTGTGGCGCACCCGAGTCGACCGGCGCCATGGCCAGGACAGGGGCGGATTGCTGCGGCTCGGGGGCACGCATTGCTGGTGCAGAGGGTTGGGTACCCTGTGGCGCGCCCGAGTCAGCCGGCGCCATGGCCGGGACAGGGGCGGATAGCTGCGGCTCGGGGGCACGCATTGCTGGTGCAGAGGGTTGGGCACCCTGTGGCGCGCCCGAGTCCACCGGCGCCATGGCCGGGACAGGGGCGGATTGCTGCGGCTCAGGGGCGCGCAATGATGGTGCAGAGGGTTGGGCACCCTGTGGCGCGCCCGAGTCCACCGGCGCCATGGCCGGGACAGGGGCGGATTGCTGCGGCTCAGGGGCGCGCAATGATGGTGGTTGTGCCGAGGGTTGCGGTGGGATCATGACGAAATCCACAGCCCCGGGTGGCGGCTGGGGCGGTGCCTGTGGGGGGGCAGAGGGTCGCGCGCCCCTGTCAGCCGGCGCCAGGGCCGGGACAGGGGCGGAGTGCAGCGCCTCTGGGGCGCGCGGTTGAGGTGCCATTGCCTTTGGGGGGGCAGAGTGCGGCGCGCCCCTGTCAGCCGGCGCCAGGGCCGGGACAAGGGGAAGATTGTGGCGCCTCTGGGGCGCCCGGTTGAGTTGCCGGTGCCTTTTCGGGGGCACAGTGCGGCGCGCCCCTGTCAGCCGGCGCGCGGGCCGGGACAGGGGCGGAGGCGCGCGCCTCTGGGGCGTGCGATGGTGATGGTGATGGTGATGGTGGTGGTGCCGTTGCCTTCGGCTTCGGCTTTGCACCATACTTGGTCTTGGCGAGCCATTTTGGAGCCATTTGGAAGACTGCCCTACGAGTAAGAGACGCTCGGCGCACACTGCCCGAAGAGCTGGAAATTGGAACGTCTCGCCGAAGTCTGAGGTCGCTGCAGGGGGGCTTGCGCAGAGAGCAATGACCCAAAATGCGGGGGGGCGGACTGAGACGCACGCCGCTGGAGCAATGAACCGTACTGCGGGGTGGGGCATGGCCGTTTTGGGGCGGGAGCCAGTGGGAGGAGTGAGGTACGGCAGTGCCTGCTATATTGGGTCAGCGTCACCTGATCACTTGGTGGAGGGGGCAGCGGCCGACGCGGCACAGGTGGCGGGGCTGGCTTGGGGATACGGGGGGGTTTTGGGGTGGCACATAGGATTTCAAGTACCACTGCTGCATGCTGCTCGTCCCTGCTGAGGCAATGCGAACGACTAATTCGCATGCCCTCCTGCCACACCCGCAGGGGGTTTTTCTTGGGCTGCTGCACAGCAAACCGGTACATCGCTCGGCGGTTCAGCACCCCGTCTACGAAGTACTGGACCCCACCCCCGTGATTCTCCCGGATGAGCTGCAGTGTTTTGGCACTGTAGGGCCCGTGTACAGTGGGCTTTGGGGGGGTGGGTGGGTCCTTGGGTACGTACTTGGGGGGTTGCGGGGGGGATGGCGGTGGCACGGCAGTGCACATCAGGGCCTCCTCCACGGCTTCCAGGGCTACCAGGTATGGGGTTGGGTTAATGTGGGGTCTGCGTGGAGGACTTACGGGCATTGGAGAGGTTGTTGGTGCACGGCGGGGTGAAGGGGGAGAGGGAGGCGGTGTTGGCAATGGAGGCTGGGGGGAGGCCAGTTCACTGAGACACTTCTCAGCATCAGAGTCCCACGGTGGTGATGGGGGTTGGTCTCCAAACCGCAAGAGCTCCGGCAGATCCCCCCAACCGCATTCCGGGAACGAAGGGCTGGAGGGGGCGGAAGAGGCCACACTAAGGGGGCTAGACGACATGGCAAAGTGCAGCCCGCAGTGGGTGGGGGATGAACGCATGGGTAGTGGGGCAGGCCCAACTCAAATGTCTGGGTCAGAGACGCAACGGTCTAGACCCTAGACGCGCTTCCTCGCCTCAAGGGTCAAGGGTCGATAACAAAAGAGTGCCCTATGTGTAGAAGAGGCTCAGCGCACACTTGTCTCCTAGGCAATACACGCATTTCCCCTTGTGTCAAGAGAGACATGCACAACAAGGAACAGATAAGCGTTGAAGGGACATAGGTACCAGGAGCATGTGACATGGGACCCCTTCTCAGTAGCGGGCAGCATGTTCATCATTGAAGGGGTCTATGGTCATAGGCGCCATGGCCTAGACCACGGACGTACTAAACACCTCAAGGGTGTTGTGCATGATCCACCAAATAAAGTAAAATCGAGTGCGATAAAACCAAAACATAAAATGAAATCACAACCACATTAAATCAATGGACCACCAGTACCCACATTGCAGAGCCCCTTCTCAGTTTTTTTTTTGGCTGACAGTGGGAATTCTGCATCACCCAACTCAAATGCAGTCCGTCACATTGGACAGTGCTGCGCCCAGCAAGGCAGAATGAAAAAGAAACCTTGGGGCCGGAATCTGCGCAATGACCCAGACAAGCTGTCAAGGTAGGGGCTGGTGTATGTTGTGCAGCACAAGGGTGCAGTAGGGCTGATTGCAGTGGTCTTTGGCAAGTTTGGCAAACATGCAGATCCGTTGGAGTATGGGGAGATGCCTGGCTCCATCCAACAAAATAGGGCCTATAACAGTAGGCCCTGGACAGATTGTTCCCACATGGCTGACACATCATCGAAGGGGATGCATACGTGGAAACATGGAAGCAAATACCAGGAAATCAGAACCCCTTCTCAGTTGTCGTCAGCACATTCCTCATCGAAGGGGTCTGTGGTCGTAGGCGCCAGGGCCTAGACCAAGGACATACCAAACACCTTGATGGGTGTTTTTCAGGAACAAGCAGCACACGTTCAAATACACCTTCAAAAGAAATGCAATGCGACACGTGGCACCAAAGTTGCAAATGTTCACGACTTACACCATAACACACCTCTGAGAATTGTAGTCTGTGGGTAATCGGTAGTCTGTGATTTTTTCCATGTTTTTCCACTACACACAGAACCAACAGAACATCGAACATCACAGACACACACCATGTGATGCTGACACTGAAAGAGGCAAGGCAGGCTTTTCCACACCATTGCGAATGGGGTTGCGGGGGGGGTGTTTTCCCTACACTGTGGATTTCTCTGCATGGTTTTCCAAACTTCCTCAAGAAACACCACGGCAAGACGGAGGACGACAAGACAGAGCACAGGGGTTTTAATGGTCGTCACCAGATCCTGCAATGAACAACAAAGCGTGAGCAGGGCATAGTGCAGCACATTGCAATGAGCCTTCGGGGCTGGGACAGAGGGGCGGTTGAAAACAAGGAAGTCAAATTCGAAATCACTGCAAAGCCCCTTCTCAGATGTATGTTGCTTGGTTTTCAAAATGGTTGCTGGCCATTGGAGGACATGGTGCACATTCTGGTGGACATGGTACACTGACTGCTGGGGGCAGTCCCATTCCTCGGCCGCAAATCCGCAAAGCTCCGTCCGCACAAAACAGGTCCTAAGAAACAGGTCCCTGCGGGGGTCGACACTGAAGACCCACGCGTGACGCAGCAGCACATGTAAATTGTCATGCATCGTCATTGAAGGGGCTCACAGTCAGCAAATTGTAATTGGTTGCAGGAGCAAACGTGCCAGAACCCCTTCTCAGTTGTGATCAACGCGTTCATCATTGAAGGGGTCTCTGGTCTAAGGCGCAAAGGCCTAGACCACAAACAATCAAAAACACCTCAAGGGTGTTGTACACAAACAAATTGTCTGCTCAAACAACCAAAATCAGAATCAAATTGAAGTTGTCACATACATTGTCAACAACAGGTGTGCAATTGGTTTCCAAACGGGGGGGTTTGTTTTTTCCGTGGCACCTTTTTTCCTTGGGGGGGGGGGGGGTTGAAAGCACCCGATAGTGGGGGGGGGGGCGGGGGGGTCACGGGGGGGGGTTTCCTGCGAAGAGTTTGGTGTGGACAAGGGCGGGGGGGGGGGGGGTGATGTAGTGCATAATCAAGGGGTTGGGGGAGGGAGTTTCATGGTCTGGTAATGATGGTCCATAAATATTTGATGTCTGATGTCTGATAGCCGACTAGGTCGCTATACACAATCCTGAAGGACACCACGAGTCTTACATGCATCTAGGTGGCACAGCATACGTTGCAAGATATCCCAAGCCCTCACTTCGGCCCTGGCCTGCAATCCCTTGTGCTCGGAGTTTACCCTGGACATGGGGTCGCCGGGCTGGAGGTCCGACGGTACCCACACAAGCTTCACCACCAAACCCGAAACACACAAAACCCTAGCCAACGACCGCAAAATCGCCTCTTGGTGCTGTAGGTGGCTGCATGCTGTTAGGGATAGCACCTAGGCTAGGGCCACCTCGCTATCATTTCAGACCCTAACACAAGACATGCCCAAGCGCGCCGCCAGCCGCACCGCCCACGCCACCACATGCACCTCCGTCGTTTGCTCACTGGCGTACCGTCGGGGAGGCGTGTAAAAGGACCTGGCGCAAAGGAAAGGCACAAGCGCACCAATCCGCCGACGCCCCGCGTCCCGGGCCCCATCCACACAGGCAAGATGGCCCCCCGCCCAAACCGAAGAGGCCGTTAAGCATGGTTCGGTACCATAACCGAAAGCCGAAAGGTGGGGCCTGGCCTTGCGGGAGGGGGCTGTCCAAGGCTCCGCCGCTAACGCTGCTGGAGCTGCAAGACCGTCGAGCAGCCTAATAGGTAGGCCCTAGCTCGGTTGCTGCTCCCCATCCACCATCCGTCCCCACAGGAGCCAACACCGCGCCCTGGCCCCGAAAGGGCATCCAAGCCCACGCGGACGCACGTGCCAGTTCAGCAGGCCGAGGTAGCTGTGGAGGTGCTCCCCACCCCCGTCTCGAAAGGCTAGCCGCATCCATCCCACAGCTGAAGCAGTGCCTGGGTATTGCAGGCAACCGTCCGCGATGCTAGGTTCAGGGCTTTTCCAAAGAAGGAGAACAGCTGCACAGGGTCCAAAATGCTCTTCGGGCTAATCACGAACCCGGCCTCCACCAGGGTGCGCACAGCCGCACGACCGGCCTCCCTAAGGACTCCCTCCTCGGCATAGACCAGCAACAAATCATCTAGATAGTGCACCCGCGGGACCCCTGGAGGGAGCACGCCCTGCAGCATGCGCGCGAGGGCCGTGTGGCAGAAGTACGAACTATATTTCCAGCCGACGGGGAGGTGCTCCAGCTCAACAGCCGGCAAACGGGGGCCCGGTCGGAACCAAAAATTCTCCGAGCCCCGGGTGGGAGGCGGAAGGACCAGAAGGCGTTCCTAAGGTCGATGTGCACCGCAAAAAAGGGCTGCCCAGGGGGGATCCTAGACAGAGTGCGCGCCAAGTCCTCCTAGGAATCCAGCCTAAAAGTCGGGGGCACCGACCCGTCCCGCGTATTCTGCTTGAGGCAGCTGAGGATAAGGGAAACCTTCGCAGGGGACTTAGGGGTCACGAGACGGCAACATTTTGGGGGGAGGGGATTGGGCGGCACTTGATAGACCCCCGTCCCCCGTAGAACAAAGACCATGTGCTCCACCTGCTGGGAAACCCAACGTGAGGCCCCTTCACCACCCTGTCCCAATCCTTCCCACTCCCCTCCACGTCAAAGTCCCTCACACCATTGCGGTAAAACTCCGGGACCACGGAATCCCACAAGTCCTGAGGGAGGGCAAAATCCACAATTGGCCCGAGAGCTTTATCGAGGATGGTGTTGTCCACGTCCCGCTGCGCCTGGGAGATGGGACAAGTAGACACGTGCATGCAGGACTGACATGTTTCCGGGGACAAACCCCGCGGCACCTTCAGGAACTTAGGTAGGGAATGCACCAGGCGGTAGTCCTCCGGCTTACCAAAAACGGCGCAACTCAAAAGCTGTGCACCCCAGCAGTGTATAAAATGTAAAGCGTTAACCAGGACACTGGTGTACAAGTTTGCCAGGGCAACATCTTGCACCGCCAAGGCAAATTGCAAAGGGGGCCCCAGCTTTAAATTCAACTCGTCTGTGAAGTGTGCAATGCACGTACCTAGGCCATTTGCACGGTGCATGCATACTCCGAGCGCAAGGAGGTTGGGTGTCATGCAGGCTTCGGTACAAAGATCACCAGGGTTCTGCATGCATGGGCACAGGACTGGCAGATTCCATACGCTGGTGAGAGTGTGGCATACGTCGGATACGTCGGATGTAGCGCGGGGTCCTGCTGGTGCTACAAGTATATTATCGCGGAATTGTGCTAAAGCCATGATGTGACCTGTGCTGGATGTCCATACAGGGTAACCCTCCGGAGAGGTAGAAAGCTTACCCCATTGTCGTGAACGTGCCTTCGGAAAATGAAATGCCCAAATGCAATATAGATCTGCAGTTTGTGCACTGAAAGATCCTCCCATTGGGATGGCAAATAAGCGTTGCCACGGTGAACCTGCAACCCAGCAGAAATTATCGCTGCATAATGAAAAAGTGATCAGGTCGACCAGCTCATCGTGGAAAATAACCGAAAAATTGTAATCGGTGGCCTTTCCGGAACGATCCATAGCTTGATCGGTTTTCTGGATAGACCATCACATTTGAGTGGTATGCCACTGTCGTTTCGATTTGAGCCAGTCATTACTCTCCATTAAGTACTTTACAACAAGTGCAGGATCCACATTATTAAATTGGTCCTTGCAATCAGCTTCGGTGACATGCGTGCACGACCACGAGTCAAGCCAAGTGTACCAGGATGCAATTCAATGTACATTGTGGTGGTGAAAACATCCCGTGATCTCACTGGTGTGGACACGCAGAAAACGGGAAAAAGCACGCGAAGCAAGGCGTAACCGTTATCGAGGAATGACAGGTCGTGCTACAGCACATATTGGTCGCCATGCCGGCAGTCGTAGGTGTTTACCTTTGCCAATGAGGTATAGTAGCGCTACGTGGGCATCACCTGAGGCGCACCATCCTTTTTGTGTGAGCAGTTGGTGTACACCCTGGAGAATTTGTTTGGCAGAGGAAGAAAGTGGTTGGTAGCGTTCTTTATGGAGGAATGCCTGTGGCTGTTCCCACATCCAACGGCGGCAGAAACCCCAGAGGGCTCAAGGGAACGTATCAACGACGCGAACAACAGCAACCTCTGAAACTTGGTGCGCAACGTGTTGCACCCAGTTTAACAGCTCACCAGTGTCAAGAAAAATTGCCTTGCGTAAGGATACGTCCCACTTCTCATTCATTGGGACATTCAAAAGGCGTGCAAGAGTGGTGCACTCTTTTATAGCCTCAGACCCGCGTATGGGCAAGGGGTCCTTGGACCTCAAGTGTAAGTCCTGGTACTGTAGGCACACGGGTAACAGGGCAAAATGGCCATCGTATATTGTAACAGGACCAGCCTGTTCCCAAGTGGCACGAAGGGGACTATGGCAGTGGCACGGAGGAGGAGTGGAAATGAGCTCCGTTTCGTTGCGCTGACGCTCAAATACGGACCGGACCGTGCGTGGTACCATGCGCACGAGAAAGATGCGTGACTTTAGGGCTTGACGTTCCCGAGAAGTGCACGGAACTTTACGTAGCAGGCGTGTAATGACACGCGCGAAATATGGTTCTTGTGGGCCCGTGAGGTATGGGATGCGCATGTATGCACGTGTGAACAGTGGGATT
This sequence comes from Eutreptiella sp. 'Long Island Sound 2002', assembly GCA_964036045.1. Lineage (NCBI taxonomy): Eukaryota > Euglenozoa > Euglenophyceae > Eutreptiales > Eutreptiaceae > Eutreptiella > Eutreptiella sp. 'Long Island Sound 2002'. The sequence goes on from OZ038402.1 coordinate 23,560,363, forward strand.
TGCCATTCACGAGCGACAATGGCAGCTTCCTTCTGTAATGCAGCAGCCCTGGCATAATCATTGTCTGCCTCTGCAGCAGAGAGACTGCGCAGTACCTGTACTGCTCTTGTGGGGTACCTTTTTACAGGGTTTACCGTCAGCATGTGGTACAGCAGGGGGTAAGTCGTCAATAGCCCACTGGCGATACTTATCCCACCAGCGACGCTCAGCAATCGCGGCAGCGACGTTGCCCTATACCAGTTCCAGAGGAACTATGTACCATTCTTCAATATTGGGTGTACGTAGTAACTGGTGAAAATGGCAATCTTCGCTGCGTGCCAGAGCAATGGTGATGTGTTTCCTCAGCCGTTGGATAAGAGCCAAATGGGTGCGTCCAATATAGATGCATATCATATGCAAGTATGGAATCGCATAAATGCACTCATCTGGTGGTGGTATGCTAATGTTCCACTGATGCAACCGGGACGAAGCGCGGATCGTTGAAAAAGTGAAGTGTGTGCCATAAGGCTGATATGGTATGCGGTATTGCATAGTAGTGGCCCAGTTACCCAGCTGCTTGCTGCAGCGTGCAGTGCGTATATGATGAGTGCACAAGCGGCAGATGGACGTGTGATCGGGCAAGGACACGTGTGGCACCACGTATGACTTATGGTGTTGGCGAAAATAAGCTCAGATGCGTGTGTGTTGTAAATCATTTGGTGAGGAGATGGCCTCAGGGGTGCCATACAATGCCCATGTTGTATCTTGAAAATCGGCTTGTGATACAAGCGTCACGAGGGGCATGGACTGAAGCATTGCATGTGCCTCCTGTGGACGGCACCAAGTCCAGAGTTGGACAGCGAGCTGTAACTGTGGGATGTGGTGTCAGGTGTCTCGCCAAATGGACTGTGTGGCAGTGTGACTTCGTGGAACGTCCTCGTACTTCTGAAACTGATTATCCAGAGAAACATTGGATATTTGCAGGAGACAGGAGATGTGGTGCCAGAGCTGGTGTGTGTGGAGTGCAGCACTAAGAAAACGTATGGCATTAGCGGGGGGGACGTGCTGACCAAATTTTTGCAGCGGTGCCACAGCTCAGTTTGTGCAGAGGATGCCCGCTGCATAGTAGCGGCCGCTGCACGAGCAGATCGTAGTAGGACATCAGTCTTGGATTCAATATAGAGTGGAGCATGAGGAGTGCGCGCGCTTGTGTGTTAGTGAGGCCATAGTGTGTTGTGTTGTATGTGTCAGACATGTGGGGTACCTCCAGCGGGTGGTGATAGTGTATCATTGCAAAATTGCCATCACTGGTTGCACGCAAAATATGCTGGGCCAAAGAGACATCAGCCATTAACCTCTGAAGTTGGTCCTGCACGTCATGGACGGCGGTAGAGAAAGATAATTGTACCACATCAGAATAAGCGGGTTTGACCTGATCGGTCCTGGTTGGAAAAAATGTGTGGGTGCACGTGTGCGCTTTTCAAAACAGACCGAATGCAACTATTCCGAGTCCTAGTATTTTCACAATCAGCGACAGATTCGACAGTAGCAACCATTTCATCGTTAGAGTGCACATGTAGCCAGTCTCGGAGTTTTGTAGTGTAGTCCTCCTTCCATTCGCCCAGTAGAACATCCAGCAATTGATCCTTCCACTGGGGGTCCTCAGAAGTCAGGAGCTTGATACGCAACCAGGGATGTGGCTTCTTGGGTCGTTTTGGTGATCTACTACTCACGGCTGCACCGTCCCGCTCACCCATAGGAAGGGGTACATCGTTGTTGGCAGCATTGTACAGGTCAGGTTCATCGTCGTGATCATCAGCAGAGATTTGAGCGACAGACCCATCTCGTTTCTCCCGTTTTGGCTGCCTGCCATTCATCGAGCATGTTATGAAATTTCTTTCCGTGAGGGCGCCAGTGCTGTGTAAGAAAATCTTCGAATTTGGCTTGATGAGATGTCAGGCGTTGTTCGATTCGTACCTTCCATCTTGGTAGGGCATGCAACATTTTCTCATACTGGTGGTCACAGTCTTTCAAGGACTGAATGTTTGCTGCAGCATTTTTCTTCCAGGCATAGAGACCATGGACCCGGGCAGTCAATTTTGATACCTCTGTAGTCGAATTGCCATAGTTGTCTAGCGCCTTTTTCAACGGAGCAATCTCGCTGCATATACGGTCTTCGAGGTCGGTCAATTTACCATTGTACTCCTTCACCTGGCTCAGCACACATCGAAAACACTCACTGAGGTCATGTCCAGTAACGCCTCAGCAAGTGCATACTCGAATTCCATCGGACTCAAGGGGGTAACGGACAGGTGCAGAGTCAGATTGACAGCAGCTTGTTGAGTGGTCAGTGGTTCCGCAGCGCAGGCAAAAGGGTTGAGCTTATCAGCAGGAGCTTCCTCGCAGTATTTGGGACACGCTCGCAGCCACTGGTTTGGGTCCCCGCATTTCAAGCATACCCCTTGGGATCGTCGTTGCGCAGCAACTTCACAGGCATACGACCAATGGTCCCCGCCGCACCATGTACACGGACTGGGAGGTTTAGCAGGCTCGGCGTCGCCGCGTGAAGGGCAATTGTAGGAGTAGTGCCCACTCTTGCATATAAGAATGCGCCCACGGCCTTTTCCTCCTTTGCCGCCTTTGCCCTTGCCGGTACTGGATGATGATGCAGACGCCATTTTAATTGAAAACGTACAGCAGGAGGGGGTATACAAGTGAGAAGGAAGTACACGTAGGAGACGTTGTGGATGATGTTGTGTCTGCCGAACGGACAGTTCTCGTTACTGCCAACGGCGAGGGGTCCCCGTATGGTGAGGTTTGAGCTGTCACGTGTGTGTTGTTGGTTAAGGCGACGTCAGCAACAAATCAGCACATGCAGGCCAGAAGAAGAGGAGAAAAGCTTATCAAGAGCCGAGAACGGCCCTAGGCGCCTTTCGCAAAAGGTCTGTGAGAGTTGTGGAGAATGTCGACCATTTGCGGTGGAAAGGAGGCAACATCAATGTCAACCGCAGCTACTACATACACCGCAAAGTATACGGACCGGGTTCAGCCTGGAGCCACCCCCCGTCCCCCCACCCAACCCAACCCAACCCTCCCATCCCCCCAACCCCGGGGTGCTTCGCCACGGGCCTCGCCCGCACTCAGCGGGCCCTGCAACATAATTACGGTCAGTGTGAACAGTTAGGAGGCATGTAAACGCACCATCGGTGCCAAACCACGCCGCGGTCAGAATTAGGCAATGGGAGGAAGGCGGGAAGGGTGGCATACGCGTGGCACATCCCCGGGCACAAGCAATGCCCATGGGCTGTTCGCCCAACAAACACAGACTCAGCCCAGAGCCGGCCCTGCGGTAATCAAACACCGCGTCGTGGGAGTGCCACGATATTTAACAGGGCACGGCGGCGCACATCCGTCACGGGCATGCGCCTAGAGGGGCAGGGTGGCATACGCGCAGCCCGTCCCCGGGTACAGGCAGGGCCAGTGGGCCGGTCGCCCGAAGCATTCAGGCTCTGTCCGGAAAACGATCCACAGTGTCGCTCAGGCGCCACGACGTAAAACAGGCCACAACTGCGCATAACAGTCACGGGCACACACATGCAGGAGTAGGAGAAGTAGGAGAAGTACAGCACAAAGGGTCCCCTCTCTCCGCCCCCCTTCCCAGGATCTTGTCAGGAAATTATATATATAGCAACTTAATCGCTGCCCGGGCTGAGCAGCTCCGACCAGCCGCCAGAGAGTGACAACCCATCAACTGCGTAGCCTCCGCCTCCACCTACCCACACGTTGCAGCTGGCTGCGGCCGTCCTGGCGCTTGACTAGGCGCTGGCGGGGGCGCGGGGTGGCGGGCCGGCGAATGTGGCCACCGTCACCCTGCGCCTCTGGCCTGGGGCCTCCGAGTGGTCTTGCCGCGGCCGCTTCCAGGGGCCTGCCCCGCCGTCTCTGTCTCCGTCCTCGCAGAGCATCGGTGCGGTGGCAGCTCAGGCTTGGGACATCGCTTGCCCACGTCGGCTCCGGATTTCCACCCCTCAGCAGTTGCCCTCGCGGATGCGCCTCTCGGGGCGTTTTTGGGTGGCCGGTGACCCTTGTCCCCCCGGGACCTGCTCCGGCTCCACGTGCATGGTGGTAGGGTGCTGCGCGCCGGCTTCAAGCACACCAACAGGACTCGCTGCCTTGGGTGGCCGCACCTCGGTGGCTGCCACGGTCAGTTCCGCCACGTGCCCGGGCGGAGGGGCGGTGTCAACCACCCATTCGGCCGTGCGTGGGACCGCCCGCAGCCTTTCGACCGTGAGTCGGCCGCTGTTGTCGGGCAGGGTACGTGGAGCGGCGGGGTGCGGACAAGTAGTGAGCTGCATAGGGGGCAAAAGCACTGCACGCCCTATCCACCCACCAGGTCCCCGTTCCACACCTTGAGTTTATCGCGATCCCCCATTTTCCCCCAAACCCGACCTGGTGGCTGTCTATAGACCCTAGCCTTAGCCCGCGCCTCCACAACCATATCGCCCCCCCCCCCCCCCGCCCCGGCCAGCGATTGACACAGTCAGCAGGGTTAAGGGCGCTTTCGACATACCTTAGCCCTACTGACACGCCCTGCCAACGCAGCCGGGGCGCGACGCGACGCAAGATTCGCGGCTGAGCCACCATTAGGGTTGGGGCGCGGCCTCAGAGGTCCTAGGCTATTGCGCCCCAGGTCTACATGCCTACAGCCGCGAAACTCCGCGCAACATCAAACACACATAAAACCCCGAACTATTCAGCTGACTGCTTGACTGCTGGTTAGTGTTAAGATGGTTTTGGATCTTGGGTCCCGGTCGGCGGTAGGCGGTAGTCGGGCTTCGGGGGTGGGTTGTGGTTGGGCTTGGAGGCTCTGTTTGGCGGTGGCAGGCACATTTTTAGGACACTCAAAAAAAAATCCCTTCCCCTGTAACCCTAGGATCGGCATGCGCTGCTGCGGGCTTTTGGGCACTTGGGAGGCTGCAGTAGCAACATCCTCCTGGGCACTCGGGGGTGTCGAACTCCCCCTTTGCAGCATTTAGAAGCCAAAGGCAGCAAGCCCCTTTCAAGGCATCATCAAAATATTGGGAAACCACAGACATGCAATTTGGCAATTGGTCACTGTGGCAGGCACTGTCGCTGTCACTATCACTGTCACAGCTCCTGTGTTGTGGATCATCGACTTCAATGTCAGCAATCTTCAGTGCCTACAAAGGACACTCCCGTCTCTACGTTGCGCATTCACACTGCATGCACCACATTGCATGGAAATGACAACCTTCCATGTAGCTCCATCACTGACCTACTACTCAAGAAAAGCATCAAAAATACCGGAAGAAAATGCGCCAAAAAAAGCGCCTTGGAATTGAACCGCCTACTTTTGAATCACTGACAGCTGAGGGGTTAGGAAGGTCAGAAGAGGACCTACTGGCAACTGCATCTGCCTGCTCCATATCCTCGTCCTCACTGTCTTCGTCTTCACCCTCCAACTCAACCCCATACACATCGCCAATGTCGGCGTCACGTGTCGCCCTCTTGGGGACAACCCACAAATCTCGAATGTCCAACGGAACCTCCGCCTCACCATCCTCTTCCAAAGAAACTGCCAAATCCTTGAAAGCCGCAAACCCAAGCAAACCACCATCTTTCACCTCAACCGCATGCCCTTGCTTCCGTTTGCGCGGGCGGAAAGGGGCCTTCCGAAGGTCCTCAAAAACCTCAAAGGGCCCCCAATCCTCTGGTGCCTCCCCATTGCACCTTACCCACAGCGTCTCACACATGCGCTCCGTGGTTTGGCCCAAGTCCGTAGCCGTCACGTAGCTGAAAACTCTCTCACACGAACACGAGCTTGCCTCAACCCAATCCTCCAGGTTAGCACTGCCAACCCACTCAGCTCGCTTGAATCGTGCTTGTACGTCCTCAATCAAACTACGAAGAAACTTCATCCGGCTACCCTTGATGACGCTACTCCCTACGTCAACACCCAACGATTCCTCCCACCCCCCTGGAATGACATGACGCATGGTGTGCAACAGCTGTGTGCACATCGCGTTCATCAAACCCTGGACGGCGGCGACCCGTGCCCCCCTGGTCGCTTGAACTTTCTTGCTTGTGGGCAGAGCGGGGGGCAAAATCAGAAGTGGCCTACAAGTGGGCAAATTGGCTACCTCACCCCTGCCGTATCGGGGAGCCCCACCGCCTCAGAGCGGGGGGCAAAATCAGAAGTGGCCCACAAGTGGGCAAATTGGCTACCTCATCCCTGCCGTATCGGGGAGCCCCACCGCCTCGGAGCGGGGGGCAAAATCAGAAGTGGCCCACAAGTGGGCAAATTGGCTACCTCACCCCTGCCGTATCGGGGAGCCCCACCGCCTCAGAGCGGGGACCAAAATCAGAAGTGGCCCACAAGTGGGCAAATTGGCTACCTCACCCCTGCCGTATCGGGGAGCCCCACCGCCTCAGAGCGCGGGGCAAAATCAGAAGTGGCCCACAAGTGGGTAAATTGGCTACCTCACCCCTGCCGTATCGGGGAGCCCCACCGCCTCAGAGCGGGGGGCAAAATCAGAAGTGGCCCACAAGTGGGCAAATTGGCTACCTCACCCGTGCCGTATCAGGGAGCCCCACCGCCTCAGGGCGGGGACCAAAATCAGAAGTGGCCCACAAGTGGGCAAATTGGCTACCTCACCCCTGCCGTATCGGGGAGCCCTCCCGCCTCAGAGCGGGGGGCAAAATCAGAAGTGGCCCACAAGTGGGCAAATTGGCTACCTCACCCCTGCCGTATCGGGGAGCCCCACCGCCTCAGAGCGGGGGGCAAAATCAGAAGTGGTGCCCAAAAGAGGGCGGCGGGGGGGGGGGTAGACATGGCCCGCGTTCGGCCGGGGGAAAAAGGCCTCTAGGGGCTGTCCTTAAGGGCTGTCCTTAACAAAAAAAAAATCTCGTCCCGTAAGGACAGCGATGATGCCAACTGAGAACTACACGAGGGGCTCTTGGATATTGCCAAAGCCTACTCCAGCACACCACACCCCCTCACGTGGAAGGTAGTCCACACAGTGGGGTACCACGCCACATGGCCTCCATCATTGGACATGCGTATGAAAAAACCAAGTGCACTTTCTGTGTCGATAAGAAGACGTGCCGCGTTGGTGGCAGCAACACACACAAGCCTACCCGAGATGAGATGGCGGTGAGTGAGTGATCTTTGAGTTGTGCGCAGAGAGAAAGCAGGGACATGGAGCCGGATTAGCAGCGCGACGAGCAGCGGGGGGGGGGGGGGCACATGTACACCCTAAACCAAGTGCACTTTCCGTGTCGATAAGAAGACATTTGCCAACCAACAAAAACGGGGCGATAAATAAGGGTGCGAGCTCTCGGACCTGCTATTTTGTGTGGTCTATGAGCCCTTCCACGCCACATTGAGTGTAATATTCCCAGCGGTCCACTTTTCCATCTACATGGATGACATTGCCCTCGTTGCCCCTGATAGCTCGACCATGAGGGCGGAATTGGAACGATTCTCGTCACTCAGTGACACAGTGGGTTGCGATGCAACAAGAGTCAACAACAAAAATAAAGATCTATAGATCGACCCTCCAAAGCAAGGCGCAAACGCGTACAGTGGAACGGCATCTTGAATGCAACATGGCCCCCAATACTGTAATACTTGGGCCGCTTGATCTCCTAGAGAGAGCAAGTACACGTCAGCACAAAGTACACATAGGCGCCTTTCGGCTCTGCAGTGACAAGCGACTAGAACAGTTTTGGACGTACAGAGAACACAGTGTCAAACTGACACCATGTCTCTTTCCCCGGCCAACTGCACGGGCACTGCGGGTACTACATCCAAGGTTCCTCAACCCTGCCAAGCCTGCAGCGGTAATGTTGCAGCCGCGAAGCAAGCTGTGCAATGCAATCAACAACGCATATTACAAACCTTCAGCCCCCACCCGCTCCCATCATTTGACAGTCATCTACAGATTGGACAGTAAGTTGTAGTCCAGGCACCAATGGGCACAATGTGCTGAGCATGGACCGGTGTGTGGAACATGCCGCGAGGCATACCACCCCCCCCCCCTTGTCAATGGCCCGGGCCGTGTTTCTTCTTTCGAGAGGGGGGGGGGGGCATTTGCAAAGGGGGCCATGTTTCTTCTTTCGAAGGGGGGGTCCGTTGACACGCGCACGGGGGGCATTGACGCGAATTCTCATCAAAACTCCAAAAAAAAATTATTGGTGTACGCATTTTCTAGCTTGCGCCATCGGTGTAAACGTGGTGGGGACCAATGCTTGGTACCTCTTGCATCTTTGAGGTGGCTGTGGAGCTCATGCTGGCCACGTTTTGCAATTTTTTCATGGTTTTACACCATTTTTGTTGTGGTGCTCAACATTTGTTTCCCATGCCTTTCCTTCTTCACACATACAAGCACACAATAGCAAAGACGAAGAAAACGCGCAACTGCAACTTCAGAAAAAATGATGGTTGAAACTGACGACAGGCCTGCTTCAAAACGTTTCAGCACCATATACTTCATGAGCGCAACAATGATGTTTTCAAATAGACATGAATCCCATGCAACTGCAATAGGCTGACCGACGGAATGAATCACGGCACTTTGACCTGAGCAAAACATGCTGTGGCCCCAGGCCTGCTTGACAAAATTTCAGCACTGTGAACCTGGCTGGATCACGCTGCGTTGCAAAGCTCCCAGGAGTTGATCACTATGGCTGTCAAACGCTGCAGCAAAGCAGGGGCAGCTGGGTGGCACAATGCACTGCAGAAGAAATGAGCAGTAACAACATGGCTGGACCACTCTGCGTCTGAAAAGAGGTCCCCACTCAGCAACCAGAACACACTGCTTGCCTGTCTACACATGTACTTACTGGGGGATCAATGGTCCGCTCTAATAGACTGAATATCCCTGCCATAGACACTTTCAGCCATTAGTTCGAAAGGGGTGCAGTTGGTGCATCACACCGTCAGGCATGGGTGTGAAAGGCAACAAAAGAAAGCGGGGCTGGGAGGTAGGAGTGAGACATTTGCTCCAGCTGCCATCATGTAGTCCCTTCGTCAAATCCGAGACCTTGGTTCCCCTGAAACATGCAATTGTGCACATAGGCTCTGGCCAACATGGCCGAGTTGCAATGCAGGCAAGACCACAAAATCTCAGGCTGCTCCATACGGGACTTGGAACATCGAGAAATGAAAATCTACCTTCGAAAGCGATACATAGGCATTGTGTATGTGGTGGGACTATGTCCTTGAAGTAGCGGTACAGTGTGTACAGCTGTACAGTGTGGTGACAGAACAGAAACCACATGGAGGGCTCCCACAGAAGGGGCTGCAGGCTCAGGGGAAGCAGTACTCAGAAGTCATCAAACTGATGACACAGATTACACAGAGTACACGGGGATACTCAGACATACAACACCCACCCCGAATCGGGGGAAATGATTCACTGAATCGGGCTAATGAATCGGGGGGCATGATTTGAGGAAAATTCAAGCAATTCACGGGGCAAGAGGTGGAGCATTAGGTCTTGGGACACTGTGAGGGCCCCCTTGGGCAAGCTCACATGCAAGGCCGTTGCTTCCAATACAACTTCCACTCACCAGATGCACACAACACCTCCATCTCATTTGCGGTTAAAAGATTGGGATACTTCCTTGTATCATTTGGCTTGCTGTCACGTTGCCTGGGATCAAACACCCGCAAGTCATCATAGAACATCAGTTGTGTTCTTTTACATCTGGAGATGTCTGCCAACCACTTTTGAGCACCCTCTTCCAATTGAATTCCAACAATTCTTCATCATTTCACAACAGGCTGAGGATGGGCTGCACAAAAACCTGGCGAACCCCCCCCCCGGTTGGCCTTGTGCCAACCCCCCCACCTCGTGCACACATAAAATGCCTTTCTGGTGTTCAATCCGGCAACCAACTGAATCGGGCTAACAAATCGGGCTGGACCGGGGAACCCGGGGCTCTGACTGGGGGTGGGAGTTGGACATACACAGGGTCATGTGCCAGAACAGGGAGCACACAGGGCAAGGCATGCTGAGCCTGGATGCCAGGAGAAGGGTGCACTGCTGCTGCAGCAGTAGAGGGTTGCATGGCACGACACCTCCACATGCGGCAGGGAGATTGCACTGCAGCTGCAGGGTACCCCTGGGGGTGGACCCAGCCCGTCCGCCTCCTTGCTCGACCCAAACAAACTTTCGAAAATTTTCGAACATGTCCAAAGATGTCTGAATCAAGTATTCCAAATGTTGCCGGATATTCCATATGAAAAATTTTCACAAGTACAAATCATTGGCAAACACTGGGCTGCAGGCACCCGGTGACCCTCTTCGACGCAGGGGCATTCAGTTTGATCTGGTCTGGACCTGTTGCACTGTCTCATGTTTCGAGAGGGTGAGCCAGGTATACACTGAGACCCCCACATCCCAGGCTCCGCTGAGCGGTCAGTGCCCAGGGCGGTACTGGTCAGAGAACAAATGGTAGCTCCCACATGTGGCAGCACGCGGGTGCTCGCCCTCTTCAGCACCGCCGGGCAGGGCTGTCAGGAAGGCCCAATCGCCTACGCATGCACCGGGACGTGGGGGGCACCCAGTGTGGCTCCATGGGCGGAGCCGCAGCTGTGGGCACCCCCAATCTCGCCCTCATATCCCCTTCCTTGCGACAGCGATAGAGAAATGCCTAAAGTTGACGGAAACAACACCGAGTGTTGTTATGACAAAGGGGAAGGGGGTACCTGACAAAGGGGAAGGGGGTGCCTCCCGAAGGAACGCTAGGCTGTTGCACGCGTGCACAGGTGGCAGGCAGTACAAATCGCAGAAAGAAAATTGGCCCGTCAGGGGCCTATAACACCATAGGTACCTTTCTGTCACAAGCGTGAGACACGAAGATGCCCAATATGCCAATTGCCAGAATGAATAGCTGAGTTCGAAAGCGATACATAGGCATTGTGTATGTGGTGGGACTATGTCCTTGAAGTAGCGGTACAGTGTGTACAGCTGTACAGTGTGGTGACAGAACAGAAACCACATGGAGGGCTCCCACAGAAGGGGCTGCAGGCTCAGGGGAAGCAGTACTCAGAAGTCATCAAACTGATGACACAGATTACACAGAGTACACGGGGATACTCAGACATACAACACCCACCCCGAATCGGGGGAAATGATTCACTGAATCGGGCTAATGAATCGGGGGGCATGATTTGAGGAAAATTCAAGCAATTCACGGATCTGGTGAGTGGAAGTTGTATTGGAAGCAACGGCCTTGCATGTGAGCTTGCCCAAGGGGGCCCTCACAGTGTCCCAAGACCTAATGCTCCACCTCTTGCACACAACACCTCCATCTCATTTGCGGTTAAAAGATTGGGATACTTCCTTGTATCATTTGGCTTGCTGTCACGTTGCCTGGGATCAAACACCCGCAAGTCATCATAGAACATCAGTTGTGTTCTTTTACATCTGGAGATGTCTGCCAACCACTTTTGAGCACCCTCTTCCAATTGAATTCCAACAATTCTTCATCATTTCACAACATGCTGAGGATGGGCTGCACAAAAACCTGGCGAAACCCCCCCCGGTTGGCCTTGTGCCAACCCCCCCACCTCGTGCACACATAAAATGCCTTTCTGGTGTTCAATCCGGCAACCAACTGAATCGGGCTAACAAATCGGGCTGGACCGGGGAACCCGGGGCTCTGACTGGGGGTGGGAGTTGGACATACACAGGGTCATGTGCCAGAACAGGGAGCACACAGGGCAAGGCATGCTGAGCCTGGATGCCAGGAGAAGGGTGCACTGCTGCTGCAGCAGTAGAGGGTTGCATGGCACGACACCTCCACATGCGGCAGGGAGATTGCACTGCAGCTGCAGGGTACCCCTGGGGGTGGACCCAGCCCGTCCGCCTCCTTGCTCGACCCAAACAACCTTTCGAAAATTTTCGAACATGTCCAAAGATGTCTGAATCAAGTATTCCAAATGTTGCCGGATATTCCATATGAAAAATTTTCACAAGTACAAATCATTGGCAAACACTGGGCTGCAGGCACCCGGTGACCCTCTTCGACGCAGGGGCATTCAGTTTGATCTGGTCTGGACCTGTTGCACTGTCTCATGTTTCGAGAGGGTGAGCCAGGTATACACTGAGACCCCCACATCCCAGGCTCCGCTGAGCGGTCAGTGCCCAGGGCGGTACTGGTCAGAGAACAAATGGTAGCTCCCACATGTGGCAGCACGCGGGTGCTCGCCCTCTTCAGCACCGCCGGGCAGGGCTGTCAGGAAGGCCCAATCGCCTACGCATGCACCGGGACGTGGGGGGCACCCAGTGTGGCTCCATGGGCGGAGCCGCAGCTGTGGGCACCCCCAATCTCGCCCTCATATCCCCTTCCTTGCGACAGCGATAGAGAAATGCCTAAAGTTGACGGAAACAACACCGAGTGTTGTTATGACAAAGGGGAAGGGGGTACCTGACAAAGGGGAAGGGGGTGCCTCCCGAAGGAACGCTAGGCTGTTGCACGCGTGCACAGGTGGCAGGCAGTACAAATCGCAGAAAGAAAATTGGCCCGTCAGGGGCCTATAACACCATAGGTACCTTTCTGTCACAAGCGTGAGACACGAAGATGCCCGATATGCCAATTGCCAGAAGGAATAGCTGAGTTCGAAAGCGATATTCCAATTTGCCACACAAAGGAAGTACTAGTGCGGGAGCATAGGCATTGTGTATGTGGTGGGACTATGTCCTTGAAGTAGCGGTACAGTGTGTACAGCTGTACAGTGTGGTGACAGAACAGAAACCACATGGAGGGCTCCGACAGAAGGGGCTGCAGGCTCAGGGGAAGCAGTACTCAGAAGTCATCAAACTGATGACACAGATTACACAGAGTACACGGGGATACTCAGACATACAACACCCACCCCGAATCGGGGGAAATGATTCACTGAATCGGGCTAATGAATCGGGGGGCATGATTTGAGGAAAATTCAAGCAATTCACGGATCTGGTGAGTGGAAGTTGTATTGGAAGCAACGGCCTTGCATGTGAGCTTGCCCAAGGGGGCCCTCACAGTGTCCCAAGACCTAATGCTCCACCTCTTGCACACAACACCTCCATCTCATTTGCGGTTAAAAGATTGGGATACTTCCTTGTATCATTTGGCTTGCTGTCACGTTGCCTGGGATCAAACACCCGCAAGTCATCATAGAACATCAGTTGTGTTCTTTTACATCTGGAGATGTCTGCCAACCACTTTTGAGCACCCTCTTCCAATTGAATTCCAACAATTCTTCATCATTTCACAACATGCTGAGGATGGGCTGCACAAAAACCTGGCGAAACCCCCCCCGGTTGGCCTTGTGCCAACCCCCCCACCTCGTGCACACATAAAATGCCTTTCTGGTGTTCAATCCGGCAACCAACTGAATCGGGCTAACAAATCGGGCTGGACCGGGGAACCCGGGGCTCTGACTGGGGGTGGGAGTTGGACATACACAGGGTCATGTGCCAGAACAGGGAGCACACAGGGCAAGGCATGCTGAGCCTGGATGCCAGGAGAAGGGTGCACTGCTGCTGCAGCAGTAGAGGGTTGCATGGCACGACACCTCCACATGCGGCAGGGAGATTGCACTGCAGCTGCAGGGTACCCCTGGGGGTGGACCCAGCCCGTCCGCCTCCTTGCTCGACCCAAACAACCTTTCGAAAATTTTCGAACATGTCCAAAGATGTCTGAATCAAGTATTCCAAATGTTGCCGGATATTCCATATGAAAAATTTTCACAAGTACAAATCATTGGCAAACACTGGGCTGCAGGCACCCGGTGACCCTCTTCGACGCAGGGGCATTCAGTTTGATCTGGTCTGGACCTGTTGCACTGTCTCATGTTTCGAGAGGGTGAGCCAGGTATACACTGAGACCCCCACATCCCAGGCTCCGCTGAGCGGTCAGTGCCCAGGGCGGTACTGGTCAGAGAACAAATGGTAGCTCCCACATGTGGCAGCACGCGGGTGCTCGCCCTCTTCAGCACCGCCGGGCAGGGCTGTCAGGAAGGCCCAATCGCCTACGCATGCACCGGGACGTGGGGGGCACCCAGTGTGGCTCCATGGGCGGAGCCGCAGCTGTGGGCACCCCCAATCTCGCCCTCATATCCCCTTCCTTGCGACAGCGATAGAGAAATGCCTAAAGTTGACGGAAACAACACCGAGTGTTGTTATGACAAAGGGGAAGGGGGTACCTGACAAAGGGGAAGGGGGTGCCTCCCGAAGGAACGCTAGGCTGTTGCACGCGTGCACAGGTGGCAGGCAGTACAAATCGCAGAAAGAAAATTGGCCCGTCAGGGGCCTATAACACCATAGGTACCTTTCTGTCACAAGCGTGAGACACGAAGATGCCCAATATGCCAATTGCCAGAATGAATAGCTGAGTTCGAAAGCGATACATAGGCATTGTGTATGTGGTGGGACTATGTCCTTGAAGTAGCGGTACAGTGTGTACAGCTGTACAGTGTGGTGACAGAACAGAAACCACATGGAGGGCTCCCACAGAAGGGGCTGCAGGCTCAGGGGAAGCAGTACTCAGAAGTCATCAAACTGATGACACAGATTACACAGAGTACACGGGGATACTCAGACATACAACACCCACCCCGAATCGGGGGAAATGATTCACTGAATCGGGCTAATGAATCGGGGGGCATGATTTGAGGAAAATTCAAGCAATTCACGGATCTGGTGAGTGGAAGTTGTATTGGAAGCAACGGCCTTGCATGTGAGCTTGCCCAAGGGGGCCCTCACAGTGTCCCAAGACCTAATGCTCCACCTCTTGCACACAACACCTCCATCTCATTTGCGGTTAAAAGATTGGGATACTTCCTTGTATCATTTGGCTTGCTGTCACGTTGCCTGGGATCAAACACCCGCAAGTCATCATAGAACATCAGTTGTGTTCTTTTACATCTGGAGATGTCTGCCAACCACTTTTGAGCACCCTCTTCCAATTGAATTCCAACAATTCTTCATCATTTCACAACATGCTGAGGATGGGCTGCACAAAAACCTGGCGAAACCCCCCCCGGTTGGCCTTGTGCCAACCCCCCCACCTCGTGCACACATAAAATGCCTTTCTGGTGTTCAATCCGGCAACCAACTGAATCGGGCTAACAAATCGGGCTGGACCGGGGAACCCGGGGCTCTGACTGGGGGTGGGAGTTGGACATACACAGGGTCATGTGCCAGAACAGGGAGCACACAGGGCAAGGCATGCTGAGCCTGGATGCCAGGAGAAGGGTGCACTGCTGCTGCAGCAGTAGAGGGTTGCATGGCACGACACCTCCACATGCGGCAGGGAGATTGCACTGCAGCTGCAGGGTACCCCTGGGGGTGGACCCAGCCCGTCCGCCTCCTTGCTCGACCCAAACAAACTTTCGAAAATTTTCGAACATGTCCAAAGATGTCTGAATCAAGTATTCCAAATGTTGCCGGATATTCCATATGAAAAATTTTCACAAGTACAAATCATTGGCAAACACTGGGCTGCAGGCACCCGGTGACCCTCTTCGACGCAGGGGCATTCAGTTTGATCTGGTCTGGACCTGTTGCACTGTCTCATGTTTCGAGAGGGTGAGCCAGGTATACACTGAGACCCCCACATCCCAGGCTCCGCTGAGCGGTCAGTGCCCAGGGCGGTACTGGTCAGAGAACAAATGGTAGCTCCCACATGTGGCAGCACGCGGGTGCTCGCCCTCTTCAGCACCGCCGGGCAGGGCTGTCAGGAAGGCCCAATCGCCTACGCATGCACCGGGACGTGGGGGGCACCCAGTGTGGCTCCATGGGCGGAGCCGCAGCTGTGGGCACCCCCAATCTCGCCCTCATATCCCCTTCCTTGCGACAGCGATAGAGAAATGCCTAAAGTTGACGGAAACAACACCGAGTGTTGTTATGACAAAGGGGAAGGGGGTACCTGACAAAGGGGAAGGGGGTGCCTCCCGAAGGAACGCTAGGCTGTTGCACGCGTGCACAGGTGGCAGGCAGTACAAATCGCAGAAAGAAAATTGGCCCGTCAGGGGCCTATAACACCATAGGTACCTTTCTGTCACAAGCGTGAGACACGAAGATGCCCGATATGCCAATTGCCAGAAGGAATAGCTGAGTTCGAAAGCGATATTCCAATTTGCCACACAAAGGAAGTACTAGTGCGGGAGCATAGGCATTGTGTATGTGGTGGGACTATGTCCTTGAAGTAGCGGTACAGTGTGTACAGCTGTACAGTGTGGTGACAGAACAGAAACCACATGGAGGGCTCCGACAGAAGGGGCTGCAGGCTCAGGGGAAGCAGTACTCAGAAGTCATCAAACTGATGACACAGATTACACAGAGTACACGGGGATACTCAGACATACAACACCCACCCCGAATCGGGGGAAATGATTCACTGAATCGGGCTAATGAATCGGGGGGCATGATTTGAGGAAAATTCAAGCAATTCACGGATCTGGTGAGTGGAAGTTGTATTGGAAGCAACGGCCTTGCATGTGAGCTTGCCCAAGGGGGCCCTCACAGTGTCCCAAGACCTAATGCTCCACCTCTTGCACACAACACCTCCATCTCATTTGCGGTTAAAAGATTGGGATACTTCCTTGTATCATTTGGCTTGCTGTCACGTTGCCTGGGATCAAACACCCGCAAGTCATCATAGAACATCAGTTGTGTTCTTTTACATCTGGAGATGTCTGCCAACCACTTTTGAGCACCCTCTTCCAATTGAATTCCAACAATTCTTCATCATTTCACAACATGCTGAGGATGGGCTGCACAAAAACCTGGCGAAACCCCCCCCGGTTGGCCTTGTGCCAACCCCCCCACCTCGTGCACACATAAAATGCCTTTCTGGTGTTCAATCCGGCAACCAACTGAATCGGGCTAACAAATCGGGCTGGACCGGGGAACCCGGGGCTCTGACTGGGGGTGGGAGTTGGACATACACAGGGTCATGTGCCAGAACAGGGAGCACACAGGGCAAGGCATGCTGAGCCTGGATGCCAGGAGAAGGGTGCACTGCTGCTGCAGCAGTAGAGGGTTGCATGGCACGACACCTCCACATGCGGCAGGGAGATTGCACTGCAGCTGCAGGGTACCCCTGGGGGTGGACCCAGCCCGTCCGCCTCCTTGCTCGACCCAAACAAACTTTCGAAAATTTTCGAACATGTCCAAAGATGTCTGAATCAAGTATTCCAAATGTTGCCGGATATTCCATATGAAAAATTTTCACAAGTACAAATCATTGGCAAACACTGGGCTGCAGGCACCCGGTGACCCTCTTCGACGCAGGGGCATTCAGTTTGATCTGGTCTGGACCTGTTGCACTGTCTCATGTTTCGAGAGGGTGAGCCAGGTATACACTGAGACCCCCACATCCCAGGCTCCGCTGAGCGGTCAGTGCCCAGGGCGGTACTGGTCAGAGAACAAATGGTAGCTCCCACATGTGGCAGCACGCGGGTGCTCGCCCTCTTCAGCACCGCCGGGCAGGGCTGTCAGGAAGGCCCAATCGCCTACGCATGCACCGGGACGTGGGGGGCACCCAGTGTGGCTCCATGGGCGGAGCCGCAGCTGTGGGCACCCCCAATCTCGCCCTCATATCCCCTTCCTTGCGACAGCGATAGAGAAATGCCTAAAGTTGACGGAAACAACACCGAGTGTTGTTATGACAAAGGGGAAGGGGGTACCTGACAAAGGGGAAGGGGGTGCCTCCCGAAGGAACGCTAGGCTGTTGCACGCGTGCACAGGTGGCAGGCAGTACAAAGTGCAGAAAGAAAATTGGCCCGTCAGGGGCCTATAACACCACAGGTACCTTTCTGTCACAAGCGTGAGACACGAAGATGCCCGATATGCCAATTGCCAGAAGGAATAGCTGAGTTCGAAAGCGATATTCCAATTTGCCACACAAAGTAAGTACTAGTGCGGGAGCATAGGCATTGTGTATGTGGTGGGACTATGTCCTTGAAGTAGCGGTACAGTGTGTACAGCTGTACAGTGTGGTGACAGAACAGAAACCACATGGAGGGCTCCCACAGAAGGGGCTGCAGGCTCAGGGGAAGCAGTACTCAGAAGTCATCAAACTGATGACACAGATTACACAGAGTACACGGGGATACTCAGACATACAACCCTTCTTGTGATCATACACCATGCGGCACAATTGCACATGCTCACCACTTGAAGATGCCTGAACTCAATCCTTGGGAGGGGGGCACAAGGGTGTGTGACCATCTGCCCACCCTTGATGTACTCCAACACCGCAAATTGGTCCCCTTTGGTCCCTTCATTGTAGCATCCACATGCTCACCAGTGGAACATGTTAAAATAACTGGACGCCCAGGTTCAAAAAGAGAAGATTGCATGGTGAGCTGATGCAAGAAATGTTGACACGTTAATACAACTACCAACTAAGGTACCTCAGGATCTGGTACCTCACCACCATCACAGAGTGGATGCCATGGTAAAAAAAAAAAAGGGTGAGCGTCCTTATGGCACCCCCTGGTCCAACCACACAGCGTGTGTTCGAACCCAGTGGAGCAGCCGGAAAAAGATGGTGTCCCTGGTGCAAGGTAAAAAGCACACCACATGGCGGCACCACTGTAGGGTACTGTCGACGTCCCAGGGTGTGCGCTAATAATGCGGAGCACGGCGGAGTGCAACACGCACAATACTGAGGGCCGTGAATACCCCGAAAGACGTGCGATTTGTGCCCAGGACGTGATTCTGAGAAGGCATGAAACCCGCGTGTGCAAAAATGGCTACACGTTAAGGACTGCACCCGCAATGATGTTGGAGATGCGTTTGTGTGCATTCTTGTGTAGTATCTGTAGTGTCACGGTATACTTCAGGTGCCAAGTGGCTGTCAGTCCCGAGGGTTGTGCATAGATGAGGGGTGGGCTCATTCCATGTAGGTGTGTGGTGAAACCCATGGCCGTCAGAGAAGGCCCCATGCAGGTACCAGCACATACCCGCATATCTTCTGTCATGCAGTCACACAACACAGGCAGATTCCATACGCTAGACAGGGCAGTACAGAGGTGTTGCATTTCTGTCGCCGCTGTGTGCTAGTGAGATTGCCGCGCCTCTTGGTGTGTGCCATAGTGGGTGGCCCCGTGGTGAAAAAGACAAGTCGCCAATGCGCCGCATCAAGTGGACGCGATGCTTTGACCCCCATATGGATCGAAGATCTATGCTCTGAGTGTTAAAAGGACCTCCCATGGGGATTGCCCCTGTGCGTGACAAGGTTTTACCAGAGGCCTGTGTGTAGGTGTCTGTTGGCAGGGAAAAGTAAACAAGGTTTTCGAGCTGGACGTGAGGGAGGTAAGTGAAGCGGCTGGAGGTTCCGTGACCTGTCCTATCAAGTATCTTGTTGTCTCGATGTATACTCGATTTCATTTCATGTGCTTTCCACCGACGGCACTGTGCAAGCCAGGAAACTGACTGTGACAAGTCTTTCATGACTGTGACAGGGAATATAATATTGAACTGGCCTGAGCAATCACACTCTCCAATGATTTCACAGCCCCACTCCGGTAAACCGAGGACCCAGGGCTGCAATCTTGAGATGTTCAAAACCAGGAATGATGCTGTGATTGCTTTGACTAGTAGGTGTAACAATAATGTGAATGCACGGGCTGCGGTGCATAGGCACCTCCCTTCTGAAAATCGGGAAAACGACGGTCAGACGGGTCCCGTGCTTAGGCAAGGCAGTGCCCACAAGAGAAAACCTAAAGGAGCAGTCAGGAAAACAACGGTCAGATGGCCTCTCGTGCTTGGACAAGGCAGTGCTTGCGCAAGGGAGGGGGGGGCGGTATATACATGAAGGGCAAAGCAGGGTTGAAAAAGGGGTGACAAAGTGGTGACAAAGGGTTGGCAGGACATGGTTTCAGGACATGGTTTCAAAAAGCAGGGACATGGCTTCGAAAAGCAAGACATGGTTTGAAAAAGGGGAAACAAAACCTACACCCAGTGGCCCTGTGGCGGAGGCGCGTGCGTGGGCACTCCCATCGTTGCCCTCGTGCTATTGGGAGTGGTGCGCGTGTGATGTATCCCCCCGGAAAGAACTGCCAGGGGTGACAAAGGGTTGACCAGGGGTTGGCAAAAGGTTGACAAAAGGCACCAGCTCTTTGGTCGGGTGTGCAGCCCGCCCCTCCGTATGCGATGACGGGCTGAGCATGTCTCTCAGCGACCACACACTCATGCCCGCATCTTCCGCCAGGCAGGTGGATGCTGATGAAACAGAACGGCGAGGAGTGGAAGGCGATGTCTCCAACAGACCCTCACCTTGTGGGGCAGGCATGGAGGCGGGGCCTTGGAGATTAACACTTGTCAGCGGACGTCCCACATGGGCGGAGAAGCAGCGCCGCTGGAAACCACAGAAGGCACCACCAGAGGGCTCGCGGTTTGGGTTGTTACATGGGGGAGCGGGAACGGAGGTTACAGCAGTGGAGGTGGAGCTCTCGGTGGAAGACTGGGGGACCTTCCTTTGAATCTCAGGGCTGGCTGGCTTTGATTTCCTGAGAGACAGACAGACAAACAGCAGATGGGACACCCATGAAGGCAAAGCAGTTCGTCCTGGTTGCACGGGATAAGAGGTGGTTGTACAAGCCGTCCAGTACGCAATGTCATGTTGGATCAGCAGTGGGGAGGGTTGGGCTGGGTTGGGATGGGCTGGAAAGGGCTGAATACGAGTGCAAAGAGGAGGATGAGGGCTGTGCAACGCTGGTAGAACGGGGTTGTGGTGTCACATCACACCACCCACATTCATGTGTTCCTTTGTGTTGACATCAGCGTCTACAACACGTTCGAAGTGTGACCTTCCTACAATGTTGCCATCATTGCCATTGGTGCAAGAATGACTAGCTGCACTTGCCCTTCCCACAAAGCACTCAAGGTTGGTATGAGTGGTCTACGCAAACGAGTCCAACTTTGCCACAGACAGACGGTGCGCATGGTCCTTTGCTATTTCTTGACAGAATCACCTGTGATTACTTGTTCTCATCGCTTTTTGAGAGGGTAAAAGGCTTGCCCCACCAACAGCTGTTGAATTACGGGTATTGTTGATGGTCACAAAGCCGTATTGAGTTCTACAACTCTCACACCAGGTCGACCCCTGTGCAACTCTCCATCGCCAACTCCCAGTCCTCTTCCGTCCTCTTATCTCGTATAGGCCCGACAAGCTCTTGGAGTCATGGACAGGTGTTTCCCAAACAGTTGTAGACTGTGTGGGTCGGCTACGTTGGAACGTCAGGGACAGGTGTAGAGGTCAGGTGCCGCCTGTTGTATCACCAGCACAGGCCTTGTCCCTCCTGCAACGTTGTGCCGTCGACGAACCAGCAAGATTACAGGCCACCCCATGTTGCAGATTGTCTCGGAGCGTACGTCCGTTCATGCAACCACACAGCGGGGGGAACAAAGGCGAGAGGAAAGGACAATCAAGGACAGCGCGATCCGGGTGACACTACCGCAAACAAATGGCAAAATCCTTGGAAATGGTGCGCATCCCCGATGTGCAACACCTGGCAATCCGGAACCCCTGGGCCTCTGTTACATTTCCCACATTAGTGGTGGAGAGCACCGTCCAATGGTCACCCACGCACAACAGTAGAGCGAGGACCAACTGGACATGGCTGCACATGTGAGGGACAAAATTGGCAGAGCGCAAGAAAGATGGGCAGAAAACCAGGCATCACAACATACAAAGCCATTTGCTTCAGCATCTTCGACAACGTATCAATGTTGAAAGGTTTTGGCATGATATCATCCGCTCCACAACTGCGACAGTGGGCCACAGTGGCGTCATCGGTGCTGGCTGTTACAAGCACAACCGGTGTAGAAGGCTGCTCTTGCTTCAAGATCTTGGTTGCGTCCACACCGCCCATCACAGGCATTTCCACATCCATTAGAATCACATCGAAGGACTGTTCACGGGCAGCCTCAATAGCCTGCAAAATGTGGTTATCAGGGACCTGGCTCGTACAGATTAGGTGGTGGTGGGTTGTTGAACATGCAGTGTGCACTTCCAGCTCGGTCAGATCAATCGGTCACCGGTTACTGGTAAACCCTAACCCTCGCTCTAATCAAAACTCAATATTGGGACCGAGCTGGTGGGGGAGGGAATATCAACTACGGGGCTACATAAGGATGCATGTTGAGGGCCATCTAGATCCACATGAGCCCATGCAAGCTCCAAAAAGACCTTGAAATTGGTAGCTTTGGCCCTGACAATGCAGCACAGCATATATCGCACGAAGTCGCCCCCCCTTACCTAGGGGGTAAGGGATGGGGGGGGGGTCAAGGGGGGGGGGGTTAGGGGGGGCATGTTCGGAGGTAGCGGGGGGAGGTAAGGGGGGGATGGGGGGTGAGGGGGGGGGTAATTGGGGGCGAGGGGGGGGGGGTAATTGGGGGTGAGGGGGACCCCCAAACTCGCAAGAGTTATGTGGCTAGGGGTCGACCGAAGCAAGGGGAGATTTGGCGGTCCACACACAAGGCGGTGCATACACAAGGCAGTTTGTGGCCACCGCAGGAGTCTTGATATTTTAGGGGGGGTGCGGGGGCTGGCCCCCGCGTCGAGCAAAGTGACCCGTCTTTCGAGCAAAGCGAGCCGAAGCAAGGGGAGGTTTGGCGGTCGACACACAAGGCGGTGCATACACAAAGGGATCCACACACGAGGCGGTGCACACACAAGGCGGTCTGTGGCCACCGCAGGAGTATTGTTATTTGAGGGGGGTGCGGGGGCTGGCCCCCGCGTCAATCAAAGCGAGCCATCTGTCAAGCGAAGCGACCCAAAGGGGGTTAAAGGCGGGGAGGGGAGGTAAGGGGGGAGGTAAGGGGGGGAGGTATGGGGGAAAGGTAAGGGGGGGGTATGGGGGGTAAGGGGGGATTTGATTTGATTTGATCTGAGGGCGATCTTAAGGCTCACAGGCCGCCTGGGGGGCGCTTTATGGCTGTCCCGATGACTCTGCATATCGGCCGGCCATGCATGCAGTGCACTCCCCGTCTGCGTCTGCGGGCCTTGGGGGGGGAAGGACTGTCGCCATGCCTCGGGCTGGGTGAGGAGGGGGGGGGGAGGGCGGCGCGCGCACTCGGCTGCGAGGGGGGGGAAGGGGGGGCGGGGCCCCCTCCGGGGTAGGGGGGGGGGGGGCGGGAGGCGCATCTAGGCTCCGGCGGCTGCCCACCCGGGGCCCGCACACCTAGGTCAGGGCGCGTGAAAGACGACCTACACCCTGCGGCGCCGTTGCCCGCATGAGCTCGCGGGCGGCGGACCACGCCCGTGTGGTGGCGTCCTCTCCCGCGCGGGGCTACTGGTGCTTCGGGGGTAGTGGGGGCACCCCCGCGGCCCGCATACCACATGGCATGTACCCTAGGGATCGAGGCCATCACCGCGCCGGCCGCCGCAAACTGATTCGGGGGCATGGCCAGGGACCGGTTGCCCCGGGAGAGGCAAAGGAAGGTGCCGTCATGGTTGATACCCACCCAGTGGCCCCCGGATCCTTCTGCCACGTCGTCCCACCCCTCGATCAGGAGCGCCCGGTGCTGCGGGGCGCTAGTTCATGCCTACGGGTTGGGGGCCCCGTCCCCGGCGGACGGGGAGGGGTTCGGCTCTGTATC
Source organism: Eutreptiella sp. 'Long Island Sound 2002' (assembly GCA_964036045.1). Taxonomy (NCBI): domain Eukaryota; phylum Euglenozoa; class Euglenophyceae; order Eutreptiales; family Eutreptiaceae; genus Eutreptiella; species Eutreptiella sp. 'Long Island Sound 2002'. The sequence goes on from OZ038402.1 coordinate 23,583,969, forward strand.
CCTCATTCCCTAGACACGGGCAACACAAGACAGTCGCAGCCCATCCACAATGCCTCTCCTGCCCGGCCCAACGTCGCTCAAACACTGGCAGCAAGTCCCTCTGGTCAATCCACAGACAAAGAAACAGCAAACCCGGGAGGGTGGGTGGGCCCAACAAGGCAAAAAGTCAAATCACTGGAAATGTAAATAGGAAAAACAATACAGATTCTGGCTACCCAGACAGCGTCGCATAGGAAAGAGTGATTAAACCACCCGAACTACAGTTCTCCTGCCGAACTATAAACCCAAGTCCCAGAGGGGCGCCAACAGAGGGCCCACCCTGTCGGGCCGCACGCCCTCGCCCCAGTGGAGGTGGGGGGACCGCCAGAGCGCGGCTCCCGCGCTATACCTCTAGCCGAGGGCCTCGTGGAGCGTGGGTCCGGACACCGCCAGGCCCAGGGGGGGACCCGTTGCAGCGCCGACAGCACCCACCGGCGATCCGCCGCCGTAGCCGTCCGGTGGAGGAAGCATCCCATGAGGATGTCCTTCAGGCTGAGGTGGCTGAGGAGCAGCTCCCTGAAGACGTGCAGCGTGCAGGCGATGCTCGCCACGGACCGCTCGGTGCGCGGGAGGCGGGCGGGTAGCGCCTGGCTCACATGGCTGAGCCAGAGGCGGAGGGCGGGTGCCGGATCACACCGCGTCATCCAACGGTGCGTCTATTGTTGCCATGCACGCGTGCAGACAGCTGCGGGGCAGCGGGTGCAACCCACGCCGGCCCCGCCTAAACGGCGATGGTGGTGGGAGGGTGCGGTAGGGGCGATATTGCACTTCGCGCCGTGGCATAGTAGAAGTTGTACGCATGGTGCGGCGTGAGACGGGTGCTCGTTTCATTTCCTTCGGGGGGGGCTGTCCCGTCCAAGCATGACCGGGTCAACGACTGGGGTCGCGCCTTGCCCGAACATCTCTCCGGGGTGGCCGTGCCCCTGGGCCTGGTGGCTGGGCGTTGCGGGATGGGCCCGTGGCGGCGCTCGCCGAAAACCGGGGGGGGGGGGGGTGTTTGCCGGGGCCGGGGGCCGGCCGCCTGCCCCCTCCCCGACCTCTTCCACCGCCCACCACCTTGGCTCCGCCCCCGGACCTCGGCCCCTCCCTAACCCCTCCCCCCTGACCACCTGCCCCTCACCCTCAGGGCCCTGCTGGCAGCAGGGCCGCCCTCCTCACACTACTACCCAGCCACAGCCCTTGGACGCTCCGTTGGACGCACGCACCGTCGGCGCCGGCAGAGCGTGCACGGGTCAAGACTGTAGCGACTCGTTTCTGCTAGGGCCGGGCTGCAGCCTCCAGCCGCTCCGTGCTCATCTTGGTTGAGGCGCCGCAAGCGGCCCGCGGCGGGGCTACCGGCGCACGCGCGTGCCCGCTCAGACCGGGCCAGCCGTGCGTGTCATCGAGGTCAGGCTCCTGCAGGGCTTCGGCCTGCGGGTCCTGGGGGGCATCGTGGAGGCCTTGGCATCGGGAACCCCCAGCCGCCTGCTCTCGGCGGTCCTCCACCTCTGCCTCGCCAGGAAGCTCCCGGCGTGGCTGGTGCGCGACAGCCGGCCGGTCATGCTCCAGCCCTACCTCCGGCGGCTGGAGACGGGTGGCGTACCGGACCGCCGGGTGACCCGCCGGGAGCTCCGGCACGCCGTGTCCCCGGAGCACTTCGCCTACCGGCGGCAGCTTTCCGGCCAGACGGCACGGGGCAGTCTGCTGGGACGACTGGGATGAGGCGAACACCTTCTGTAACGTGTACCGCGAAGGGGCAGGGGCGTGGGACCATGAGGCCCCCTAGGACTCGCTGTCGCCCTGGCTTCAGAACTTCTACGATGGGTTGGATGTGTGGGTTGCCTCCCCGTACGACCTGGTCGGCCCGTACAAGCTGCGCCACAGCATGGCCCAGGGCGACACCCAGGGCTAGGGGTACTTCTCCAAGATCTCGGAGAAGCGCACTGAATACCTCCTCCACACAGTCCGCACGGGTCTATACCCCGAGGACCAGCGGCCCGGCGACCCGGACCTAGCGGCCTACATCCCGCGGCAGCCCGCGGCCCCCCACGGCTTCCTCGCCGAGGTCGCCTTCAGCGACGACCGCCGCCACTTCTCCCTCACGGGGTGGGGCCTAGCCTGGCCCATGGGCGTGTGCGCGGTGACGTGCGTGTCCGCTTGCGGCTCCCTGCAGGTGGGTAAACTGAAGGTGTACCACCTCGTCCTGTGCAACCGCCGGCTGCACTACGCCCAGGGCACCTTGCCCACGCCCCTAGGCCCGCTGCCGCTGCAATCCGGGGGGTTCATGCTCACCGGGGTACCCTAGGGGAAATGATGGGGGGTATGGGGGGGCTGTGGGGTTAGTGGTGGCACAGGTAAGCGGGGGGGGGGAGGTAAGGGGGGGAAGACTTCGTGCATACTATCCGGCACAGGGGGTCCGCAGGGAAAGCAGTTGGAGGGTTGATAGGGGAGGAGTGCTAATGGAGTGCTAGGTGGCTTGTCTCTTAAGCAAGCAAGGCCATTTTTGACCCATGTGAGCACATACTAGCTCCAAAAAAGCCTTGAAATGGGCACTTTTGGGACTAATAGGGCGCCAAAGGAGAGAATGCGGGGGGACAAATGATAGGGGAGTGGTATGGGAGGAGTGCCTAGGGGCATGTCTCTCAGGCAAGCGAAGCGAGCGAGGAAGGGTTTTGAGGGTGGTGTAATGGTCAAAATGGTGGGAATTGTTTATGGTGCCTAAAAATGGCCTGAAACCACTTGTTTGGGCACCCCAATCGATCCACGGACACCCTTGGAAGATTTGATTCTTAACCACTTTTGGGTGCACAAGTGATCCCGTAACCCTACCATAGCACGTGCACTCAGCATGCTGCACCATTCCAATGGGGTATTGAGGGTGTTGACTGCACGGAAATGGCTTGCAAGTGATCTTGGTCATCAAGATTCATCACCACAATGGTGCTGAATGCAATCTACGGCGTTCAAACACATTCCCCCCCGACCCCCCCCCCCCCCCCCGTACACATTAGTGGTCCTAAAAATTGCCCATTTCAAAGGTTTTGGGGAACTTGCATGGGCTAATATGGGGCAACTACGGCGCAAAATAGCCTAAAATTACTTGTTTGAGCACTCTGAGTGGTCTAAGAGCAATTTTGGAAAAAATGATTTTCGAACACTTTGGGACGCACAAGTGACCCATGTGACCTAACCCTAGCCCCTGCGCCATGCACACTAGTGGTGCCAATAGGGCATTGAACGGTGTTGACAACATGAAATTACGCTGCAAGGGATCCCCTTCATCCTTATTCATCATCACAAGCGTGCCCAACGCAGTCCATGGCAATCAAATATATATAAAAAAAATACAAGAAGGTGGATCTTGAAAAAGTATGCAAAAAGGGTGCTTTTCAAGGCTGATTTTGCGGTATGTGGCCCCCCAAAAGAGGTTGTTGAGGCCACTATTTGGGTGCAAAACACACTAGACAGTGGGCAAACGTGTTTGTTCGCACACAGCCCCCTCCATGGGCATGCTGGGCCCTCAAACTGCCGCAATTTCAGCATTCCCCCCAAGCCCCCTTGTACTACTATGCGAGTTCCTAACTTGCCCATTTCAAAAGTCTTTGGGAACTTGCATGGGCCAATGTAGGTCAAAAAAACCTCAAAATAGCCTTAAACTACTTGTTCGAGCACCCCAAGTGGTGTGGGGACAATTTTGGGAAAAATTATTTCGACCACTTTTGGACCTACAGGTGAGCGTAACCCTACCCTAGCACGTGCGCTGTGCGCGCTCAACCACTCATCAATGCCAATATGGAGCATTGAACGTTGTTGACAGCGACAAAAGGGCTTGCAAGTGATCCGCTTCATCATTTTTGTATCACCACAAGGGTGCCCTACGCAATCTAGGGCATTGAAACACAACAAAGGGGGTTGGAACTGAAAAAGGTATGCAAAAAGGTTGCTTTTTAGGGCTGATTATGCATTATTTTGGGCCCAAAAAGAGGTTGTTGGGGTCACTAATTTGGTGCTCAAAGGTGTTTGTTCATCATCGAGGTTGGTTTCAATGCAAATGGACCCCTACATGGACATCCTAGGCACCCAAACTGCCCCAAAAGGGGCTTTTTTTTTTGGCTGATTTGGACAGATTTTGAAACCTAGTTATGCCACTTGCGACAGCCGTTCCCAGCCGGCACCGTTGTGTTCCTAGCTGATATTTTGTGTGATTGTGCCTCACACCCATAGGCATCATTCACGAAAATTTTTGCCAAATTCCAAGCACCAAGGCACAGTTGTGATTTTTGCCCATTTTGCGCGTGCTTGCTTGCTGGTGCTGCTTGTTGTTGCTTGCTTGCTTGCTAGATCTAGTAGATCTACTCGACATTAAAAAGCGTAAAAAAAATAAGAATGATTCCATCCCACCCAACTCCCGTCGCATCTAGGTAACACCAAGAAGCAACAACAACAGCAGCAACAGCAGCAACAACAACAACAACAACAACAACAGTTGCAGTAACAACAATAGCATCGGCGGTAACAATAGCGGCAACAATAGCAACAACGGCAACAACCAGAACAAAAGCGAAACTTGCAACACTAGCAGCAACAATAGCAGCAGCAACGACACATGTAGCTAGATAGCTAAGGAAGGCGTGGTACTTAAGCTCACGGTATTGCTCACGGGAGTGGCGGTCGACGTTTCAAATTGCCAGGTATCTTGCACCCAATATTGTGGCCCAGCCAACAATATTGGCAGGTTCCTCCCGGGCTCACCACCGAAATGGCGATCCATATGCGGGGCCCGGCGGTCGATATCTCTGGCTCCTTGGAGCCAAGCCGCCGGGCCGGATCGGCCCCAATATGCCAGGCCCCCTGACCGCCCAAACGCCGGCCCGTGTGTACAAGCAAATCCCAGCCCGGACCCTAGCCTATTTGTACGGGCAAATCCCACGCAATTCCGCGTTGCAACCTGGCAATATGTTTGGTCAAAGCGGTAACTCCATGTGTGCCCCCATATGTTGTACTTCCCCAGCAAATTAACTTGGCGTATTCCCCGCCAAATGGTAGCTCTAGAAGGGCATATACCAAGATGATTGGGAGCATGCCATGATAACGTGTCTAGGTACATGTGACAACAACAAGAACAACAACAGTAACATCCATAGAACAATGGCACCAACAACAGCAGCAACAACAACAAGCAGCACTTCACTTTCCATGTTTGGCCATTGCTCCTTCCCATCGCTCTGGACGCTACTCTACCCTAGCTATCTCCCGAATCCAAAGTTTGAGCCAAACTCAACAATGGCGGCCCAAGGCATGGGCCCCAAGTTCGGTGTGCACCCTGTAGAACTCGTCTAGTGTTGGCTGAAATGAGAAACAAATGCACCACTTGCGCGCACGGTGCATACAACAACGGAGGCCTCCACTCTTCCTCCTCATCAATGCCACGGTGGTTGTAGCTGCCCACAACCCTTGTCGGGGGGGGGGGTGCATTGAGCACAAAGAGACCTCTTCAGCACAAAGTGCACAAGCCTGTGAGTAGTCATTTCGACATGTATCGCGGTTCAAGCCTCACGGGTTGGCCATTCGCTTAAGGTGCCCCACAAGGCGCTGCCCGTGAGGTTCTTGATGTTCATGTCACCGAGTTGGGGTCCTCCTCCTCATTCTCTGCATCATCCCCCTCGGCATAAGTGAGGGGCGAGCCCACCTCACAACTCCACACCCCATCATCGCCAAGGGCGACGGTCTCTAGGTGTGTGTCCACTCAGGATCGTGTATAAAGTTTGATGTTTGATGTCTGATGTGGTATTTCGTGTGCGCAGTGTATTCAAGAAGATGTCTGATGTTCGGGTGTGTCTGATGCTTGTTGGAGGTGGGTGTGGGGGTCCAATGCTTGGAGGAACTTCTTGGGTTCTCAGGGAGGGGGGATTGGGAGATATTGTGCCAAATTCAAACCCCCCCCCCCTTATTGAAAAAAAACCCAAGGGGAAAACGGGAGGCCTTGACACAATTGAAAAACCGTTGATCATTGGGAAACCACCTTGGAAAACCAGAAACATAGTGGTTACAAAAACAAAAAAAAAATACATGTGCAACATTGAAAACCAAAAGGGGAAAATGGGGAAAATGTGGGAGCAGGAAAAATGGGAAAATTGAATAACCACCGGAAAAAAAAGACATGTGCAATATTTAAAACCAAAAGGGGAAAATGGGGAAAATGTGGGAGCAAGGAAAATGGGAAAATTGAATAACCACCAAAAATGAATGGCGACACGTTGGAAAACAACGCAGCAAAAAACAACAAATAGGCACATGCAAATATGTGGGGACCATCATTTTATTCATCGATGAGTCCATCCATGTCATCCGCCGGTTGGGAGCAACAGGGGACCTCCTGGCGGTGCTGCATAACGGGTAACACGGTCTGTATCCGGCACAAAGGCATCCCACTGTGCCAACAAAGGCAACACATGCTGCATAGGAAGGTTCCTTGTTTGTCAACGTTGGCTACCACTTGGTACTTTCACACCAAGAGCATCGAGACAGTGCGGCAATGCCGCCCTTGTCGATTCGCGCAGCTTGCCATTTTGTGCTGCCATCGCTAACTTTGGCTGCATCCTGGCGATTCCACGCCTCTTGTCTGGCTTACGTGGTGTTGCCAATTCGTCTGCGCTTTTGTTCTCACCATCCTCACAGACATCATCTGCAACAGCATTCACCACCACCTCTGTACAAGGATGTGGACCCGCAGAAACGCATGCATGGCACACCAAACATGTGTTGCGGCAGATGCGAACCACCTGCTTGCATGTGGCACACGGCATACCTCTACAAAAGGTGATGAAGTCATGATTATCAGGATGTGAGTACCATCTGGTGCAACAATGGTGACCACATCTACCCTGTGCCGTTCCGTACCCTTTCCAGAGGGTGCCGTTGAGGTTAGTGGTGTACCTGGCCCTCCAAAGAAGGGCAGGATGTCACCATCATCAGCCACTGCTTCATTACCTTGCAGAAATTGAAGCATCGTAGCTTCCATGGATTCTCGTGCATTTACCTGCTGTGAAACCCTCCGTCTTCGGCGCACATCAAAACGTGCTCGGGCAGATAGCGTGCAAGTGCAACGCCTTGTCCCTTTGCCCATTGCTGTAAAGGGGTAACCCTAACCCTAACCCTAACCAGGTGGGAATGCAATGCCATGCACATGCTAAGAACATGTGTCTCCACAATGTCCTGCATACTACTGCTGAACCTCCCACACAACCAGATGGCACGCTCTACGGCAGCTTCAGCAGGGCAATGTGTTCGCAACAATGCAAGGACACGCCACACATTCACCCACTGTGCATGCGCCTTTTCGGGGGCCAAGGCCTCCCACATCTTGGACATTTGCACATTTGCAAAGTACTGTACCATGTGCTCCTTAAGGCCAACCAACTCTGCCAAGGCACGGTCGCAGTTCACATGTGCTGCACTCAACTCATCTTCATGTGAAGCCATGAATTGACGCAACTACTGTACGCCATATGTGCTTGCCCCTCTTGATGCCTGCAAGCAACACATCAGTTATTGCACGAGCCTGAACGCCTGGAAATGGGGGGGATGCTGCACACTTCTGCCCACACACTACTTTACCCACTAGGGTATGTGCCATCTTTGACATTCCTTCCTCTAGGGGTGGTATTGATATTTGGTCCAATTTGGTTTTCATCCATTATTGGGTTCTCCCGAAAAAATCTGAGTATTTTGAGTATAGACACATGGGGTGAAAACCCATTTTTTCACCCTCGACTAGATCAAGCAACTTTTCCTTAGGGCGCCTTCAGCGCCCATTGTCCGGCACTTTCCAAGCCAATTTCCAGGGAGGGGGGTGGGGGGGGGGGGGTCGACGTCAAGGACCTGGGCCCGGAGCCCCCCCCCCCCCCCGCAATAAACACCATCATCGGACACGGCCGGCACTTAAGGGGCTTCCGGTCAATAAAAAAAAATGGCCGCGCGGTTGCCCATGGCTAGATGCAGGGGTAGCGCACAGTTGCGCACGGCTGGCTGTGAAAATGGCGCACGGTTGCGCACAGCTGGCTGTGAAGATGGCGCACGGTTGCGCACGGCGAGGCCCAACCCTTGCGCACGGCTATAACCACGTGTCTGTTCTCGACGATCAGATTGTAGGCGCTCCAACAGTGGTGGTCTGTAGAATGGGACTTCGCCCGCTTGCTGGAGCCCAGGAGGAGGCAGATTCCGCATTCATCCTTCTTGGTTTCGTCCACAGTCTTTTTTTGGGATCGGGTTCTCGACTCCTCAGTGTCTGGTCAACAAACTTGCAGTCGGTAGTCCCACAGCGACGCCAAGCGGTTGCAGTGGTTCTCAGCTGGGTCTGTGTTGGCTGTCGTGCTATAAGGGCAGACTGGTGCACATGGCCAGCACACCATGCTACGGGTCCCTAGGCCAGTTCATAGCTTCTCTGAGGAGGTATGAAGGGGTTCTGGAGGGGCATTCTTGGGAAAAAAGAAATTGCTGTTATCGAATACACCGAGACATCAACAGAGCACCAGCCGACCAGTAACCACTGTCCGTTACCAACCAATTACCGTCGGTTGACCATCAAATGCTGTCTTCGTTGCCCAAGAAGGATTGGAGGCCATGTATCAGCAGTTTCTTGTTGGATTCCCACATACATGTACCTCCTGTCAGTTTGCGGGCCAACTGAGCTCAACTGTGTCCGGTTGCCTTGCTCCCCACCCTATGTCTTTGGCGCTTCCCATTTGTCCTTTGTTGAGATGCAAATTGTGGTAGATGCAGGCAAGGGCCGACCAGGTATATCTGCACCGACAGAAACGGAATGAGAAGTGCATCAAAGTGGTGGCAGATTGGGCTCGCCAACATGGTGTCGCCGGTGCAGTCCACCATCATCAGAATGGGTGAGCATCAGTTGCGGTACCCGAGAACGTACACGGCATGTTCATATCAAGAAATCGGGACAGTAGTCCCTTGTGCCCAATATGTTTGTGATGCTTGTTGGATGGGTGTGTTTGTGCAACCCTGTAACTATGAGAACCATTGGAGCGGCAATCGGTTCCATTCTGGCTTTAAATTGGGAGGCACACTTGGGCAGGACATGGTGGCGTTCACCTAACATACGGGGCCTAAAAATTACCACAAAAACATCACGACCAATTTGGGCAGCTGTGCCAACTTCTGCGTGTGGAGATTGTTGCGTTTGCTGTAGGGAGGGTGCTCCCTCCAGCACAAACCACAAGGGTGGAGTAGGATAAGAGGCAGGGGCAGGGTTTAGGTAGCATGCCTGTCTTCCATTTTCAGCCAGATGCACTTGGGCTCCCAATCGTTTCAGGAACGAGCCCATGATTCGCTGGTTCATGGACACGTCATCAACACTCAAGACTGACATTCCCATCGACGGAGTGGCGTTGTCTGGCGTGGTGGTGCACGGCTGGGCGGTGGTTGGGTCTGGATGTTCCCGATCAGCCATGTCGGGCAGGGCTCTGCTGGGCGTACCGTTTGGATTGAACACCATCTCCAATCGCTCCCTCAATCTTCTCTGCATCATTGAGGAATTCACCGCAAAGACGTTGCTCACCCCATGCAAAGAGTGGGGCAGGTCCCCAATGACAACCCACGGAGGACCGTGGCTTATGTTGAGCTGCGACACCCAGTCATTAGGGCCATTGAAGAGTGCGGCCTCACAAAGCACCACATCACAATTGTACCGCCGCCCTCGAAGGGTTGAATTGGTTCTCAACAGCATCTGCGCCACTTCAAGCGAGCGAACAGCTTGTGTCTGCAAAATCAAGAGCGTGGGAACACAAGGAGTGGATGACTAGAGCGGGAGGGGGGTGGCAGGCAGCAGAGAGTGGCACTTGCCCTGTGCATGCCCCAGGCAGTGGCAGTGGCATAACGCATGCCCCAGGGTCCTAAACCCCAAGCCTCCAGCAGCTGGCGGAGAGCAGAGGGCACACAATCGGTGTCACGCCCTCTAAAAGGTATTACAAGATGCGTGACTCCAAAAAACCGAAGGGTCATGGCATACCTTCATTCCCAGCGATTCGCAGTGTGCCTCCACACGTTGAATTTGCTGACGACAGTCGTGGACAATCAAGGCCCTCTTTTCCTTTGTCTCCATTGGTGGCAACTGAATCTCTCCCTGGCACTGCAGCGTAAAGAAGAACTTAGAGCCTTGGCCAGGGGTACTCTCAATCTCCATCTTCGAGCCCATCGCTTTCAGCAGATGCTGCGAGATTACAAGGCCGAGCCCCGTGCCGCATTGCCTCTGGGCGATAGAACTGCCGACCTGACCGAAATCCTTCAAAAGGTGCTTACAATCCTCGGAGCTGATCCCAGTGCCTGTGTCCTCCACCATGAACTGGACCTGCACATTATCTCCCATCTTCGTCACCTGGCATGTCAGGGTAACCAAGCCTTCCTCTGTGAACTTGATGGCATTGGACAGTAAATTGAGCAGGATCTGCTGCAGCCGGTTGCTGTCCCCTTGGATGGTGAGGTCGCAGGGCATCAGATATCCCAGCTGCAACTTTGCCGCCTTGGGTATTGCCGCAGCTGTGGCCAGGGCGGACTCGATGCAACTCCTCAAATCGAACTCGGTATTCACCAACTGGAACTTATCATGCTGTAGTTTCGCCAAATCCAAAATGTCGGTCACAATTCTAGAGAAAATTGGAGAGGATGTCAGAGGGCTGTGGGGGCTGAAACAGGATTGGAGAGGCCTGGGGAAGGCAGGTTTGCAACCTGGGGGGGGGGGGGGGGGCACAACTCCCGAATGCAAGCCGAGTCCAACAAAAGCTCTGCATGATGGAAAAACTGTTTGTTGAAAGAAAATTTCTATGGCCTATCGGCAAGACACCTCGAAGAGGGACGGAGCACAGTCAGTCAATCAGTTAGGTAGTCGCAACGTCAGAAGCCCACCATCCGCCGTCCCCACACGCAGATAGGGTGAAAAACACACAAATAGGGTATTGCGCTTTCCATAGGCTACTGTACATATTGTACTGTGGCCTATGTACAGAGGTCAAGGGGCTGGGGGGAAGGGCTGATCGATGAGTTTTGTGCCCCCCCCCCCCCCCCCCCCCGGGCAGTTGCCCCCGGCCTGTAGTGAACGGCCAAACAAAGGGACGAGTCGGTGACCAGTATGTCTCTTCCAAGCTCGCCCTCCAGTGCACCAGGTCAGGCGTGGATGTACCCAGGGGGACGCCGGCTCTACGGCGTCCGTCTCCCTAGGGGGCCCATAGAAAACAGCGTGGCCTAGCGGCCTTGGCGCAGGGGCACCGGTCGGCCTGGGCCTTGCGCGTTGCGCGCTGTGCACTGTGCACCACATGCTGTTCCCTGCCGTGCACTGGGTGACGTACTCTTTGCCTGTTGGTGCTGTGCATGGTGTGCTGTGCACTGCCACGCACTATGTGCTGTGTACTGTTCTCCGCCGATAGTTGTGGCAGGGGACCACAAAGGTCCTGCCACGGGTAACCCCCCCGGCCGCCCGGTGCCGGGCGCCGCGGGAAGAGGGCCTCGCCCTGCCCCAGCCCGCCTGAGCGGGTACGGGCATACCTAGCTGTTAGCACCGCGAGGTACATCCCGTGCAGCCTGTACAAGAACTCGTCCACGTGCTGGAGGTCTCCCCCCGCCGACGGTGCCAGGGGCCGCAAGCCTGTGCGTCGCAGGCATGCCGGCCAGTGCGTCGCGGGGCCCAGCTCCTCCGCTCCACCGCCTGCAAGGCCCAGGCGCGCCACCTCGCTCTAGCTTCATCCCACAACGGGCAGTCCCACAACACATGCGCCCCATCCTCGTGCTGCAAGCCGCAGCTGGGGCAGCATGGCGTGGCCCGCAAGCCATGCCCGCACACGCGGGCCGCCATCAACAACGCCCTTGCCAACAAGACAACAGGGCGGAGGCCTCCAGCTCTATGGATGCCAAGCGGAGTGCCGCGCAACGAGCCTTCCTGTCCACCTCGTCTCCCAGCCCACCATAGGTCGCTGGGCGGCGGGCCTCCAACCCCCGCATGGCAGGAAAGCACAAGCTGCCCCGCACCCTCTGCTGGACCTGCTGCCTGGGCTCCTGCACCAAGTGCAGCAGCTCTATCCAGCCTGACACTGCCCAGGACCACCAGCCCTCTAGTGGCTGCCATCCTAGCAGGCGGACTACCTGTAGGGCGCGCCCGAATGGCCCTGCCGTTGGGGGCCGGTGGCCGCTCTGCCGGATGGCCTGCACCATGACTTGTACTGGTCCTAGGGTGCGAAAAAACCGGGCCATCCAAAGTACCCGCTCGTAGCGGATGTACATCACCGAGTAGGGGCTGTGGCCTGGCGATAGGACCACGAGGACCACTTCCTTGGCGCGGAAGAGCCTAGTTGCCCCCCACACCGACCGCACCACCATGGTCTCTAGGCCCAGCAGGTCCCCGTTCGTCCTTGGGGCGACGGCCACCCCATGTAGCGCCAGCAGCGTGACCGGGGTGTTGACCGCGTGCACACGTCGCTGAAATGCGGGCAGGAGCGGGAGACGTCACAGCACGCTACGGGCGGCTTCAAGGTGCCGCGCCAGCACCAACCCCGTGCTGCGGGCGTCACCCACGGCTACGTCCACCCACAGCTGGCGGAAACAGTCCACCGCCGGTATGGGGAGACCTCGCAGCAATATTGCCCGCGCTCCCCCCTCCCCGGTGACTAGGAGCAAAGCTTGTCCACGCGGACGTCCTGCCCCGTCAGGGTCAGCCAGGCCTCCATATTGGGGGCAGTCCGCTAGAGGGCCGCCGACCCCAGCGCCACTGCCGGGTGTCATCGGCATAGCCCGATGTCCCAAGGGCCACCAGCCCCGGGCTCTGCGCCTGCAGCTGCAGCTGCAGCTCTGACTCCTCCGCGGAGTCGCCGCCCTGGTTGGCCTAGTCCGACCCACTGCGGCCTCTGCCAGTCTCCCAGTCTGCCGCCATGAGGACCGGCGGCAGGGCCCCCATGGCCGCACGATGCCATTGGTGGCCCGCCACCACGCCCCCCAGCACCCGGCAACCTTGAAGGCCCAGCAAACCTGCTTGTACATGGCCCCTAGGGCCCTTGCCACGCCGGGGTCCATGCCCAGCTCCAACGCCAAGGCAAGGACAAGGGTCTAAAAGGCGCTTTACATCGGATATTTGATCATTGAGAATGGTCAAAATATTAGAAAACATAGGTTTTGAAAATTTTCATTTTTGAAAAATGCAAAAGCAGGTTGCTCCACAGCCCCTTGCCCTCGGCCAAACACCCAAATGGGGTGAAGAACACATAAAGAGGGTCAAAAACATGATGTACACAAGATATTTCATCATTTTGAATGGTTAGAATATAAATCATGTATAAATACATCAATTTCCATTTTTGACCTATTGAGGCTGGAAAATTGCATGAGCAGGTGGGGGCCCCTCCCCCCTTGGACAAGCTTCAAATAAACACTAGTCAAACGCCATTTGACCAGTGACCAGTACCTTGTTTACTTTGGTGAAAATTTTTTGTTTTTCCCTTGTTTTTTTGACAAATTGTTTACAAAAATGGCCATTTTTGCTGATGCATGCCTCCTTTTTCCTAATCCTTCCATTGTAGGTTCATAAGAAACAATTTTGTTGCATGTGATTGGTGCCATTCAGCTCTGTATAATTTTTTGGTACATGTTCAGATATGCCTGTATGTTTTTTAGACATGTTTCCTTGGGTGTGGTTTATTCCTGGTTCATTGTGGGATGTTATTGTTCAATTATGGTACAAATCTAATCCCATGCTATTTATTCTTGGATGTTGCCAATCACTGCTTATTTTCGGGACCTTCATTCAACTGAAAACGGTTTTTCGTCTGTGCATTGTTGCTTTTCCCGGTTTTTTTTGGGTTGCATGCTAATAATTCCTGGTGGTCTCTGATAATCCCTTCCCGTAATCCATACCCTGCACATGAAAGAATAGCACAACATGAGCACAGAGAACGTGTTTCTAATCAAATGCTTCTACGCTTTTTTGTGTGCAGGCTCCATTGCCGAACTGCAGTTGCTTCAGTGGCCCAGTGGCCACTCACTCCCCTCCCACTCCGTGACAGCCCTGCTATCGTGCTCCTGCCGGAGGCCCTCCCGCTCACCCTCCTCCTCCTCCTCCTCGTCCAATTCACCAGCCTCCTCCTCCTCCTCCTCCTCCTGTTTGTCATTGTCCACATGGACGACGTTCCTCGGGGTTGTTTTTGACGGTGCCGCATCGTTGTTGTGCAACGCATCGTTGACTACTGTCACGGTCACCAAGGATGGCAACAATACCACCGTGCTCCCCTTGGACCACACATGCCCCATCCCCACAATAGAAAAAGAGCTTCGGGATCCAAACGTCCAACTCCACTCCAGCATGGGCCATACAGCGCTTCAATGCGGTGACAATACCCGGGGCTGTACCGGAGGGGAGGGATTGAGATGAGAAAAAATTGGTAGCAATCATTGCATCCACAACCATACGGACATAGAAAAGCTCTTCCTTCTTCGAGGAGTGGTCGGTGCAAGAGTCGGACGCAAGGGCAAAAAATTGACAGTTCTTCACATTCTCTCCCTGTGTGGCACGGAATGGCTCCGCAATGAAGCGCAGAATCTCTACAACAAAGGGGCGGGGTTGATAAATCGGGGTAATAGTGCCTTAGTGGAGTGTCATTAGCTGGGCATCCCGCTCGAGATGTGTCAGGGGACCAGAGAGTTGCACGCTTCTGTACACTGCACTGAAAAATGCCAAAATGCCGTCCAGAAAAAACCCCAAATAGGGTGAAAAACAAACAAACAAGGCATTCGTCTTTTAGTGTCCGCTGGCCTGTGTACAGAGGCAGAGGGGCGGGGAGGTGGGCCGAGTCGAGTTTAGGCGCCCGTGGCCTCCCCTACAAGCCCCCCCGCCTGTGTCCGCACGGCGGCCAGGAGGGACGAGCCGGAGGGGACTATGGCTTAGCGACGCGGCAGAGGCAATTCCCCACCTGGGACCGCCGGACCAATGGCCATCCTACCTACGGAAAGCGGGCCTCTTCCCCCTCCGACAAGGGGTGGACCGAGGACTCCTGGACCAGTTCCTGTACCGCCTTTGCGGCATGTACCTGGCGGTCCTCGCTGCCCGCATGGCAGCCAACCAGGGAGACCAGCCGGCTCAACGGGGACTCCCTTTTCCCGGACCAGCCGCGTCCGCGGCCCCGCAACCCCTATCCTTGGGACGACTTCGTTGCCCCCCTACCGTGGGACATAATCCGCCACCCGCCGCGGCTCCGGCCGGGGACCCCGCCGGGCTGGCGGTGGCCCCAGGACTTCATCCACGACTTTGTCCGGTGGGCCCGGGCGCTAGCCTGGATGCCAGGGCCGGCGGAGGTCTCCCGGGCTAAGCTGGCCCTGGATTATGAGGTGTCTGTGGGGCGGGCGCTTCTAGCCTCCCCGGACCACCGGCTGCGTGGTACGCACCTGCCGCTAGGGGAACGTGCCCAAATCCTGCGCAAGCCAGTGGACCTGGCAGAACGCCACCTAGCGGCGGGCACGCTGCTGAGCGGGACCCCGCTGGGGCGCTGCCGCTCGCTCCTCCCCTTGGGGGGTCTCGTGTGAGCGGGACTTTCGGCCCGCCCGATCTTCGCGGCGCGCCACGAGGTGATGCTGCAGCTCATGCGCCTGGCGACGCACTGCCGGGACTCATGGGTCCGGCGCTTGTGAGTGCCTGCCCGCATGCGGCCACCATTGGGCGACCGCTTCTTAATGGACTATTTCCCGCGTCCCCTTGAGGGGGGGGGGGGGGGGCTCTGCTCCCGTATGCCCGGAGGCCCCCACCGGCGCCGCCCCGCAGGTGTCCCGCTCGCGGCCCCACAGCGCAGCCGCCCGCCGGGGGCGGGCAATGGCACACAAGGCGCGCTCTACTTGGAGCATCGGGCGCCGTCTTGCGCCAGGTGCAGAAGCCTAGGCTGGGGCACCAGCTGCTGCTGCCGGGCAGGCCACGACGGCCACACCGGCCCCTCGGCGCGCCCACGCTGTTCGAGAGTTCCGCCCCGGGTCGCGCCGGGACGCCAGGTACACGTCACTGATGACCGACGCGCAGGGGCGGCAGAATTGTCCTCCTGGCTGGGGCGGGGCCGCCCGGCTTTCCAGGCCCTCCCGAGCTCGGGTCCCCCGGCGGCACGCCGGTGCACAACGCCGCCCAGGACGCTGGGTACTCGCCCCCCCTCGACGTTGGGGCTGGACGACCCCAGACCCACAACTAACTTCCTCCTGGCTAACCGGGAGGGCTCAGGAAGTGTGGAGCCACCGGGAATGGGCGGGAGGGTTGCTGATCCTTTCTCCCCCCCACCTGCAGTGGGGGACGACGGCCCCGGGCCGGTTCCCGCGGCCGCCCCCGCCTCCACCAGGTGCGCGGGGGCACTGCCCGCACCGCGGGACCCACCCCCACGCCCCCCCCAGCAGAGCACGCCCCCCCACCGCCGGCGGCAGAGCCGCCGGCGTCGCTCCTTGACGTTTTCAGCCGCATCTCGGCGGCCTTGAGTAGCCGCGCATTGCTGCGGCGACGATCCCCCCCGCGGGGTCGGCGGCGGCCTCAGCCGAAGGCCACCAGGTTAGTGGCGGACATGCTCCGCGCACCCCCCCCCCCCCCACACGCTGCGGCCGGCGCCGCCGGGGGGGGGCTCCTCTGACCCAATGGCGAACGCGCCCTGAGCGGCTCCCCCATCCTAGTCCACACTGCCGCCGCGGCGGCAGCACGGCAGGGCCAGCACGGAAGAGACCTATGGGCGCGACGTCCCCCTAGCATCGTCCCATTCCGGGCAGTCCCACAAGACGTGGACTTTGTCCTCGTGTGCCACACCGCAGTGGGGGCACGCGGAATTGGTCCGCGTGTTTGGTCTAAATTCACATCTGCCAACAAGCAAAAGCACATCGACATACAAAATATAAAAGACAACTGAGCGGACAATCAGTGCAGACACATATACACTCAATCTTGCACAGACCAAACTTGGGTTTGCTTATGGCAAACCTCATTTGTGGCCCGACACCCTGGCCGCCGTCCACATGGCCCCGGCCATGAGGCCGCGCAGCAGCGACTTCTCCAACTCGGTGGAGGCCGCCTGCAGCGCCGCGCGGCAGGCCCGGCCGTCCGTCCCGTCGCCCAGTCCCCCGAAGGTGACCGGGCGCCCCGCCTCGAGCTGGCGCGAGGAGTGGTAGCGAAGGCTGTCTCGGACCCGGTGTTGGAGTTGGCGGAGGGGCTCCTGCACAAAGTGAAGGGGGTGCTCTTGCCCTGGGACGTCCCAGCACCACCAGCCTTCGCACGGGGTCCAGCCCAGGGTGGCCGCCGTGCGGAGCGCGCGCCCCACCGGGCCCGTCCCGGGTGGGCGGCCCCCCGATTCCCAGATAGCCTGGGCAAAGACCTGGGTGACCCCCGGCCCCCGGGCCATGCGGGCCAGCCAGAGGATGCGCTTGTACCGCGTGTGCATGACCGGGGAGACGCGGTGCCCCTTGGAAAGAACGGTAAAGATGAACTCCTTGGCTCGGGATAGGCACGTGGCTCCCCACAGGGCCCGTACAACCGCGGTTTCCAGCCCCCGTGGGTCGGGTTCCGTCACCGACGCCACGGCTACCCCATGGAGCGCCAGCGGGGTGACCAGCAAGCTGATGGTCCGTTCCCGCCGGTCGTAGGACGAGAGGTGGGGGAGGCGGCGTAGGACGCTCGGCCCCGCCTCTAGGCGCCGGGACAGAACCGGCCCCGTGATCCTGGAGCCCCCAATGGCGACGTCAACGCCGAGTTCGTGGAAGGTCGCCACCAGCGGGATTGGGCCCCCCCGGAGCAGCACCTCCGGGGCGCCCTGTTCTCCTTTGACCCAGGAGCAGGACTTCTGCACGCGGACGTCCTGTCCCATGACCTGCAACCACTCCTCCGTCGCGGGGACCGTCCCCTGGAGGGAGGCCACACCCAGGGCCACCGCCTGGGTGTCATCTGCATAGCCCGACGACCCCATGGCTGTGTGTGTGAGTGGCTGTGGTGCTGGCTCTACCGGATGAGTGGCGTACATTCCGGTCACGGATAAGTCCCTCAGTGCACCTGCATAGCGCTGGCCCCACTTGGCTAGCACCCATCGGGACATCGTGTTGGGTCCTTAGGTTGAAAACCCCATTTGGTTAAGGCTCAGTTAAGGTCAATTACACACAACCATACATTGCAGGGGTTTTGGGGGATCTCGGAGGGATGGTAAGTCGTGACCCTTCCGTATCGTAGGAAATGGTGGTCGCCGTGTGCACATCACTGTGCGACCTAGGGGACGTGTCGCTCATCTAAAATTACGGCTGGTTGGGGGGCACATCATCCATTGGGATGAGTTGCAAGGTTTGCAACAGGTGACATCGGCGAAGCCGGCAGTGGCGCCCGGAACGTGTGGCGCGCCGGCCCTACTACTCTGGGTGATGAGAAATGATCCAGCCCCCATTGGGGGATTTCGCTGGCTGACCGTACCAACCGTCTACGAATACGGTATATAGGCTCAAACTGTGGGACGGGGGGGGGGGGCATGGTTTGCATCTCCTATGCAAGCACAATGGCGTACGAGTCTCAACGTCCATGAGTAGCGTTCCACTACTCCGTTCTGCGGGTACTCGTGGGGTGTGCCTCACCGGTGTGCTTGGTGCATCCCCGGTTTGGTGCACTGGGGTGGTCGGGGCTCCCGAATCCTCTTCATCTGCTGGTTCCCCTTCGTTGACGCCCAATAGCAGCTGGTCATCAAATTCCTCCTCCCCATCCTCTTCTACCTCCACCCTGCCCACCATGTTCACAGAAATATGGCCAAACCGGAGTGGGGATTTGGGGCGCCCCGCATCCGCCAGTTTATCAGCTTTGTGGTTACCCCTAATTCCTACGTGAGACAGCACCTGAAGCCAGTGCACATCCTTGCCACAGACTTCAAGCAAGGATAGGATTTCCTCCCGCAAGTCCACCTGGCTCACTAGCCCATTCAACCCGACCCACCGATGCCGTTTCCATTCCAGGCGCGCCACCTCGCTCTAGCTTCATCCCACAACGGGCAGTCCCACAACACATGCGCCCCATCCTCGTGCTGCAAGCCGCAGCTGGGGCAGCTTGGCGTGCCCGCACACGCGGGCCGCCATCAACAACGCCCTTGCCAACAAGACAACAGGGCGGAGGCCTCCAGCTCTATGGATGCCAAGCGGAGTGCCGCGCAACGAGCCTTCCTGTCCACCTCGTCTCCCAGCCCACCATAGGTCGCTGGGCGGCGGGCCTCCAACCCCCGCATGGCAGGAAAGCACAAGCTGCCCCGCACCCTCTGCTGGACCTGCTGCCTGGGCTCCTGCACCAAGTGCAGCAGCTCTATCCAGCCTGACACTGCCCAGGACCACCAGCCCTCTAGTGGCTGCCATCCTAGCAGGCGGACTACCTGTAGGGCGCGCCCGAATGGCCCTGCCGTTGGGGGCCGGTGGCCGCTCTGCCGGATGGCCTGCACCATGACTTGTACTGGTCCTAGGGTGCGAAAAAACCGGGCCATCCAAAGTACCCGCTCGTAGCGGATGTACATCACCGAGTAGGGGCTGTGGCCTGGCGATAGGACCACGAGGACCACTTCCTTGGCGCGGAAGAGCCTAGTTGCCCCCCACACCGACCGCACCACCATGGTCTCTAGGCCCAGCAGGTCCCCGTTCGTCCTTGGGCGACGGCCACCCCATGTAGCGCCAGCAGCGTGACCGGGGTGTTGACCGCGTGCACACGCCGCTGAAATGCGGGCAGGAGCGGGAGACGTCACAGCACGCTACGGGCGGCTTCAAGGTGCCGCGCCAGCACCAACCCCGTGCTGCGGGCGTCACCCACGGCTACGTCCACCCACAGCTGGCGGAAACAGTCCACCGCCGGTATGGGGAGACCTCGCAGCAATATTGCCCGCGCTCCCCCCTCCCCGGTGACTAGGAGCAAAGCTTGTCCACGCGGACGTCCTGCCCCGTCAGGGTCAGCCAGGCCTCCATATTGGGGGCAGTCCGCTAGAGGGCCGCCGACCCCAGCGCCACTGCCGGGTGTCATCGGCATAGCCCGATGTCCCAAGGGCCACCAGCCCCGGGCTCTGCGCCTGCAGCTGCAGCTGCAGCTCTGACTCCTCCGCGGAGTCGCCGTCCTGGTTGGCCTAGTCCGACCCACTGCGGCCTCTGCCAGTCTCCCAGTCTGCCGCCATGAGGACCGGCGGCAGGGCCCCCATGGCCGCACGATGCCATTGGTGGCCCGCCACCACGCCCCCCAGCACCCGGCAACCTTGAAGGCCCAGCAAACCTGCTTGTACATGGCCCCTAGGGCCCTTGCCACGCCGGGGTCCATGCCCAGCTCCAACGCCAAGGCAAGGACAAGGGTCTAAAAGGCGCTTTACATCGGATATTTGATCATTGAGAATGGTCAAAATATTAGAAAACATAGGTTTTGAAAATTTTCATTTTTGAAAAATGCAAAAGCAGGTTGCTCCACAGCCCCTTGCCCTCGGCCAAACACCCAAATGGGGTGAAGAACACATAAAGAGGGTCAAAAACATGATGTACACAAGATATTTCATCATTTTGAATGGTTAGAATATAAATCATGTATAAATACATCAATTTCCATTTTTGACCTATTGAGGCTGGAAAATTGCATGAGCAGGTGGGGGCCCCTCCCCCCTTGGACAAGCTTCAAATAAACACTAGTCAAACGCCATTTGACCAGTGACCAGTACCTTGTTTACTTTGGTGAAAATTTTTTGTTTTTCCCTTGTTTTTTTGACAAATTGTTTACAAAAATGGCCATTTTTGCTGATGCATGCCTCCTTTTTCCTAATCCTTCCATTGTAGGTTCATAAGAAACAATTTTGTTGCATGTGATTGGTGCCATTCAGCTCTGTATAATTTTTTGGTACATGTTCAGATATGCCTGTATGTTTTTTAGACATGTTTCCTTGGGTGTGGTTTATTCCTGGTTCATTGTGGGATGTTATTGTTCAATTATGGTACAAATCTAATCCCATGCTATTTATTCTTGGATGTTGCCAATCACTGCTTATTTTCGGGACCTTCATTCAACTGAAAACGGTTTTTCGTCTGTGCATTGTTGCTTTTCCCGGTTTTTTTTGGGTTGCATGCTAATAATTCCTGGTGGTCTCTGATAATCCCTTCCCGTAATCCATACCCTGCACATGAAAGAATAGCACAACATGAGCACAGAGAACGTGTTTCTAATCAAATGCTTCTACGCTTTTTTGTGTGCAGGCTCCATTGCCGAACTGCAGTTGCTTCAGTGGCCCAGTGGCCACTCACTCCCCTCCCACTCCGTGACAGCCCTGCTATCGTGCTCCTGCCGGAGGCCCTCCCGCTCACCCTCCTCCTCCTCCTCCTCGTCCAATTCACCAGCCTCCTCCTCCTCCTCCTCCTCCTGTTTGTCATTGTCCACATGGACGACGTTCCTCGGGGTTGTTTTTGACGGTGCCGCATCGTTGTTGTGCAACGCATCGTTGACTACTGTCACGGTCACCAAGGATGGCAACAATACCACCGTGCTCCCCTTGGACCACACATGCCCCATCCCCACAATAGAAAAAGAGCTTCGGGATCCAAACGTCCAACTCCACTCCCGCATGGGCCATACAGCGCTTCAATGCGGTGACAATACCCGGGGCTGTACCGGAGGGGAGGGATTGAGATGAGAAAAAATTGGTAGCAATCATTGCATCCACAACCATACAGACATAGAAAAGCTCTTCCTTCTTCGAGGAGTGGTCGGTGCAAGAGTCGGACGCAAGGGCAAAAAATTGACAGTTCTTCACATTCTCTCCCTGTGTGGCACGGAATGGCTCCGCAATGAAGCGCAGAATCTCTACAACAAAGGGACGGGGTTGATAAATCGGGGTAATAGTGCCTTAGTGGAGTGTCATTAGCTGGGCATCCCGCTCGAGATGTGTCAGGGGACCAGAGAGTTGCACGCTTCTGTACACTGCACTGAAAAATGCCAAAATGCTGTCCAGAAAAAACCCCAAATAGGGTGAAAAACAAACAAACAAGGCATTCGTCTTTTAGTGTCCGCTGGCCTGTGTACAGAGGCAGAGGGGCGGGGAGGTGGGCCGAGTCGAGTTTAGGCGCCCGTGGCCTCCCCTACAAGCCCCCCCGCCTGTGTCCGCACGGCGGCCAGGAGGGACGAGCCGGAGGGGACTATGGCTTAGCGACGCGGCAGAGGCAATTCCCCACCTGGGACCGCCGGACCAATGGCCATCCTACCTACGGAAAGCGGGCCTCTTCCCCCTCCGACAAGGGGTGGACCGAGGACTCCTGGACCAGTTCCTGTACCGCCTTTGCGGCATGTACCTGGCGGTCCTCGCTGCCCGCATGGCAGCCAACCAGGGAGACCAGCCGGCTCAACGGGGACTCCCTTTTCCCGGTCCAGCCGCGCCCGCGGCTGGGCAACCCCTATCCTTGGGACGACTTCGTTGCCCCCCTACCGTGGGACATAATCCGCCACCCGCCGCGGCTCCGGCCGGGGACCCCGCCGGGCTGGCGGTGGCCCCAGGACTTCATCCACGACTTTGTCCGGTGGGCCCGGGCGCTAGCCTGGATGCCAGGGCCGGCGGAGGTCTCCCGGGCTAAGCTGGCCCTGGATTATGAGGTGTCTGTGGGGCGGGCGCTTCTAGCCTCCCCGGACCACCGGCTGCGTGGTACGCACCTGCCGCTAGGGGAACGTGCCCAAATCCTGCGCAAGCCAGTGGACCTGGCAGAACGCCACCTAGCGGCGGGCACGCTGCTGAGCGGGACCCCGCTGGGGCGCTGCCGCTCGCTCCTCCCCTTGGGGGGTCTCGTGTGAGCGGGACTTTCGGCCCGCCCGATCTTCGCGGCGCGCCACGAGGTGATGCTGCAGCTCATGCGCCTTGCGACGCACTGCCGGGACTCATGGGTCCGGCGCTTGTGAGCGCCTGCCCGCATGCGGCCACCATTGGGCGACCGCTTCTTAATGGACTATTTCCCGCGTCCCCTTGAGGGGGGGGGGGGGGGGCTCTGCTCCCGTATGCCCGGAGGCCCCCACCGGCGCCGCCCCGCAGGTGTCCCGCTCGCGGCCCCACAGCGCAGCCGCCCGCCGGGGGCGGGCAGTGGCACACAAGGCGCGCTCTACTTGGAGCATCGGGCGCCGTCTTGCGCCAGGTGCAGAAGCCTAGGCTGGGGCACCAGCTGCTGCTGCCGGGCAGGCCACGACGGCCACACCGGCCCCTCGGCGCGCCCACGCTGTTCGAGAGTTCCGCCCTGGGTCGCGCCGGGACGCCAGGTACACGTCACTGATGACCGACGCGCAGGGGCGGCAGAATTGTCCTCCTGGCTGGGGCGGGGCCGCCCGGCTTTCCACGCCCTCCCGAGCTCGGGTCCCCCGGCGGCACGCCGGTGCACAACGCCGCCCAGGACGCTGGGTACTCGCCCCCCCTCGACATTGGGGCTGGACGACCCCAGACCCACAACTAACTTCCTCCTGGCTAACCGGGAGGGCTCAGGAAGTGTGGAGCCACCGGGAATGGGCGGGAGGGTTGCTGATCCTTTCTCCCCCCCACCTGCAGTGGGGGACGACGGCCCCGGGCCGGTTCCCGCGGCCGCCCCTGCGCCCACCGAGTGCGCGGGGGCACTGCCCGCACCGCGGGACCCATCTCCACGCCCCCCCCAGCAGAGCAGGCCCCCCCACCGCCGGCGGCAGAGCCGCCAGCGTCGCTCCTTGACGTTTTCAGCCGCATCTCGGCGGCCTTGAGTAGCCGCGCATTGCTGCGGCGACGATCCCCCCCGCGGGGTCGGCGGCGGCCTCAGCCGAAGGCCACCAGGTTAGTGGCGGACATGCTCCGCGCACGCCCCCCCCCCCCACACGCCGCGGCCGGCGCCGCCGGGGGGGGCTCCTCTGACCCAATGGCGAACGCGCCCTGAGCGGCTCCCCCATCCTAGTCCACACTGCCGCCGCGGCGGCAGCACGGCAGGGCCAGCACGGAAGAGACCTATGGGCGCGACGTCCCCCTAGCATCGTCCCATTCCGGGCAGTCCCACAAGACGTGGACTTTGTCCTCGTGTGCCACACCGCAGTGGGGGCACGCGGAATTGGTCCGCGTGTTTGGTCTAAATTCACATCTGCCAACAAGCAAAAGCACATCGACATACAAAATATAAAAGACAACTGAGCGGACAATCAGTGCAGACACATATACACTCAATCTTGCACAGACCAAACTTGGGTTTGCTTATGGCAAACCTCATTTGTGGCCCGACACCCTGGCCGCCGTCCACATGGCCCCGGCCATGAGGCCGCGCAGCAGCGACTTCTCCAACTCGGTGGAGGCCGCCTGCAGCGCCGCGCGGCAGGCCCGGCCGTCCGTCCCGTCGCCCAGTCCCCCGAAGGTGACCGGGCGCCCCGCCTCGAGCTGGCGCGAGGAGTGGTAGCGAAGGCTGTCTCGGACCCGGTGTTGGAGTTGGCGGAGGGGCTCCTGCACAAAGTGAAGGGGGTGCTCTTGCCCTGGGACGTCCCAGCACCACCAGCCTTCGCACGGGGTCCAGCCCAGGGTGGCCGCCGTGCGGAGCGCGCGCCCCACCGGGCCCGTCCCGGGTGGGCGGCCCCCCGATTCCCAGATAGCCTGGGCAAAGACCTGGGTGACCCCCGGCCCCCGGGCCATGCGGGCCAGCCAGAGGATGCGCTTGTACCGCGTGTGCATGACCGGGGAGACGCGGTGCCCCTTGGAAAGAACGGTAAAGATGAACTCCTTGGCTCGGGATAGGCACGTGGCTCCCCACAGGGCCCGTACAACCGCGGTTTCCAGCCCCCGTGGGTCGGGTTCCGTCACCGACGCCACGGCTACCCCATGGAGCGCCAGCGGGGTGACCAGCAAGCTGATGGTCCGTTCCCGCCGGTCGTAGGACGAGAGGTGGGGGAGGCGGCGTAGGACGCTCGGCCCCGCCTCTAGGCGCCGGGACAGAACCGGCCCCGTGATCCTGGAGCCCCCAATGGCGACGTCAACGCCGAGTTCGTGGAAGGTCGCCACCAGCGGGATTGGGCCCCCCCGGAGCAGCACCTCCGGGGCGCCCTCTTCTCCTTTGACCCAGGAGCAGGACTTCTGCACGCGGACGTCCTGTCCCATGACCTGCAACCACTCCTCCGTCGCGGGGACCGTCCCCTGGAGGGAGGCCACACCCAGGGCCACCGCCTGGGTGTCATCTGCATAGCCCGACGACCCCATGGCTGTGTGTGTGAGTGGCTGTGGTGCTGGCTCTACCGGATGAGTGGCGTACATTCCGGTCACGGATAAGTCCCTCAGTGCACCTGCATAGCGCTGGCCCCACTTGGCTAGCACCCATCGGGACATCGTGTTGGGTCCTTAGGTTGAAAACCCCATTTGGTTCAGGCTCAGTTGAGGTCAATTACACACAACCATACATTGCAGGGGTTTTGGGGGATCTCGGAGGGATGGTAAGTCGTGACCCTTCCGCATCGTAGGAAATGGTGGTCGCCGTGTGCACATCACTGTGCGACCTAGGGGACGTGTCGCTCATCTAAAATTACGGCTGGTTGGGGGGCACATCATCCATTGGGATGAGTTGCAAGGTTTGCAACAGGCATACCGAGACTTCCGGTGACATCGGCGAAGCCGGCAGTGGCGCCCGGAACGTGTGGCGCGCCGGCCCTACTACTCTGGGTGATGAGAAATGATCCAGCCCCCATTGGGGGATTTCGCTGGCTGACCGTACCAACCGTCTACGAATACGGTATATAGGCTCAAACTGTGGGACGGGGGGGGGGGCATGGTTTGCATCTCGTATGCAAGCACAATGGCGTACGAGTCTCAACGTCCATGAGTAGCGTTCCACTACTCCGTTCTGCGGGTACTCGTGGGGTGTGCCTCACCAGTGTGCTTGGTGCATCCCCGGTTTGGTGCACTAGGGTGGTCGGGGCTCCCGAATCCTCTTCATCTGCTGGTTCCCCTTCGTTGACGCCCAATAGCAGCTGGTCATCAAATTCCTCCTCCCCATCCTCTTCTACCTCCACCCTGCCCACCATGTTCACAGAAATATGGCCAAACCGGAGTGGGGATTTGGGGCGCCCCGCATCCGCCAGTTTATCAGCTTTGTGGTTACCCCTAATTCCTACGTGAGACAGCACCTGAAGCCAGTGCACATCCTTGCCACAGACTTCAAGCAAGGATAGGATTTCCTCCCGCAAGTCCACGTGGCTCACTAGCCCATTCAACCCCACCCACCGATGCCGTTTCCATTTCTGCAGGCCCCATCAACCACCAGGAGTGAATCTGCGTAGATGAGCATTTGTTTTCCGGCCGTTTTCCTCCGCAATGCCCTCAAAACTGCCCTGAGTTCTGAGCGGTTGTTACTCTGTCTTTCATGTACGGGGATGAACTCCGGCGTATCCCGGTTGTCCCCAAAGAACACCCTGTAACCCCCCACTGCCCCACTCAGGGGTGGTGTGCTGATGACCCGTGTGACCCGTCTGGAAAAATTATTTCCCATCCTGCCTGTCTGTACCTCTCAATGAGTCGCTTGTAATATTCACACAGTTCCTGTTGATGGAGTTCCTTTCTGCGGCGCTTGCGCTGGGGCTTCACCAATTCTGGAGGTTTTTGGTCCCCGGCTTGCATTACTCTGGGTGCCTGAGGCAAACTCCATCGGCGAAATGCCCCCTGTGCCTGGACAATTAGTTGCGTTTCTGATCGCGGAAAGGAAGGTGCCAGATGTTCCAACCAGCCCACTAAAACTGCCGACCACAGCTTCAAAAAATGGTGCCACCGGGGGGGGGCTTGTAGGCGGAATTTGTGTGTGGAGCGGTGTGGTGTGCGTGGACCTTTTGCCAGTGAGCCCTTACTGCAGCCCAGTACATTAGCCCAAGTGGGGAAGAAACCGACAATGCCGGATGGTCCCAGAGGATCTCCTCCGGATCCTCCCCGGTCCCGTCGTCTAGATACACCGGCCCAATGCATTGCCGCGCGATGTGAAATGCGGCATTCAGGAACTTGCACGATAATATCACATGTGGCACAATTTCCTGGGTCCCATCTAGCGGGCATGCGGTGCCACCAGGCTGCCACGACGCCAGCCTTGTTTCCACAACGCCGTTTGTATGAATACTAAATCCCTTGGGGGGGGGGGGGCGTAGCTTGGACCAATGGGTCAAAAGGGGGGGGGGGGTGGCATATGGGGGGTGTCGGACACATCCCAGACCTGGTTTGGGTTTGGGTCATCGATCTGCACGATGCCCCTAAATCCCAAAATCAATGTACCACAAGCCAAACTCCTTTGGACCCCCCCCCCTCCGCTGCACCATCGGGCTGCAGGAACAAACCTCGCCCAAGAACAGGGCAAAACCACCAGATGGCGGCAGGCTGGCCACCCCCCACCGGGGTGTCCTCTTCAGGGGCCTGCCTCTTCAGAGGCACCAAAGGGACAGGGAGAATGGGGGTAAAAGCAGCGTAAACCACTGCAAGAAGACAAAACTCGTCCAATCCCCAAGAGCGCATGCAGGCAGTTGCAAGTCAGTCATGCAACTGCCTGGAAACCCTGCGCACCGCTAAAGCGCGGCATCCCCTTTGGGGGTCAGGTGCCCCCGTGCCAACAGCCGGTGGTTTGGCCAGCCGACCGGCCGAAAGACCACCGGACGGCGGTTCGGCTGAGCCAAAGCACCACCAAAGCCACGACTGGACGATTCCGTCCAGCCAACAGCCCCAGTGATCTGTGCCAGAGGCTCTTGGTGGACGGCTTTGTTCACAGGGCGGCGCATTTAGGAGCTCCCTCCACAGTGAACCAATCTGCCCACACCAGAAAAGGACTGAGACCCGATGAACAATCGGCCATCCAGAGCCAAATGGAGGCTTTCCTCCACAAACACAAACAGCTGTGATATACCCACCACAGGTATCAACCACATTAAGGGGGCATTTTTGCACAGTGCAGGCACAGCGCCAATTATTACGTTGTTTATCCCAGGAACACCCCTGAAGACCACCCACCCACAAAAGGATGCGTGATCAATTCAAAACAGCATCAGGGGTGCAGACTTCAGGACCTGGGACCAGTGGCAAGCATCAGACTAGGAAAAAAAATCCCTGGTGTACCAGCAGGGGCTGCAGGGTGCAGAACTCAGGACCCTGGGACCTGTGGCTACCGGTGGTGGAAAACAGCCAACTTTTTGCACAGTGCGCGCACAGCGCATGGTGCGCCCCATGATTTTGCACCTTTATGGATCACCGCCCTGCGGCAAAGGACAGGATATGTGGCTGCAAACCGCCTTCCATCCTAAGGCTATTCAAGGGCTCTACTTACCCTACCCCAAGTTGAAAACCCAACTTCCCCCTTATCGGACTGCTGGAGGGATATGATGGGACGAGGATTGGGGATAGGCTTGGAGGAGGTTCCAGGGCGCCGTAAGAGGGCGGCTGCAAAGCTATGGAGAGGAGGAGATGGCTAAGCGGTTTGCACAGGGCTTAGGGAATGTTCATGCACTGGGTGTCGGACAGGGAAGGGGAGAGTATGAGTTGGACAGGGAGAAGGATCACCGTAGATTTCCATTGGCACAGGAGGCGATGTTGTCTACATGTTCCATTTCCTCTTTCCCAATGGTGTCGTTGTCACGGAACGACTCCTTCAGCAGTCTGGCAAACCCCAGGATGCCATGCAGTGGAGTGCGTAACTCATGGCTGATCTTGGCAACAAAGAGGCTGGTCTTCTCTTCATGTGACACAATTTTCAGGTTCCGGTCAATCAAAGCACTCACAAGGTTTCCGAGGCATGCTATGTGCCTGAGAACGTCCTCGGTGATCTCCTCATGGGGAACTGTGTCCATACAGCATAGCGCCCCTAAGCAGTGCTCTGTACTGGAAGGAATAATGGGATACCCAATGTAGCATCGAATTCCTGGCTCCCCAAGAACAAGCGGGTTATCGGAGAATGCAGGGTGGGTTGTAGCATCGTGGACAACAAGCATCTCTCTTGATGCAACAACATGGTCACAGAACGAGACTGTACGGTCCGTCTCGTCGCTGAACGTACAAGCTTTTGCCTTGAACCATTGCCGATGCTCATCCACCAAAGAAACAAGAGCAATAGGGAAACCGGACAAGCGGCTTACCATCTGTACTATGTCATCGTACTCCTTCTCTGGAGGTGTGTCAAGGATGTGCGCCTTCAATAACGTTTTGAGCCGGTCGGCCTCGTCAGCCCTCCTTTGCGCTGGTGGCATCACAGAAAGCCCTAGTGTATGTGAGAGAGAATGATTGTTGGGGAAGAACCGTTTGTTGGTGCACGTTTCCACGAGCACAAGGTGTATTGACAAGTGTTTTGGGAAAAAGATGATAGGACGCCCTGTGTTAAAATAACCCTACCCCACAAAGTCCCAGATAGGTGCTCGTTGCCAATACTCCCCATTCCTATGCGCGACCACAGGTACAGAGACACATCAGTACACAACAGCACCATTCAAGGTCAGTTTCAGAGATGTGTTCGTGGGGAGGACTAGTCAACTGAGGTTTGCAATGCATATTGATTTCAGGAAACCTGTGAAGGAGCTGCAAATTGTGCACCCAAGCCTTCAAAGCTACCAAGTGATGGTTGTCTTGAAAGATACCTCACTTGTTACATAAACATCACTATACAGGGGCCCATATGCCTGACATAATTGATACGTACCCCCCCCCCCTTTGTATAAGTTACACAAAAGTCCCACATTAATACGGTCCCTACGGATACTGTAGCTTGGACAAGGCCGTAGACACCCAGGTTCAAAAACAGAAGATTGCACGGTGAGCTGGTGCAAGACAGGGGAATGTCATGCACAAACATCCCCAAAATCAGAGCTATGTTGGTCCAAGTGGGCAAACACTCACAACAAATATGTTTGTGACCCTATGTGGCTGCTGGCAAATTCGTCACCAAACCCATGTCTTATGTAGCTGCATTACATTTGTACCGAATCAAAATAGGTACCAAATTAATACGGTCCCTACACCTCCTGTAGCTTGGCCATAGAACAGTGGAAAGTTCAGCGATAGGTTCCCACTGACAGACCTACGCCCTCAATCATCATCACGCGGCCTGTAGCTTGGACAAGGGCGTGGCTTATACACGGGGGCGGACACGGGAACAAAACCTGGTCTGAGACCCGACGACCAGTCTTCGTCGCTTGGTATCGACCAACACACCCTGAAAAAAGTTGTGGTGCCCCCGACAAACAGTAGAATCTAAAACGCATAAGCCTCATGTCCACCACAACACATGTTATACCTGCCTCAGGATCAGGTGGAAATTGGACATGCAACACAAGTTCGACGCAAAGTGAAGGAAAATCTTTGAAATGCACCATGGTCAACACTAAAGTGTCCAAATCCCAGGGAATTTCACGCAACAAGACAGAAATTTGTTTGAGAGGGGCAGACCAAGATTGAGCTGACTCTTGATACTTTTTTTTTTGGACTAACTCCAGAAGTTCATAGAGTACTCAAGACAGTTCTTGGAAAAATGGGCGACTCCAGCATATGATACAGTGGATCCCCGCAATACGGGGCACCTAGCAAAGGCCCAGAGTTCATATGCGTATACCAGACAGCTCTGTAGTGCGGTAAGTGACCGCCATGAGCCGTAAGTGTTGGGTACTACAGCGGCGAGGGAGGGGAACAGCACGGAGGCTACCCTGCAGGCGCTGTCACAGACCCCGAGTAATCACGGAATCACCTATTGAGGTGCTGCAGGCTAACAGCCACAAGTTGCAGACGTTGCCTGCCTGGAGCGTTGTCCGGAGGCGGTCGTGTGTCAACCGACCGTCTTTTGTGCCTCATGTGCACACCAGGGATGCCTACGCGCATGGCATCAATGTCAGTGCATCATCTGGTATCCGACCTTCACTACGGGTGTGGTATCACTGTCAGCCCATCCTCATTACGTGTCTAGTATCAGTGTCAACTCATCCTCATTACGTGTTTGGCATCAGTGTCAGCTCATCCTCAGGACGTGTCCGGTATCAGTGTCAGCTCGTCCTCGTTACGTGTTTGGCATCAGTGTCAGCTCATTTTAATTACGTGTCTGGTATGTGTGTCATCTCGTCTTCATTACGTGTCTGGTATCAGTGTCAGCTCATCCTCATTACGTGTGTGGTATGTGTGTCAGCTCATCCTCATTACGTGTCCGGTATTTTTGTCAGCTCATCCTCACTATGTGTCTGTGTACCCTTCGTGATCCGTCCTTTTGAATCTAGGTCGTATTTGACCAATTTTTCACTCATTCTTTACATTGTGCCTTGCTACCGTGCATTTTGCCGTGCTCTCTTCTGCTAAAATTCAACAAAAATTAGGACTTCGAAAATGCACTCTGCACACCGCTTCACAAAAAATTGCATTCACACTCACATTCACACGTACATTCACAGTTCATTCACATGATTTAGACGAACGCAAATTTCGCACAAATTTCGCACGAATTTAGCGCGAATTTGAAACACATGTGACATGAATGTCCAATTCATGACATGAATGTCACACATTGTTTCCCTTGTACAACAGAGGTTTGTTTCCGATTTATCCCAACACTTGTCTCAGCTAGGGTCCCTGCTAGATCCCTCCGCCGACACCCACTCCCACTACCAGTGGCGGCCCATGAGTTGGAGGAGGTGACATACGGCTGCGATGACTTCAATTTTGGTTCAATTGTGGAATGGGTGGGCAACGGGCAACCCCCACTTGCGGTAGTGCTCATCGATATGCAATCTCCGGATCACACTCAAGTGTACTGCCGCAAGGGGTGGAGTACAAGGCTGTGGGTGGGGGCAATTTCAGGGATTTTAGCCCTTAGGCTTATCCCACGGGAGAAGACGGTGGAAAGTCTTCCGGTGATTTTGCAGGGGCAAGGGCAGGGTAAGCCCAGGGAGGGGGCTTGCCCGCGCGGGTGAGGCACTTGTACGAGTGCCGGCCCATACCTCCTGCAGATGTACAGTAGCTTGGGATCCCTAGTACCATTGGCTGCCCATAGCCATTGACAGCACCAACCGGCACGAGGCCGGCTACATTGCACAATATGGGGTACTACTAGTCCGGACAAGCTGGCAAGGTAGTGGCTCATGGGAGGCTCCGAGCAATGGAGCACCATCTATGCACTGGCGCAAGAGGCGGCTTTTGACAAGGAGCTCGTTGATGCAAGCAAGGTCACCACCATGGACACTGCCGTGGCAACGAGACAACCCCTCTTCTTCCTTTGCGCCGATGGAAAGGCACAAATTTTACTAAGTGGGTGCAAGAACTGAAAGGCCGAGTCCCCACACGCAATTGTGTGTTGGGTATGCAGTTGCAATAAGGCTGATTGCTTGGCCAAATTTGGCACCAAGCAAACAATAGAAACGATGTGGGATGCCAACCTCCCCATCATTGCTGTTTCCCGGCACATCCCAACCGCACGCCGCATCCCCGATTACGGGTTGCATGGTGTTATGCGGGTTTGTATGTGTGCTATATATGAATGAGGGATGTTGTAGTGGCAGCCACTAGCAAGTGGCCTGCCATGGCGGCCCACACCCTCCTCCAACCTATACTAAATGTGGCCCGGCTAGTGGCCAAAACATGTACGCAAAGGAATATGAATACAGAGGGGGCCAGTGAAAAGGGGAAAATACGCCTTGACTGTGCGGCACCATTGCACCTCATGCGGAACAAAGGGTAGGAAACCCTGATAGATGAGTGTGTCAATAGGGGGGGGCTTGGAAGGGGAACGTGTTGCAGGACAACTCTGGGTAGACGTGTGCCGCAAGTGGTGGACCAGTTTTAGTGCTATGTGTGTGTTTGCATGGTAGACACACTGGGGGTGACCTAAAGCGGTTGAGGGAGTATAGTATGGCAATGGGCAAAGCCCATCCATAGTTGCAGTGGGGTTAACTTTTGTGGTCCCACTTGTGGATAGACCACATGTATTCTTTTGCTCGCCAGTGGCGAATCCTCTCCACGTTTACATGTTTTGCAATGGAGGGGAGCCAGCGCAATGGTGGGGGCCTAAGCCTCTTGCAGGGCAGGTTGGGCATGCAGGTGGTTATGGATGACCACACCATTGATGACATTCTCCGCCGTGAGGGATATAGTTCCAGAGTCAACGCCGCCTCTTCCGTGCCCGGAATCGCTCCTGCAAAGTCTTAGGGGGAATCTTTGCACTGCGCGCGCACTGCATGCTACTTTTAGACTATGTTCCCCCCGAAGAGCCCCCAAGCACACCCCTTGGAAACACCCTGAGAATTAGGTGACCCAAACTGCTCCAACTCAAGAAAGTTGCAAACTACCTTCCCTTCACATAACACACATCATGCACAACAGGCGTGGGTTGCAACATTTTTAGCGATGGAGGTTGGGTTGGGGCAAACTTGCATGGAACCTGATCCATGAATGCCCTTTCCCTTACATACATGGTACTCACACGAGCCTTAATCGCGTCCTTGTATCGGATAATCGGGCTTGCTTCAATACTTCCACTTCCCAATGGAATCTTTGGCCGTCCGATGTGTGCTTGTCCCCCTGAGTGGAAATGGCTCTTCGCCACTCTGCAGACATATAGTGTAAAGCATAAACACAATCAAGGCAAGAGAGTCGCAAACGGCATTGCGTGTAGTAAAGAGGGCGGAAATGCTACGTCACCCCTACATTCTCGGGGATCCCCAAACAAAGGGGGACAAAATCAGAAGTCAAAACCTCCGCTACGGGTCACCATGATGCCCCTAGGGGCCCCTAGTATCTCAAAGTATGGGTCTCTAGTACGGCCAGGCGCCCAAATAGTTGCACTGCACGCGCACTGCGCTTAAGGCTCCCCCTGAACATAGCCTGAGTCACTAAATGCCCTTCAGCGTGCTCAGGCGGCAAGGAGTCGCACACTTATTGGCCCTTGGCCGTGCATGCTCCGCTCGGTGGGGTAATTGTGCTAAGCCAATAATAATTTGTACTTGTTTGTCATCTTTCACACTTGTGCCGCACGGTTTGCATGTCAGCTCACCCAAGAGACCCCTTGCAGTGTCCAAGACGTAATGCACCAAGAGGGACGGGAAGGGGGACTTTATGGCAAAACACGACCACATTCACACTAGGTTCAACGCCCATTCAAAAGGAACGTTATCGCCCATTCACAAAGGATACATGCTATCAGTGTCAGCACATCCTCATTACGTGTCTGGTATCAGTGTCAGCTCATCCTCGTTACGTGTCTGGTATCAGAGTTAGCTCAGTCTTCGGACCGGCCAGAGTCGTACCATACCAGAGTGTGGGCGGCAAAGTACCTCGACCGATGCCTGTACCCCACCAGCACGGACTCCGAGGAACCCAAGATGTCCTCGGGATGCGGTATTTAACCCAACCCTGGTTCGTGTACCAACAGACTGCTCTTAGCACCTGGCTCATGGACGCCTGCTACGACAGACTGGACACCTTGGCGCAGCAATCCCATCATTGGCCCTTCCTCCCGCGCCGGGCGGCGGCGTGGGCGGCCTCCACTGCCCGACACTACCGGCAACATCGCCAACGGATTGAGCTTTTTTCCGTAATGGGCCAGTTGTGGGCGTCCCAACGCGCGGACCATAGGGTGGAATAACCTCCCCCCAAGCACCAGTGCCGCACTAGGCCGAGCATACTAGGCATTGGCAGCTGAGTGCCGAGCACGGTGGCACAATGGGGGGCACCCAACGTGCCCCTCAAGTATTGTCAATTGCTATGCTGACAGCGGGAGCATGTGCATGTTTCACCGCACAGGCCACCATTATGAATGAGCACAAAACCCTAAGACGTATTCTGCCCCCCCCCCCCCCCCGTTGCGCAAGCACGCTGAAAATCAGGCCGACGGTCAGACGGGGTCCCGTGCTTAGACAAGGTAGTGCCCACAAGAGGAAACCTGAAGGAGTGGTCAGGAAAACAACGGTCAGACAGGCTGCCGTGCTTAGACAAGGCAGTGCTTGCGCAAGAGGGGTAGTAGTAGGCACATCCTTGAGAGGCAACACCATCGCCATGCTGTTGCACAACGGCGGGGTATTCTCGCGGTTAGGGTTGCGGTCAGTTAGTGCAATGTGCAGGCAAATTTCAGCATGTTCCGGGACCATACCGCCTCTTGGAACGGCTGTTTTGATGAGGAGGGCAACAAGTGCGGGTGAGCGGGCCAGGGACAGTTGCAGGAGAGCCCCCGTCATGCTAGGGCTGGCCGACGGTGGGGGCCCGTCCAAACATGCCTCTTCATGAAGCCTTGTGACCTTTTTTTTATGGCTTCCTCTTCTGATTGCATTGCGCGAAATGGGAACATGCAAATCTTGTCTCATGGTACCCCCCCCCCTTGCACAAGCACTGGCTTGTCCAAGCACGGGACCCTGTCTGACCGTCGTTTCCTGGTTTTTGTGGTCCGAAATGTAGTGTGATGCTGTTGTGCTCCGATTATAGAGGGACAAGGGGGCTACATCATGCTTGTGGTAGCTCCTCCTGCTCATACCAGCATTCGACTTGCAACTGATAATAGCAGTGGCACTGATTTTGACTCAGAGTTCCTCACGTCAGATGATTCATCAGCTTGCTCAGATTCTGGGAAAGATGATGAAGTGAAGATTGTGCGGGCCAAAGCAGGCTGTGGAATTTTGGGGGCTTGGCCATGTGTTTGAGGGCAAGCTTTACTTCACCAAAGATACTGTGGATGACAGTTTTGTCCCAAGGAACAAGAAGCCTAACTCCATTCCAGAACCTGCAGCCAAGCCTGCCCCAAAGCCTGCCCCAAAGCACAAGCACGTGCAATTGTTGAAGTAACGGGCAGAAAGGGCTTCTATTCCAGAGCCCCTGATGCCCCTGACGGGCAGTGAGCACGTCTGCCCAAGGGGCATGGGAGGGCTGCAGATGCAGTGGTGTAGTCCCAACCGGCCCTCTGCCTCAACAGGCGTGCGTCCAGGGGCAGGCACAGGGGCTGGATGGCCCGTTCCCTGGGGACTGGCTTTGCTCTCCTCGCACAAAAGGAGCGAGATGGGTTCCTGCCCTCCTTCAGATGGCCATTCCCAAGACAGGACATGGCACAAACACATGCACGCCCTTGCACTCGTTCGTCTTCCGAATGCTGCAGCTCTGTCCAGGGCCACGTCTCCGGCATATCCCCGTCCCTATGCCTGAGCCCTCGCCTCCCCTTAGATGATTGCACACCCCACCCCCAGCATTTCCGGGGAATTTTTTCACTGAATCGGGCCAATGAACTGGGTGGCACAATTTGAGGAAAATAGACTGAGTTCAGGGGGCTGCAGGTGGTAACTGGGTTAATACATTGAGGTAATTGTGAACACAACTTGTCCTCCACGGAAAGGGAGGCTGTGGTGCTGCAAATAGGGCTGCAGAATTGAACACCAGAAAGAGGTGTTTGGGGTGCGGTTGGTGGGAAGTGTTTTCATGCATGTGCATTTGTTGCGTTTCTAACAGTGATTTCTGATGGCAACATGTGCTGTTTGTGATAGCAAGGGGTCAGAGTGGACGGTAGCCACAGACCACCCGCCCCGCCCCGCCCCACCCCACCCACTGCAACCCACTGAATTGGGAAAACAAATCGGCGTGAATGAGGGGAATCGAGCTCCGATTCGGGGGGTGGGGTGGGGGGTGGGGGGGTTGTGAATGGCGCTACATGATGTCGGGGCCTGCCCGGCTGTGCCAGGCCTCCACCCAGCGCCTGGCCCGGCGGTCTGCGCTTCTGGCGCTGTCACGTGGGGGGGGCGTGCATCTGCAACTGTGCACTTCCTGCCCCCACAGGGGGGGGATCTCCACTCGGACTTGCTGCGACATATGGACAGCAGGGGACAGGGTGTTGCCTGCGCCTGGAGCAGCTTGAGGCTCGTCCGGTGGTTGGGGATGCCTCTTCCCTCCTCTCCTCTCCTCAGATGCTTTCCAGGAACGCCTTCTGGGAGCGGGGTGCCCCTTGTACATGTACATGGGACCCCTATATACTTGATATATATCAAGGCAATCAACTCAAAACATGCAGAACGTCGAAGGTGTCCAGCGTCATTCCTAGTTTCCTAACGAGCTGCAATGACGGTGAGTTCCGCGTTCTCTTGCGGGGCTTGCAGAAGCCCCTAACACACTGATTCACCGCTTCCTGTCCCTACAGGACTCTATGCCATCCCTCCGTATTTGCAAGGTGGCGCCAGCTGGCTCAATGCACACATATATACCAAGGCATCAATTCGAACCATTCTCAAACTGCGAGGTACAGCATTCCCACGTTCCTACTGAGGTGCAAGAGCCATGCCCAACGTGCATGTATGTGGGGCTTCTGCAAGATCCATGCATACATATTGCTATATATATATTCATGTGGCATACCTTCAGCAGAGTATCACGCCTGTGTTTTTGCCACCGGGTGGGCTTTGGGAGGGAAGTAGGGACCCCCCCTAATTTTGGGGTTTGGGAAAACAAAACATGTTTTAGAGGTGAATTGGATGGTCTCTGGTAAGTATTTGGCGGGAAGAAAATTGCTCTGCGGGGGGGGGGGGGTGACACGGAAGCCCATTTTCCCAACCCCCCCCCTCCCTCCTTGGCCGCCGTGACGGGAGGGGGGGTTCAGGGCAGGGGTGCCTGACCTGCCGTGCCCGAGGGGGGGGGGGGGGGCAACCCAACATCTATGGCTCAAAATGATACCCACGTCGCGCTGATCATTTTGACTACTCAAATGTGGGGGGGGGGGGGGATTATTGGTGGAAAAAACTTTTTCGGGCCAAATTTTGTGTTCCTGCGCCTTTGGCGCCAACATCCGTTTTTACACAAAACAAAGGGCCCGACACGAAACCCCATTTCTCCAACCCCCCCCCCTCCTTCGGCGGGCGTCCATGTCACCCCCCCCCCCCCCCCGCAGAGCAATTTTCAGGTCGCCTTTGCCCCTATGAAG
Source organism: Eutreptiella sp. 'Long Island Sound 2002' (assembly GCA_964036045.1). Classification (NCBI taxonomy): domain Eukaryota; phylum Euglenozoa; class Euglenophyceae; order Eutreptiales; family Eutreptiaceae; genus Eutreptiella; species Eutreptiella sp. 'Long Island Sound 2002'. The sequence goes on from OZ038402.1 coordinate 23,621,865, forward strand.
GGCTTGCAATGGCTAAAAATAGGGTATGACATCACTCCCAGTAGGTTCCTAACCAAAGTACTAAAAATAGGTAAAAATGTGGTCCAACCCCTAATACTAGCCCTTTCCACTCCAAATAATGGTTTGAGGGACGTCAAACTGGACAAGAGTACGTTAAAAACTCCGAATTACTGTGTTCTTGGATGTATTTAGGGGAGGTATGGGTTATTTTCCGGATTTAGTGGTTAAGTTTAGGAACTCTGGTGGGAATCCTACTAGGAGTGATGTCATACCCTATTTTTAGCCATCGCAAGCCCTTTATAGGGGCAAATACTAACTAAAAGCCACCCAATTCACTTCCAAAAGATGTTTTTTTTGTTTCCCAACCCCAAAATAGGGGGGAGGGTCCCTACTTGTCTCCCAAAGCCCACCCGGCGGCAAATACAGGGGTGTGATATCTGCCGAATGTATGCCATTCATATATATCATTCTTGGATGGCGGAGTCCAGGGGCGGTGGGTGGGTGGTGTGGAAACCCCCCCACCCCACCCCAGTGGTGCAAAGTTGTTAAATGCAGCCCTGGGCCAGGCCCACCAAAAGCACCGCAGGACATCTGAAATTGCTCAAAAAAGGAACAATTTAGACAAATGTGGTTCACCATTCATTTCCCCCGAAAAGCCCTTCTGGACCGATGTTAACAGGAACAAAAAAGGCCCGGCCCGTCGAGCCTGGTTCCCAGGACCCCCCCGAGTCACAGTGGCTCGAAGGGCCCCCCTACCCCAGAGTTGCAAATGGACCCCAGGTCGACTGCAGCGCCTTCACGCGCAGTCAGATCAGAACAAGGGTTGGCATGCGAATACTGGCGCACGTGCATTGCAGTCCGGCGGTGTGCTGCGGCATGTCCTTTCTGGTGCCGCGGAGTTTACACCTCCAAAAGTGAACCGCGCGGTGGCATGCCACTGCTGCGGACCACCAACTTGGACGACAGCCAATGGGGAGGTGCGTGCCTTCACTCATGATGTACTTGGAGAGACTGCACATGGCGCCGTCAAAGGGGGTGCCGTCGCGTCGGCCGACCAACTGCCTTCTCTTACCCTCTAACCACCGTCAGTTACCGTCCAACTGCCGTCAGTTACCCTCCAACCGCCTTCGGTTATCCTCCAACCGCCGTCGGTTACCCTCCAATCGCCGTCGGTTGCCCTCCAATCGCTGTTGGTTACCCTCCAACTGCCGTCGGGGACCCTACAACTGCCATCGGTTACCGGGCCCCTGTTATCAGGAGCGGCCCTATGCGTCCCGTTGACTGACCCACACAAACCGCATGCCCCACGCCCCAAACGCAGCGACGGCCAACAACACGGGCACGTACACAGAGTACTCCGCGAAGTGCCAGTCGGGCGCCCCCCGCGCGCAGACCAGCGCCGTCAGGCACGCCAGGGCCCAGTAGGGCGTCACTGCCATGGCCCCAAACATGGCGAAGGCCCCCCACGCGCAGCCGCGGGACATGCCCCCGAGGCCCAGGAGCAGCAGCGGGAGGTACACGACGGTGTCGGCGAGCGCAAAGCCCTTGTTGAAGGCGACGCCGACGGGGGTCACGGCGTGCGCTGATTCCTGGAAGCCCCAAGCGACGGCCCATGCGTAGTCGAGGAGGGCCGGGGTCTGGCCCACGATGAGCCACAGGGCGAGAAAGGCCGCGCCGCCGAGCAACACACGGGTCCCCAGGTCGCGGTCCCCCGCTTGGTGCATGGTACACGAGGCTGAAGTGCAGGGGTGCGGTAGGAAGGGGGTGCGGGGGTAGGGAGGAGCCGGTGCTGCGGCGATGGGGCAGGACGGCTTCTTGATCCAGAAAACAACGTACGGACGGACGGACGCTCCCAGACAAGGGTTTTGAACGGCATGAGCCCACACCCAACGCACATGCACCCCCCCCCCCTTGCGCAAGCACGGCCGCGGTCCCAAAAGTCCAGGGTAAACAGCGTTTTGACGCCCTCCCCCGTGCTTGGACAAGCCTGTGCTGGCGCGCGACACACACAACAGCAAAGCGTGGTACGTGACGGCCACGCCGGGAATGGCAATGTTGGCCGTGGCCGAAACTCACATCCAACCAAACCGCATGGGGTGGCAATGTGTGGCACGATGTTGTGATGAACAGAATGCACAATCGTGGACACGAATGAGCCCCCGGTTCCCTCTACAAGTGCGTCACAGACGCCCAATCCCGCATTCAGGACCACAAAAAGCAGCGGTCCCACAAAATCCTGAAAACAGTGGTCCAACGCCCACTCCGTTGCTTGGACAAGCCCGTGCCTGCGCAACGGGGGGGATGGGGGCACACAAATCCAAAACAAATGATGCACCGTATACGGCTGCTTTGAGGGAATGCAGGGTGGAGGACAAAGAGGAGCCTCTGCTGCCCCCTACACGAGCCACCGCCCAAAGGCTTGTGATGCACAGCCTGCAATGTCTTCCCCGCCCCCTCGGGTATGCAAGCCCCACCTGCATCAGGGGGGAAAATGCACTACGGAATCATAGGGCACAACTTGAGGACAATACGCTGAGTTTAGGGGTCTGCAGGTGAGGCATCATGTCCTGCGAACACCATGTTGTCATAGGGGGGGGGGGGGGGCGAGGATCCTGAGGCTGCAAGAGCTGTTGTACTCTGAGAGACTGTGACAGGTCATGGGGCAGCACAACGTTATCTTTCTGTGCAAACGTTGCATGTTTCCCCGTGCCACTTCAATTGGGGTGGCCTGCACCCCTTCTGCCGTTGCAAGTCGCACTTTTCTTCTTTGCAGTATCCCTAAAGTTGTTTTTTCGCCCGCTCTTGCTTTTGCAGTGCTTGCTGTTGCCTTTTGCGCCGTTCTTCACAATCCTCCAACCCTGGTGCTGATGCACACACGGTGCCATGTGTGCAATTTCACTGGAAGGTCATTGTGAGGTGTGGAATTGAATTGGAACGCCATCGTGTGGTGTGGAGTTTGATTGGAATGTCATCGTGTCGTGGACCATTTCTCAGGCCTGTTGTAAAACATTTGTCGCCAACTTGTCTTTGCATCATTTGCCACTGCTCTGCCTTTCAGGTTGATTTGCATCTGCCATCCTTGCTCGCCATCACCCATCGGGCTGCAGCGCCTGCGTGCCCTGAGCCCGGTGACGGCAGGTACAAACCCAAAAACATGCACCGGCAATTTGTTGACAGTCAGATATCCGCGCAGCAGGGGGGGCGCCCCTACCGGCGTGGAGCGCGCGCACAACACCACTGCGCGGCCAGCACATGCGCCGCAGCGCACCCGCTGCCAGGGGCCACTGTTCCCCGCCCCCAAAACGCAGGGTTGGATGCGACCCACCCCAGGGGAGTGGTCCGACCCAGCCCTGTGGATCCACCAGCGATCGGCCTGGCCGCCACAAACCCGTGCCCTGTGACTTGTCCGGCGCTTGGCACGCTAACGTGGCGGCCCCAAAGAGAATCCCCCGACGGGCCAGTGCAGAGCATAGCGCCCCCCCTACCGAGCGACAGGTGACAGATGGATGGGCCGGCAGCCAAGGGCCGACGTGAAGGTCGGGTCTGGGGGGGCGAAATTATTTTCGTGTTTTTCACTCAAATCGGAATTCTCCAAAAAATCTGAGCATTTTGAGTGTAGACACGTGGGTATTTCCCCCTTCGGCAGGCCAAAAAAAATTTGCGGCGACCCATTTTCCCACATCTGTGCCAAAATATATGTCACTCTCCCCATTTGCCATTCCCATCCGTCACTCTCCCTCTGTCACTGAGTGACAGATAGCCCAACCCTCCCCCCCCCAAACCCCCACCAACAAACTGGACCAGGTCTTATGCCCATCCCTGGCACAGGCCAGGCCCACACAAAGGAACACGACGGATCCCGCTCCTCCGAAGGGCGGGCGGCTTTTAAGGCCCTGGACACCCTTGCAAAGGGGAAGGGAGAGGGTCAGCGGGTGAGAGCCTGCCCGTGGCCGGCCCTCGCCCACCCCCTCATTTGAAGGGGACGACCTCTCTGGGGACGTCGAAGGCACCTGCCGCTGTGGCATGGGGTCTTGTACTTGCACCTGCTCCCGACAGCTCAGGGCAGGGGGTAGAGCAAGGAGAACAAAGCCATTGCTGCCTGCAGCCGGCAATGTCCATCGGCGCCTCCACGGCAATGTCGCGTGCTGTACCCCCCCTCCACCAACACAACATTGGGTCAGCGGGTTAAGGGATGAGGGTGAGGTACTTGGGCGTGCTCCCAGCTCCAGCGTAAAGCTACCCGCCTTCTCCCTCGCAGCATCCCTTCCGGCGCGTGGGGTCACAGACACCCTAGCGCCCAGGACACTGCGTTCCTGCTTATGGCTCCGGTGGGATTCGAACAAAGTACCCCCCCCCCCGCTTGCGCATGCACGGCCTTGTCTAAGCACAGGCTGGGCGTTGAACCGCCGTTTTGAGGAAATTCTGGGACCACTGTTTTTGTGGTCCAGAATGGAGGATTGGGTGTCTGTAGAGCGTTTGTACAGGGAAAGAGGGGCTCATTCATGTCTGTGATGGTGCATTTTGTTCATAACGACATTGTACTACACATTGGAACCCCATGCTGCTTGTTCTGATGTGATGTTCAGCCAAGGCTAACAATGTTATTCCCGGTCTGGCTGTCACATGTGTCACGCGCATGCACGGCCTTGTCTAAGCACGGGGTGGGCGTTGAACCGCCGTTTTGGCCTGACTGCTGGGACCGCGGCCGTGCTTGCGCAAGGGGGGGTACCTCCAGCTCAGGGGTCACGTGCATGACAGCTGAACCACGCAACCTTGTTTTGCTCAGGGATGAGGGGACGTACCCCGACTGGATGCTGCAGCCCTGCCACTTGAGTCTGAGCGTAACCCTCCGCAGTACTCTGTGCAGTTCTGGTAGTCCCGCTCGCGCCCTCCCCAAAGGAGCCGCTGCAAGGTGCCGGCCTCTGACCACTTAGAACAATCGAACAATCGGCCGCACTGTCTGCTGCCCCCAGATTGCCCTCCCTCCACCGTTGGGGGGGGGGGGTCCAGTCGCAATGCGCTTTGTGCCTGTCTCACTAAGCCTCAGTGTGCCAAGCGCTCTGCAGTGCATCAGGGGAGGTGGGGAGGGACACGCTTGAGTGGGGGCGGGGGAGGGGGTCCCCCCTCCCCCCTTCCGGGTGCCGGTCAGTTCGATCCCGCGTGCGTTCAACTGCCCCTGACTGCCCTCCAACCGTTTTGTAACTGACCGCACTTGCCCAACGACCGCTTTCCAACCGCAGGTAACCGCTTTCTTGCCGGTGCTCTGGAGACAGCCCTCCGGCCTGTCTCTCCCTCAAGCGCAACCCCAGGGGCTTGGGGGGGGGGGGGAGGCGCAGTAGAATGCTGAAGGATTGAAATGGCAGGTCACAACTGCCACGCAAGATTCACTGTCGCCGGGCCTGAAAGGGTGAAAGACCTGCAAGTGCCCCGGAAACTTAAATTTAGGATCGGATGTGGCATGTGGGGCATGGGCCTGCTGTACCGGAAACAGGCTGCGCCCCATCAGACAGACGATGGCCGTCGCCCTCCGGGATCGATCCGGCATCAACCGAGTCGAGCACGCCGTCGCGACCACCCGCAGCGCCTTGGACAGTCGGGCAAGGCATGGGGATTAGAGTCTATGGATTCCGTGTGCACAGGTCCCCTCGCGGTGTCAATGCAATGCCTCAAGCGCATGGACGTTCACTTCTCCGCACTGATGTGTAAAATGAAGGTCCTCACCACCCCAAGGGCAACCTTTCTTTTTCGGTCCAGACCCAGACGAGCTGGCGTACCCTGCTCATCATGTGGTACTCGAGACAACGACTCAGAATCAAGGTTCAGAGCCGTCCAGTGCTACGATGATCCCACAAATGACTGTGGTAGCGGATCTGACACGAAGTGAGAGCATTGGCTGAGTCTGAAACCGGGTGATGCAGTGGGAGACTGCCACGCCCGTAGGCTCCTGACCAACACAAGAGCAACCGTGCCACAACACACAGCACACACCCCGTCCCGACTCAACCGAAAAGAGGTAAATGGACCGCAAGCCCTTCGCTCAACCCCTTCGTTCAGGAATTGACCGAGGTCGGGGATTTGCGCACAACAACACGCAACTGGCGCCGGCGGCCTGGGCCCTGGCGATCCGACGCATGGGCCGCGGCACAGTGCCGGGGCCGTGGTCCGGGACGAGGGCTGTGCGTGCTGTTCGCAGCAAACAGGGACGGGGCCTGGACTTTTTTTTCAGCTCCGCTCTCGGCTGACACCTGGAGACGTTTCCTGCCATAAATACTGTGTAGGCTGCTCAGGGGCTGCAGGGCAGCCCCAGACATCCTCCGTTCTGTGGCTTTGCAGTGCATGCTCACACTTGGCACTGAATTGACAACGGGCCCCAGATCAGACCGGCCCGGACACCTGCTGGACGCCGTTGCCCCAGACCCCAAGGGCGGCGGTGTACCCCGAACGAAGCCCTAAACGACAGCACCGGGCACCCGCCGGGGGGCGTCAGGGCGCGCCCGCGGCCGTGTCAGACCCCAAGAGGCGGCTGATCTCCACGTCGCTGGTCACGCCGGACGACAGGCACTTGACGGAGACGGCCGCGTGCGCCTTGCGCGGGTTGCAGGACGGCCCAAGGACCTCGCCGGCCGCGCCACTCACACGGTCGATGACGCGGGTGCCGGGCGGGAAAAGGCGCGCGACTGTCTCCGGTGCGTCCGGGAAGCAGAAGTGGCGCGCGTGGTGCGCCAAGTCCGCCGGGGTGGCGAAGGTGATGGCGCAGTGTGGGCACCGCGTCTCCCCGGCTCCTCCGCCGCTGCCCCCCGCGGTTCCTCCGGATGCCCCGGCGGCCGTAGGCGGAGGCGCGGGCAGCACGGGAGACGAGGTCAGGAGGCGCACGGCGGAGCCCTCAGGCGAGTGGGACGGGGCGAGGTGCGGTGCGTGCCGTGAGAGCCGGGGCACACGGCGCCGGAGCGCATGCGACGCCCGGAAGACCGGGGACCACATCCCTGATGTTGCAGATGTCGGTCGGTTGTTTGTTGTCGTGCGGACAATGGGGGATAAGGGCAAAATTCAAAACCTTGATGGATCAATTCAAAGCACATGTCGCTACCGCCGCGGCGCACTTCGTGGTTGGAGACAATGCAATTGAAATATATTGTGAAAGTATTTTTTTTTTTGGCTCAGACCAAGATGAGCTGGCGTAGCCTGCTCACTTCACAATACTCGAGGTGACCCCTCGGGATCAAGGTTCAGAGCTGTCCAGTGCTACGATGATCCCACAAATGACTGTGGTAGCGGATCTGACACGTAGTGAGGATGAGGTGAAATATATTGTCAAGGTATTGAACAAGTTACCACACATGTGGCTCACATGGCACATTGCGCTTGTATTCGAATGGACGCTTGGAAGGGTCATGAGGCGGCGAAAAAAGCAAAGAAAATTGCCAAAATTCACGATGCAAAAGTACTTGAAGAGGCTTTGAAAGAAGAAGACCAAATGGGTCGGAGTGAATTGGACCAAATATCAAGTTTACGTCTTGCTCTTAAATATTTATTGTAGACTAAGGATCATTCTACTCCAAAAAATGGGAAGCAGCGTGCGCAAGGAAGTGGTTCTTCAAGCACATGCAATGGAAGAAGCTCAAGACGAGATTCAAAGAAAACTTCTCGCACTCGCTCAACGACAAGAAGCCGCCCCGGGGGGGGCGACCCCTCGGTTCTGGACGCCAACTACCCCCCCAACTAACTGTCGGCCGGAGGCCCCTTGGGGGGGGGGGGGGGGGGCCTTGGAGGGGGGGGTCTAGGAGGGGCGCCGGGGAGGGCGGTTCCCGGGGGGGGGGGGGGGGCGGTTCCCGGGGTTCCCGTGGGGGGGGGGGGGTGTCGGGCACCTCCGAACAGTTGGGTATGCGGCCCAGGTGTGATCCGACAGTTCGCACCGCCCCTTCCCACAATAGAGGGTAGGGTATCATCGGCTTGGGTATTCCCAGCCACACTGGGAACCTCAGGGGGGTGGGCTCCTGAGGCGGCCATGGGATTAGAGTTACACCATGCCACAAGACATACATACATGCATACAAAGATATATATATATATATATATATATATATATATTTATATTCATATATATAGGGGTTGGAATGCAACTGCAAACGTGTGGTCATAGCAACTCGGGGCGGTGGCCTCGGACCACACCGCCATGATGGTACATCACCCCTCCCCGCTTACACCACACTTGCAGCAGCCTTCTCCCCAAACGTCTCGAGGAATGAAAAAGAAGGGCCTAAGACCAAGATTGACTCCTTGGAACACTTTCTACGGATCGACCTAAGGAGGGAGGGGCCTAAGACCAAGAGTGGCTCCTTGGAACACTTTCTACGTATCGACCTAATAAGGGCACAGGAAAAAGCCCTTACTTAAATAACTCACCTTCACTTGATGAGCTATCGGAATCATATGCTGCGGCGGCCGACCTCTTCTTTGGCTGCCAACTAAACACCTTCCTCAATAGCACCGGACGGTTGGGGCCCAGAAGAGGGCGGAAATGCTACATCACCCCTGCATTCTCGGGGGTCCCCAACAAAGGGAACAAAATCAGAACTCAAAACCTACGCCGGGGGGGCACCCTGATGCACCATGCAACGAAGCGTGGATTCAAAGATTGTCCCGGTTTCCTCAATAGCACCGGACGGTTGGGGCCCAGAAGAGGGCGGAAATGCTACATCACCCCTGCATTCTCGGGGGTCCCCAACAAAGGGAACAAAATCAGAACTCAAAACCTACGCCGGGGGGGCACCCTGATGCACCATGCAACGAAGCGTGGATTCAAAGATTGTCCCGGTTTCCTCAATAGCACCGGACGGTTGGGGCCCAGAAGAGGGCGGAAATGCTACATCACCCCTGCATTCTCGGGGGTCCCCAACAAAGGGAACAAAATCAGAACTCAAAACCTACGCCGGGGGGGCACCCTGATGCACCATGCAACGAAGCGTGGATTCAAAGATTGTCCCGGTTTCCTCAATAGCACCGGACGGTTGGGGCCCAGAAGAGGGCGGAAATGCTACATCACCCCTGCATTCTCGGGGGTCCCCAACAAAGGGAACAAAATCAGAACTCAAAACCTACGCCGGGGGGGCACCCTGATGCACCACGCAACGAAGCGTGGATTCAAAGATTGTCCCGGTTTCCTCAATAGCACCGGACGGTTGGGGCCCAGAAGAGGGCGGAAATGCTACATCACCCCTGCATTCTCGGGGGTCCCCAACAAAGGGAACAAAATCAGAACTCAAAACCTACGCCGGGGGGGCACCCTGATGCACCACGCAACGAAGCGTGGATTCAAAGATTGTCCCGGTTTCCTCAATAGCACCGGACGGTTGGGGCCCAGAAGAGGGCGGAAATGCTACATCACCCCTGCATTCTCGGGGGTCCCCAACAAAGGGAACAAAATCAGAACTCAAAACCTACGCCGGGGGGGCACCCTGATGCACCACGCAACGAAGCATGGATTCAAAGATTGTCCCGGCTTCCTCAATAGCACCGGACAGAATTGGCCCACCTGTGGGCAAACTGGCTACGTCACCCCTGTCGTCTCGGGGATCCCCACCGCTATAGAGTTGGGGGGCAGAATCAGAATTGGCCCACTTGTGGGCAAGGTGGCTACATAACCCCTGCCGCCTAGGGGATCCCCACCGCCTCAGAGCGGGGGGCAGAATCAGAAAAAGGCCCACAAGTGGGCAAGATGGCTACATAACCCCGTTGGGCGCCTTGGGCTCATACCTTTGACAACTAACTGTCGGCCGGAGGCCCCTAGGGGGGGGGGGGGGGGGTAGTTGGCGTCCTAGGACCCGCGGAGTCGCCCCCCCCGGGGAAGCCGCTCGGGAAGTCAACAGAGAAGCCGGTCACGCTCCAATGGCTCCGCTCGCTCCGTCACTTTCCAAAACTCACCGCCAAAACCCAAAAAGTTTCACCAACGCCGCCCCAAACAAGGTCCAAGAAGGATGAACAATCAACCGCCTCTCAAAAGTCCACAGATTCAACCCAAAAGGAGTCGCTAAATGTCCGTCACAAACACAACGATGCCTTCGGCGCCTTAGAGAAGAACTTGCACTCATTCTATCTCCTCAACCTGTGTACCAAACACTTTGTGGTGATGAACCAATCTCCATTACCCCATATGTCAAGTTGCTCCTGGGGTTGGGACCCAAATTCATGCCACACCCAAGTCCTAAAAAAGCTTTCACGTGGTTTCGAAAAGCGGCGCTCCACCAATTGGATGACCCCGAGAGAGTCCTCTTATGGGACTTGTCCTTTACCAAACAACCAAGAGAGGGTGGGGAAGTGGACCCGTTTGTTGCTTTACCGTACAAACGATTGCATAGGTCTAAAGGCACTCCATTTCCTGATTCGTTGAGAGAAAAACTGGGTGCATGCATCTTCCCCATTGTAAATTCTATAGATTACACTAGAGACTCCGTGCATTTGGCGATGAGTAGTTTGTCGTGTGATGATTTCCTTCCTCGTGGCATCGGTTTGAATTATCATCTACTTCGGGATTTTGCGTCTACATACATTGTGGTAGCAGGTGACAAAGATGCATCGAACACGGTTATGATACGGCATGCATACTTGAGTGAAGTGGATGGACACATGCAAGGGGAAAATCCCAATGGTGACCACATGTACACGAAAATCAGCGGTGAACTCAAGGTGGATGTGGAATGGTGGAAGGAGCGCGCTGCTCAATGGCAAACGAAACGTACATTCATGATATCATGGGCCTTGATGTTCTGCCTAATATTTCTAACACCATCGGTACCTTCTTGTGTTTGCAACCCGTCCCACGCTTCCCCCCCTTCTACCTTCAATGCAAGTCTCACAAAAGCCTTGATTTCATCAATGGTAGGTGGAAGAGCCGGCCGATTGCGGGTATGGTGTGCTGGGCCACCTCCTCTGCCTCGTCCATTCTATCCATCCTCGGGTCTATGATGCTATGCCCTGATCGCTCCATGAACCCAATGTTCAACGCGCTAGATTTTGTAGGATGTTTGGAACAATTTCACACCACACACCAACAGTCGGGCCAGTCTTTTGTTTGCACCTCAATTTGGTGGTTTCTCGGAACAAGAGATTAGCTTAGCGGAATGGCTCTTTACCCCTCTACCCGAAAGTCTCTTTGATGACAATGTGGCTACCCTTGACTTCCTCACTATCGCCTATCATCTTGGCATGACTCTTGGTGAATTTCTTTTGGCGTGTGTTCTCTCTCACACACACACACACACGTGCGTGTCCCGGGCCGCGGCATCTTCAAACAAAACTCCGGTTGGCCCATGGGCACAAACGCCACACCCCAGCGGTGCAATTTGATCCTACTCATGTATGAATTACTAAGTCCACTGCCCAATAATGTTGAGTATACGAGTTCTCGATTCATTGATGATCTTTTTCTCATCCACCCGGTGCACTTCACGCCTTTGGTGCAAGCGCATTTGACGCACACATACCCCACCCCCATCTACCTTTTGACCTTCAAGCTGTGGGTGTGGTGGGCCATGTAGAGTTTTTAGACGTGTTTGTGATTTCCGTTCACCCGTCTCTGCACTTTTGCACCAACTTCAAGCGCACACACACACACACTGGTTGCTACTTGCCTTGGAACAGCAACAACCCACGAGCACACAAAGTGGGCTCAATTAGGGGCGAGGGTGCAAGGTTTCTCCGTACCAATTCCCATGAAAAGTACTTTGCTTTAGCCTCGGAAAGTCTGCGCCTCTCTTTGATCCGCCTCCACTACCCTAAACACACATGGGACTGCTTGCCGCTGTCGTGGACCGAGCGTGACTGCTATTTAGTCACGAAGCCTAGGCAATGCACTGGCGTGTCCATCCATGCCCTTCGCATGCCTTACTTTGCCTCTGCCCTTTTCTTTCCAAGCTATCCAAGCGGGTGGAGAGTAAAGAGCGGGCGCTTCTACCTAAGACCAAGCTCTTCGTCCCTCACCGTCCTATGAGTAACACGAAGCGCCTATGGAGGCGCTTTGCGATGCACTCTCTTTGTGATGGCCTTGGGGAGGGAGGGAGGGAGGATTTTTCCCCAAGGCCTACAGTTGAGCATCTTCTTGCAGTCCGCAATGCATTGGATCTACCTTGAGTCTTGTTATCTATTTTTTCTACATTTCATTTTTCTATACTATCGGTGGGGAGCACGTGCCATGTTTGAGCATCGGGCGCATATTCATGAATTTTTGCTCTCGCTTGCTGCTGGATTTTTGCGCCGCTTCAATCTTATCTATTTTTGGGTCGCATTCTGGCTGTGATTGTGTGCCTGCCTTTTTGTATGGCATGAATGTTTTGTGTTGTCTCCCTTTCAGCTGATGAGGCGTCTACTTACTTACTTAGACGCAAAATGCATACATTGTATTGAGGACGCTCAGTTGGTGATTGATTCCAAATTTCCGGGGACCCAAGATTTGAGGCTTGCTTCGCTTGTGTTCGCCGAGGTTTTATTATTTTAGCCTAATCATTTTCTTTGGAGTAAACCGCACCGTGGGAACTATTGGTGGTCAAACACCGGAGCAGCATCACAAATTGCATCCACCCAAACAGCCCATAGAACACTAGAACCCTTGCTTAGTTGCAAGCACAAAACTTGTCTTCCCGGGATGTTTTTTATGGGTGCCAAAAAATCCCAGAGGCTTCTGGGTAGTGCTTGTTCTTTCTTGGAGGCCTCTGGATGGTGGCAATTATCACCGGGAGGGTCCCCAGGTATACCCAAAGTTTGCACCGCGCGTGCGCCATGGCAAGAGCGCTCTCCAAAGCGAAGAACTGCCAATCAATGCCGACCGCCAACCGATCGCCCATCAATGCCTAACATCAGCCATCACACAAAGCTGAGCCCAAACTACATCCGACATACACGGCCCGCACTGCAGCGTGCACACCTTTTGCCGTGATTGTCCCTGCAATGCCTCCACTGACTCCCCCACACAAAAGCATGCAAAAAATGGTTCCAACTATGCTCTTTGCCTGGCTGCCGGGCCAGTCTCAGTTGCGCCACAGGCGCGCCCTGCCAAGTTTGTCCCCCCGTTCTCATATAACCTGGAGTTTTTGGGCCCCAAGGAAAGCAAATAGAAGGGTGGCCCCCAGGACCCGCAAAGCGTGACACAGTGAGAAATGGGGTCCAATTGTGAAAATCAAAAAAGGGTTATGGCGGGGTACCAGGGCTGTGCTTAAAGGGTGTGTGACAGGGGGGTCTGGAACACAAAAGGTTGTGTACCAAAAATGGCCCCACCAGATATTCCCTATTTCGGATTTCGTTTTTTCCCACGTCTCTTTGGTTTGGGGGGGGGGGGGGGCACCACCCTTTCCCAAAAAAAAGTTAAAGCACAGGCCTGGGGGTTACCCCAATGCGGCGCAAATGTTTGTGGTTGTGTGAGTGACCGATGGCCGAGGTGCAAATGCAAGTCTTTCCTCATATCACGGTCATGTCAACACAATTTGGCCTTCTATCCTAGGCCATGTTGGTAGGAATTTGGGCTACCTAGGTATGGACTTGAGCCACGATGTACGGCCATGTGGCAAAACCTCCATGGTTCAAATAGCGCAAAAACCTGGGTCCGAAAAAAGGGGTGGGGGGATATGCAAAAACTTCATGGCGTGCCTGCCCGCAGATCCTGAGCTCCCCTGGCCTGAAATACAGCGCCCTCAGTGGAGGACGAAACACGCATGCCCAGCTTCACATCAGCATCTATTGCTTGCGGCGCGGGAGAAAGTAATTTGGTCTGCATGGCGATGCATGTTACAGACATGGTCAACCATCGACTTATGTGCACCAGAGTCTTCGAGTGGTGCAAGGGGAGGGGATGGGGCGCCTTTGGAGTGACGCAATATATTTGCCTGGCAAGGGGCACAAGTAGTACCCATGGCTCAACGGCAGCTTTGGGCAACAATGCCGAACCCATGATTGACAAATATGCAGCAGATGCCAACCGCTGTGCGAAGAAATTTATCTGAAGTGTACCTGCTGCTGGACTTCAACAAGAGACAAGGGAACGATGGAGGGGACGCCACGAATGATGCATTGTTGAGTGGATCGTTGAAGAGGCGCAGTACCGATCCCTCTTCGCCAGATGACAATGAGTGTCAAGGAAGGACGTCAAACGACCAAAAACCAGCTCAGCGTGAAAAACGTTCCGTGCATTTGCAATGGGGCGGCACAGCCTATGGAATGGGGCGGCACTACCCTTTGGGCTGTTGTAGGGTCCGAGTGCAAATGTTGACCCCGCTGTCGAGCATCTGGCACACTGGGGCGTTGGGGGGGGGGGGTCATGTGGCAACTAGAACACCGCATTCCGGTACGTGTGGGTTTTAGTGTGTGTCGTTGGGTAAAGAGCGGGACGAACAGAAGGTTCTGTTGTCACGGTAGCCGGCGCACCGGACCGTGAGCCCCACCCACATGACCCAAGCATTCGACGCATGCATGAAACATGAGAAAAACTTAGGGGGGCGTTTCTGCAAAGCGCCCAACAGTAAGTCAGCGTTCCCGGCACCACCCTGAACACCCCCCACCACCGGGGGAGCTACGTCCAGAGGGCAACAACAGCACGTTTAGACAGCAATCTAGTATGAAACATGGTTCGTTTTAACACATTATCTGAGGTTTTGGACTGATAAAGAATCTGGGCAGTCCGGTATACGGGAACACAGTAGTTCCCGCGGTCACCTTGGCCATCGAGGGAAATGGGTCCAAAATAGCTGACTTTTCGGACAGCGCACGGCGTGCCCCCTTATTGAACGCCCAAGCCCAGCAGACGGCCAACTGCCAACCGCTGACGGCTGATGGTCCACCGGCGACGTCGTGATAAAACGGGGGGTTTCGTACGCCCGCTGCTTTGCGTTGCGCCCTCTCCTTCGGGTCCTTCGGGCCCACTTAAAGGGACTGGGACCAATTTTGAATTGCAAAATGGCACGGAATTGTTTTTTTATTCATTCTGGGCAAGTCCTGGCCCCCAAGCCAAGCGTAGTGTAGCGATGTGATGTATGGAGACGGTCATGTGCAGCGATGTACTGGTCTGAGATGGTCATATGCAGCGATGTAATGGTATTGAGACGGTCATGTACAGCGATGTAATGGTATTGAGACAGTCATATGCACCGTTATGATTGTACTGAGACAGTCATATGCAGCGATGTAATGGGTATTGAGACAGTCATATGCACCGTTATGATTGCACTGAGACGGTCATATGCAGTGATATAAGCCTTTCGAGAAAATCATATGCATCGTTGCTGATTGTGCTGACACAATCATATGCAGCGATGTATTGAGACAGTCATATGCACCGTTATGATTGTACTGAGACAGTCATATGCAGCGATGTAATGGGTATTGAGACAGTCATATGCACCGTTATGATTGCACTGAGACGGTCATATGCAGTGATATAAGCCTTTCGAGAAAATCATATGCATCGTTGCTGATTGTGCTGACACAATCATATGCAGCGATGTATTGAGACAGTCATATGCACCGTTATGATTGTACTGAGAAACTTATATGCAGCGACGTAATGGTATTGATTGAGACAGTCATATGCTATGAGGTAATCTAATGTGATTCTTCTAATGCACCTTCATATGCAGCAATATGACCGTAATCGACACGGTCATGTGCAGAGATGTGATGTGAGACAGGCATACGCATCAGTAACCCACAAGAGGCGGTATTAGGGGGTGTTTTCGCACAGCGCCAGTTATTACGGTGTTTACCCCGGTAACAGCCCTGAAAACCTGCCACCTCTAGAAGCATGCATGAGCAATTCAAAAGTCCGAAATTCAAACGTGTCGTGTTCTCAGAATTATCCAATGTCCAAAACAAAGCAATGTAGACAATAAAATTGTCTTGCGGGTGTTCAAGAACACCTGAAAATATATTAGGGGCTACTCGGGAACATCAATATCGCAAGTATGCTCATCCATACAACCTCTACACAAGTAAAGGTCACACGTGGAGCATTCCGATGTGTCACTTTTGCCACAAACTTGGCAAAGGAAAGTATCCTCCTCTTCCTCATCAACCTCAGGGGCCTCTTCCTCTGTCCAAATGGAAGAAGGAGGGAGAACACCCTATCTCCAACATTAAAGTCCATGGTGAATGCAATAGAGGGTCTGAGAAATGAGAGCAAAAGATGATGCCCCGCAGCAGACACCCTGAGAATGTATCACCATATACCGGCCTCAGGGTGCCCGTTTGCAAGGGTACATACACGCAAGAAGGGGGAGTGTTGATGCTACAAGGACACACAATGGCAATAGTACCCTGCGGCAATCCTACACCCAAAAAACTGCCTACCGGTGGTGGAGAATGGCCTACTTTTCGCACAGGGCGCGCACAGCGCACGGTACGCCCCCTTAGGGCTGGGCAGGACGAAGAAGTTGTGGTCCATATGAAAAGCATCACTCCCATCGGATCGAGGAGTCACGGTGCCATCTGCAAGTCTCTAAGTCCCCCTGTACAAGCCAACAGACCCCCCTCTGCTGCAAGCGCAGTGTCACAGTGGCCCAGCGGTCAGTGTGCGATCCGTGTGTCGAGGGACCCCCTGTTCAGGTCTTCCTGCAAAACTCTCGATGCATCAGACGGGAAGGGGCCTGAGTCCCGGAAGCGGTGGGCGGTTGGAGGAGGTTGCCGGAGCGGTTGGGGACGGTTACTGTCGGTTACAAATGCCGTTGAGGCTGGCGCCTGCGGTCAGAGCGACAGCAACTGGGATCTCTGGAGGGCGAGAGGTCACCCCAGGTAAGGATTAGAAGGGGCGGGGGGGTGGGGGTCAAAATGCACCAGAGCACGTATCGGCCCCACCCAGTCTCTCACGCAGTGCTGTCCTTACTGCCAAACCAAAAAACACAAAACTGCCGGCCTCCGTTACGCTCGGGCCTCAACGAAGCGTCGGTCATTGACCAACCGCCGTCGGTTAAGCACCAACCGCCGTCAATTGGGTGTCAACGCCATCGTTTGTCCGATTCCTGCGACTGATCACTGATACCGGGGAGGGGGAAATTGGGAACATGCCAATGTTGGAAGGGCAAAATCTGGTGCGGAGAAAATTTAGCACCACTTCTTAAGAGCCACTGCAAAATTGGGTACAAGTTCCCATATGGTGGGACAAGAACAAGCATAGACTGTGAATGGTGATTGTTAATTTCCAATGGGCCTTTGGTTGAGTTTTTTTTTTTTTGGCACAGTGTGTCCTCACTTGCCCCCGGGGTAAAGCCTTTGGTTGGTTGCTGCTGCTTGGAGGTTTCTGGGAGGTCGCCTGGATGGTTGAGCGCATTTCCTGAGGGCTGTTGGGCGGAATGGAAATGCGCATGCCAAGAGCGCTAAAAACGACACCTACGAACCTTCGGACATTCAAATACCGTGGCATAACTTGACACACTCTTATTGTGCCAAATTATGCCATTCTAAATTTCGCCTGTTCCCAATTTCCCCCTCTCCGGTAACCGCCCTTACCGTTCGTAAAGCACCACGCCCGGCAAGGAACTTGGATCCCGTTAGGAATCGGCGCTGTGTGCCACCCAGTAATACTCGCCCCACTCACATCCAGAACTCAGTGGGAACCGGTTGCATCCGGTGCATGGCTCAGTAACGGCCCAGACGTGCCTGGCTGTGGCTGGCCTGCCGGACCCTCGGACGTCAAAGTAACGTTTGCCCGGCGTGAGCCCGGCGTCCGGCCATCTATCCCATTGCCCTGCTCTCAGGCGGACAGCCGCGGCAGGTTCTGGACCTCCGCGCGGAGGTCGCGGACCTCGGCGGTCAAGTCCTGCACAAGCCCCAGCAACTCCCCCACCTTCGCGCCGTCCGCGCCCCCCTCACTGGCCTCCTCCTCGAACAACTCCTCGTGGGCCACGTGCAGGTAGTACCCCTTTTGGCTGCGCCGCGCGACAAAGCTCGCGCTCCGCTGCAGCTGATTGCCGGCCAGGGACGCGCGGGAGGTCTTCTCCGCCGGGGTGAGCAGCTCCTCTGCACGCTCGGGGGAGAAGCGCGCAACGAACGGCGGGACGCGGTGCTGACCGACGCTGAGGAACCGGCCCCAGCGCCCGATCCACTCGACGTGCGCCTTAGAGGAGGAGCGGAGAGGGTGGGAGAAGGGTGGAGAGACGGGGGGAGGGTGGGGGGGGGAGTGGCGATGGGGAGAAGGTGGGAGGGTGTGGGGGGATGGGAACAGGAGGGGTGGTTGTAGGAGGGATGGGGACAGGAGGGGTGGTTGTAGGAGGGATGGGGAGAGGGTGGGAGGGTGTAGGAGGGATGGGGAGAGGGCGGGAGGGTGTGGGGGGATGGGGAGAGGGTGGGAGGGTGTGGGGGGATGGGCAGAGGGTGGGAGGGTGTGGGGGGATGGGAACAGGGTGGGTGGGTGTAGGAGGGATGGGGACAGGAGGGGTGGTTGTAAAAGGGATGGGGAGAGGGTGGGAGGGTGTAGGAGGGATGGGGAAAGGAGGGGTGGTTGTAGGAGGGATGGGGAAAGAGTGGGAGGATGTGGGGGGATGGGGAGAGGGTGGGAGGGTGTGGGGGGATGGGGAGAGGGTGGGAGGGTGTGGGGCGATGGAGAGGGATGGGGCGAGGGTGGGAGGCTATGGGGGGATGGGATGAGGGTGGTAAGGGGTTGGAGAGGGTTGGAAAATGTGGGGGGGGGGGGGGGGGCGGCATTGGAGGGGAGAGGGAGAGGGGACAGGGGCGGCTTATTGGAGAGGGTGCGCGGGAGTACACCGCGGGACTCTGGAGAGGGCAGGGGAGGACAGGGGAGCGGCCGGCGGTCGCGCACACCGCACCTGCTCCGTCACCCGGGCATACGTGTCCGCCATCATGGCCACAAGGATGTTGAGGGCCAGCACCGGGGACATGAACAGGAACAGCACGAACACCCCGTTCGCCATCCAGTCCACCTCCGCCGACTCCCAGTCCCCCGAGCCCATCATCAGGAGGACCAGCTGCAGCGCCTGCAGCCGCGAGAAGTCCAGCTGCGCGTCACCCGGTCGGGCTGTGGCAGCACTGGGGGCCGGCCCCGGGACGTCGTGGTACACCCCCAGCACTCCGAGAGCAAGGGAGAAGCCGGGCAGCAGCACCATCAGGATAAGGAAGAACACCTCCACCTGAGGGACAAGAGATGGGCCCAGGGATGGGGGGGGGCTGATTAAGGTGAGCTAAGGGAAGGTGTGGGTGGAAGCTTTGGTAGGCCTAACCTGTTTAGCACCGCCATCTACCAAGAGCTACTGGATTGCGGCCGCTCAAAGGCACATAACTTCAAGAAGGAGCGGGAGTGACAACAATGCAAATTGGTGTGAGAAATGAAACGCACGGTCAGAGCGGGCACCTACTGCATCTATGCTTTTCGGAGCGCTGTCTGCACACGGCACGTCATCAAGAACGTGTAACTGGTGCACTCAACGCTCTTCATGAACAAAAAGACACCATGCATTACCGGCATGGCCGCAAAGAGCTTCCCGCCGCGTAGGAGCTGGGAGAGACTTCTTGGGGGTGGGTCCAAGGGGTATGTGCTATAAAGGCCCAAGGGTGGGGGGACAGGGGGGGGCTGTGGGAGAGTTGTGGAGGGGGCGTGTGGAGGAGGCTGCGCACGGTTGTGCAGGAAGGGGGAAGGGTCGTGCAGGGCTGAAGAGGGTTCAGGGAGGGTGAGCGCTGTAGAGCGGTGCTGAGGGTTCTGAAAGATTCTGAAGGGCTGTGAACAGCTGTGGAGAATGCAGCATTATCCCTCATAAGGGCTGCGGAGCTTCCGCCATGCCGCAGCTCCACGGAGTTCCCTGGCGGCTCGATCAACCTCACCGACTGCAGACCAGCCACCAATCATCTTCTGTTCCAGGGGGGTTGGGAACGTGCGAAATTGGTGTGGAGAAACTTGGGCACCAATTCTTAAACATCACTGCAACATTTGGTACAAAATTTCCAGATTGCAACCCTCCCCCCATACAGGGCAAATTTTTTCCACTGTGCGGGCCACTATATGAGGTGGACCATTTTGGTAAAAGGAAAAAACCATCAGCCCCACAGCCCTTGGCCTCCGAAATCAAAGATGACACGCATTGGACATAATTACAACCACCAAACAAGAATTGGGCACCACAAATATTTGCATCCAGCCATGTAACTGCTTGGTAATGTCCCCAGAGGCACGAAGTGCAGCGCTAAAAAAGGGCCGATTGTGGGAGGCGGTTATTGGCATCCCCATTCACCATTGCCAAAAGGTATCCAATCTGCATGTGGTGAGACATGCTCCTGCGGTCAGCTGTCAGGAGCCCTGTTCATGATATGGAACAAGCCCTCCGCAACCGTGCTGGGTACTGGCAAAGTCCAAGCAGCAATTGCACGGTCAGCCTGGTTTGCATGGCACAGCACTCGCAGTACTACCCGCAGCGACAGTAGTAGTAGCAGTAGTAGTGGCAGTAATAGTACCAGTTGCAGTTGCAGACGGAACGGACTTTGAACCAAAAAAAGGGGTTTGGACGGGCTTAGTGGACACACAGTTCACAATTAGCCCAAGCTTCTGCACAGTCAGGATGCTTCTGTCCAAGGGTACAACAATCCCCCTCGTCCAAAGACAAACAATCAACAGTCTCAGCATTCTTGGAGTGGCATACATTGCAAAGGGATGGTCTGGTCAAGAACACACTGTAAAAAAAAGAACAGAGAGACAAATGGGTGCCGAATATTGCATATTTCTGTGTTATGGTTCCGAGAATCCACTATACCACTGTACGGGGCAAAACAGGGAATCCAGGATTCCCGTCCGGGGGGGGGGGGGTGGAAAGTGGGGCACAAGAACAAGGATAGACCGCGAGTGGTGGTTGTCATTTGCTATGTGCCTTTGGTTGGTTGCTGTTACTTCTTGGCACACCAGCAACTGCGCTCAGCAAAATGTGACGCACTAAAGGCCCCTTCAGACGTATTGCAGTAGCATGCCAAAAGGTAGCGAAATGTGCGGGCACAATGAGAATGTGCATACCAAGAGCGCTAAAAATGACACCTAGAAAAACGGCTCTGGCCCTCAAAATACCATGACATAATTTGGCACACTTTGGTGGTGCCCAATTTTGCCTTTCCAAACTTCGCCTGTTCCTTACCCCCCCCCCCCGCCGTCCAATCATCTGCCGTAGTTCGGAATCGCACTCGCCACCTTGGGGGTTCCCTTCCAACACCATGACCGCTTGGGCGCAACAGCGGAACTACGAATGCGCAGAAGGGTGCCGACAGTAGACCGGGGCAGACAGGGACATGGAGAGGGCGTGCGCACCTGCCGCACCATGTCCAAGACCATGAGGAAGAAGGGCCCGACATAGCGGCAGGACAGCGCCGCCACGTCGAACACCCGCAGCCATAGCAGGAGGATGCAGAGGCTCATGCAGCGCGCCTGCATGATGGGGCGGAGGCCCAGCGCCCGGGCGAGGGCAACCCCCGCGACTGCCCCGGTCGTCATCAGCTGACCTGGACCCATCGCGGCCCGGAGACCACCAGAGGCCGGCACGTTGCGCATTGACGTGCCGAACTCGACGGCAGTGCCCACGACCACCACGAGTTCGAGTCCCAAGCGGAGGATGTCCTCCGGGGCCGCACTGCAGAGGGGTCATGGGGAAGAGGTGTGCAGGACGGCGGCTCCATACACAATCCCGAACAATGGCGGTTGGAGGATAACCGACGACGATTGGAGGGTAACCGACGGCGGTTGGAGGGTAATCGATGGCATTTTGACCGTGGCTACAGCAGACTCTGGCGATGGTCCTTCACGTTCAGGGGAGAGGAGACTAGAGGTGAAAGGGCATGGACAGGGGGCCTCGCCGGCAGGGCTGACTGCACAACGCAGAACATATACGATCAGGAACACACAACACTTTGCGTTGTGCCCAGTGTTGAGCATATCGTACGGAGGGCAGCGGCAGGACCTGATTTTGCCATCATGCGCGGCGCGTCGACCGAGAACCTATGCAATCGGCTTCGGTGAAAAATGTATGAAAAGGTGGTTCTGAAATTAGGGGTCAGATTGGGGTCCCCCGGTGACAGACCCATCCGGGGTTGGAATGGCCATCCCGACGGCTGAGCACTGTTCGACGCACAGCAGGAGCTTGGTTCTGGGGGATAGGTGGTGGTTGAACTCCTTCTCCAATGCTAGTTCCAATTGTCGCGGGGATAAATCCTCATCGGTGAGGGTCCGTGCCTTGCGCTTGGATGTGAGACGACACTCGTCCCATACATCCTTGGGCAGTTTAGATACTAGCTAGAATAGAAGGTCATCGCTCCCATGGGATCTGGGCGTGAGACGACCAACCAAGTGATAGGTCGCTTAGTAAGTCCATGATCCTCGCAACTTTGGGGTTATTTGGTAGAACCCCAAGGCTCTAGATCTCGTAGCAGATGGAGAGGTCGGTTGACTTGTTTCTCCAAGTACTTGATCTTGCAAGGTTGCATAAGCAGATCGCACTTCACACGATTGGGGGATCGGGGAATTGGCGCCTTTTTGTTGTTGGGGGGGGGGGGGGGCTGTGGGAGGGTTGGAGGCTGCTCGTCACCCCCTCCAATGGTGTGAGCTGCATAAGGTGGAGGGGGGGGGGATTTCAGCAGGGGAAATTTTTTTGGGGAAGATGTCGTTTTTCAGATTGGTACCGAAATTTACCCCCGAAATGTTTTGCGCAATCCAGGACATTTCTTGCTCCGTGGGTCGGCGGCTAAAATTTTTCTTCTGCATGGAGGGACTGGTGCCCGTGTGTTGCATGTCAGGATCAGTCTTCATGTTGGTGCATATCCCCAAAAATTTTCCCTGTGTATCATGTGCATCCCAAAGAATGATTTTGTGTGCCCAGTGTGTATCCCAAAAGATTTTTTTCGCTGCGTATCCCAAGGACAGTGGTTCCCGCAACTGTACACAAGGCACCAAAATTTGGGGGGCCGAAATTTTCCCTACCCGAAAATCCCTCCCGCCACTGTAACACAGGACCGGGGGATGCGGTGTCACCAAAAGCCACTGATCGGCGGTGCGCTGCATCGTCAAGGCGGTCTGCACTGTGGGTGTGCTGTGCGTCAGGGCCTTGTGCGAAACCGGTGCGGAGGAGGGGGAGCAGCTTGGTGCTGTTGCTGGCTGCTTGCTGGAAAGAGTGCCTCCACGCTGGACCTCCGATGTGAACCAGGGTGGGGAATGAGAGGCACTGAGTGTTGGATTATTGGTATTGTTTGCGTTGTTGAGGGCAATTGCAAGACCACACACACATACAGAAATCTGATTTGTGGCAACATAATTGTTTCAGCAAATTGTCTTTTGTATCAGTCCATCAGTTAACTATTATCATCAAATCTTATTTAAAATTCTGAGGAAGTGGGATTCTCAGGCCCAATGCATTATACAACCTTTTTGCTGGTTCCACCAGCTCAGTGAACGTGTACCCTGCTACATACGCGGTCCACACGCCTCCACTGATGAGGATGGGTCGTACTGGCCACCACCCTCGGGTATCACCTGGTCCGCACCCCCCCAGCCCTGATGGAGAGTGGTCTGACTTGCTGCTCTGATAGATTGACAGATGAATGCATGGACGGACGGTGCCCTACTCTTCCTACCGACCTGAGGTGATGCAACTGAGAAACCCCTGAACACGACACATCCAAAAGATACCCCGGGGGAATAATCTTAGGAGGTTTTTTTTTTGGGGGGGGGGGCAAGATTAGGAGGGGACAATTTTGGTACTACTCCTTGTTTCCTAGTGGATGGTTACTGTCATTTCCTGATGGGCTCTGGATGGCCACTGGATGGGCTTGTGTGCACACATTTTGGCGCATAGTATCCTAAAAATTGAAGGAAATATTTGGTAGAAGGGAGCTGAAATTTTCCTCCCGTGCCAGACATGCCACCAGCGTCTGCCAGGGAAACTGGTTCTCAGTAGGAATTGGCCCTGTATCCAAGGCCACCCAGTACCACCCGCCCCCCGCACCACCAGAACTCAGTAGGAACGCGCTGCATCCAGCGTGTGGCTCAGTAGGACCCTGCTCCTTCTGATCATGTCTCAGCTGGCAGACGCTGGTGGCAAGCCTGGTCTGCCGTGGTACCTGTACGAGTCCAGCCGCAGCGGGGGCTGCACCACCGTCATCAGGAACATGACGGCGCTGGCGGCAGCCACCACCAGGCCGTACAGGCGGCTCTCCCACCGGTAGAGGGCCAAGCCGAAGCTCCGCCACCGGAACGTCAGCAGGGCGCGCACCGCAGGATGTGTGAGGAAGGCTTTGTGCCCCTTCTCCACGAACTTGTCGAGGGGCACGGTGGTGGTGGCGCTCCCGTCCGGCCACGTGATTGTGGCGGCGGCGTCGAGCTTGTGCAGACCGAAGAACTCCACCTGTTTCGAAAACGGAGGGAACCCGCCAGAAATGGCTCTCCAACCGCTGTTCCGACCGCCAGTAACCGGCAACCACTCCTGAAACCTCCTTTCACCCCTCGTCCCCCTCAAGCGCAGCCTTGGGGGGGCATAGTTCCATGGAGTAGCACCGAAGGGGGGTGAACACCTGCCCCAGTCCGCCTCCACGGCACACGTGACTTGCCCAACGCCGCTTCCATGCCACACATGACCGGCCCAACCGTGACCCCATGGCGCACACACTCCGCCCAACTCGGACTCCGTGGGACACATAACCTGCACACATAACCTGTGCCCCTCTGCCTCGATCGAACGTATAACCCGCCCAACTCAATGGCATGGCGGACGACTCTGCTCACCAGCCGGCCACTCTATCAACAAACTGAGGATTATTCGAATCATTTTAAAAAATACTGAAATGCATGGGCAGCGCAAGTTTTTGAAGAAACGCATTTTTTTGCGTAGACTTCGGCTGCATTGCTGCGCACAATTTCAAAACACGAAAATGCGTGGGCACCGCATTCATTTGAAACGTAGCACTTGGATACCCTCCACACCTGGCGCTGGTGCTGTGGCGACACCCGGGGGCAGGCGCGCCCTCGTTGGTTCTGACGGACTGAATGGTCCACTCCCAGCCTCGGGGCGATCGGGTGTGTTGGGCGCGTGGCGAGCGAGGCATTACTGGGGCCACGGCCATGCCGTGCCCCGCCCAAACACCCGCTCTGGGGGTGGCAGTTCCTTTCCGCGGCATGTGCGGCCGGGTGGTTGCGTGGTGGTGCCGCACTAACTTGCAGGCCCGTGGCGGGCGGCGCGCCGCAGGTGGGCGTACCTGTGTGCCCCCGCACCCGTGTGCTTTCCATCCGCAATGGGTCTCAGACATTCTGACCCGGAATGTTTCACAACACCTCTCCCATTCCGAACCACCCGGCAGAGGCGGCCGCAGGGGGGAAGAGGGGGGGGAGGGCCGGGCCTTGCTTGAGCAGGGGGGAGGGGGGTCCCCCACCCCACTGTCGGAACGCACCCAATGCCCACCAAATAGAAAAAAATGTTTGGAAATGACCCATCCAGTTCATGGAAACGTCATGTTGTCGACACGAATCAGGGTCCCCTCACCTAACCAACACACAACCGACACAAGCAAGCGGGACACTGCACATTACCAGCCGTTACAAACAGTTGACTGCATTGCATGCGCTACATGCGGCAGACAACGTACTTCGTGGTCTCGCGCTGCCATTTCCCGCAAGACAGGGACAAAGTCGCACAGCGTTGCGATTGGTGCGCTCAAAAACAGTTGAACCTGCTATTTGCGTGTCCTATGCTTCTTGTCTCTTCCATCCCCTGAGCCTATATTTAAACCTAAAATGGCACGTCAATTGCCTCTTTGTGTTTCACGTGGGGCGGCAGTTGGATCGAGGTACGCAGGCACTGAGCGCTGGGTCATGGTAATCTGCAAGACAATGAACACAGAGTACACATGGAACGACAACCAAACACTCTTTGATATGCGCCGAAGGCGCCGAGAAAATGTTTTCCAGTCACTGAAAAAAGTTCCCAAAACCCAGGTTTTCAGCTGATTTAGAGCGGGAGGGGGGAGGGGGGGGAGGAGGAGAAGTCCAAGGGAAGGGGAGGGGGGGTCAGAGGGGAGCCCCGCCTCCCCCTGCTGGTATGAAAATCAAAGCAAGGCCCTGGGGGTTGGGGGGTCAGGACTCACAACCTTCGTGAGGTTCGCACACTTGCTCAGGATCTCGTACTGCAGCAGGTCCAGCAGTGGCACGCCGACCTCATACAAGTCGGTGTACGCCACCATGAGCAGGCCCTCTGGGGTGCACAGCTCGTCCCCACGGTGTTGCAGCAGCAGCCTTCCCAGCTCCACCTTCTGCGTGCGCGACAGATCTTTGGAGAAGCACACGTAGTACCAGGCGGTGTGCCAGTACGGGTCCTGAAACGTGTAGGTGCATGTGTAGATATTGGAGGAGCGCCAAGAGAAACAAATGACAGCAGCCTTGGTTGTCCGCCTCATGTTTCAAGGTCAGGTTCTCAGGGCTGGGTATGACACCACACCACACCACAACACACCACAACACACCACACCAGGCCAGGCCACGCACACCAGGCTACGTCAAGCCAAGGCACACACCACACACCACACACCACACACCACTCATCACACACCACACACCACACACCACACACCACACACCACACACCACACACCACTCATCACACACCACACACCACACACACCACACCACATACACACACACCACACACCTAACCCTAACCTACCCTGTCCTCCCCACAACCTCCCCCAGCCCCCAAAGCCACCATCAATATTGTGGTGACCCCGTCCCAATGGATCACGTACATCAACGTGAGAGTGGACACCGCCGCGCAGGATGAGCCACAGGTGGACCTCACATGGATGCTCCGCCGGCCCTATTCTTTTGCCCCATTGGACAGATTTCTTGACCACAGCTGACGGGCCCGTTCGATCTGCAGACTAACCCCAGGAGCAGGCGGCGGTCCCAGTGTGCATGCAGTACGAGCACCGGTGGGGCGAAAACTACTGGCGAGGCCTCAGGATGCCCTTGGATCGGTTCTCAAGTGACCAGCACCAGCACCTCACGGCTCACTGCACGCGCAACCTCCACACCACGATGGTGCTGGCAGAGTGCTCGGAGCACAGAAATGCACAACTCTGTACACTGTGGTTGCTGTCTGGCAGCTACCCCCAGCAGGGATGGATATAACGGGGGGGGGGGGGGGCGGCCTGGACCCCGCCCCCCAGCCCCCCCCTTGGTCACAAAAAAGGTCACGACATTTGGTCACAAAAAACGTGACCCGAACCTGGCCATTTTGGGCAGCCCTCTGCCCGTACATGCATGGGAGGGTGGGGATGATGCAACATTGGACACACAGCACATTTGACACGCACAAAGCGCTGTGTATGGACCATTACGAATGTCATTCAGGGTCATCCAATGTCATTCACTGGCATCACTCACAGTGACAAAATTGTCTTGCTCGCTGCGGCTACGACTACTTGACGTCTCATTATCACTGTCACTATCGTGTACTGCTCCTTGTCCTCAGGCAAGTATGGCTCCAAAGGGGGCTTCATTGAGGATTGCTGCATGTAAAGGTCATGCAGCTGCACACCAACAGCGATGGGCAAATCGCGCACCATTTGGGCAGCTGTTTGTTGGGCCCTGTTCCAAACGTGAACCAGGTCTTTGCCTTCAATGTCTTGCTGTTTGCGAAACCACAGCAAGGCCTTGGCCAGAGGCTCAACCAGCAGTCACTGTAAATTTGCAGTACCGGCAGGCACACACCATAGACACCTTATTTGGTCACAATATTCTTGGGTTTGCACTTTCCCACTATGGCCCTTTATGTTTTTTGTGACCAGTCACAAAAAAAGCCCCCCCCCCCCCCGGACCCGGACCCCCCAAGTGGCGCCAAAATTATATCCATCCCTGGCCCCCAGACAGCATATCTGGAAATGCAGAGTGCCGACCCATGAATTGAATGGAGGCCAGCCCAGCAGCGACTCCACAACTGGCTAGACGACATGTGGGGCCGCGGGTAGCGCCACTAGAACAGCAGCTAGCAGCTGTGGGACCTGGCAGCCCTCGAGCAGTGGGCAGCAGCCATTGCCGCGCCGTCCTTACCTAGGGCACGTATGGGGCTGGCAGGACCACATGATGTGGGAACAGAGTTCATCTGGCCCTCACTCAACGAGTCCCTGAAAGTCTGGATGGCCCACGCCGAAGCGCGTACCGTCCTCATCAAGGCCCGCTCAGAGCCCCGGGGAACGATGACGTGGGACCTCTGGGAACTCCAGGCACTAACGCGGCACCCGGCTCAAAGGGGGGGAGGGGCTTGGGCCCCACTGCAGGTGCACAGGGCCTACGGTTAGTTTCAGGGTTAAGGATCAGGGCCCACCCGTTTTCCATTTTCCCGTGTGCAATATATCCCGGCCTATCTGATAACAGCGCCTTCGGCACACCACGCCACACCATGCCACGCTATGCCAGCCCAGGCCACACCACACCACACCACACCACACCACACCACACCACACCACACCACACCACACCACACCACACCACACCACACCACACCACACCACACCACACCACACCACACCACACCACACCACACCACACCACACCACACCACACCACACCACACCACACCACACCACACCACACCACACCACACCACACCACACCACACCACACCACACCACACCACACCACACCACACCACACCACACACCGCACTACTCCACAGGTCAGGGCCTACCTGCTGCTCCACGTCAGCCCCCAACAACAGCAGCCGCTCCACCACACGCAGCAGCCCGAACTTGCTGGCCATCACCAGTGCAGGCACCCCACAGAGGCTCTTTGCATCAGGATCTAACCCTTGCTCCAGGATCTCCAGTACAGGCTCCTGCTGCGCAAGCAGGCGTTGACCGGTGATAAGGAGGCTGAAGAATTCCTCCTGCAACTCAGCGCTGGGGCGCCTTGGCGAAGGCTCGACAGATGTCGGCAACCTGCAAGGGATGGCGTCTTTTGGGGAGCCCGCACCTCCGACTGAGGTGGAGTGACGTGGAGATGGATCCTGCAGAGGTCAAAACCGCACAGCACAATGTGTCATCGCAGAGCACAGCACAGCACCGCATCACACAGCACCACACCGCACCCCACCCCACCAGAAACCTACTCTGGTATGTCTCTTGTGACTTTGGCTATACGATCAACGTGACACAACCACAAACACCATGACACAATGACCATATCGGCAGGCAATCAAGCACTAAACAAAGCAGTCTCGTCAGCGATGCATCATACGCTGCGTGCATGGACAGCACGGGCTGCTCAGAATTCACCAAACAAGGCACCGGTCTACCTACGGGTCATACCAACCACACTACAGTTAAACACCTCGTGCGTGACATTGCATGGTCAACCATTGCATTGAAGAGTAAATACCTTACTTTGGTGGCAAACAAAACAGACAAAATAGAACTCATAAGCAGCGAGTGGTGCTACAGACTGACTGCAACATGGGTTCATCGAAGTCATAACTCTCCAGCGAGCACCTTGGTGTGACGTCTAACTAACATCACCGACTTCTATGAGAGGCTCGTCACTCCACCAACGAACGGTCTTGTCGCTCTACACCACACTGGGGTACCAAAAAAGTGGCGTACACACACTTGTAGGCGTGAGCAATTCGTGCAGGTGAACTCCCGTCCACTCAATGGCGCATCATCATCCGCGAGGGCAAATGAGGCCAGGGGCACTGCCTCCTTGCAGTCTTGGCAGCGGCGGTAGTGTCTGCATTGCACATTGCTCATCTTGGATCACAAAAAACCCATCTTTGTGTACAACATAGGCGCCGGGTGCCCCAGCTTTGCAGCACTACAATGGGGCACACAATACTGGCTTGCATCCAACATCATGACAAGATCCACTGCATTTCACTCCGCCCCACTCCACACTCCACACTCGGTTCCTTCCCTCCCCCGTTTGTGTCGGACCTCCTAGGTGGCTTGCTTTGCCTATTTTACGGAGACTCGACTGAGGGCATTTTGAGGATAGCTCACGTGAGAATTTACAACAACCAGTACATCATCCCGGGGTGCCTAATACTGTGCTCTTTGAGCTAGGTAATTGAATAGGAATACCCAACAAAAAGACTACCAAGGTTCAACGGCCATTACGTGTAGAATGAGTCTTCGACCACTCTCCCATGTGCTCTCCCATTGTCATCGTGTCATTGCCATTGTCACAATGCTTGCTACTTGTGTCACGAAGATAGTTGGGTGTTGGAAGGCTATGTCGACTCATGTGCCTTGGATGGCTGCCATTGACACTTTGATACGTTGACAATGTCGTGTCCATTGGCCATGATTCCATACACAACAAGATGTTGATGAAGTGTGAAGTGGGAAGAGTTATTTGAGGGGGTGAAAAAGCTACCAGCTCATGTGTAGCATGTGCCATGCAACCCCCTTGATCTAATAAGCCAACCCACCTTGGATCGAAGTTTCTCCATGGAAGACGCCATCTCCCCTCGTGCAAAAACTACTCAACTGCATCTTGGTACCCAAGTTTGCGTCGCAAATTAGAGAAATGGGGTGTCCCCAGAACAACACTGGATGCCCAGCGGTGCAAAGGAACGTAATGGGAATTGTTCCTGAGTGGCCTTGGCAGCAAGCAGCCAGCACTATCCTTGTCTCAGGAACCTGCCTGACTATTTTTGACCCTGGGGTGTTTCGTTTTGCATGGTGCAGACAGCCTGGTGGCACCACTGATGCACTCCTACTTTGTGTTTGCACAGCATAGCACAGCACGCCCAAGTGATTTAGCACAGCCCAGAAGGTACAGCTGAATATCCAGATTGTGCACTCCTCCAAAGGAGTGCTACAGCGTAGGAAGTTCCTGAGCTTGGAATTTCAGTCCCTCAAGATTAGCTCGGAAACGGACCGGCTGGGCAGGCAGATGCAAAGGGTGCAGGTGTGTCTGGGGGTGCAGGGGATAGGGGCGGACCGTCTGGTAGGTAGTATCGATGCTCTCTTTGAACACAATAACCGCAGGCAAGGGGAGCGGAACAGGTGCCACCGACGGCGACACCGCACCATTGTTGCATGATGGTGGTAACAAGTGAAAAGATGTCATTTGCTTTGAACCCAAACTTCACGAACTTTTGCACCTCCCGGAAAGAGATACAGCGGAAAAGTTTCGGGTATCCTCCACCACCAATGCGATGAAGGTGTTTTCAAATTTGTTAATATAGAAGAGCATGCAATCACCGCGTGCTTTGCATGCGTGGATCAGTTTGTCCCAAATTTTGTCATCAATAAAGACGATGGCGTGAGCGGACAGAAGGGACATCCATTTTGCCTTTGGTATTTGTGGACATGCCATTAGGGAGTAAATGTTCTGTAACCATGGTTGGGGTGCCTTCTCTAGTGGTCGTTTGGCACAATCCAAGTGGTGGGCCAAGAGGTGGGTTGTGGTACGTTTGTTATCAACTTCTCTGGCTGTGGCAAATACTTGGTATAGTTCCGTCCAGAATTCTCAGTGTATGGCACTCCGCGCAGGGCAGAACGCGGATCCTTGGGGTGGGCCAGGTTTTTACCTCCGACTCGTTGTGCCAGCTTGCCCAGGATGTCATGCTGTGGGAGGAAGGAATGGGTGGACAAGTCCAGCCATTGAATAACAAAAAAACTCAGCGGGCGTTTGCATGCGTCCTGTCGGTACGCCTCGAAAGCATGGTATGGGGTACTTTGTAGGGAGTGATTGGTTCCCAAGTCTCAGTGGCTAAAAGGGAGTCTGGTTGGGTGCAGCATTCATGGTCTGGGGGGCAAATGAAGACGAAGCGGCAATCTGTTCGGTTTCAGACAGCAGAAACAATATGACTGGACCAGCATTGAGGCTTTAGTGTCATCAGGAGAGTCCAGCAAGGCGTCAATTGACAGCAAGCCACCGAAGGGTTGTTTGCAGGGGAAGGATATAGTGTGTTGACGCGTGGTGGCATATGCTGGGGGCACTCCGAAATGGGTATGCAGCTTGAATGCATGCTATCGCGTACTACAGGGGCTCCAAGTCACATGGTAGCATCAATCCAATATTTGGGGAGGCAACAAGAGCCCTGGAACAGTGTAACATGGGTCCCTTTGTAAGTATCGTGCAGTGTGCCGTCCACATATTTGCACTCTTGTGTCCCAAAAAGCCCCGGCCGGGCTAAGGCATTTCTTCTTTGCTTTGTGCCTGCAATCATGTGCCTCCGTTGACGGGAACCCTGAGGAACAACCTCCAAGAAAGTAGAATCTCCCACCTCCTGACTACCACCCATGCATTGCAACCCCTCCGCCATCTTTTCCCTAGAGTTAGAGATTCCTGCCTCATGCAGGGACTGTGGACTGGGTATTGTCATTGCCTCAGACTCCACAACTGGGGCGCTGTAGCAACATTGTGTTCAGCAACATATCACATCACTATCAAAAATCCAGTCCCAGGGTGGCGGTTCAAATTGATAATCATGTCACCAGTTGAGTACGATCGTGTGTTTTTGGCTGGCAAGGTGATTGATGGCATCATCCAAGATAACGGAGTGACGCTCTGAGTCTTGAAAGAGGGAGCGCAGGGCGGAGAGTGACATATTTGCGGTAGCGTCCACAGCCTAGTGCCCAGGCAGTATGTTGGGGACCTTCAGAACCTTTTGGCACAATGGACTGCTCATCTGGCCTTGATATTCATGACCACACACACACGGTATGTTCTAAGTCCTTACTCCACAATCGCTAGAGGCACAATCCCCAAACCGTCCAAACCGTCTTGAATATTTGTCTCAAACCCATCAATGCGGCAACAGAGGCTCGATTTACCACACGGACATATCATAGAGCAAACATGCAATGCAAAAGATGCCCAGTGGCCTAAGCTACAGATTTCTGCAAAGATGCGGGTAGGATCCAGGCGGATTAGTTCACCGAACAATACAATGACTAACCCTATCGTTCCCTTGGACAAAACCTCAATAATGTCCAAAAAAGATGCCAAAGTCTTAGAGGCACAATTGCCAATGCCACCGGCTGTAGAGGCATTCATGGGTGCTCTCGAAGAGTGGAAGGCCAAGAAACCGGATGAACCCCACGGTAGCAACATGTTTGGGGATGATTCCAATAATGAGGATCAAATTGGGAAACCGGCAACCGATCGAAATTACTATTTTGGGGGGTTGAGTCCTCAAGTGCGTCGTCGGGCGGTCGGTGTCCTTGATGCGAGGCTGGCACAGGCACAAGCAAGAAGAATACGAAAAGAGCAGCAAAGCATGTTGGTGTGGTTGCAAGAACACTTGGTGTATATCACCGAAAGGGTAAGCAGGTGAAATCAAAAGCAGCAATACTCTTGAGGAAACATGATGTGCCCCAATCCAAAGAGGAGGAAGAAATCAAAGCAGAACCATGCCCCAAACCGGAAGTCAAAGCGGAACCTTGCCCAAAACCACAAAAGCAAGACTCACCCAGTGAAGTGGAACCCGAGTCACCACCCAAAATGGACAATCGTCAACTAAGTACATATACTAAGACCAGAGAGGACTTTCTTGCTACACACGGTCCACGTCGTCAGGTGGACTTTGGGACACAGGCAGAGCACGCAGGCAGAGCCAAAAATGCCACAAATATTTTCTGTGGAAACGTGTACAATAGCAAACGAAAGGATGATCTGTGGGTTCATATCTTGTGCACGACACATGTACAGCATCCCTTGCCCCTGTATTCCCTTCAATTTATGCATCCGAGTCACTTGACCATTCGTTCATCATTCTTGTACGTCTCGCTGCATGGAGGTACCATTGCTGCGACTAAAAAGAAAAAACATCCAGTATCCCATCCCTCCACATCTCTGGTGGTGGTGGATGATCTCGGATGATGATTTGCTCAGCTCACATTCTTGCGATTTGTTGAATACTTCTAGGGGACTAGGTACTCCATGGATCGTGGATCAGACTTTCCCCAAAACTCCCCCCCGCCCCCCCCCCATAGATTAGAGCAGATCGTGGATCGGACCCCAACCAAAACACCCCCCCCCCCCCGTGGGTACCTGGGGCGCAAATCCGAAAATCACCGAATCCACTCAAAACCATCGTAAAATCCCATTTTGGCCGCCACATGAGTCTATATTGACGACACCTTACCATTTTTAACCAAAAAGTGTGGGAATTTGCATTGAACATAGCATGGCACAAAGAAAGGCACACATTGGCAAAAGAAGCAAAGCTAAAGCTGATGATTGGGAGGGGGAAAAACCCTGCCACTAGCATGGGAAAAAAAATGTACATAGTTTTGAACGGTTTATTATTACTAGTGTTAGTTTTGAGATTGTTTTGGTTTTTCTAACTTCGATTGTCATCACAACAACACACTAAATTGAAAAGTACCATGGATTTGTTCTGTTGTTCATAAATTGGAAGGTGCACTTTTAGATGTGGATCGTGGCACTTTTTGATCCACATTGTGGATCGGACCTTCGCCGAAACACCCCCCCCCCCGATGGATCGGAGCGGATCATGGATAGACCCCGACATAAACCCCCTACCCCCCCCCCCCCCCCGGTACCTAGTCCCCCTATTGTTTCCTCATCAGTAGATGACGCAAATGAATATGAAGAGTTCCCCCCAACCCAATTGCCTGAAAAGGGGGATGTCTTTTCCTCACTTGCAGAAGGTCGGGATGCATATCGTGAAGTAGCTTTTGCAGCCCCACCAAGTGAGGAGGGTGCAGCAAATAATCAAGTGTTTAAAGATATGCCTAACCCCTTCACAGGTGCAAAGAAGCCTAAGAAGGCCCCATGTAGACCTAAGGAGGAACCAAGTGCATGCTACATGTGTGATGAGGTGATCCCCCGAAAACGCGACACCACTGCTCTTCAGCCGGTGTCATGTGATGCATGCCGTGCAACCTACCACCTTCGGTGTGCCAAGTTGATTCAAGTGCCTCGGCATGGCTCATGGATTTGCGAAAGCTATGTGTAGTTGCCACGTGATAGCCATTCTGCCTCCAGTTGTGCGGGGTGCCACATCAAACAATGACGTTTTGCAGCTTGCCGATCCCTCTTGATGTTGATGAGTAGAAAATGTGGGTCTTGCCATGCAGGGTCGGTGATAACATTTCTTCGTCGAGAAATTGTGAGACTTCGATAACGGATATAGAGAAACGTGACATGATGACATTTCTTGGCCAAGAAATGTTATCATGTCACGTTTCCTGTATAGTGTGCACATAGCACTCTTGTGAGTTGTCGCAGCGGGCTGGCATGATACAACCCCCGCTCCTGAACGTTGTTGCGGCTACCATTTGGAGTCGCATTTTTCACCTCGTCATGTCCAAATGGGACCATTGCATCAGGTGTAACACGGGCCGACTGTCACGACACCAGTGCACACACTTGAGTGTACATATGGAGTACATGCACAAGGAGGGTCCTTTCGTGCACTCGAGTCCATGTGCTTTCCGTGCTTTTGTACTGCACCAACCTCATGGACACTTTGGCCATTTTGTTTGTCTGAGGAGCTTTGCTACGTTTGTGCTCATCCTTGCACCCTTTCTATGTGCTGCAAGTAGTGAACACTCGATGCCCACACAAGTCCTACATTGTATATGTACCTCTAGCGATTGAACCATTACTTGCATGGACACACCATGCACCCTATCACAAACATAATGCCTGGTAGTCCATGCCTCCCCACCATGTCCACTGCCCCCTCTCTGCCCCACCCTGTCCGCTGCACCCTGATTTGTGCAGCTTTTGCCAACGAGCCTCGGTGTATCTAGATACATTGTGCACATCACCGTGGTCAAAGGCTCATTGACATGAACTTGCAAAGTGCTTTCAAAAAAAAGAATGGAAAACTTGGTCACTAAACCGTCTTGGATACTCTACCGTCTCTGCTTCAACGGAGGCTCTGGTTACCACGACTCAAGAGCAAAGCAAACAAAGCACATGCAAAAGAGCCAAGTGGCCTGAGCGAAAGCTTTCTGCAGAGATGCGGATGGTTCACAGAGCGACGTGTGCTGCATGCAGTACAATATCACCCCATTAACCCCATGAATAATCCAAAATCGTAAAGTCATATGACTCTTGGCTACCGGAGGAAATTCAGGGCCAAGGCACACAGGGTGCGGCAGGGGAAGGAGAAGGCATTCAGGCATTCCCAATGGGGGATAATGAACTTGTATAGTGGTTGGGTCAGTGTCAGGGTGGAAGTGTCGTCTAGCATGTCAATGCCTTTTCTACCACGACCTCCACATTATCAAAAGCAACCAAGACTCAATTGGCGTAGCATGGTTGTAAGACAAAGCCAGCAGTGGCGAATCATCCGCGATTTCACATGGTACATGCTACATGGTACTCGCAACACAGCTTTTATACAGTATTTGTGCCTATAACACGGATATCTGCGTTGTATCCTGTGGCATATACCACGGATATCGACCGGAGGGAGATATCCGTGGTATATGCCACAGGATACAATTTTCCCACCCGTATTGTACCGTTTTTGTGCCCGAGTAACTTCAAAACATACACTTGAGCTGTTCTTTTTGCCGCTTTTTTTACGCATACGTGTGCACTTTTATGCGCGTAAACAACACACTTGCTTGTGCGAAAAAGCGCGCGTGTGTGTGCACATGTGCGTGTGCGTATGTGTGTACAACGCAATGCCAAAGGCATGTGTGTGTGTGTGTGTGTGCATATGCATGTGGGTTGCACACATCCTTGTTGGTCACCATGCACATGCAATAGCAAAGCAAATCCCCATTTGTCAACGTCGACCAACAAGTCCCCTGAAGGGACCACTCCAAAACTCGGACCCGTAGTCCGTCGTCAATTCAGTGCCGGCTGGGATCGCTTGTCCCAGAGTGCGTAGCCATCCGGCACCTCGGTGCACATATAGCCTGAGGCGGCCGGCGCCTGTCCTGCCGTGCTGCACCTTGGCGGACCAATGGGACGAGTGTTCCCCATCCACGTATAGTCCACCAAGGCCTCGATCCGCACGAATCTGCAAAACATAACCTAATGTGTGGCCTGATGGAAACAACTCACGCACGTGACCTTCTAACATCTTGCCGTGGTATTGAGTTAATCTCAAACCACCGGGCACAACAGGCAAATTGCATAATGTAAAAACACCGTCACCAGCCCCTACAGTACTTGGCCCGACACGGACATGCACACCCTCAAGAAGGGGTGCACCGCTGGTGACACTAGGTGCTGCAAGGGGTGGTGTGTCCCGTCAAGGAGACACGTCGTTCTCCTTGGACCTCAAGCACTGCGGCAACAACCGCTCCCAAGAGGTCCAATCCTCTGCGGACATCTCACTACCAAATGAGATCCGCCACTGCTGTTGCACCTGTGCCCGTGGCAACACACATGCATCCTTCTTAACATCACCGACCAATCCCACAACCACTCATTTCGGAAGCGGGTGAGATAGTGCGCGTACTCCCAATTGACGCGAACTCCCTCGGGCGTTAAGAAGCTGGTCAATCCAGAAGTGCACGCCGGTATCTCCCCCATGGCATTTCGAACTCCTAGAGGTAAACCTCTGGCACTGTTTCCGACGTGGACACTGGCGTTGATCTTCAACGGTGTGTGGGTCTTGGTTTTCTTGAGCATCATGACGGGTAGCGACAGCAAAACTGGCACCTTCGCGAAGCGTCGTGCTAGGGCATCAGCGTCCTTCGTTGACACCTTGTGCTGAGACAACACCACATTGCTCACGATGGCACGCTTCGGGCATGGGTTGCCGACCGTTTGTCGGTTCCATAGGCTGCCCAGGATGGCCAACATCAGTACGAATAGCCGCGGCTGCATTGTGCCCTCGGGCACCAACCCATGTAGTTCGGCAGTACTCACTGCATAAGGAGCGTCACACCATAGATCACTGTCACTGACAACCAGCCTGCGTGTAAGTGAGGCCCCCCAAGCCAAGGCCTTCGATTGCGCCGCCTTTACGACCGGTGGTACTGCAGCACCCAAGACAGTCTCCCACCACCACGCGCCAGCTAGAGCAATCAAGCTCGCATGCAAACCTCTCAATGTGAGGGTCTCAATGTCCGCATTCGCTCTCAGCAACTTCAACGGGGTCCCGTCCAGAGCATCCTTCAACTCACCGGTGATGAACTTGCACAATTCCGAGCTGGTGCCAGCGGGCAAACGAGGAACGCTAGGAGTAGGATGCGTAGTACCCGGTTGTGTTGCCTGTGAAGCCCGGTAGCAATCGGAGTCCTCATGGTCAAGGTCTGGATCCGCATCCCCAGCTGCTTCCGCTTGTTCGATGTCCTCTTGAACAGTGTTCGCATCCGCGGGCTCCGCTATCACTGCTGGTG
Source organism: Eutreptiella sp. 'Long Island Sound 2002' (assembly GCA_964036045.1). Lineage (NCBI taxonomy): Eukaryota > Euglenozoa > Euglenophyceae > Eutreptiales > Eutreptiaceae > Eutreptiella > Eutreptiella sp. 'Long Island Sound 2002'. The sequence goes on from OZ038402.1 coordinate 23,660,145, forward strand.
TTGGTTGTGACTCCTGTGCGAGAGATGGAGCAAAAGGAGTAGGAAAGGCACAACGCCACAAGGGAGCAAGGGACAACACGAAACAGTGTCAAAAAAAGCGCTAAAAAAAGCGTCAAAAAAAGCGTCAAAAAAAGCGTCAAAAAAAGCGTCAAAACAAGCGCCACAAAAACCGCTCGAAAAGTCAAATACACAGCGGTTTGGTTCCCTAGGAAATGCCCTACGATAAACCATGATGTCACAGCACTGTGCTGCGTGAGCAACAACGGCAACAACGCGTTCCACCATACCCCGAAATGTGAAGAAACCGGAAAAAAAAGCTTAAAAAAAAGCGTCGAAAAAAGCGTCAAAAAAAGCGCCAAAAAAAGCGTCAAAAAAAGCGTCAAAAAAAGCGGCCACAGAAATGTTACATACAAGGTTGACTGATGCCACCATGAAACCGGCTGGCCTCTCGTGAACACATGACAATGCACACAACAGAGGTGAATTACACACCAGCATTTCGGAGCTCAACCTTGTTCTCCGGATGCTGCACTGTGGAACCAGATGTAGTCTGGAACGTGTACAGCAGCGTACCCAGCACAGAATCTTTCTGCTCCGACACCACGGGACACCATTCACTCCACAGGCCCGCCGGGTCTTGCCATCGTCCCTCTTTCGCAGAGATCACAGACATATGCCCAGCACTGAGCGCAGCCAAAAGCGTGCCTTGAGAGATATAGCAGAGGAAGCATGGGGTGGAGACTGGGGTGTGACGCAGTGGGATGAGGAGAAGATCGAGCTGCACAACAAGGTACCAAAAACAAACACAATGCAAAGAGAGGTGATTTGGGATGAATGCATTAATCTTTGTCGCCTACGGCTAGCTTTGAAGATTAGTGCAGAGCGTATCCGCGACAATGTTGACCGTCGCGTACGATGGGATTGCGTGGAGGCTGTGTGGTTCTGGTTGACAACAACAGTTGCCACCTTCAGTGCACTTATTCAACAGTCCCTTCCAGTTGCATGGTGTTCGCTATTGGCTGCCTTCACATTGATGTGTGATGCACTGTCCGCTGGTAGTGAGTGGGTTCAACCTGATCCTCAACGAGCGGGGGAACTGTGGATCAGGGTTGGGCTGGATGGGGTACCTCTATGGAAAGCACATGTTGTGGCTTGCACTGTGGCACCGTGCGCACACCTACGGTCCCTACCCATGCAAAGCCCCCATCGGCACTTCGTTTTTTGTCTATTGCGCGGCACCGAATCGAAAGAGGTGGTGGCTGAGATGTTACGACATTGTTAAGTGGTTGAGGATGTGCAAAAACTAGACGGATCCACAGTTTTCATCCAGGGTAAACAATACACCGTCCGCGTCTTCCTATGCGGTGACCACATGCTGATGTACAAGATTGCAGGCCGTGACCCTCCATCATGCACGCGACCGGAACGCAGACCCTGCCCGTGTTGCGATGCGACACCGGATGACGTGGCTTCCTACATTATCCCTTGCCCTGCAATGGCGGCGTCTGGCACAGCAATGTTTCCCACCATACCGATTGATCAATACACCATTGACTGTTCACATGGCATTGTCAATGTCCTCTTCACTGTGCAGATTCCACTAGTTGCAAAGATTCTCGAAGATGCAGGCCTTTCCAAAGCAGCAGTAGAGCGGTTCATTGCGGGGATTGACGTGGACATTGTCGCATTAACCAGTGGTGATGATGATGGTGCTGCTCTACCTCGGTCTATCAGCAATGCTCTGAAATTCTATGAGAAGCGTCTAAATAATCCTATTGTTGATGTGATGCGTCAACATTGCAAAACAGTAACTCGCATTGATAACCGCGACGTTGAAACCGCGGACCTTGTCATGTCAATGTTCACTTTGACACACCGTATGCTTCGTGTTGCATATAAGCCTAAGCCGAGTGCTGAGGACATTTCTGGTGCATGTGACGCGGCTACTTCATTGCGAAAGGTGTTGCATGCGTTGGATGCGCCATGCACTCCATGGATGCATGTGTGGACGTGCCATGTGCCACAGTTTTTGCGCAGATGGGGTACCCTGGAGCCTTTCCTTTGCCATGGCTTTGAAGGCCGTTGGCGAGACTTGAAGGCTGAGATTAAACTATCTACTCATGGGCAATGGAAGGGGGCAAAGTGTGGCTTTGAGACGGTCATCCAATATAGTATTGCAACTTGGTCTCTACTCAAACTACAAGTGCCTCTTGTGGGGAGATCATTCCATGTTCCTAAGACATATGGCTCTGCAATGTGGGATGAATTTGTGAAATATGTTCGACAACAAACCAAGGACCGCAATGCATCAGAGTAGTTGTGATGTACCCTTCCCTTGTGATGTGCATGCATGTGAGTGTATTTGTGCGCATGCTCACCTACACGCGCACGCCAAAAAAAACAGCTCAAGTGTAAGAATTAACGCCAAAAAAACACCTGCAGTTTTTGGAAAATGCGCCAAAAATGACAGTTCAAGTGTATGATTCTGAGTTACTTGGGCAAGAATACGGGTGGGAACAAACGCAGATATCCGTGTTATTAGGCACAAATATTATATCCGTGGCATTAAGGCACGAGGATATCCGCAGATATCCGTGGTATATAACCACAGGATATTAGCGCGCATCCTTGCACACTCCCCATGAACACCCTTGCATAGGAGACACATGCAAAACACGTTTGTGAACATACATACACGAGAACGGTACATCTCACGTTCATATACAATGCTCTCCTTCTCATGGAGCTCATATGTAGATGGTTCCCTCTCACTCAATTGTGTCAAAGGGAAGGAGGCAGGTTGTCCAAGAGAGAGGGGGCTTCCGAACTACGCTAGCAGTGGGCAAGCAACAAAACACTCATCAGTGATCATAGACTGTAGACAAGAGTCGGGCAGCAAATGTCCTATACTCATCTCAATCCTTCATCTTTCGTGTCTTGTACCCTCAATCCACATTATGTATACATGCATCACATATTTCACACCGGTCGAACCATGTCATAGTATGGGGCCTCAAAAAAAAACTCAGGCACTTGGAACTGTTTACCTTCGTGAAACCAACATACTCCTCCTCCGCAGTGAGATCAATGGTAATCCTTGCAGAGGATGGAGAGGGTGTCTGTTCCTTTCGTTTCTTTTGTGCTTTAACTGGACTGAGGCTAACACACACCACCTCACGCTTTGGAGACAAAGTAGCACTATTAGAGGCCTTCTCTTCCTTAGGTTCCTCCTTTTGAGGTTTCTTGTAGCGCCAAAGGATTTCGGCTGCCTTGGCGACCCGATCCTTGTCTTTGCGATGATAAATCTCGAGAGTTCGCGCTTGCACTCCTAAAAATAGGCTCATTGCGACAGGCATTTCGCTATTACAAACACTTTTCAGCTTTGGGGAGTTGACCCGGGATATCCGCAGATATCCGTGGTATATAACGCGGGATATCCGCAGATATCCGTGGTATATACCACAGGATATCACCGCTGCGATATCCCGTTTTATATACCACGGATATCTGCGGATATCCTCGTGCCTATGCCACGGATATAACTTATCCTTTGATACTCCTTGATTCCGTCGTCAAGTGGCGAGATTGGGCACCAACAGTGTGTGACGAACGATATCCAGGGGGCTGAGATCCGAGCATAGGCTGCATAATGGGCGCCTAAAGGGCGCACAATGGGTGCCTTGTGTCCATCTTAGGCTAAGCAATGCCATACCTCCCCACATGCATGCGGCCGCGCACACCGTCGCATGCGGGGTGTAGTCCATGGCTGCCTTGCAGCGTCGCGTCCTTGAAGTACCAATTGGCTTGATTTCGGCTTGATTGGCTCGTATTACTTTGGGAAGGAGAGGAATTTGACACTGACAACTACTCCAACAGGCAAACAAGCACCAACTCCTCAGCCAAAATCAATTGAACATGGTAGGGTCTGAAATAGGGTGCATGCACTGCACTCATTGCATTAATGTCTACACACATGCTTTAGTGTACACACACATGTGGAAATTTTCTGTGTATGATGCTTCACCTATTTCTCCCCATCCCTTTCGTGGTGTTGCCAAAAACTGATAGTACCATTTTCTGATAGGAGCAGACTATGCACGGCACAAGCACCTGTTATGAGTTCGGGAGCTTAAAAAAATGATCCCACAGGGGCATGCACACAGCTCAGCACCCTATCCCTCCCCCTGGCCCCCTAACTGCCCTCCCATACAGCAGCAGGGGTCATTTCTGACTGGGCCAGTGCACAAGTACAGGTGTTTGCACCGGGCTCAGTCCATTCCTAGGACACCAGGCGCACGCATACACACAGTTACTCCTACCCACGCGCTGCACCCACACACGCTGGGTCGTCCTGTGCATACATACACTTCATGTCGGCATGGCTCCACGGAACTCCTTACCTTCGTTAAACCATCTGTCTATGTCAGTGAAAGGGATGCAGTCCACTAGTTTCAGTTCCTGGAGGAACCCTTTCACTGAATTCTTCCACCAGTCTGGGGGATATCTGTGCCATCCTGCCCCCCACACCGGTGATCTCACATTCATCCTGAATCCTTCCAGATTACAACAATAGAGGAGGCTCTTGTGCAACAGTGAGGGGAAAGTGGACGTCAGGACTTGCTTGGCGTTGGGGGAGGACACAGGCAGCCACCTCTGCCATTCAAAGTCGTGTCTCAGTGGCTCCTGTAGGTTAGGAACAATACCTTTTCGTCTCAGGAATACGTCCTCACCTGGCACAAACTCGCACTCGCACAGCTGTGCAATGTCACCGTGGTTTTCCCATTTTAGGCCTATTTGGTACATAGCCTTTAGGAAGCATTCAAGGGCTTTGAAAAGCCTCGGCTTTATTGCCTCTGGCACATGAATCGCTGCCATGGGCACGTTATCCTTGAACCTCGCAAGCAACACACAAGGAATGGGTGTAGGCGTGTGATGGTTGGGGCAATAGATTTCGTGAATGACAAAATCAGCCAGCGTGAACTGACTGAAGAAATTCGTCAGGAGTGCTTTCCAGGGTGTAGAAAATTGATTCATTCAATACAACTAGGACATTATTGGACATTTTATTGTAACAACATCAAAAACACCATTTGCCCATCGACAAGAAACGGACGCACGTGTGTGCAATAATGCAACCTTAAAGGGGTCGGGCAAGTGTGTTTTCCGATAGCAGGGCTTTATGCATCTTGTTCTACAACTTAATGTGTCCCATCATGGTCACGTTTCGTATGTGCACTGCTCATAGGATTGTATAAGCATGTCCCCCCACGTAGCAAGGACCCCTTCTTCATGAGGTATTGGGACATCAAGGATGACGAAAGAAAGCAAGCAAGCACACTCAACAGTGGTAGAAATCCATTGGCTGAGATTGGAAGATTGTTTGTAACGGTACGTGTTCATTGCAAGCACATGCACATCCCATAACATTGCATCCAAATTTCAGCACGCCATTCGTGCTACACGCTTTCATTGCTTTCCTCGTCGGTCATTAAAAATCAAGAGACAACAAATGCTTGGTTCCCACAAAGGGAGTCTTGAGGACCCCCCTGTTGTGTGTTTCCTAGCTGAGGTGGTACTATCAGGGCATTACAAGACTTCTTGGCCACACATTACCCCTTTCCTACATGGGATGGTAGGAACGATTTGGGACATTTCAAGACTTTTTTTCAAGACACTAACAAACTTTTTTGTCGAAGATGGAAAATTCCGGGCACGTTGTGCCTGGTTTCTCGTCCCCCCCTGTGTTGGGTGCTGTTGTTTCATGGAAAAATTTGTCTTCAAGGCGCTTTGCGTCCTGTTTTTCTCTCGCCCCTTCCCCCTGCGCTGTGTACGTTTTTGTTACGCATGCGACAGGCTTATCGCGATTTAGTCAATTGAAACCACTTTTTAAAAAACCACATTTAAATTAATCAGAGTGCAGAGAACGGCAACGTTTTGAAAGGCAGTATTCAGAATTTCGAAAGTGTACTCGGATTGATGGAACAAGTTTGGTTTAAAATACAATCCAGGATGGAGGCGGGGGTTCAGAAATAGTTGCATTCCGTCCAGGACAGGGAAAGGGGTCCAGGCATGGAGGGATTTAGTCCACAAGAGGGGGTGGGGGGGCAGAAGTTGTTCCATTTTTTCAATGACAAGGGGGGGATATCCGGAATGGCAATCGGTAAGGGTAGGGGAAACAAGCACCACCAAAATAAGAAATACGTGCAAATGTTGCCCCATGGCGGATCGTAGGTAAGTTACAGGGGGGATATCAGTTCAAGGGCGGGGAGAACCCCAGACACCCCGCCCATGACATGATGCTATAATATCAGTGCGTGAACGATTCATGAACCACAATGTATCAAAAATGGAGTAACACTTGCAATGCGAAAGAGCAAACGCTCGGAGCAATAACATGAAGGCATGAGTACGCATGTACGTGCATTTTCATACGTACAATCACACGAAGCCCATACCGAATATGCCCATGTTACTCTCAGCTTTTTGGTGAAATGTCCCACTGTTGAGCATTGCCGTGTTGGCGTTCATTGAGTCAACCATAAGGGACTATTTTGTGGGCCATCTTTGACGCTATTACATTGTTTGCACCATCATTGTTTTCGGCTCGTGTTGTTGCCCCGTTGTGCCACTGAAGAGTCCCGCGTGTTTTCATCCGTCAAGGAGATGGCCAAAAGTGGTGAAAAATGAGGGGTTAGGAGGGGCAATCCGTGGCACCCCATTTGGCGCAGGGAGGCGGGTTGGGATGAAACAAAAAATGGTCCAAACCTAGTTTAGACTTGATTAATGCAAAATAAAAGCCGCCAACCCCAAAGGTGACGCCGACACGGTGGGCGAGAATTGGTCATTTTTCTTACCTAACGGGGGCTTTTGAACCCTTGTGCCCTTGTTGGATGCGCCGGCACATGCGAATGCAAATGCGGATTGCCCAGCGCGTCGTGTAGGCCTAGTACCCGGTAACGACTAACAACAAACGGACAGAAGTAGGGAGCATTTCTCGGATCAAAAGCAACGCACAGTGCCACAAAGGCAAGTCATCCCAAGCTGCTCTAATATTGAACACGCTCTCCCGACGTAGCACGCGAGAATGCCTTCGGGGGCCGTAAAGAACCTCTTCATTTTGCGCTAGCCATTTCTGATGTTTTGATGCCACGTTGCTTGCCTAATCCCCATTGACGAATCTTTGTGTGCTCTGTCTGTGATCGTAAAGTGGTGGCCTCTCCAACCTTACTAACAAGCCCTTGTCCGCGGATAACGCCGGCAACAGGAAATTCCGGACGCACAGCAATAGGGCGCTCCCTTGATTTCATCAACAAAGTTTGCTTGAGAGAGACATACTTGGTACGTAAAACATGGGATATCTTCCCTTTTCATTGCATTCAACATTAGAAACCTTCATGGTTTTGCCTTTGATTCCTGTGGCTGGCCTAGCCATTGGCACTGGCCTTGTGATGCGGGAAGCTTGGCGCCGGTATGCATTGGAGACGGCCAAAAGTGGCGGGGCTCGCTTGGCTTACATGAAATATCAAGGCGGGTTCTACACATCAATGACTCCGTACGAGGCAAAGCTCATCCTAGGTATGATCATCGGTTCACTTGCTCGCATTTCCATGTAAGGTAAAATGAGATTTTGAAATGGATGCGTTTTACAACAGCACGACAAATGTGTGCATCGCTGAACGGGCCCTCAACTTATGAAAATTAGTTCACGGAATCCGGAGAAACGTCGCAGTTTCAAAACACTTTCCACCCCTCCAATGTACGCATTTGACACCCTGGCCACCCTGATTTTGTGCTTTGCATGTCTCTTTGCTTTGCTACATACTGGAGTGGATAAATTGAGCCTTCGTTAACGCAGAGACAGATTAGAGAAGACGGTTTGTGACAATTTGCTATTCCGGGGGTTGGAGCCAACCCAACTTCCACAAGTAAATGACCGCATGTTCTCGGACACCGTGAGATGAGTCGAGTGTGGAGACGCCGTCCATGCGTCGTTTCCTAAGGTGTGGAGACTGGTCCCTACTTCCCCACCGCAACAACTGGTTGGAAAGATTCATGCGTCGGGCCGGTAACAGATTTGGACGATGAAGTGTTGCTCATGACTTCTCAACCAAAGACGAGAGGGGGGGATGTCACGGGCTTTGAATACACATGTCAGTGATTTCGATTGGCCGTCATGTGAAGTAGTGATTGACGCTCCATATTGCATTGGGGTGACGCAAAACAATTTCAACTTTGTGGTGTCGTTGTGCCAAATTAGTTCCCAAACGAGAGGCCTTCGTGAATGCGGCAATGCCTTAGAATGGAGGATACGAAGGATTGGGGAATCATGAGGTTGTCGAACACGAAAGGACTTTGGCGCCCAACGTGCGGTAGCCAGTGGGGGGGGGTTTTGGGGGTAGGTAATGTGGATGAGTTTTGATCCCAACGGAAGGTAGTGGAGGGGGGATGGGGGTTCGAGGCTGGTGATCCAAAAATGATCCATGGATCATTTGTGGACCATTTGCTGTGGTTCTCCAATTGTATGACTGCACTTCGAACTGTAGAAACATGCTCTTGTGGATCAATTTTGAGTGCCTTTCTTCGACTTTGAAGAATTTTTTACTTTTTTTGAAGATGATTTGTTGGATCAATTTTGAGTGCCTTGCTTACTCTAACCTCCCCGTCAGTAGACCCACCAGCAAATGCCGGTGACATAGTGTGACATGTAATTTTTTCTCCGTTCATTTCTTTGCTTTGCAGTTGCATGTCACACGTCACACTACGTCACCGGGTGCCCTTTGAAAAAAATTTTGGAGGATGAATTGGTGGAAAATTTTCTGCTTCTTGGGTGCATGTCACACTACATCACCGGGTGAGGTTTGAATAATTTTTCTTTCGAAGACTAATTGGTTGACCTTTTCTTTGTTGTGTGCACCTTGCAACCCTAGTTGCAACGCAAGCCCCTAGGAGTGTCTTGATCAGCACCTGGTAGTGTCTGCGGGTGCGGATTGGTGCAATTGTTCGGAGGTCCTAAACATTGTTGTTCGGAAGGGGGTGGTGGGAGACAACGCCCTCAACCATAATCATCCAACAATTTCTCAATTTTTGAGCGAGCTCGGCGCTCATTAGCGTCTTATCCCTCAACTCTCCTTCCTCAAGCAACAAACTCCCTTTTTTTGCAGGGGTTGGCACCTTCCACACCAAAGACGACGTGGTGAATGCGCACCGCGCCCTCATGAAGGTCAACCATCCAGATTACGGTGGCTCAGATTACATTGCAACGAAAGTGAACGAGGCGAAGGACATGTTGTTGAAGGACGCGAAGTGATGTTCCTTTTAGAAGGAGGCAAACGGTTCATATGGTTGGGGCACTTTGAGGAACCGTGTGCCGGTAGCTACTGTAGTGGGTTTAGGCACGCCGTTCCGTTCCGTTCCGCATGAAAGCCCGGATCCTAAATCCCCCTAGCCCCGTTTTGGGCCAACCCCCCTCCCCCCCCGCTGTTCCGGAGCTGGTCCCCGAGGACCCAACCCGAGGGACGTGTTTGAACACCGGAAGGCGCTCTAGCCCACCCCCCCCTCCCCTCCGCACTCTGTGTGCTATGAATTTGTGTTTCGTGGATGCCAATCGAACGGAAGGAAATCGGACACAAATGGCGCATACACATGCGTCACACTGCAACAGCACGGCAAATGTCGTTGTGATGTATTCAGGCCTACATCAGGCCTTTGTATTGAATAATGCACACAAGTGCTGTGGGTCACACTGTGACACCATAGTTGAACTTCAGGTCGAGAATATTTATTTCTTCCCCCTTCCCCTTGCCCTTGCCCTTGCAGGGGGTGCATCCTCATCTGCCTGAACGCAAACACGCCTATTTTGACTTGGGCTGGCCCACCTTTGCTGCAGGTTTCGGGGGTGATGAGCTGGGGCTGCATGCGGCATCTACAGGGTGCGTTCAGGGATAGTAATGGAGGACCTTTTTGTAGACATATGCTGTGAACATGTAATTGTTCTTAAGGGAATTGGTTGCAGTTGCGAACCGTGGAATCCCGTCTAGCACCACCCAACACCCCGTTATGCTGTAAAATGTTTTGGGTTTCCGTGCATTTCCTTCTTTTCAGCCAGCCTGGCCAGGTACAGCATGCTATTCTGAAACTCTGTCGAACCCTTTTTCTCTTTTTCAAACCTCACCCTCCTGATCCTCAAGCTGGGGGAATTGAAAAGGGGGGTTGGCTGCAATCGCAGTTTCCCCAAGAACTAAAGCAGGTTCCTTCTGCTTCCCAGCCCTCTCCTTGCCTCTGTCCCTGTGTGGCCAAGGAGTGTGTGGGTGCACCCCTTGGTGTGCTTATCCCTCACGCGGGCCTGCTCTGCAGTGCCCTGCAGGCTGGGAAAGGGGGTGAGCTGGTTCGTGTGCCCACAGTTTCGGTGGGTTTGGCTCGCACAGGAGCCACAGGGGGAGGTTCATTGACAACATCAGGCATCGCCACGTCTCCAATGTCCTCATATCTGCTTACCCCCCCAGCTTGACGCTACCTGCCTCCACACGAGAAACTTGAAAGGTTTGTGGCATTTAGTGATGACGGAATAGACGTGGATGATGCACAAGTGGCTGTGCAGTTGCGATATAATGATGAGGGGCTTGACCAGGTGCCTAACCAGCTGGAGGACCACGGAAAGGATCCTGTTTGGGAGGATGAGTTTGACGATTGATGAGTTTGACCATGGTTCACCCCTGTTGGAGAGGTCGGGAGGAAAATTTCGAGGGTTTTTGGACTGGGCGTCCCTTTTTTTTTGGTACAAGAGAACACATGATTCTCATATGTCCAATCAATTACCAGTTTTCTGCAGAAGGGGCACTCATTGTGGTCTCTGAGGGCAGTTCCGCTCAAACACCCAGGCCCTAAGACACGAGAGCAGAAAGGGCATGTCAGGCGGGATACAAGGGGGGCATTATCTACCTGTGCCCGTTGACCCTGCACGTGGGTCCTCCTGCACCACATCGAGCCCAACATCCAGCACACAGGATGTTCAGGATCGTGATGCACCAAGCCCACCATCAAGCTGCCGATCTTCCGCATTCCCCTACACCACTTGCAGCTCAGCATCCAGCTGCTGAGCTCCAGTATCCTCATGTCCCACAAGCAGGTTCAGCGGAGCATCCAGCTGCTCGTCTGCAGGATCCTGCTGCCCCATTCCCAGACCAGCACCCAGCTGCTGGTCAGGCCCCTGATCTTGTTGCGATGCGACGGAGCATTGGCCTGCTTCTTGGCCTTGGCTTTGGCAGCAACACGGCGCTGCCACTTTTTGCAAAGGGCGAACCGAGGTCTAGCGGCCTGTATGCCGGCAAGTTGCGTAGCACTGCTGCAGCAATGTCTTTGTATGGTGGATTGTCCGTGCCATATTTCATGGACTCACGCAAACACTGCTCCCGCTTGGCAGGAGTGTCCATCAATGCACCTCTTTCTTCAAGAACACCTCAACGAACGGCAGAAGGGATGGTGATGGGACAGTATGGGACATACGGCAGTCGATGGCACAGAGAAATGCTCTGCATACAACACAGAACCCGCACGCAGTGCTGCAGGAATGCCCCAAAAAGTGTAATCAATCATCCGAAGGCATGCAGTTTTGCGAATGCCTGTTCTGTGCCTGTACCACTGCTGCACCCTGGTGAACTCCTCCTGCACTGCAGTTTTGCTCCCCCTTGAACGGCACCAGGCAGAAAGGAACCGACAGATAGGCCACATCTGCGGAACGGCCCCAGCTCTTCTTCCGGACCTTTCCGGACCTTTCCGGTACAGTCCATAGGAATTGCCCCCCCCCCCCCCCTGTGGTTGACATGGACGGTTTTGAGCCAAAAAAATCCCCCCGCCAACCCCTGCTCGGGGCCTAACCTCCAGTGCCGGGGAACAGCCTGGTGATTTTGCACCATGAAAATGATTGCCCAAAGATTTCACAACAAATCATCTGCTGTGTGTTGTTGCATCAATTAAATTAATTAATCCATGGGATCCACTGGATTTCATGGTTTCACAGCCATGCTGGCGGCACCAGAGGATCAATTTTTTTTCAATGGATAGCATACAATTAATAGGGGCCTTCCTCTTTTGTGGCTGATGCAAGTTGAGTAGGGGGCAGGACCTCTGAAGAGGGGGCAGCCCAACTCGGCAATTGCAAATCTGGTAGGAGGGTACCACGGCCAGAGTTACAGTAGGCAGCATGCCGATGGGTGAGGTGCAGCAATTTTAGAATTTTCCGTCCACCCTCCCCCCCCCGTTCCTAGGGTGTAACATCTCATGTGACGAAAAATTAGTGAAAATGCTTTTGACAAAAAAGAGTTGGTGCCATTGTGCCATTGTGCTGCAGCAGTCGCACGGGCTTAATTGGAGTTGTTCCAATGAATAGCAATTTTTCTCCGCATGATCGACAACATGGTTTTTCGGATTATGCGCAGGATTCGTACATTTGGAAGACCCCATTTGTGCCTCTTGTCCAAAACATTTCGGTTGTATGGTGAAGAAGGACAAGGTTTTTTCGCGTGACGAACTTTGTTCCATTTGTTTTGTAGCAAAAAAGTGTGACAACTTGTAAAGTGCCATCAAGGACCATTGTCGTCATTGTTGCATGTTTCCTTGTCTGATCTTTTTTTTGCGTCAATACCATCTCTTGTCTCTTGTGCCTCTTGTGCCGTGCCGCAGCCCAAAAATAGAGTCAGGGTGGGGGGTCCTCCAAAATAATGTCATGGCACATGATAAGCCTTTCCTCATGACCCTTCATGGTTGTTCTATATCATAAGCGTTTCCTCATGACCCTTGATGGCTGTTCTATATCGTTTGCGTTTCCTCATGACCCTTGATGGTTGTTCTATATCATGAGTGTTTCCTCATGACCCTTGATGGCCGTTCTATATCATAAGTGTTTCCTCATCATCCTTGATGGCTATTCCATATCACAATCGTTTCCTCATGCCCGTTGATGGTTGTTCTATATCATAATCGTTTCCTCATCACCCTTGATGGTTGTTCTATATCATAAGTGTTTCCTCATGACCCTTGATGGCTGTTCTGTATCATAAGCGTTTCCTCGTGACCCTTGATGGTTGTTCTATATCATTTGTGGTTCCTCATGACCCCTGATGGATGTTCTATATCATTTGCGCTTCCTCCGGACCCTTGATGGCTGTTCTATATCATAAGGTTTTTTTCGTGACCCTTGATGGCTATTCTATATCATAATTGTTTCCTCGGGACCCTTCATGGTTGTTCTATATGATAAGTGTTCCCTCATGAACCTCAATGGCTGTTCTATATCATAAGGGGGCGCCTTAAGCGCAGTGCGCACACAGTGCAACTATTTGGGTGTCTGGCCGTAGTAGAAACCCATTCTTTGTGGTACTTTGGGCATCATTGTTGGTTGGTAGTAGGTTTTGATGCATTGGGGATTTGGCATTTTTGGATGTTCACCCTGTTTCACCCATTTCTACTTTTTTGCACACATTTTTTGCCCATTTCCACCACATCTACTCTTTTTCTCAGTTGATTGATATGGTGATACACTTTGAGGGTGCGTGCTATAGGACATCATACTTCCTTCCTCATTTCTCAGGCCCATTTTCTCTATGGATCTCAGTATTGGGGATAGGGTGTTCTACACCCGCTCCAATGGCCTGCGACCTCCTGCCACGGTGGTTGGGATGGCTGAAGATGGACTCCTCCACTTGCAATACTACCAAGATGGGTTGAGAGTGGTGAATCAGCAATGCAAGATGGAGTCCATCTCCTTTGCCAACCCCAGTTCAGACTCGCCACCCGATTGCCCTCCATCTCCGCTACCCAACACACAGTCAAAGGCCCTTGGTCCTTCACCATGCCACAAAAACTGGGAAGGTCCCCCTCAAGGTCCCCTCCAGTCCAGTTTGGGTCGCCTAATTCTAAGGGTGTTTCCAAGGGGCGTGCCTAGGGGCTCTTCCCAGGGAACATAGTCTAAAAGTAGCGCGCAGTGCAAGGATTCCTCCTAAGTGTGTCCTCATGACCCTCGTTGGTTGTTTTATATCATAAGCGTTTCCTCATCACCCTTGATGGCTGTTCTATATCATGAGCGTTTCCTCATGACCCTTGATGATTGTTCTATATCGCAAACGCTTCCTCATGACCCTTCATTGCTATTCTATATCATAATCGTTTCCTCATGACCCTTGATGGTTGTTCTATATCATGAGTGTGTCCTCATGACCCTTGATGGATGTTCTATATCATAAGTGTTTCCTCATGACCCCTGATGGTTGTTCTATGTCACACACGCTTCCTCATGACCCTTAATGGTTGTTCTATATCAAAAGTGTTACCTCATGACCCTTGATGGCTATTCTATTTCATATCATAATTGTTACCTCATGACCCTTGATGGGTGTTCCACATTGTTTGCATCTCCTCATGATCCTTGATGGTCGTTCTACATTATAACTGCCTCCTCATGACCCTCAATGGCTGTTCTATATCACAAGTGTTTCCTCATGACCCTTGATGGCTGGCCCTTGATGGCGACAAAGCACAAAGAATGCTTTCCGGTTCAAACTGCGCGTGTTTGGTCACAAAGAGTCACCCTAAGAATCTGGGAAGATAGTGGTCAAAGAGATGGCGATAGGCGTCCACTGCATAGCGCTTTTCGCGTAGTAATTGCCATACCAAACCGGCCCTGCAAGTGAAATAGGTCATGCCGTGGGAATTGTTCTTGATCCATGGACAAAGCACAAAGATTGCTTTCCGGTTCAAACTGCGCATATTTGGGCACAAAGAGTCACCCTAATAAAGTGCGAATACAGTGGTCAAAAAGGCTGCGATATGGTAGAGAAGAGGTGGCCGCTGCATAGCGCTTTTCGCCGTAGTGATCGCCGTAGCAAACCAGCCCTACAAGTGAAATGGGTGATGCCGTGAGAAGTGTTCTTGATACATAGACAAAGCACAAAGAATGCTCTTCAATTCAAACTGCGCATGTTTGGGCACAAAGAGTTACGCTAAGAATCTGCGAAGATATTGGTCAAAAAGACTAGAGAACATGCGTCTGCGGCATAGCACTTTTCGCCGTAGTAATTGCCGTAGCAAACTAGCCCTATAAATGAAAGGGGTGCCGTAGTAATCACCATAGCAAACCAGCCCTACAAGTGAAATGGGGGATGCCGTGTGAGCTTCTCTTGATCCATAGACAAAGCACAAGGAATGCTTTCCGGTTCAACCTGCGCCTGTTTGGGCACAAAGAGTCACCCTAAGCATGTGCGATAGTGGTCAAAAAGACGGTGATATGCTAGAGAACATGTGTCCGCTGCATGGCCCTTTTCGTTGTAGTAATCGCCGTAGCAAACCAGTCCTACAAGTGAAATGGGTGACGCCGTGGGAGTTTTTCTTGATCCATAGACAAAACAAAAAGAAAGCTCTCCAGTTCAAACTTCGCCTGTTGGGGAACGAAGAGTTGCGCTAAGAATTTGCAAAGATAGTCATTGCCTTGCATACATTTTGTCAAAGATTAGATACGATTGCACTGTCCTAGTTGATGGTCATGCCCTGAGGGAGTTTTTGTTGATCCATCGGCAAAGCGCAAAGAATGCTCTCCGATTCAAACTGCGCATGTTTGGGCACAAAGAGGTATCCTCAGTATCCGCGAAGATGGTGCTCAAAAAGACGGCAATATACTAAAGAACAAGCGTCCGCTGTAGCGCGCTGTCCCCCGTACCAACAGCCGTAGCAAACCTGCCCTACAAGTGAAATGGGTTATGTCGTGGGTGTTGTTCTTGATCCATAGACAAAGCACAAAGAATGCTTCCGGTTCAAACTGCGCATGTTTGGGCACAAAGAGTTGCCCTAAGAATCTGCGAAGATAGTGGTCAAAAAGACGGCACTATACTAGAGATCAGGCGTCCGCTGCACAGCACTTTTCGCCATAGTAATCACCATAGCAAACCAGCCCTACAAGTGAAATAGGTGATGCCGTGGGAGTTGTTGTTGGTCCATAGACAAAGCACAAAGAATGCTTTCCGGTTCAAACTGCGCATGTTGCGGCACAAAGAGCGCGAAGATCAGCACATGTGGTACATTGTTTCGGGCTGGTTAAAGCCAAGCCTGCGCCACGCGCTATGGACCACCGAATGCCTGGGTGTTGAGGAAGGCTGATCGATGATTCCTATGCTTCATCGTCATCTTTGATGGAGGGCGTCAGCTTTTTGTTGTCACTGTAGCGTGTGTCCAAGGTGAGGTTGTGTTCTGCATTGCACCCCCAATCGTCCCCACTTGCATCACCCTTGCATGCAATTGGGGGCGCAATTGGTGGTCACTCCTTAAAAAAATTTTCGGCACAAGTTTTCTTATCCTCTAGGGAGACCCCAACGAAGAGAGCCCATTCTTATCCGCAGCCCCGGAATCCTTATCCGCAAGCCGTCAATCGACGGTCCTTGATGGTCGGCTGATGGCGAGACTAGGCGTGCCGTGATGACTGCATAACACCGTGGACAATTTGAGGCAAGCACCTCTAACTCCTCCCGTCTTCTCTTCCTGCTTCTCCTGTTGTCCACATACCACTCATACCTGCATCCCAATCCCTTGCTTCATCATACACACACTTAATGCCTGCCCATGCCTGCACCTAATCATTTCTGATACCCAATGCCCTGTGGGCACACAGGCTGCGGCGTGGGTTGCTTGAAAGTCTTGCATCAGACCTGCTGGTGAAAGACAAGTTTCGCAAGGTTTGCTCTATAAAGCTCGCGAGGGCCAGCGATTGTAGAAGAGGCATGAGTTGTAGGGAGCACCTTGCACATTTCGCATTCCGTTTTGAGACTGTTCACCTGCCGCGACCCACACTTTTCGTTTGTTCAGAAGACACGTCAATGCTGTGTGTGGCTGAGACCTGCAAGCAGGACTGCTGACCCCTGAAGGGCCGGCTGTATTGCAGTAGCCTCTTTGTCCAACACATTCTTTGTGTGCATGCCTTCCCCAATGGATACGGACGGTAGTGATACCCATCTTCCCAGTCAAACTGCAGCGGATTGGATTCGGCGATATCTCATGCGGCAAGGCGCAGGTACCCCACAGGATCATGCCTTTCCGGGGCAAAAGCTGACTGCGAATGTGGACTCGGACACTCAAGCCTGTCACGGTGATTTCGTGTCACACTTTGCGGCTGTGGATGTGGGTGTGCCCCCTGCAAGTGAGGCCAGGTCTCCATCAGAAAGTGGACGCTCGGTCATAGCAAGCCAGGGGCAACACGATGGTGTGGGGCTGCTTGATCAGGACGGTCAGTGGGTCTTTGCAGCAGGGGCTGCTTCTCAAGGCGATGGAAGATTTGTGGGAAACGAGCAAAAGCCACAATTCCGTTCTGACCTGCTGAGGAACTCGTTGGATCCTACAGGAAGACATGAAGAAAGGGACGCCCCAAGGAGCAGAGACGAGCTCATGGGTGGCGTGCTACAGGCGGTAAGTGGTAGTGATCATGATTCATTCAGCAGCGACAGCGGAAGTGGCTCAATGAAAGGCCGGGATCCGGCTGGTGGGCTCTCGCGGACCGGAAGAGCCAGAGCTAGTTGCCATCATTACCCGAATTTGGAGCAGCATTGTGATAGGGTCCGCGGTAGGTGTAGGCATGAGATCAGGTGTTGTGATCAGGATTGGCACTATGGCAGGACATCGGGTGGGGTCAGAGGTGTGTACTGGGGCGTGGACAGCACAAGGCAGACGCATAGGGACCGGGGGCGGAATAGAGGTAGTGACAGGGATAGGGACAGGGGTAGGGACAGGGATAGGGAGAAGGACCTTGATTGGGACCTTGATAGGGATAGGGGCACGCACCGGGATAGGGACCGGGATATGGAGAGGGATAGGGATCGGAATGGGCACCGGGGTAGGGATAGGCATTGGGATAGGGACAAGGACAGAGGCAGGGACAGGGATGGGAATGGGGATTGGCCCTTGCACAAGCTGATTAGCAAGCAAGCAAGTTACTTAAAGAGGCACAGACACGGGTATCGCGGTAGACCGACTGATGCTAACGGTGATATGGAGCCACTGGTTGATAGTGATAGGTCGCCTGCAGGAGACAGGACCAAGGGCGGCGGTGGGCTTCCTGATCAGGAAAGACAGGCCAAATGTAGCCCATTTACATCTGTGGCCAGTGTTGGAGCATCCATCACTATCTTGACAGATGTCTACGGTGTGCCCGTTGGCACAAGCGGTACCATCACCGGCATCACCGGGCTCAATCGCGGACCCGTGTGGTGTGTCAAATGTAATGCGTGCTCGAAGAGTACGAACCAGATTGCTGTATACAGCGAGCATGAGGGGAGGTATTGGGCTTGTCATGCAAGTGCGTCCGTCGGGGCAGTCGTCCACATCACAGTGGGTTCTCACGGTGTTGTAGCTGGGACATTTGGCACAATTGATGCAGAAGGAAGAAACAAGCAAACGTGGACGGCCAGCACATCCAATGGCAGGAAGCTGAGTCTTCCCAAAAAAAACGAGGGAACTGTATGGGTGTGCCTTGGAGATGTGCGTGTAAGTCCCTGGCTACTGGGAGCCCTAGCTCCACCGTCTGGCAACGGTCAGAAGCCCAATGGCAAACGTTTGACCAAGTCGCAGAGTCGGTTCTATGAGCGTGTCCTTAAACAGCTGCGCGGTTTGGCGCTGGAACTCCCCAGTGTTCCCCGACGTTGGGAAGATGGGGTGGCTTTTGGATGCCTACCAAAATGCACCCCGACCTCGGAATTTATTTTGTGGTGCATTCGTGTCTGCAAGCAGGTGCTTGAGGATGTGAAGTTGCCGTTTCCAAAGGCAAATAATTGGCCTGAACTTCGGGCGGAATGGCGGACGATTGCTTTACTAAATGTACCAGCATCTGCATGGCGCGAAGTGGGCGTCTTCGGCCAGGTACAGGCCGCACGTGCGATGGTGGATCGTGATGAGACAGGGCCGGTGGGGCAGGGGACCAGGAAACGGAAGAGGTTTGAGCAGGACCTGGCCGAGTTTGAGGTTCCCATGTCAGAAGAGATTGATCCGGTGTTTCTGGCTAGCTCCTGATTTGTGACCAACCCAAGGTCAGATGTGCTCGGGTCGGCAACACGAGGAATAGGAATATGCTGGGGAGGGCGGGGTTTGGTGGGCAGTAAACTTGGCGCGGGACACTTGGTGTTTCAAACTGGCCGCCAAATTTACCACAGAAGATCCAGGGGCAGTGACAGAGAGATCAGGCCTTGGTTGTCCCTGTGATGACGCTTGCATGAGAGGCATTTTGGGGAGATTGGACTGAATATGCCACCACGACCAGGCGACACATGGTGATCTCTGCATTGAGGCGACATCGGATGACCTCGTGCATTGTTTCGCGGCGGCGCGTTCCCCAGGACCTGCCCAAGCCACTGCGACTGCCACTGGCGAGTGTGCTTCAACTGTCAGCCCTGCTGCCGCCCTCTTGGTCACGTGTCGCCTTAGGAAACTGTTGGCCCAGTCTCCTTCTCTCCAAAACCGAGCCAAAGCGGTCCGCTACTTCGCCTCCCACCCACGTTTTGCCTCCTCACGCTACACGTGTGATCAGAGGTGGTTCACGCTGCGCAGCCCACCCTGATGCATCCGAGAATATATATGACGACAGACCAGACATGACACTGCCGGTCAAAAACATGGTACACTCAGACAGTGTCGCCCCGAAGCGCCAAAAGCCTTTTGGTTTGTGTGACTTTTCCGTGTGTAGAAATGATCCAACCCCACTGCCACTTTCCAAGTGTGTGGTTTTTTCCGGCTTTTGTGCAGAAGAAGAATGCCATTCACGAGGGAAGTCCTCACAGAAGCGAAAGGCATTGGCAGTGACTGATTCTGGAGGGCCTTGTTGAGGCCTTGTTGAGGCCATGTTGAGGCCATGTTGAGGCCTTGTTGAGGCAGAGTTCCAGACACTTGCCCTGGCTGAGTACGCCAGGTGGGCCCCGGCCCTCCTGAGGCGCTGGGACATTGAATTGGGGACCGCAGTTGCCTCCGGTATGTTTACCATGCTGAACCCTCGCTCCTGCCGCGATTTTGCAGAAAAGTGCGCGTGGTGGAGGCAACAAACCGGACAAAGGAGTGGTATTTGACATTTGACACAGTTGTTGTGCGTACATACACCATCAGCCATGGCAGCAGTGCACAGCCACCATTCCCTTTGCCGGATGCAAGCCCACCCCAGACACAGGTCGGCTCACTTGCAGCGAATTCTGTGGCGGATTTTCTTGGATTTTCCATTTTGATCCCCCCCCCCCCTTACAAGGCAGGGCTTGTGTTTGCGGCTTAATGCCATTCTTCAGCCCCCCTTCCTTGGCTGGACGCCTACATTTAACGAGATTGTTCGTTAACTGCAGGTGGATGCCTAGTGCTCAGGCTGCCCAGTGTTCAGAATGCTACTTGGGCAATGAGTGAGCTACAAAGCACTGGCATTGCCCTCCTGAGCAGTTGGCAGTGGCGTGTAGCTGGTACGGTTGCCGAGGCCCCCATTGTGCGGATGGCAGCACTGGATTTCTTACATATTGCACCAGGCCCTTGCGACTTGCGAATCGCTTGGAGCTTGATCACCAAGTATCTCCCCACCACCTCACCCCATAGGCTGTTTGCAGTGTGAAGGCCCCCCGAAGCAAGAAACGAGCGGCGTTCAAGAGGGTGGTAATGCTGGAAAGCCCTCATCCATGCCATTGGAATTTCTGATATCTTTGTGGCGGCATGTGTCGTTGCACATTTCAACATGTAGATAGTAGCGTAGCTTCTCACGCCTTGGCTCCAAAGCCTCGGGGACAACTGGCTTCACCAAGCCCTTGTAGGACGTCAAATCCCATGATTGTTGAGGTCCGCAGCTTGTAAAGGAGAGGTATGTAGGTAGCTGCTTGCCTTCAGTCTTCAACGGTGACTTCCACAGCGGACTGTAGCCTCAAACCCAAGAAACTGGCGTAGCACAACAAGTCAATAAGTGGATGTCATCGTCAGACTATCAATTTCGGGCTCAAAAAGCCCCTCATCAGGTCTGCGACAGGTGGAACAATCACAGTTGTTGCAAACCAACACATAATCAGAGTCTGACAGACTCTCACAATATGCCTTGATCGGTAGGCGGGTGCAAGCTGCACCCAAGCTCCACAGATTAACAATTGATCTTGTGATCAGAATTTTCACCACTACTCATTTCTTCCATTGTCCACTGGGTCGCCACAAAGATATCGGCCTAGCCAACTGGGGGGGCTTGGACGGGCAATAATGCAAAACTCAAGAACACCATGAGTCGTTGCACATTTCAACATGTAGATAGCAACGTAGCTTCTCATACCTTGGGTCCAAAGCGGGACAACTGGATTCGCCAATCCCTAAAAGGATGTCAAATCCCATGATTGTTGAGGCCCGCAGCTTCTCACACATATTCCTCCGGCCACCAGTTGGGCATGCCGAAGCCGAAGG
This sequence comes from Eutreptiella sp. 'Long Island Sound 2002', assembly GCA_964036045.1. Classification (NCBI taxonomy): domain Eukaryota; phylum Euglenozoa; class Euglenophyceae; order Eutreptiales; family Eutreptiaceae; genus Eutreptiella; species Eutreptiella sp. 'Long Island Sound 2002'. The sequence goes on from OZ038402.1 coordinate 23,681,574, forward strand.
ACGTGTAGACGTGCAGATGCAAACACGCACAATCGACAAGCCAACAATGAACAGCTTGCATGCAACGAGGTCTGCTTCAAAGGCCCATACCACACTCGGTAAATGAACATGTCATGCATTTACACGCGCACAGCAGTGCCCATACAGGCGTGTACCGTGCTGATGCAAGGAGGTGTGTGGGCTTCTTATTGGTGTGTATGCAATGTTTCTGCTTTGCTGATTTGTCAAACCTCTGCAGGGTACCAAATAGAGCCGGCGGCTCAGTAGCTGGAATGCGCCTGCTCTGCTCTAGGGCTCTGACATGACGTGAGTGTCCTCTGGCACCAATCAATTCAGTAATAGATTCACATGTGATTGGTGGCCCGCACCCCCAAATCTGCAGGGACCCCCCACTCCATCGCAGAACAGCGTCAGAGGCCCCATTGGTTTTATTGACTCTGTACTTGCACAGTGCATGAATGGGAAAGATATGCCGGTAGGCTTCGCATGATGGAGGTCTAATGTCCACTCCACAGGACACCTCCAATGTAGTGTTCGCTGGCAGACCGCTCCTCTCATTTTCCCATGCTGGTCTTCTTGTTGCCCTTGTTGATCGGTAGGCGGGTACAAGCTGCACCCAAGCTCCACAGATTAGCACTTGATTCTGTGATCAGAATTTTCACCACTACTCATTTCTTCCATTGTCCACTTGGTCGCCACAAAGATATCGGCCTAGCCAACTGGGGGGCTTGGACGTGCAGTATTGCAAAACTCAAGAACACCATGAGTCGTTGCATATTTCAACATGTAGATAGCAACGTAGCTTCTCATGCCTTAGGTCCAAAGCCCTTGGGACAACTGGATTTGCCAATCCCTAAAAGGACGTCAAATCCCATGATTGTTGAGGCCCGCAGCTTCTCACACATCTTCCTTCGGCCACCAGTCGGGCATGCTGAAGACGAAGGAGTGACACAGCATTCTCAGTGGGGCTTGCACAGTCTTTTAGGCAGGGCCCTGCAGTCACGTTGTGTGCACCGATGCACTGTTCAGCTCGGTGAGGCTTGGGGTTTGGGCTTGCTTTTGTTGTGCCCCAGAATGCTTCACAGTTCAAGTGGACTCCAATGAGGTATGTCATGGAATTGATTGGGAGGAAGAACAGCTGGTGTAGGCGGTCTCTGCAGGTTCGGACTTGGCATTTATTTGCATGTGTCACAGCTCTGCAGTGGGCGCAAGGAGTGTTTGGCAGCTTGCATGCTGCTGCTCATGCCGGTGCTGGTGCTTTCCAGAGTCCTGATGCTCTGCAATGCGAAATTGATGATGGTTGTTTCGGGATGAATGGATTCAATATGAGTCCCTTTTGGGGGATCACTGGTCGGTTCCGATAGACTTTCCCTTTTGGGGGAAGGGGGGGCTGCAGTGATTGTACAATGGAAGGGCACGATGAGACCCCGCCATTGTTGAGGGGGGGGATGAATGGAGTTTCTGTCATTCTGGGACCCCCAGATGATAGTTTTTGCGTTTTTTATACCCCCCCCCCTCCCGATTGCTATTGCTATCTTGGTCATTCTGGTGCCCCCAGATGGCAGATCTCAGGTTTCTCAAACCCCCAATCGGTAGGTTCATCCCAGTTGGCAGTTTTGAAGCACCGGTTGCCAAAGTCAGCATTCTGGTCAGGGGCTGTCCAGAGTGATTATTGTCAGGGCACTGTTCAGGCCAGATTTACTGTTTGTGGTGGACAAGGGAAGTGTAGGACCGTATGCAATCTATATATTTGTAAATAATTTACGGAAGAAGTGCTTTATATATATATGTGTAATATACTACAGACTAGCGCATAGGCCCCCTGCACCTCAGTACTATGCTGCCCCTACTTGGCACGATGAATGGCACGATCCCCGCCCCTGAGAGAGTTTTCGTATACGGTATATGCGAAATTCGCGTCATTTAGGGTAAGAGACATGGATGGTCTAGTGGTATGCGCCATGGCTGGCGCTCGTCGTGGTCGGGGGTTCGAACCCCGGTTCGTCTGTCCGTCCAGGGGCCCGTTGGTGAGGCCTCCGCCACCGCCCCCTTCAGCATCCCGCTCCACCACCGGTACCGCCGGTGCGACGGGTGGCGTGTCTCGTCCTCATAGTTTTTCACACTGAGTTATGTCACAGATCAGTGTCAGTTATACCTGAGAGTGCAACAAAAAGGCATCCGCCACCACACACCTGCAGCAGCGCGCTCCACCACCGGTGCCACCTTGCGGCTCCGGAACCGCATCTCCTCCTCGTATTCCCCCTCAGCTCGCCTGCTGAGGGGGATTCGAACCCCCGTCTTCAGTGCGGCAGCCGGCTGCGCTGCCGCTGGGGTACTTGCCGCAAAACCCTGCTTTTGCACCACAATACACAGGAACGAAGCGTCCAAGCAGAAATTTAAAACCAGAGGCTGGGCCTCCGGCCCCCTCGCACCAACTACGCACTACAGCCATATGCACTGACCACAACACCATGAGACAGCAACAGCAATGGAACACACAGACACACGGCAGAACACACCATAGGACTACCACAGCAACTGAGAGCCGAAGGAGTGCTTGATCACGGTAGCAGTGGGAGGTAAGACACACAGTATGTAGCATGAAGGCAGCACATGCCGATATATAAGTCATCAGGTGAACAAGCACGATAGTTGCAGTTTGATTGTAGATATGGATGCAGTTTTATGACGGATGAATACGTTGTGCTTCATCTAGATTGTCCATAGCATATCCTCTCGAACACAAGAACTGTTGCAGTTTGAATGATGATTGCGCCGATTGCTATTGCTATCTTGGTCATTCTGGTGCCCCCAGATGGCAGATCTCAGGTTTCTCAAACCCCCAATCGGTAGGTTCATCCCAGTTGGCAGTTTTGAAGCACCGGTTGCCAAAGTCAGCATTCTGGTCAGGGGCTGTCCAGAGTGATTATTGTCAGGGCACTGTTCAGGCCAGATTTACTGTTTGTGGTGGACAAGGGAAGTGTAGGACCGTATGCAATCTATATATTTGTAAATAATTTACAGAAGAAGTGCTTTTTATATATATGTGTAATATATATGACGACTTTTGGCTTTAGTCCAAGGTTTTAGGAGACGAACTTTAGAAAAGTCCTGATTGTTTTCCTAGTTATATGAATGAGCACTTCTAGTAGTTTCTTATAGGTAGTGGAGCTTGGTATTTCCCATCTTCAGGAAAGGAGGGAGGAATTATATAAGGCTTTTGATTTTAGTTCAAGGCCCCATTTTTGTATTTTAGTCTTTGGCTTTCGTTCAAGACTGTTTGTTCCACCTGGTGTTTAGCCAAAATGGATTTTGCACTGCTGCTCCTAGGCTTTAGTCCTCCGGAATCACTCCGGGAAACTCGCATAGTGCATAGTCATGAATACGGCGCCGGCGCTGTATCTTGGCCACAAAGCGACGATGGTCGTCGGCCTCCGGAACCCCTCCGGAAATCTCTCAGTGCATTGTCGTGGATACGGCGCCGGAGCCACCGTCACTGATTGATCTGGTTCAGTCCAACATGTGCGATGGTTGCTACCCTCCAGAATCGCGCTGGCATTGCCAACAGTGCTTCGTGTGCAATGTTACGTTGTGTGCAATGTCAACAGCAAAGTGCCGGCAGGCGCGAACATACATCCTCTGAACTGTCCGCCATCAATACTGCTTGCTGTCCAGCAAGGCGCTGTTAGGCGCCCCCCACCGATTGGGTTGCAAGTGACGATAGGGCCTTGAGACACCTTCAGGAATACTCTTGATTACCCTCCTGCCCTTCCGCCTCACATTTGTGCTGCAGTCCCTGCCTGCAGGTCCACACATTCACCAATAACCTGCACCTTCTTTTTTTTTTGGGTGCAAAGCAATGTGTCCAACAAAGTGAGCCAGGTGAAAGTCCGACACGCTGGCATGATGCTGCACGTGCGGCCCTTGTTTGTATTGTATGCCCTATTCCTTGACGCGCGCTGTTGCTCAAGAGCTTATTTTGAACTTGGTGGACAGGTTGAATCAAAGCAAAAAAAAAAAAAGCAACGTCTCCAGCAAAGTGCTCACGTAAATGGTCACAGCCAACGTCTGATGCTGATGCTGAGCCCAGAGCCAAAACTACAGCTTGCTTTGTGTCCACGTAATAATGGCTCTTGGGGTGAATCCTCAGCCTACCCCCCCCCACTTTCCGCAAGCACCACCCTGGCGCAAAGCACCACTACCCGGTGAAACCGCCGTTTTTAGACCCATGTCCTATTTTGCCTGTTCAAACCTCCCCCCCTTGCGCAAGCACCACTACCTGGTGATACCGTCGTTTTCTGTGCCTTTGGTGGTGCCTGCGCAAGGGGGGGGGGGGGGCGGGATAATTCCTACAGGGGGTGAGGGAGATTTGGTGCCCAGTCAATTTGGCTGCGGAAATTTTGGTGGAAGCTTCCAGAAAAGGTGGGGGATTCCATAGAGGTATCTGTAAATAAAGAAATACATAAAGGTCTGGGAGAGGGAAAATGAAGCAAATCAACCGCCACAAGGAGCAAAATATTTCTCAGCTTCCCCCTAGGCCAAAAGGGTACACAAAGATTAATGTCAACTGTTAGGCCCAGTGTTATAGCTAAACAAACCCAACATTTCCTTTGAAGATTCCCTGACAAACGTTCCAATGGAAACACATGGGAAAGTCTTAAATACGTAATCTAAATTTCTACTCACGTCAGGTCCTTTGAATTGTTCCACACCTACTTGGCAATCGAATTCTATGGATAAAAAGTCAAAGAATCCAGCCAAAAGCGAAAAATTTTGCAAATCCCCCCCCCCCCTCCTGTCTTTGCAAACAAAGATATTCCAGTTTTATCGCCAAGCTACACCCACCACACTTCTGACAATGAGCTACACCCACCACTCTTCTCACAATGCACTGTGAGAATTGCCGGAGCGATTCCACAGGGTGATGACCATGGTGGCATTATGGCCAAGCTACAGTGGGCATTCAGCACCAAATGTAGTATCGTCACACAAGATAATGGTTTGATGATAAATCTGCATGTTATGTGAGGTCATGGACATCTGTTTTGGTTTTGTCAATGCCTGCCCATTGGAACCTACAATTGCTGCCTTGAGAGGACTCTGAGCATCATGCTTACCCTACTTGCCCACGCTTTACACCATGCATTTTTGCAATGCTGCTTTTGTGCGATGTGTGCAGCGCGAGCGGTGGGCACGCCCAAAAATAGAGATCAGCTGTTCCAATAAAAAAAGAGCCACAAACACTTCAAAACATTTTTGAAGGCTTTGAGTATGGGTTGCGATGCAACCCAAACTCTTTCATATCTGGGTCGGACGGATCAAGTGCAAACAGTATGAGCTCTTATTTATTTTCCGTTGCCACCGTATCACAAAGATATAGTGGCGAACTTTGAGCTCATGCTACCATGATTCAATTCACCCGAGTGCAATGTCCCCTCTTTGTTCATGTTTTTGTTTTGCATAGCTCTTACCAGACATGATGTTTGACCCTGGCAACAATTTTGGCCACCTCTGCCAAGGTAAACACCACTCTCTGAGAAGCGTAAATAGGTGATTTGGGGGGGGCAGTGTGGTCACAAATTTGCGAACGCCCACCTTGTTGGCAAGCGGAGGCACACCTAGATACCGTCACCCCACATGAAGATGCAGCTCTCTTCTTCTTTAAGCCATGCAATCAAATACACCTGCTCAAGCCCCACAACAACCGCATCCGGCAGCCTCCGGCAGAGATGCACTCACATTCGGCGGTGAGTCAATTGTCAAGTCTGGTAATTCCTCCCATGCACTGCCTTGTTTCTGCTGCTGCCTTTCTGCTGCTTGCTGCTGCTCCAAGATATCATTGGCTAACACCACTGTCTCATGGGTATTCATTGTTGAAGAGCATAATGTTTTATTTGAACCATTGCAAGGAAATGGGTGTTACGAGGGAATGGGTATGGGTGTTTGTATGTCCTGCTTATTGACCGAGGTAACCTGTGTGTGTGTGTGTGTGTATGTCTCCCTCACGAAGTGTGTATGGGTCCCCTCCCACAGTGTGTGCACGTGTGCGTGTCGGGGATTCGGCGGGGAGGGGGCCAGGAAGTGAGGATCAAGGGTCTTGTAATTCGGGTGTGAGAGGCAAATGCCCAATGTGCTGCTCACAATTGTAGTACTTTTGTATCTGTGGCTCCACTCCCCAGCTAGTGCGGGTAGGCTTCACAATCGGTCGCTCCTAGACCAGCGGCTGCTAAGGGTAATACGCAAGCAAGTATGCGGTAATCACATGCCAAAAGAAAGGAGAGACACTAGGAAGTGTGTCTTGAGGTCTTTTGCAAGACTGAGTGGTTTGTTCGTAGGTACATTGGAGGACCAATTTGAAGGCAGTTTCGTTGTTGCTCACGGGATCGCCTCAAGAGCACTTTCTGAGTGTCTTTGTTTTTCCGGACACAATTTTGTTCTTTTCAGCGATTGATGGAGGAACAGGCGACCGGCAGCGGACATGTGGTCCGCTTGCGGGGGCTCCTGAGACCTTCCGAGACTGCCGTCCGGCAGTTCTTGCGTGGCTGTCAAATTGCGAAGCAAGGGGTCCACTTTGACTGCAACAAAACGGGCCGCCGCAATGGCGAGGTTTTGGTGGAGCTTGTCAGTGTGCTGGACCGCGCAGCCGCGCTGCAGAAACACCAGGGGCTCATGAATGGCTGCCGCGTGGAGGTGATTTCAAGCAGCCAGCAGGAAGTGCAACAAACGAAGCAGGTGCCTGCTGGGCAATCCCTGAGAGTTGTGCCCATGAAACGTGTCACAAAGGGCAAGCCAAAAGCCAAGCAGGCCGAACCGAAGAAGGAGCCCGCGGCTGCAGTGCCCACTGGATCCGCGGAGCAGAGGGGCCAAAGCCAGGGGGTAGTGGAACCCCCTCTCAAAGCCAAAGAGGCGGCCGCAGCCTTGGGAGAGGATTCTGAGGGTGACTCCGAGAGCCAGGAAGATGTCCAGCAGAAGGCCGAAACTCCTGCCCGTGCAGAGCAGTCGGCTGCCCAGGAGGAGGTCATGAAGACGGTGGGGTGCGAGGAGCCCATTGAAGCATCGGAAGCCTCTGCCCGGGATGCAGCACCGACGGAGGAGCCCGGTCTTTCGAAGAAGAAGGGTCTGAAACGGAGCGTGGCATGGCCGATGAAGCCACCCGCAGCCCCGGCGGCGGAGCAGCCCAGTGCTGCTGCGGCGAGCAGTGGGCCGCCCAAGTCCACGAAGCGCCCACCACCGCAGGGCGGGGACTGGCCGCTGGAGGAGTCATCTGCAGCCCCGATGAAGCGGAAGCGCCAGAGCACGGACTCGTTTGTGGAGGAGTTCTCGGCCTCGGTGCCGATGGACGATCCTGCGGTGGAGGCAGCGCCCCACATGCCGAAGAACAGGAAGAGAGTCGTATTCGACGATGAGGGGGTGCTGGCTGGCGAATGGCACGCCAAGGCCGAGGCGAAGTGGGACGAAAAAGCGGGTCCCGGATGGCAGGGTATGGTCCCGGAAACGCATATGTTGGACTTAGACGGTCAGCATGATCCGGTCCGTCCGACCGAGCACCTACGAGGCGCACGTGAGTCTGAGCAAAAAAAGAAAAAGAAAAAAAAAAGCGGGTCCCGGATGGCAGGTAAAAACAAAAACCTGACGGCAAACGTCTAAAAAGTGTGGTGTACCTTCTGTGCCTCATCTGGCGAGAGCCTGCCTTCGGCCTTGCTGCCCGTCTGGAAACGAAGCACACACTTTTCCAGGTGATCCTTTGTGGATACCACTTTTGCTGTTTCTTCCCCTGTGTCCCAACCCTGCAGAGGTTGCACGTCATGCAAGCCCCGCGGATTGTGTACCGCCCGTGTCAGCAGCAGCACGCCTACACAGGCACGCGCCGGACCGACTCCCACCAGAGCGATTTGACTGCATCTCAAAGATCTCATCTTTTTCTTCGACGCTGCATCAGAAAAAGTGACTCGCGAAATCACTCAGCCAATCGTCACTTCGTGTCAGATCCGCCACCATAGTCATTCGTGGGGTCATTGTAGCACCGCACGGCTCTGAACTTTGATTCCGAGAGGTTGTCTCGAGTACCATATGATGAACAGGTACGCCAGCTCACCTTTGGTCCAAAATACAAAAAGTGACTCGCGACATCAGTCCAGCGACCGCGGGTGTTGACTGCTCACTGACGGCGAATGACGGGTTGGATTGTCAACCGCCAATGGTTGGCTGATAAACGACGGTTGTTGTTGGCTTGCACCTCCTTTTTTGGCGACTGTAGCGAAGCGGCGGGTGCCCTGGGTCCTGATGACGGTGGGACGGCCCCGAGCGCACTGAATCCCTGGGAGAGGACTGCACTGCTGCTCCTCCAAGTGAGACAGCAACGGCATACCATGTCCCATTCGCTACCAGACTCTTTTTGCTGTACACAAGGATCTTGCTGGGGCCTGTGAAAAAGAGCGAGAATTGCCTTCGAGCTGACCCTCCTGACTCCCTGATAGCGGACAAAGCACAAAGCATAAGCACAATGGAAGGTTAAGAACAACTGTGGCATTGCATTGAGCCATGGAGGGGAGGCCATTGGCGCGAGACACTGCGATTCAAAATCGAACATAACACTGAGAACATCATACATCATTCCATGCCCAAGAGATGGCCGTATGAGCTGAAAAAAATGTGCAACATACCATAGTGAGCCAAAACTAGCTGAAATAGTTGAAGGGGAACCTTGTTGCAGGGCAGGCGTTATGGGCTGGAGTCAGCATTATTTGGCTTCCTTGTCTTCAAATCCAATGGTTGTTGGATTATTCTGGCATCCTCCGGAGATCGGTAATTCTGAGAAAGCAAATGGGTCGCCATTGCATAGCTCCTTCGTATGGTATGAAGATGCGCAAAACTGTTAAAAAGACTAACATCACGGGACGCAACAGACGTTTTTGACGGATGAGCACCGTAAAGGTATTACTCGGCAGTTTGGGAAGTGGCATTGAAATTTGTCCTTCTCGGTGGGAACATGATATGCCGCCATCCAAACGATCAAGCAAATTCTTGGTTCTGCGTCACCTTGGAAAATTTTGAATTCCAAAATTTCAATCGGAATTGGAGTCCACCTCTGTGCTGTCCTGCGTCTCTTAAAGAATCCTTCAGCGCGTTGAATTCGCCCAAGTACTGGGTCAGCTTGTTTTGGGGGTGTTCCTTGATTTTCAGAGCGCTGGCGACGAGTAGACATGTAAGTCTGATGCTCGGGCGGCTGGTTGACACGGTCATGTTCGGGACTTCAGAGATGGATCCATGTGGGGTAGTGCCTGCATCAGAGTGGATGACAACCTCACATTATGCCAGCTCTGGCCACTGTGAAGGCAGCATTCCTGCGATTGGCCACGACAGGCGGCATCGGAGCAAAGGGATGAGCGCCCGCCATTGGGGTTATAACCGTTGGTGCTGAGCTGCTCACGCATGGTCTGAGGCAGAAATTCGTACCCCCCTTGCAATCCCCCCCCCCCGGGAGCAGGAGCGAGGGCTGACCTCTGGACACAACTCGCACTGTGGAAGCGCCGAGCATCGGCAGATGGACAGAAGGCGATGACAGCCGTGGGGCAGGCGCGGCCAGAGCCTAATGCGGACAATGCAACCTGACCATTTGAGGCCCCGTAGTTAACATTTATTGCGCTGGTTTGTGTTGCCCATCTGCCTTACACATGGCCTTGCATTGCTTTCCCACTACTTCAAATCAAGCCCCTGTGTGTGTTCTGTGATGTTCTCTCTCCAAAGGCGTTGTATGGGTGTGTTGTGTTGCTATTTCAGACCCAAGACGTGGAGGACCAATTCCGCGAATGGCTGCTTCCTATTTTGGAGAAAACTTCGGACAAGGACCCAGTACCCTTGCGATCCCCCCACCCCCCCTGGGAGACCGTCACTTGGCGACCGTCCCCCCCCCCCCCCCCCACACGGGAGACCGTCGTGCGCTAACGGGGGAGATTGCAAGGGGGGCAAGGGGTAAGTGGGCTCTGGGTCTGCAGGTGCATATGTTGCAGACTCCATGACCTGTGGGGGATGGAGCAGCGGCTGAGTGGCCATTGCAGGGCCTTGTGACCGGGAATGTGGCTGCCGCATGTGCCTTGCGATTGTTGTTGCACACGTTCGTACTTCCCACTGTACTCTTCGCCTCTTGTGTGGTATCAGCGCCTGAAGCCCCATCTGCCGGGCCCACGGGCGGTGTGCAACTGAATGACGTCCTACGGAGGGGCGACGAGCCATTGAATGATGTCTTGCGGAGGGGGGCGATAAGCCATTGATGGACATGTCCTGCCATGCCTCCTGAATTGGCGAGAATCCTGTGGGCAAAGAGAGTACGTTAGTGCGCCGGGCACGTGCCGGGCACACTGGGCAAAGTTTTCCCACGCTTTGGTGTGGCCCTTCGAGTTGGGGTTACGGACTCCCACTCTTTGGTGTGGCCACTTGAGTGGTCCGTCACGCACAAGAGGGGGATTCTTTGATTTTGAGGTGGGTGGCCGTGATGGGGCCCACAAGGGTAGGGTGCATGTGATCGTCCCATTTGTTGGGAGAAAAAATGGGAATTTAATTGATCGCCAACAGTCATACAATGTGCTTGTGCTTCGGGTTCCTGGGCTAGAGGAGGGAGTGATGTTTGGGGGTAAAGCATTGTGACAGATGGCCGAAACATTCATTTGGATGCGGGCGCACCGGGCACGCGCCGGGCAAACGTACCCTGAAAGACTGTTTTCTATGTTCATGTTGACCACAATATCCGCGTTGATACTCCTTCTCCAGCTCCGGATTGCGGGCGTCCTCAATGTTGTTGCACATGAGACCTTCGGCCTTTGGATGTGAGGCGACTTTACCGCCGCTGTCGGTTCCCCTCCAACCACCGTTGGACACCCAACGCCTTTGGTTGCCCTCCAACCGCCTTCAGTTGCCCTTCAAGTGCCGTCCAATTGTCCCGCTGACTGACCCACACAAACCGCATACCCCGCGCCCCAAACGCAGCGACGGCCAACAACACGGGCACGTACATAGAGTACTCCGCGAAGTGCCAGTCGGGCGCCCCCCGCGCGCAGACCAGCGCCGTCAGGCACGCCAGGGCCCAGTAGGGCGTCATTGCCATGGCCCCAAACATGGCGAAGGCCCCCCACACGCAGTCGCGGGACATGCCCCCGAGGCCCAGGAGCAGCAGCGGGAGGTACACGACGGTGTCGGCGAGCGCAAAGCCCTTGTTGAAGGCGACACCGACGGGGGTCACGGCGTGCGCTGATTCCTGGAAGCCCCAAGCGACGGCCCATGCGTAGTCGAGGAGGGCCGGGGTCTGGCCCACGATGAGCCACAGGGCGAGAAAGGCCGCGCCGCCGAGCAACACACGGGACACGTGCCCCGAATGACATTTTTCGGGGGTCTTCTAATCTCTTTTTGAAATTCTATTTGCAATGTTTTTGTGTTTTTTGTTCTATTTCATTATTATTTTAGTCGTTTTTTTGCATGCCATAAGGAGCTACAAGGTCCTTCACAAAGCATGAAATTCCTTTCAGACAACTAGGGAAAGGTGTTGCAAACTAAAGCTAACGGGGATGCCTTTCAAACCAAAGGGGAGCACTCTCCTAGGACCCATTGGCTTTGAGAAAGAAAGTGACGTTGTTCCAATGGCCAATGTCATCTCACACCATGACCTATGTTGCTTGCTATAAAATGCACCTTCTTTCAAAGTCCTCTGGGCCGAATTACTGCTGCTACCATGATGACTCTCCTGATAGTTCTCCTCCAACGGTCGGAGTCTCCAGGGGCAACCAATGATTTTAGAGGCAAGCTGGACGCTGTACAAGAGAGTCTGCAAGCGGCACTCCACGTGCCACTGCAATTTGAGCAACGCGCGCACACCATCAATTTTTTGGGAGGCACCCCCTTTTGCACGTAAGGGTCGACCTTCTTTGGGCTGCAAACCCTTGTGTGTTTCTGTTTTGCTCGGGGCTTTGCACCCACCTAGTCACTGTCTGAATCGCATGCTTGATGTCCATAGACCAACCCTTTTCAAAAAGGGCCAGTGGTATCCATTCTCCCCTGCAGTTTGCGATCAATGTAGCCAATGCCATTGAACTATTCAACACCAAGCAATCCCCGGCGGTCTGGTGGTGCCCCGTGATCAAGGCCAGAGCGGAACGAGCTGGGGCTGAGCATATTGTGGGAGAGGGCGGTGCCTGAGATGCGCAGAGAACAGCACCACAGAGTTCCCAAAGCTAGTGCCGTATCATGGCTCAGGCGTTCCAGCCAACAGCCACCACAATTACTTTTGATTGTTGAGGCGGGTTACGTGAGCTGCGTCCCTTTCTTTCGTTGAAGGGAAAAAATTTCGTTGAAGTTGAAGGGAAATTTCGGCACGCGAGCGAAAATGGTCCAATTAATATGATCCATGGCCGACCCAATTCTGTGAACGTCTTTCATGCAAATAGACCCCCTCCAGAATGGACAGTGCCAAGGACACACTGCGCGTTTTGCAGAAAGTGATCACTGCTGACGGGTTCGCCTAAGAGCCGGGAAACCAAGGGTCGCACCGGGGTACATAACCACAGGTCAGCGCACACTTCCGCCGATGACTGAACTGTATGCGGGCTCCGCCAGGCAGAGGATCGCTGCCACAACAAAAAAAAAACAACTGCTGCTCAGTGCTGTCCTTGGGTTTTGTTGTGTCCTGCTTGGACACAGCCTGAGTAGGAGGCCAGACGAGAACAACGATGAGAACAACACCAAATCAATTAATCATATCTTGTTCTTGATGCCGCACATGATGATCTACATCAGCATGACCCTAATGTGAATTAGCAGGTGTGCAGTAGTAGTAGTAGTAGTAGGTGTGCAACCTAAATGCTGAGGAAGGGCTTGGTGCTTGGCACTTGGCAAGATGCCTTCCAATAGCCCCTCTTAACAACACCGGGAGGTGCCAATGCAGGTCCACGTAGCCATCCACTTTTGGCATTGCGGGGCCAACCAGTCAGTAGGAACGGGGGGTGTGGGCCTAAGGCTGCCAGCCACGCCTTGGCACAGACTGGCGCACCTCCACAGGTATGTTGAGGATTCGTGGCCAACCTCCAACGAGAAGTGTTTCCTGGAGGGCCACGACCTTGTCCACCACAGCGTTGGCTTCCTTCGCTAATCCCCTGTGCATGGCACGCCGCTGTCTTTCCACCATGTCTATGTTCACTGCCCCCTGTCGCTCAACTGTGCTTTATCCTCCGCCATGTTTTTTCAGCCTGCACAGTCTTTGTGCCTCATGCACACCAGGACGCCTACGGGCGTGGCTGTCTCCCACTGCATCACGTGGTTTCAGACTCAGCCAATCGTCACTTGGTGTCAGATCCGTTACCACAGTCATATGTGGGGTCATCGCAGCACTGGACAGCTCTGAACCTTGATTCTGAGACATTGTCTCGAGTACCACATGATGAGCAGGGTACTCCAGCTCATCTCTGTCCAGACCAAAAAAAATTAAACCTCCAATGAGAAGTGTTCTATTGCGCTTGTGTTTGCCTGCCCGTTACGCCACTGCCCTCCTTTGTCCGCCAGTTGTTTTGCTGCGGCCCCAGGCCATCCATGGCACTGCCCCTTCTGCCTCCGGACGTGTGGGTCCACATCTCCGACTTTGCAGAGGTCGCGTCATTGAGTTGCACGTGCGCCGGGCTGAACGTGCTGCTGAAGGACCGACATGTGCACTACACTTCCGGGTCCTCTGCCCCCAAGGCCCTACTACCCCCCACCCTCGAAGCACCGCACACCACCGAGCGGGTCCACACGCTGACGCTCCGCCTGCAACGCCTGCCCGTCGGCAACGCCGGCGCCGCACGCCTTGTCGCGTGTGCGGTCGCGCTGCCGCAGCTGCACGCGCTCGCGCTCGGGCTGAGCCATGCCGGGCTGGGCCCCCCCGGCGCGTGCGCACTGGCGGGGCTGCGCGATTGCAAGCGGCTGCAGCGGCTGCAGCTGCAGCTTTGGGGCAACACCATCGGTGATGAGGGTGCCGTCGCCCTTGCGGCCCTGCGGGAGCTGGACGTGCTCCACACGTTGGAGCTGGACTTGAGTGGCAATGGACTGGGGAGTGCAGCCGCAAGGGCCCTCGCGGAGCTCACCGGAGCGCCGGGGCTGAAGGCACTGACCCTCGACCTGTGGCGCAACGGCGTCGGTGATGGAGGGGCGCAGGCCTTGGCGGCGCTGCACGTATGCGGGTGTGGGGCTGTGACTCGGCAACTGGTTTCTGTGTCAGCGCCCACAATCGGTCGTTAGGCGTTGGCCAATCCGTGCTCTTGTGGTCAATAGGGTACTGTACGGGGGCGTACTGTGCGCTGTGCGCGTGCTGTGCACGCGCTGTGCGAAAAGTCGGCTGTTCTCCACCACCGGGAGTTCGGTAAGTTCAGAAGATTGAAAGGACGTCATTGAATGGCTGCTGCAGTGGACGGGGCTATAGGGGGCAGAATTTAGGTCCCTGGGACCCATGGCAAGCATCAGATGTTTGAATTTTTGAGTTTTGAATTGATTGTGCATGATTCCGCAGGTGGGTGGTTTTCAGGGTTGTTACCTGGATAATCACCGTAATAATTGGCGCTGTGCCCGCGCTGTGCGAAAACGCCCCCTACGTCGTGGGGTCCATCCCCCCCCCCCCCCCCGCCTTCTGAGATGGTGTCCTTCTGCAGGTTCTCCACCAGCCTCTCACGGAGGACTCCAGGACTCCGCAATGCAATTGAAATCGCAAGTCACAGTCAATCGTGACTATCGTCTGTGTGTACTGTTGTCCGTCCGAATGGGGCCATACATTGGACTGGCGGAGACTCAAAAAAAACTTAGAGAATCATGACTATGGTCCGTAAATCAACAAAGGACGCATTTGTACGACCCGGCGGGTCATCGAAATCCACCCCTCAATCAAAACCACGGCGACTGTCCCATCCCAGAAACAAGGTCCAGCCGAGCAGTGGGGGAATCAAGCAGTACTCACGCTGGGGAAAAGCCGGGGGAAGAAAGGGATATCTGGGTAAGAAAGGCGGACACTATTGTGCCCTTTGTCAGGGCCAGGGAGGGGTCAGAGGCCTTCCCGAGGCTGGTACTGGTTGGCTGCAGGGGATGGGTGGGGCGTCGACCGCATGGAGGGGGACGGGGTCTGGGGTTCATGATGACGTTTGATCACCCCCCCGCCCCCCTCCCGCCTCAACAGGCCAAGGGAGAGAAAAAGGGCATAGGCGGACCTTTGTCTCTAGAGTCGAGCATGAATGCAAAGGGCTGCCGAACGTTGCTGTACATGCGTACCAGGACGTGCATGTGCGGAGCCCTGTATGACGTGCTTGCGGCCCTTCCGCCCCCCCCCCCCCCCTGCGCGGCCCGCCCGCCTCCCGCCACCCCCCCCCGCCTTGCGCTGCCTGCCTGCCCCCCCCCCCCCCCTTGCGCTGCCCGCCCGCCTCCCGCCACCCCCCCCGCCTTGCGCTGCATGCCCGCCTCCCGCCAAATTGGTGGGAGGGAGATTTGGCTGTGGGAATTGGGCGGCTGGTCCCAGAAATAGCGTTGCAACAGCGATGGCAAGGGTGGCGGGCGGTCCCACGCCGCAGACCCTGCCCACGCACTGAACCACCCCCCCTTCCGGCGCAGGCGACGCACGTGATGGTGGCGGTCCCGCAGAGGGGAGGGCCGGCAGGGACCCCTGCACAAGGGCCGGGCATGTGCAGGGGCCCTGCAGGCGGATGGGGGGTGCTCGGGTATGCACCCCTCCCACCCTCCTGCGTTTTCCATGCTGCCGAAATTCAGATGTCATCTTCAGACTACGGGAAATCACGTGACATGAAAGCGACTTGTGGTGACAGACGAATGCATTGCGGTTCATCTCGATGGTCCATAACATATCCCATTGGACATGAATACTGTTGCAGTTTGAATGATGATTGCGCTCCTGCGTTTTCCACACTCCAATTTTTACTTTACTTAATTTACTCAATTCAATATATTTTTGATTTCATTTGATTTGATTGACTTCTAAGTTTTTTCTGAACCAATTCAGTCCGAGAGGTTTCATATCATACAACTCGGAAACTGCCCCTTCAACGTACGTGCAACACAGTACGAGCCCCAAGCGTAGTATACCATTTGGACACGCGGAGGCCCCAGAGGCAGTTAGACAGGCGGTTGGAGGAGGGTGCCAAAGCGGTTGGGGGCGGTTACTGTCGGTTACAAATGCCATTTGCCGTCAGGGGGACAGTTGCTGGGCACAGGCTGGGCGCCCTGCAGGGGGGGCCGGGGGGGGGGGGGGTACCTCCCCCTCTTTCATCCACTTTCCCCGCCCCACATCGAAGGGGGGAGGGGTCCTGACGTCTTTCCCCCCCCGACCACCTCCCATTCCCAGGCCGCCCCCGCCCTCGAGACCCTGGCGCTGGGCCTCAGCCACAACGGCATCGGGGACCCCGGGGCCCTGGCCCTCGCCGACCTGCGCCGGGCCCCCGCCCTCCGCGCGCTCTCCCTCGGCCTCAGCAGCAACGCCATCGGGAACGGGGGGGCGCACGCGCTGGCGCTGCTGCGGCACGGCCCCGCCCTCCGCGCCCTGACCCTGACGCTGCGGGAGAACGCCATCGGCGACGCGGGCGCGCAGGGCCTGGCCGCGCTGCGGGAGGCCGCGGGCCTGCGGGCGCTCACCCTCGACCTCTGGGGCAACTACGTGGGGGACGCGGGGGCGGGGGCGCTGGGGGGCCTGGGCGAGGCCCCGGCGCTGGCGTCCCTCACGCTGAGCCTGCGCTGCAACGGCGTCAGCCCGGCGGCCGCGCGCGCGCTCGCGCGGCTGCGGGAGGCGCTGGGGCACGTGCTGTTGTACTGCTGAGGGGCGGGTGTTGGGGGGGGGGAAGGAGGACGAGACGGATCCCCGATCCGATGGCACGTACCCCCCCCCCCCCCAAGGGGGTCTTTAGAATAATTCAGCACCAAAGGGGGGGGGGGGCGCTCCCCCAACCCCCCGACCAAAGTCAACCCTAAGGACCGCACCCCTTGCCAGGGTCGGTGGCAGCGACCCAACCGGCTAACACTTACCCACTCACACCGTGAGCCCCCATGCCCCTGGAGAACTCTGAGCGTAGGGAGTGCAGCCAAAAGGGGCCAGCGCAAGCAAGTAAGCCCGCGCCGCAACATAGAGGAGTAGAGGAAAGAAAACAACATACAGCAGACGGCACACTTGACCTCGTGTGGAAGCGCGGAGCATGAGGGAGGGCCAGAACAGATCCCGCTCCCCCATCGAATGCCTCCCACACAAACTTGCAAGCCAGAGCGCAGGACAAAATTGACGGCACAGGCACGCTATGCCCCGGACCCAGCAGCCCCGTTTTGTATGACTAGTGACCAGCGTGACCCGGCGAGAAAGCCCTGAACCAGCAGGCCATGAATCTAGCCCCATTCAGGGAGGTGGGAAAAGAACTGTGAGCCACATGGACAATCAAACGGCCAGTCGAACAGGCGAAGAACTGAGATGGCAATGAAGGCCATGACGGCAGGCGCGGCTGGTGGGTCCACACCTGACCAATTGATGCCCCCAAAGTGACCATCGTGGGAAAAAACGAAGTTTACAATTGGGAAAATCTGATTGGGCCATTTTTGGCATGATGGGCGCCTACCTGTGAGGCCTGAACCCCCCCCCCCCTCCTCTGGACCCCCCAACCCATACTAGTTTGCACCTGGTTAGAATTGGCAACTTAGGCGCCAGCGGCGCCCGGAAATTTTTTTTTAGGAGCCCGGAAAATTTGCAGCACACTTGATTTCCCCCCGCTTGTTTACATTCAAAATGCTCACAATGAGTTTGGGAATGCCTTGCCACGTGTCTTCTTCTGCTGGCCGGGATGCCTTTGCTGATTCAGAGGTACATCTGTTGGAATACGGTACTGTTTTTCATTTGTTGTGAGCGGTAAAACCAAAATTCACCCCTTCACCCCAATTGTGTATATTCAAAATGCTCAGAATGAAATGAGGAATTCAAAAATGCCCCCAGAAGGCAGAAAAAATTTCGACCCCCCCCCTCCCCCCCCACTCCGAACCCCCCTGCCCACGCCGCGGGGATTGGGGTCTAGAACTGCACTGCAGTGCCCTCCGCGCATTTTTGGTACACCAACTTTCGGGTCCCAGACTCCCTTCCCCCCCTCCGCCTCAAAAGATGCCCTGCCCCCCCCCCCCCCCCTCCTTTCAGCCCTACCCCCAGCCATCGATCATGCCATGCTACGGGTCCCTAGGCCGGTTCATAGCTTCTCTGCGGAGGGATGAGGGGGCTCTGGAGGGGCGCTCTTGGGGAAAAACGAAACTGCTGGTCTCCAATACGCCAAAACATCAACAGAGCACCGGCCGACCCGCAACCACCGTCCGTTACCGACGTCGGCCTTTCGGACAGCGAACTCAGAGAACTGATTCTGGAGCACTGAACTGAGAGCAATGAGGACCGTGGAGGCAGGGGCGGTTGGAGCGAATTGTGGTGACGCAAGCGCGACCCATTGGGGCCCCTGCAGCCTTTCTGGCGCATCCCCGTCCCCCCGTCTCCTGAGGATTCCCTCCTCAAAAGGTGCACACGTACGTACATCCCGAAGACGGTGGGGGGCTGGAACCCCCCCCCCCCTGGACCCACCCCCCCACCCTCCCTTAGAAAAGCCCTGCCCCCCCCTTCTCAGAGCGGGTAAGACGCCTAATCCAGTAGAGCCCGGATCGCTAGTACAGCCCCCCAGAAGCAGGGTCGAGGGATGAACATATGATCAACGGTCGCACTGTGGACGCGCCGGATGCTGGCGTGAAGGACCGAAGGCGATGACAGCCATGGGGCAGGCGCCGCCAGAGCCTGATGCGGACACTGCAACCCGGCCATTTTGAGGCCTCCTTCTCCTGCAGGAGGGTGCTCTGTCTCCCAACGGCGCGGAGGGGCTCATGAAGCATGGACGGGCCTCACGTGAGGCAACCTAAAGGACGGAGGGGGGAGCCTCTTGTCATACAGGGCGGCAGCTCTCCAGAAACCCGCGCGACTTGCCCCTTGGGTGAGTTTGGGGGCTGGAATGGGTAGAAGCCCCATGGACTATTGCTCCTTAATATGATTTCCTTCCTTTGAGGCCTCCTTCTCAGCGTGCCCAGGCCCTCGTGGGAGTTGGCGGTGTTGGACAGGGTACGTCCCCCAATCACACCAGTTTTGCACATGAATCGGGAAAAGGTACGAAGGAGGGCCACAGGGGCGCACCGTGCGCTGTGCAAAAAGGAGGCCGTTTTGGGCCAGCTGCGCCCCCCCCCCCAAATCCATGTTCTGGTGCTCTGCAGAAATACCCCCTCAGCCCCCCCCCCCCCCCTTCAATCCGGGAAGGCCGAAGGAGTGCCAGCATTAGCACCTAAGGAAGGAGAGCAGTGGTCCGATGTAGTCCGTCATTGACGGGGGACGCACAACATGGTACAGGTGCAACAATCACAGAGGTAATAAGGAGACCGCCTCCGGCGCACTGTACATACGCCAAACGCACACGTCACCCGGTGCGTTGTACTTAGATAGTGGAGCACCCCAACCAAGAAGGGGACACATTGTGAACTTGAATCCTGAGCACACTTGGACTAACGGCTGAAAGTGTCTATGGCAGGGACATTCAGTCTATCAGTACCGACCATTGATCCCCCTCCAATCCGTCAAACAATTCCTCAGGAACAATCCTCATCCCACCGGCGTGGCTTGACCCCTGGCTGGTTGGGCGCAGTCCATTTGGCAGCCAATGTGAGACAGCAAATGTCCCACACCGGCCACGCCCCTTTGCATTGAGAGCATAACGGCGCGCACCAGATAAGAAAGACGGAGAGAACTCAGCACGCCAGGGGGTGCCACGGAGAGAACTCAGCACGCCAGAGGGTGCCACGGCTGGACCCTGCCGGGGGGGGGTGCTCTGGACAACGGGGGGGGGGGCGTAGGGGGATCCAGCCGCGCCAGCCATCCTGCCATCCAGCCATAGCTGGTACCCTGCGGGACGCCGGGACAGGTACAGATTACGATTTATGTAATGACGGAACTGTTGCAAAATATTACGAAAAATATCCAAGAAAATTGCAGGAAATTACGGTGAAAATGAAACGGTGTTTCAGGGTTGTCATGGTCCCCATCCTCACCATTTTGGTGATGCTACCCTATGTGCTCCCCTATGGGGCCCCTCCTTCCTTTTATTTTTGGCTTTTCCACTCTTTCCTCATGCCCCACCGTGGGCGGTGCGTTCCGGTGTTTGCCAACCCGGCCAGCCGGCCATATCCAGCCAGCTGTGGCTTCAAACTTTTGGGTCCCGGACCCCCCCTCCCCCTCTCTTCTCATGCATCCCCCCCCCCCCCCCCTCAAAGAACCACCAGTATGTACGCCCCACCTGGTAGAGCCCCGAGCCCAGAGCACGCGGACGGCCCCCGCCCTCGCCTCCCTTCACCGCCAACGCGGCATTGCCCAAGTCTTGCAGGCGGCGGTGGGCCGTGCTCAGCTGGCCCTGGCCCTGGTGCCTGTTGCCTCCCCCACCGCGGCCATGATCGCAGCGGAGATGATGCCGAGGGGAACCTAGTGACACACGGTGTGTGTCTGTGTGTATGTGTGTGTGTGTATGTGTGTGTGTGTGTGTGCGGGGCGACCGTGGGGCCATGAGCGATGTATCCCCATGGGGGGCAGTTTTTCCGCACAGAGTGCGGATTTGCATTTCATCTGGGAAGCATACAAGGGAAGACAGGAGTTCTGCCGTTCTAAACGTTTCCCCGGCGGGGTACATTTATTGGACAGGGCGTCGGAAAATTGCGATGTGTCACTTTAGGGACAACATTGTTGTTGCCGCGGATGCTGATCCGACGGACTGCAGGGAACTTGTTTCGTTAGTCAAATCCATCGTGGAAACCACGTGGAACCTGCCTGCGGACTGTTCCCGTGCCGATAAGCAGGGTAGCTGTCAAGGAGCCTGCCTGGGGCCCATTGTCCGATGTATGGGGTTTTGCATTGCCCTCGGGGGTGGTCGAGGAGGAGTCAACCACATCCAACCTGTGGCACTAAAGGACGACTGGACCTTGCGCCTGGGACCCTCATCAACGACGCCAAACATGCGTATAGGGGGAACTTGAGCGGGATTTTCGCAGGGGCGCTTGCAAACGGGAGGCCGTGGGTGAGAACGTGGGCGGGACAACTTCGGATTCCCCTTGCTTGGCTGCAAACAGCGCTCCTGTCTCGTTATGGGTGGGCGGACAGCACGCGGGCAATGCACTGTGCACCGCACAGGGCTTTTGCAAGTAAACCGCATTTCCTTCAGGCAACAATTAAGGCCGTGTATTCAGCTTCCTATTCGTGACCCAATCGGAAGTGCCTGGTAGTTGGGAACTTACAGAACCGGCTGCGCAAGTGGGCACACTGGGAGGGGGACAAGTACACGCCCCGGACCCCACGGGGATGTGCTGATTTGAGGGCATTTGAAGTGGTTTGGAATTATGATCGGGAGGCCCTTGACATGATATGCCGACAGAGCTGCCCAGAGGCAGGTTGTGTGTGTGTGTCCCCTTAGGTAACGGGTGGTTCTTGCAGGTTACCAATTTCCGAATCGTCGTGGTGGAGCAACGGGGACTGCGGGCTGGGAGGCTGCACGGGTGCTGGGCAGGGAGTGAGATTTGCTGCTGCAAAGGCACTGGCTTTGCGCTGTTTACCTGCTTGCAGGGCTAGACACGACGTGGGCTGCCCCACCGGCTGGTGCCTACTAACCGTGTACTCGTTGAACTACAGAAAGGCGCCTAGCCGCATGCTTTTCAACTCCTTTTTCTACTATCTTACGGCTTGAGGAGATTCGTTAGCGACCAGTGCAGTGCTCTGTTTGTGACGCCTGTTTGTCTGACTTCAATCGTATGTGTGGCAGGACACATCCCGGTGGCACTGAGGGTACCCCTCCCCCTTTGTGTAACTCACACCCTTGTCAAAGCTTCAGCGGGCGTCGGGACCATATTAATTTGGTACCTAATTTGATGCATACAAATGTAGTGCAGCCACATGAGACATGGGTTCGGTGACAAATTTGCTAGCTACATAGAGTCATGGACACATTTGTTGTGAGTGTTTACTCACTTGAACCCACATAGCTCTGCTTTTGGGGATATTTGTGCACTGTATTCCCCTTTGCTGCACCAGCTCACCATGCAATCTTCTCTTTTTGAACCTAGGCGTCTACGGCCTTGTCCAAGCTGCAGTAGGCGTAGGGACTGTATTAATTTGGTACTTTGCCGTAGCTTATACAAGGGGGGGGGGGTGCTGGACTCCCACCGGGTGATGAGGGTGATGAGGGCTGTGACCATTCGGAAGAAGCAGCTATGGTCTCTAGGGCGTGCATTATTTTGCAACAAGCCTTTGGGCTCAGGGTCCAGTGTACATGTGGTGAATCTGGCACCAGCCAGGGGGTGCCATAAGGATTCTCACCCCCCCCCCCCCCTCCCCCTTTTTTTTTTTTTACTATGGCATCCACTCTCTGATGTTGGGGAGACAGCAGATCCTGAAGTACCTGCGTTGGTAGTTGTATTAAACTCTAATACCAAGGGTCCCAAGTTCAATTCCCAGTGTGTGCGCTCTTTTTGGCTTCGCTTTTTTGGTCTTTTTTATGTCTGCATGTTACCCCAGGACTGTGTTTGGCTTCTTTTTTTTTTGGTCTGTTTCATGTCCGCATGTTACCCCAGCGGTTACCCTCCAACTGCCATCGGTTACCCACCAACCGCCATCGGTTACCCACCAACTGCCATCGGTTACCCACCAACCGCTATCGTAGGGCGTATTGGACACTCCGAGTTTTTTTCTTTCATCACGGCACCCCCTACTAACAGCACGTGCCACACAACCAGCACACAAGCAGTTGGGTTCTGCCTGTCCTGCAACATAGACGGTAAGGGGTTCGCCCACACCCAGCCCGCTTTATTGGATGCCTAGGGGGGCCGCTGATACAGCTTGAGCCTTGGCGAACATTCCTGACCTATTTCCGGCTGCGGCGTCCAACGAACCCTCGGTTATTGGATTGCATCGCACTTTGGTGGTCGCTCGAGGGGGGGGTGGGGTGAAGCAGATGGTGGGAGGACAGGCATCCACGACCTCCAAGAACGCCAGATTATTTGGGTCTTTTTATTTTGACACCCCTCCCCTTTGTAACCCAGAGTTGCTTTGCTTGGGGCCTGTGTCACCACTTTTCAATCCCTTTTGTACCAGTGCCAGAGACATAGGCAGTACAGTGTGTTGTTGTTTCCAAGGATGGGATGGTGTCGGGGCTTTGTTTGTCTTCTTATTTGGGTACTGCAAAATTAGATTATCTTATGTTGAATGCATCTTCTTGTATGGCGGCGGGGCGGGTGTTTAACAAAAGCAAACTTGTCTACACACTGCATCTGCAGCAGATGGTGTCTGCAGACTACAGACCTGCGCACCCATACAGGTAAGCGTCTCCATTGGACCTTTTTTCCATATTGTCTCTGCCAGTACCTCCAATTAGCAGACAGGCAGCAAATGGTGTCAGCAACCACAGACAGGGTGGGCATACACCCCCACCTACACACACATCCTGCCGCGTCTCACAACCCAAACCCCATGGGCAAACAACTCTGCCGACAGTGTCGGGCAGACGCCATCGGAGCATGAAGAGGACCCTGTGACCTCCATCAACAAAGCACTGCATGCCAGGTGCACTACACGGTACCCCACCAGCCTTAATGGAACCCCCCCCCCCTCCCCCACAGACACAGTGTGTGTCTTGAGGTTTAACCAGGTTTGGCATAGAGAATAAAGATGCACTTATGCCTGACTGTGGAGTGCATTACCTCTGGTTTGCATTTGTCTGTTTTTTAATTAGGTCACACCCCCCGGGGGGGCGGCCGGGCCCGGTCCTTGTATGCGACACCCCCCAGCCCCCCCCCCCCCCCCGGGTTTTGAAAGATAGTGGTGCCGGGTTGGCCACCAACAAGTGTCCCTAGAGAAAACTGTCCGGCGCCAAAGGCGCCAAATTTTTTTTTCATACTATGTGTTTATACTCAAAATGCTCAAAATTTTGTAGAGAATTCATATTTGTGTTAAATCAACAAGAAAAATTTTTTTGACCTGAAGGAGGGCTACAGGAGGGCTGCAGGCCCTAACAGCAACCCTAACCCTAACCCTAACCCTAGGGCTAACCCTAACCCTAGGGTCAACCCTAACCCTAGAGCTAACCCTAACCCAAACCTTAACCATAACCCAAATCCCCCCCCCCCCCTCACCCCTGGCTGGACACCCCCCTGACCCCCGGCCAGACCCCCCCCCCGACCCCCGGTTGGACCCCCCCCCCGACCCCCGGCTTGACCCCCCCCCCCACCCCCGGCTTGACCCCCCCCGACCCCCAGCTGGACCCCCCCCCAACTGCCCCCCCCCCCAAGTTTTGACAGATAGCTGGGGGGGGTGTCGCATCAGGACCGGTTGTAGTCGCCCCCCCGGGTCACACCCCCCTCCCCCACAGCAGTGGACATCGGGTGCACTACACGGTACACCACCAGCCTTTATGGGGCACCCCCCTCCTCCACAGCACTGCACACCGATTGTACTACACAGTACCCCGCCAGCCTTTATGTAACCCCCCCCGCCCCACAGCACTGCACACCGGTTGTACTACACCGTACCCCACCACCCTTTATGGAACACCCGCCCCCCTTTCCCCCACAGCACTGCACACCGCATGTATTACACAGTACCCCCTAGGCTTTAATTGACACCCCCTCCCGTCCTCCACAGCACTGGACACCGGATGTACTACTGAGCAAACTTTAAGATGCTAATTAATTCTGGGGTGGGTGTTGCGTATAAAGTTAGTCCCACACAAAAAAAAACTTAATTAGGAAAAACAATCAATTCTAGCCGTACGATCGAAAAGGATGACACAAAAATCAGAATAATTGCAAAAATCACCTCGAAGAGAGGTTGTTAGATCAAGCGCGGCGCGGGCGTCGTATACCCCCCCTTTTTTGGGGTCATTCGCGTAGCATACCCCAAGGCATGATATTTGATGTCCAACCCCTTGTAAAATCATTATTTTACCCAATAAGACAATCCCCCAATAGATTTTTTGATTCTGAGGCCTCTATCCCCTAAAACTGGATATCACTTTTTTGAGGGGGGTGGGGGGGGGGGTGGGGTTGGGGGGGGGGTCAAAAGTTTTCGCTCAGAAGGCTCCAAGCAATGGGGAGGCAAATTGTTCTCACAACAAACTCCGGTCGAATGGTAAAGCAGCTTGCTGCAGGGTTTTAGGACGGCGGTTCGAATCCAGGTCGGTCAGGGCGGCGTGCAGTGCTAGCCTGACCAGGATTCGAACCGCCGACCCAATAATCTGCGGTTGGCTGCATTACCATTCGGCCAACACTTGCCGTGAGGCCAATGGGTCTCCCCATTGCTTGGAGCCGAGTCTGCCACTGACAAAAAACCCAAACTGTGTGTTTCTGTCTGTCTGACTGCTAGACTGCTAGGCTAACTGACTGATTGGCTGACTGTCAGCCTCGCTTCAAGGTGCACTGCCGAAGGCAATAGAATTTATTGAATTCTACGCATCAAGTCACGGGTATTTCTTGTTCTAGGTGTCTTCTGTGTGTTTTCCTGCCTTGTGTTCAGCGCCATTTCCACTATGTTCACTGTGCAACATTTTTTCTCTATGATCCCGCACGAAACTACTGTACACCGGTATGCTGCTGCTGGTGAATGCACGGCAACTTACGATTTTTGTCGCGGATCTAAGGTCACTTTAACGCGCAGGACATGTGACAAGGTGACAGGTGAAATTGTTCAGGTTCATCGCAATGGCACTTATGATGTCATTCAAAGTGGGTGACGTGCTGTATTGCAAGCGTGAGGTGCCACGTCACTCTTTGTCATGCGCTACTAGTCTCTAGTTTTGATATATTGGGCCGTCATCAGATTTGTGACCGCCCACTGCTTTGATGCACACTTGGACAAGTCAATTGGGATGTACCGATTTCATTCAATTGTTGATGATGACCAATTGTTCATGTCCGGCGTGCAGCGTGTCATTTGTGTGCATGGGCAATTCAATTGGATGCACTAGTTTTGTTTGTGAACACAACTTGGAAAAAAAATTGCAAATTTTTTTTCTTTGGCCGGTCATTCAAATTTCTGTGCGCAAAACTGAAAAAAATCGTAAAAAATAATTACAAGGTGGGGGCCTTCACAAAAATGCAGCTTTCGCAAAATTTAAAAGTTTGCTCGGTACACGGTACCCCACCAGCCTTTATGTAACACCCCCTTCCCTACAGAGCTGCACACCGGGTGTATTACATAGTACCCTCCAGGCTTTATGGAACACCCCCTCCCGTCCTCCAGAGTGTTGCACACCGGTTGTACTACACGGTGCCCCACCAGCCTTTATTGAACACCCCCTCCCCCCTCCCCCATAGGACTTGACACCGGGTGTACTACACAGTACCCCACCAGCCTTTATGGAACACCCCCCTCCCCCTCCCCTACAGCACTGTGCACCGGGTGTATTACACGGTACCCCCCAAGGCTTTATGGAACACCTCCTCCCATCCTCCACAGCAATGCACACCGGTTGTACCCTGCCAACCTTTATTTTAACAGCCCCTCCCCCCCCTACACGTCTGCACACTGGGTGTACCACACGGTGCTGCACCAGCCTTTATGGAACACTCTCTCCCCCCCTCCCCCATAGCACTGCACACCAGGTGTGCTACACAGTACCCCACTGTATGGAACACCCCCCTCCCTCCCCTGACAACACAGCATACCGGGTGTACTGCAAGGAGCCCCATCAGCCTTTATGGCACAATCCCCCCCCCCCCCCTCCCCCACAGTACGGCACACCGGGTGTATTACACAGTACCCCCCCAAGCTTTATGGAACACCGCCTCCTGTCCTCCACAGCACTGCACACCGGTTTTACTACACGGTACCCCACCAGCCTTTATGGAACTTCCCCCCCCCCTCCCCCAAAAAATGAATAAAAAAATACAATGTTTCCGGCCATACATGACGCTTTCATCATACAAAACGGGGCATTCGCAAAAAAAGATTTTTTCGCGGCAAAAACCAAAATTTGCAAAATATTAATTGTTTTCCAGCTTCGCAAAATATTCGTATCTTAAATTTTATTGTATTTGATCGGTACCCCACCACCCTTTAAGGAACACCCCCTCCCGTCCTCCACAGCACTGCACATCGGTTGTACTGCATGGTACCCCACCAGCTTTTATGGAACACCTCCTCAACCACCCCCACAGGACTTGACACCGGTGGTACTACACGGTGCCCGACCAGCCTTTATGGAACACCCTCCCTCCCCCTCCCTCACAGCAGGTCTACCACACGGTACCCCACCAGCCGTTCTGGAACACAACCTCGCCCCCTCCCCCACAGCATTTTCTGAGTGTCTATTTTTTTCGCATCATGGCGTTACAGTAGGTGTGCCCCTATGTCAGGGATGCAATGAGGGTCCGTCGTCCGGTGGCCTTCTTGTTGGTCCCCATCACCTTTGGGTTAGGCCTCATCCTCTTTGCCCCACTGCCCAGTCCGGTGAGCAATGGGAGGCATTCTACGGACCAAACGCCAACGAGCATATGGGAGCTGACCATTCGTGGGCGGCATAATGGTGCAAGCTCACCCGCAACCGGTGCTCAAAACGGACACCGTGCCCAAGGCCAACCTGCTGCCTCCGACCGTAGGCGCCCGCCATCAAGTGCGCACACAGAGGACACAGTAGCAGAGCATGCGCATCAGGCCAAGCATCACGATGCTGTGAAAACAGCTGAGGTTCCGCTCGTTGATCAAAAGGTGGACAGGGCCTTCAAAAAGGCAATCCTGAAATACCAGAAGAGCATTATCCGAGATGAGAATAGTCCTGTCATCGAGCAGTCTTCTGCTCGTTTTGTGGATTTCCATGAACCTGAAGGCCCAGGCATCGAGATCCCAGTGGACCAGCACAAGACGGATCACGAAGAGTTATGGAAATTTTGCGACCCCACCAGCACCGCATACACCCCTCAAACTGACAAGCACTGCTTGGCCTACTTGTCCAATCAGCATAACATCCTTTACATCAAGCCTATGTCTGCGGTCTTGAGTTTTGCACGCACCATCAAGTTCAGGGTGCAGTATCGCCATGGGGATCCGCCGCTGAAAGCCATTATGAAGGTGGCGCAGAAGAAATTTCTGTTCGAGCCCTACGCGGAAGCCCTGGGCTTCTTCGTCGATCGCATCCTTGGCATCAAGCGCGTGCCCCCTACCGCTTGGATCGAGCTCCCCATCTCTTTGCTGCAGGGTTCGGTATCTATGATGCCCCCATTCTTCATGCAGTGGCTGCAGCTCTTCGTGTTTGATTTCCCAGATGCGCAGTCCATCATCCGCACAGCCTCTGATGGCGCTCGGTATATGAATTTTTCGGTGCAACTGTGGATGAGTGATGTCCACAATGCATACGACACGTCCCTAGCGCCCCCCGCATCGTACCAGCGCTATTTCGACCTGACCATGGAGCCCACACCCAAAGTCAACGAGAGCCTGGCCGAGATCTCCGATTTATTTGTATTCGATTATATCATAGGGAACACGGATCGTGGCATGGGGAAGAACAATTACGTGGTTGGAGGCTGCAACAAGTGCAATACACCGGGGGGTCAGAAGCACAAAGGCCCCGCCCAGTTCCTACACATTGACCAGGGGTCAGCTTTCTACAAGCGCCCAGGCCCCGAAGGCAATCCGCTGCGGGATCATCCAGGACGTAATTCCACATTTTGCAGGTTCCGGAAGTCCCTTTATGAGCGCATGTACAATCTGAAGGGCGGGAAGGGCAAACCGCGGCTGGAGACCCTGTGGGGGCAAATGAAACAGACTGCATCGGCGGACATTTTTCGCCACGTGAAAGACTCGCGGGCGAAAGCAGCCCAGGACCGGATGGATCATATTGTGCAACACGTGGAGACGCGGTGCTTCAAGAAAGCTGCGAGATCGGCCGTGCTGGCCTTCACGTGAGAACTGTGACTTGGGCGATCTCTGAGCTTTAGGTTATGTGAGTAAGATGTGCAGTCAACCGGGTGTTGAGAGGGGAGGGAGGGGATGGCAAGGCCGGAGCTTTCAAGTGGCCTGATGGGCTCTGTCGGCCAAGGGGCATTTGCCTCTGGAATTTTGACCGCCCCACTAGTACCAGTACGGGACACAAGGGAAAAACTACACAGGACAGTTACGTGCCCATACATTAGGTATGGAGTTGCAGCAGTTGGGTAAATGGCACATAGACACGCCCAATACACTCAGCCCATATGCCCTTTTGCCTGTATTGACCGCCCACTCCCCCTGTTGTTGCCCTAATGTAAAGGTGTGCTGGCCTTAGTGTCGCTCCATATGGCGAATGTGAGTGTCAGCGGCATTACAAAGGCACCTTGTGCTCACGTACACAGCACACAGCCTCGTGCAATGTCGTGGCGGTTGCACTGTTCGGTTACTTGCCATTCTGCTTCGCTGCTGGCTGTCCTGCCTCTGGATTGTGAGGTGTTCTGTGGTCTCTGTGGTGTGTGTCAGGGGAGGTACCCTCGTGTCACTCATTCCAAAGTCCGTTCATCACGTTGCCATTGCTTCCATGCATATGAGAGCCCTGCTGCTTCAGGTTGGGAAGGGTTTGGTCCACTTTTTGTTGCAACTGGTCTTTGGACTTACAATTGAAAGTTTGTTCAGCCTTTGGACAGCGGTGGAGTGGGACTCGAGCCAGCCTTCTCTTCTCTTGCTTTCCTGCATGGGCAGCAGGCCACAACGCTTGGGGCAGAGGGTATCCTGAGTGATGGTACAGAAATGGGCTGGAGAGGTGACGTGTAGAATCCCCCTTCTGGAGCTCCAAATCTACGCCCATGGGGACGTTGAAAATTGACCCAAGAAATTCACCGCAGAGAGAGGCTGTTTAACCAAGCACAGCCACGAACACCCTACGCCCCTTTTCTGGGGGTATTCGCCCAGCATACCGCAATGTATGAAACTTGACGGCGAACTCCTTGTAAAATGGTCATTTTGAGAGACAAAATTATCCAATGATGAAATCTTCAATAAGGTGCAGCCGTGGCCATTGCGTGCTTAGGTGGGTAGGTCGACTGGATGACAACCTGCTTGGGCAGGTTTTCACGCTAGACAGAATAAGAATAAAAATTCTTCATCCGAATTTTTTTTTGATTTTGTGCTGCATCCATAATGATGGTTGGCGGTGGTTGTTCGGTGGTTGGCGGGGGTTGTTCGGTGGTTGGCGGTAGTTGTTCGGTGGTCGGCGGTGGTTGTTCGGTGGTTTGCGGTGGTTGTTCGGTGGTTGGCGGTAGTTGTTCCGTGGTTGGCGGTGGTTATTCCGTGGTTGGTGGTGGTTGTTCGGTGGTTGGTGGTGGTTGTTCGGTGGTTGGTGGTGGTTGTTCGGTGGTTGGTGGTGGTTTTTCGGTGGTTGTCCGGTGGTTGGTGGTGGTTGTTCGCTGGTTGGCGGTGGTTGTTGGGTGGTTGGTGGTGGCTTTTCGGTAGTTGGTGGTCGTTGTTCGGTGGTTGGTGGCCGTTGTCCGGTGGTTGGTGGTGGTTGTTCGCTGGTTGGCGGTGGATGTTCGGTGGTTGGCGGTGGTTGATCGGTGGTTGGCGGTGGTGGTTCGGTGGTTGGTGGTGGTTTTTTGGTGGTTGGCGCTGGTTATTCCGTGCCTGACGGTGGTTGTTCGGTGGTTGGTGGCCGTTGTTCGGTGGTTGGCGCTGATTGTTCGGTGGTTGTCGGTGGTTGTTCGGTGGTTGGCGGTGGTTGTTCGGTGGTTGGTGGTGGTTTTTTGGTGGTTGGCGCTGGTTATTCCGTGCCTGACGGTGGTTGTTCGGTGGTTGGTGGCCGTTGTTCGGTGGTTGGCGCTGATTGTTCGGTGGTTGTCGGTGGTTGTTCGGTGTTTGGCGGTGGTTGTTCCGTGGTTGGCGGTGGTTGTTCGGTGTTTGGTGGTGGTTGTTCGGTGGGAGGTGGTGGTTGTTCAGAGGTTGGCGGTGGTTGTTCGGTGGTTGGCGGTGGTTGTTCGCTGGTTGGTGGCGGGTATTTCGTGGTCGGCGGTGGTTGTTCGGTGGTTTGCGGTGGTTGTTCGGTGGTTGGCGGTAGTTTTTCGGTGGTTGGTGGTGGTTTTTCGGTGGTTGTCGGCGGTTGTCCGCTGGTTGGTGGTGGTTGTTCGCTGGTTGGCAGTCGTTGTTCGGTGGTTGGTGGTGGCTCTTCGGTGGTTGTCGGCGGTTGTCCGGTGGTTGGTGGTGGTTGTTCGCTGGTTGGCGGTCGTTGTTCGGTGGTTGGTGGTGGTTGTTCGGTGGTTGGCGCTGATTGTTCGGTGGTTGTCGGTGGTTGTTCGGTGGCTGGCGGTGGTTGTTCCCTGGTTGGCGGTGGTTGTTCGGTGGTTGGTGGTGGTTGTTCGCTGGTTGGCGGTGCTTATTCCGTGGTTGGTGGTGGCTCTTCGGTGTCTGGGGCTGGTTTTTCCGTGGTCGTCGGAAGTTTTCCGGTGGTTGGTGGTGGTTGTTCGCTGGTTGGCGGTGGTTGTTCGTTGGTTGGCGGTGGGTGTCCGGTGGTTGGTGGTGGTTGTCTGGTGGTTGGTGGTGGTTGTTCGGAGGAGGTGGTGGTTGTTCGGTGGTTGGTGGTCGTTGTTCGGTGGTTTGCGCTGATTGTTCGGTGATTGGTGGTTGTTCGGTGGTTGGCGGTGGTTGTTCCGTGGTTGGCAGTGGTTGTTCGGTGGTTGGTGGTCGTTGTTCGGTGGTTGTTGGTAGCTTTTCCGTGGTTGGCGGTGGTTGTTCAGAGCTTAGCAGTGGTTGTTCGGTGGTGGGCGGTGGTTGTTCGGTGGTTGGTCGTGTTTGGACGGTGGTGGGTGGTGGTTGTTCCGTGGTTGGTGGTGGTTGTTCGGTGGTTGGCGGTGGTTGTTCGGTGGTTAGCGGTGGTTGTCCGGTGGTTTGCGGTGGTTGTTCGGTGGCTGTTCGGTGGTTCGTGGTCGTTTTTGGGTGGTTGTCCGTGGTTATTCCGGTGGTTGGTGGTGGTTGTTCGGTGGTTGGCGGTTGTTGTTCTGTGGTTGGTGGTGGCTCTTCGGTAGTTGTCGGCGGTTGTCCGCTGGTTGGTGGTGGTTGTTCGCTGGTTGGCGGTCGTAGTTCGGTGGTTGGTGGTGGCTCTTCGGTGGTCGGCGCTGATTGTTCGGTGGTTGTCGGTGGTTGTTCGGTGGCTGGCGGTGGGTGTTTTGTGGTTGGCGGTGGTTGTTCGGTGGTTGGTGGTGGTTGTTCGGCAGTCGGCGGTGCTTATTCCGTGGTTGGTTGTGGCCCTCCGGTGTCTGGGGGTGGTTTTTCCGTGGTCGTAAGAGGTTGTCCGGTGGTTGGTGGTGGTTGTTCGCTGGTTGGCGGTGGTTGTTCGTTGGTTGGCGGTGGGTGTCCGGTGGTTGGTGGTGGTTGTCCGGTGGTTGGTGGTGGTTGTTCGGAGGAGGTGGTGGTTGTTCGGTGGTTGGTGGTCGTTGTTCGGTGGTTTGCGCTGATTGTTCGTTGATTGGTGGTTGTTCGGTGGTTGGCGGTGGTTGTTCCGTGGTTGGCAGTGGTTGTTCGGTGGTTGGTGGTCGTTGTCCGGTGGTTGTTGGTACCCTCCGTGGTTGGCGGTGGTTGTTCAGAGGTTAGCGGTGGTTGTTCGGTGGTGGGCGGTGGTTGTCTGGTGGTTGGCGGTGGTTGTTCGGTAGTTGGTCGTGTTTGGACGGTGGTGGGTGGTGGTTATTCAGTGGTTGGTGGTGGTACTTCGGTGCTTGGCGATGGTTTTTTCGGTGGTTGGCGGTGGTTGTTCGGTGGTTGGCGGCGGTTGTTCGGGGGTTGGCAGTTGTTGTTCGCTGGTTGGCGCTGGTTGTTCGGTGGATGACGGTGGTTGTTCGGTTGTTGGTGGTGGTTGTTCGGTGGTTGGTGGTGGGTATTTCGTGGTTGGTGGTGGCTGTTCTGTTGTTGGTTGTTGTTGGTTCTTCGGTAGGTGGTGGTGGTAGTTCGG
This sequence comes from Eutreptiella sp. 'Long Island Sound 2002', assembly GCA_964036045.1. Lineage (NCBI taxonomy): Eukaryota > Euglenozoa > Euglenophyceae > Eutreptiales > Eutreptiaceae > Eutreptiella > Eutreptiella sp. 'Long Island Sound 2002'. The sequence continues at coordinate 23,714,564 of OZ038402.1, forward strand.
TGGTTGTTGGTATTTTTTTGGTCGTTGGCGGTGGTTGTTCCGTGGTTGGCGGTGGTTATTCGGTGGTCGGCTGTGGTTGTTTGGTGGTTTGCGGTGGTTGTTCGGGGGTTGGTTGTGGCTGTTCGGTGGATGCTGGGCGTTTTTCGGTGGTTGTCGTTGCCTGTCCGTTGGTTGGTGCTGGTTTTTCCCTGGTTGGTGGTGGTTATTCGGTGGTTGGTGCTGGTTGTTCGGTGGTTGGCGGTGGTTGTTCGGTGGTTGGTGGTGGTTGTTCGGTGGTTGGTGGTGGTTAATCCGTGGTTGGTGGTGGTTGTTCAGTGGTTTGTGGTGGTAGTTCGGTGGTTGGCGGTGCTTTTTCGGTGGTTGTCGGTGGTTGTCCGGTGGTTTGCAGTGGTTTTCCGGTGGTTGGCGGTGGTTGTTCGGTGGTTGGCGGTGGTTGTTCGGTGGTTGGCGGTAGTTGTTCGGACGTCGGCGGTGGTTGTGCGGTGGTTTGCGTTGGTTGTTCGGTGGTTGGCGGTAGTTGTTCGGTGGTTGGCGGTAGTTAAACTCTGGATGGTGGTGGTTGTTCGGTGGTTGGTGGTGGTTGTTCGGTGGTTGGCATTGGTCGTTCGGTGGTTGGCGGTGGTTTTCCGGTGGTTGTCGCGTGGTTGGTGCCGGTTGTCCGCTGGTTGGCGTTGGTTGTTCGGTGGTTGGCGGTAGTTGTTCGGTGGTTGGCGGTAGTTAAACTCTGGATGGTGGTGGTTGTTCGGTGGTTGGTGGTGGTTGTTCGGTGGTTGGCATTGGTCGTTCGGTGGTTGGCGGTGGTTTTCCGGTGGTTGTCCCGTGGTTGGTGGTGGTTGTCCGCTGGTTGGCGTTGGTTGTTCGGTGGTTGGTGGTGGCTTTTCGGTGGTTGGTGCTCGTTGTTCGGTGGTTGTCCGCGGTTGTCCGGTGGTTGGTGGTGGTTGTTCAGTGGTTGACGGTGGATGTTCGGTGGTTGTCCGTGGTTGTTCGGTGGTTGGCGGTGGTGGGTGAACGTTTTGGTGGTTTTTCGGTGGTTGCCGGTAGTTATTCCGTGCTTGGCGGTGGTTGTTCGGTGTTTGGTGGTGGTTACTCGGTGGTTGGCGGTGGTTTTTCGGAGGTGATGGTGGTTGTTTGGTGGTTGGTGGTCGTCGTTCGGTGGTTGGCGCTGATTGTTCGGTGGTTGGCGCTGATTGTTCGGTGGTTGCCGGTGGTTGTTCGGTGGTTGGCGGTGGTTGTTGCGTGGTTGGCGGTGGTTGTTCGGTGGTTGGCGGTGGTTGTTCGGTGGTTGGTGGTCGTTTTTCGGTGGTTGGCGGTGCTTATTCCGTGGTTGGTGGTGGTTGTTCGGTGGTTGCCGGTGGTTGTTGCGTGGTTGGCGGTGGTTGTTCGGTGGTTGCCGGTTCGTGTTCGGTGGATGGCGGTGCTTATTCCGTGGTTGGTGGTGGTTGTTCGGTGGTTGGCCGTGGTTGTTCGGTGGTTGGCGGTAGTTGTTGGGTGGTTGGCGGTGCTTGTTTGGTGGTTGGTGGTGGTTGTTCGCCGGTTGCTGGTGGTTGTCAGGTGGTTGGCGGTGGTTGTTCGGTGGTTGGTGGTGGTTGTCTGGTGGTTGGCGGTGGTTGTTCGCTGGTTGTCGGTGGTTGTTCGGTGGTTTTTGGTGGTTGTTCGGTGGTTGGTGGTGGTTGTTCGGTGGTTGGAGGTGGCTGTTCAGTGGTTGGCGGTAGTTGTTCGGTGGTTGGCGGTGGTTTTTTGGTGGTTGGCGGTGTTTGTTTGGTGCTTCGTGGTGGCTGTTCGGTGGTTGGTGGTCGTTTTTCGGTGGTTGTCGGTGGCTGTCCGTTGGTTGGTGGTGGTTGTTCGGTGGTTTGCGGTGGTTGTTCGGTGGTTGGTGGTGGTTGTTCGGTGGTTGGCGGTGTTTGTTTGGTGCTTCGTGGTGGCTGTTCGGTGGTTGGTGGTCGTTTTTCGGTGGTTGTCGGTGGCTGTCTGTTGGATGGCGATGGTTGTTCGGTGGTTGGCGGTGGTTGTTCGGCTGTTGGGGTTGGTTGTTCGGTGGTTGGCGGTGGGTATTCCGTGGTTGGCGGTGGTTGTTCGGTGGTTGGTGGTGGTTGTTTGGTGATTGGTGTTTATTTGGTGGCTCGTGGTGGCTGTTTGGTGGTTGGTGGTCGTTTTTCGGTGGTTGTCTGTGGCTGTTCGTTGGTTGGCGGTGCTTGTTCGGTGGTTAGCGGTGGTCGTTCCGTGGTCGGCGGTGGTTGTTCGGAGGTGATGGTGGTTGTTTGGTGGTTGGTGGTCGTCGTTCGGTGGTTGGCGCTGATTGTTCGGTGGTTGTCGGTGGTTTTTCGGTGGTTGGCGGTGGTTGTTGCGTGGTTGGCGGTGGTTGTTCGGTGGTTGCCGGTGGGTGTTCGGTGGTTCGCGGTGCTTATTCCGTGGTTGGCGGTGGTTGGTCGGTGGTTGCTGGTGGTTGTTCAGAGGTTGGCGGTGGTTGTTCGGTGGTTGGCCGTGGTTGTTCGGTGGTTGTTCGGTGGTTTGTGGTGGTTGTTCGGTGGTTGGTGGTGGTTGTTCGGTGGTTGGAGGTGGCTGTTCAGTGGTTGGCGGTAGTTGTTCGGTGGTTGGCGGTGGTTGTTTGGTGGCTGGCGGTGTTTGTTTGGTGCTTCTTGGTGGCTGCTCGCCGGTTGGTGGTCGTTTTTCGGTGGTTGTCGGTGCCTGTCCGTTGGTTGGTGGTGGTTGTTCGGTGGTTGGCGGTGGCTGTCTGTTGGTTGGCGGTGGTTGTTCGGTGGTTGGCGGTGGTTGTTCGGCTGTGGGTGGTGGTTGTTCGGTGGTTGGCGGTGGGTATTCCGTGGTCGGCGGTGGTTGTTCGGTGGTTGGTGGTGGTTGTTCGGTGATTGGTGGTTGTTCGGTGGTTGGCGGTGGTGGTTCGGTAGTTGGCGGTCGTTGTTTGGTTGTTGGCGCTGTTTATTTGGTGGCTCGTGGTGGCTGTTCGGTGGTTGGTGGTGGTTGTTCGGTGATTGGTGGTTGTTGGGTTGTTGTCGGTGGCTGTTCGTTGGGTGGCGGTGCTTGTTCGGTGGTTGGCGGTGGTTGTTCGGCTGGTGGTGGTGGTTGTTAGGTGGTTGGCGCTGGGTCTTCCGTGGTTGGCGGTGGTTGTTCGGTGGTTGGCAGTGGTTCTTCGGTAGTTGGCGTTGGTTGTTTCGTGGTTGGTGGTGGTTATTCGGTGGTTGGTGGTGATTGTTCGGTTGTTGGCGATGGTTGTCCGGTGGTTGGTGGTGGTTGTTTGGTGGTTTGAGGTGGTCATTCCGTGGTTGGCGGTGGTTGTTCGGTGGTTGGTGGTTGTTTTTTGGTGGTTGGCGGTGGTTGTCCAGTGGTTGGCAGTTGTTGTTCGGCGGTTGGCGGTGGTTGTTCGGTGGTTGTCAGTGGTTGTTCGGTGGTCGTCGGTGGTTATTCGGTGGTTGGCAGTGGTTTTCCGGTGGTTGGCTGTGGTTGTTCGGTGGTTTGCGGTTGTTGTTCGGTGGTTGGCGATAGTTGTTCCGTGGTTGGCGGTAGTTATGTCGTTTATGGTGGTGGTTGTTCCGGTGGTTGGTGGTGGTTTTTCGGTAGTTGGTGGTGGTTTTCTGGTGGTTGGCCGGTGGTTGGTGGTGGCTTTTCGGTGGTTGGTGCACGTTGTTCGGCGGTTGTCGGTGGTTGTCCGGTGGTTGGTGTTGGTGGTTTGCTGGTTGGCGGTGCATGTTCGGTGGTTGGTGGTGGTTTTTCGGTAGTTGGTGGTGGTTTTCTGGTGGTTGTCCGGTGGTTGGTGGTGGCTTTTCGGTGGTTGGTGCACGTTGTTCGGTGGTTGTCGGTGGTTGTCCGGTGGTTGGTGTTGGTGGTTTGCTGGTTGGCGGTGCATGTTCGGTGGTTGGTGGTGGTTTTTCGGTAGTTGGTGGTGGTTTTCTGGTGGTTGTCCGGTGGTTGGTGGTGGCTTTTCGGTGGTTGGTGCACGTTGTTCGGTGGTTGTCGGAGGTTGTCCGGTGGTTGGTGTTGGTGGTTTGCTGGTTGGCGGTGCATGTTCGGTGGTTGGTGGTGGTTTTTCGGTAGTTGGTGGTGGTTTTCTGGTGGTTGTCCGGTGGTTGGTGGTGGCTTTTCGGTGGTTGGTGCACGTTGTTCGGTGGTTGTCGGAGGTTGTCCGGTGGTTGGTGGTGGTTGTTCGCTGGTTGGCGGTGCATGTTCGCTGGTTGGCGGTGGTTGTTCAGTTGTTGGCGGTGGTGGTTCGGTGGTTTGGTGGTTTTTTTCGGTGGTTGCCGGTAGTCATTCCGTGCTTGGCGGTGGTTGTTCGGTGGTTGGTGGTGGTTGTCCGGTGGTTGGCGGTGGTTTTTCGGAGGTGGTGGTGGTTATTCGGCGGTTTGTGGTCGTTGTTCGGTGGTTGGCGCTGATTGTTCGGTGGTTGTCGGTGGTTGTTCAGTGGTTGGCGGTGGTTGTTCGGTGGTTGGCGGTGGTTGTTCGGTGGTTGGTGGTGGTTGTTCGGTGGTTGGCGGTGCTTATTCTGTGGTTGGCGGTGGTCGTTCGGTGGTTGGTGGTGGTTGTTCGGTGATTGGTGTGGTTCGGTGGTTGGCGGTCGTTGTTTGGTTGTTGGCGCTGTTTATTTGGTGGCTCGTGGTGGCTGTTCGGTGGTTGGTGGTGGTTGTTCGGTGATTGGTGGTTGTTGGGTGGTTGTCGGTGGCTGTTCGTTGGGTGGCGGTGCTTGTTCGGCTGGTGGTGGTGGTTGTTAGGTGGTTGGCGCTGGGTCTTCCGTGGTTGGCGGTGGTTGTTCGGTGGTTAGTGGTGGTTCTTCGGTAGTTGGCGTTGGTTGTTTTGTGGTTGGTGGTGGTTATTCGGTGGTTGGCAGTGGTTTTCCGGTGGTTGGCTGCGGTTGTTCGGTGGTTTGCGGTTGTTGTTCGGTGGTCGGCGATAGTTGGTCCGTGGTTGGCGGTAGTTATGTCGTTTATGGTGGTGGTTGTTCCGGTGGTTGGTGGTGGTTTTTCGGTAGTTGGTGGTGGTTTTCTGGTGGTTGGCCGGTGGTTGGTGGTGGCTTTTCGGTGGTTGGTGCACGTTGTTCGGTGGTTGTCGGTGCTTGTCTGGTGGTTGGTGGTGGTGGTTCGCTGGTTGGCGGTGCATGTTCGGTGGTTGGTGGTGGTTTTTCGGTAGTTGGTGGTGGTTTTCTGGTGGTTGTCCGGTGGTTGGTGGTGGCTTTTCGGTGGTTGGTGCACGTTGTTCGGTGGTTGTCGGTGGTTGTCCGGTGGTTGGTGGTGGTTGTTCGCTGGTTGGCGGTGCATTTTCGCTGGTTGGCGGTGGTTGTTCGGTTGTTGGTGGTGGTGGTTCGGTGGTTTGGTGGTTTTTTTCGGTGGTTGCCGGTAGTCATTCCGTGCTTGGCGGTGGTTGTTCGGTGGTTGGTGGTGGTTGTCCGGTGGTTGGCGGTGGTTTTTCGGAGGTGGTGGTGGTTATTCGGCGGTTTGTGGTCGTTGTTCGGTGGTGGGCGCTAATTGTTCGGTGGTTGTCGGTGGTTGTTCAGTGGTTGGCGGTGGTTGTTCCGTGGTTGGCGGTGGTTGTTCGGTGGTTGGTGGTGGTTGTTCGGTGGTTGGCGGTGCTTATTCCGTGGTTGGCGGTGGTCGGTCGGTGGTTGGTGGTGGTTGTTCAGAGGTTGGCGGTGGTTGTTCGGTGGTTTGCCGTGGTTGTTCGGTGGTTGGCGGTGGTTGTTCGCCGGTTGGTGGCGGTTGTCAGGTTGTTGGTGGTGGTTTCTCGGTGGTTGGCGGTGGTTGTTAGGTGGTTGGTGGTTGTACTTCGGTGGTTGGCGGTGGTAGCGGTGTAGCGGTGTAGCGGTGAAGCGCTTATTCTTTCTCGCGCGGCTGCGCGTCCTCCCCCAGGAAGACACAGCACAATCCTCGGAACCGTGTTTGTCCCTTGGACCCAAACAGCGACGCTACACCGTCTCACCGCAGCTCACCTTGTGCCATGGATGCATGCCAATGCCAGTTGGTGGCTTTGGGTCGACATTGGTGTAGGTCACTGAGGCCAGCCGCCTCGGTGCATAGCCTTTGACCTTGATGCACAAGCGGCACCGCAAGGGCTCTCGAACAACACGTCATAGCCGAGCTTTCCAGACCAAGCGCACGGTATCGCTGATGATGCCGTCGTGGATCCCCGTCGCTTGCTGTGCACATCTCGACCTCGACTTTCTCAGATCAGGCCTCATGCTATCGCATGGGCACAGTGTGCAATACACTGGCAGCCTGCTGGTCACACCTCGGTTCTCGCCTTACATCATGTGCGGGCGCCCAAAGGCGCTGTCGCGCTTCCCAGACCATGTGCAAGACCTTGCTGTTGAACTTTTTCTGGTCTGTTGCTTGCACATGCTGATCACATCGCGACCTCGAGTTTCCTGGATCAAGCCTTGTTCCCAACAAAGGCCTGCCATTCACACCTCGGATCCGCTGGAGGCAAGAGGGCCTTACGCCGCTGGACAAAGCTACTATCTCCACTCTTCTATAGCCCTGCCAGCAACCGTAAGGGTGCTGTGTCCCTGGGCGAGGTTGTTCCGTGGTTGGTGGTGGTTGTTTGGTGGTTGGCGGTGGTTGTTCGGTGTTGGGCGGTGGTTGTTCGGTGGTTGGTGGTGGTTGTTCGGTTGTTGGCGGTGGTTGTTGGGTGGTTGGAGGTGGCTGTTCCGTGGTTGGTGGTGGTTCTTCGGTTGCCGGCGGTGGTTGTTGGGTCGTTTGCGGTGGTTGTTCGGTGGTTGGCGGTAGTTGCTCCGTGGTTGGCGGTGGTTATTCCGTAGTTGGTGGTGGTTGTTCGGTGGTTGGTCGTGGTTGTTCGGTGATTGGTGGTTGTTCGGTGGTTGGCGGTGGTTGTTCGGTGGTTGGCGGTGGTTGTTTGGTGGTTGTAGCTGGTTTTTTTGTGGTTCGTGGTGGCTGTTCGGTGGTTGGTGGTCTTTTTCCGCTGGTTGTCGGTGGCTATCTGTTGGTTGGCGATGGTTGTTCGGTGATTGGCGGTGGTTGTTCGGTGGTTGGCCGTGGTTGTTCGGTGGTTGGCGGTGGTTGTTCGCCGGTTGGTGGCGGTTGTCAGGTGGTTGGTGGTGGCTTCTCGGTGGTTGGCGGTGGTTGTTAGGTGGTTGGTGGTTGTACTTCGGTGGTTGGCGGTGGTTGTTCTGTGTTTGGCGGTGGTTGTTCGGTGGTTGGTGGTGGTTGTTCGGTTGTTGGCGGTGTTTGTTGGGTGGTTGGAGGTGGCTGTTCCGTGGTTGGTGGTGGTTCTTCGGTTGCCGGCGGTGGTTGTTGGGTCGTTTGCGGTGGTTGTTCGGTGGTTGGCGGTAGTTGTTCCGTGGTTGGCGGTGGTTATTCCGTAGTTGGTGGTGGTTGTTCGGTGGTTGGTCGTGGTTGTTCGGTGATTGGCGGTTGTTCGGTGGTTGGCGGTGGTTGTTCGGTGGTTGGCGGTGGTTGTTTGGTGGTTGTAGCTGGTTTTTTTGTGGTTCGTGGTGGCTGTTCGGTGGTTGGTGGTCTTTTTCCGCTGGTTGTCGGTGGCTATCTGTTGGTTGGCGATGGTTGTTCGGTGATTGGCGGTGGTTGTTCGGCTGTTGGTGGTGGTTGTTGGGTGGTTGGCGGTGGGTATTCCGTGGTCGGCGGTGGTTTTTCGCTGGTTGGTGGTGATTGTTCGCCGGTTGGTGGTTGTTCGGTGGTTGGCGGTGGTGGTTCGGTAGTTGGCGATGGTTGTTCGGCTGTTGGTGGTCGTTGTTCGATGTTTGGCGCTGGGTACTCCGTGGTCGGCGGTCGCTGTCCGTTGGTTGGCGGTGGTTGTTCCGTGGTTGGTGGTGGTTGTTCGGTGGTTGGTGGTGGTTGTTCGGTGGTGGGCGGTGGTTGTTCGGTGGTTGGCGGTGGTTGTTCGGTGGTTGGCGGTGGTTGATCGGTGTTTGGCGGTGGTTGTCGGTGGTTGGCTGTGGTTGTTCGGTGGTTGGTGGTGGTTGTTCGGTGGTTGGCGCTGGGTATTCCGTGGTTGGTGGTGGTTTTTCGGTGGTTGGTGGTGGTTTTTGGGTGGTTGGCGGTGGTTGATCGGTTCTTGGTTGTGGTTCTTCGGTGGTTTGCGGTGGTTGTTCGGTGGTTGGTTGTGGCTATCCGCTGGATGCTGGTCGCTTTTTGGTGGTCGTCGGTGGCTGTCCGTTGGTGGGCGGTGGTTGTTTGTTGGTTGGTGGTGGTTGTGCAGTGGTTGGTGGTGCTTATTTCGTGGTTGGCGGCGGTTGTTCGGTGGTTGGTGGTGGTTGTTCAGTGGTTGTCGGTGGTTGTTCGGTTGTTGGCAGTGGTTTTCCGGTGGTTGGCGGTGGTTGTTCGGTGGTCGGCGGTGGTTGTTCGGTGGTTGGCGGTGGTTGCTCGGTGGTTGGCGGTGGTTGTTCGGTGGTTTGCGGTGGTTTGTGGTGGTATTTCGGTGGTTGGCGGTGGTTGTTCGGTGGTTGGCGGTGGCTGTTTGGTGGTTGTAGCTGGTTGTTTTGTGGTTCGTGGTGGCTCTTCGTCATCAGGCTAGGAAGTCCTGCCACCAGCTCAGGGCACCCCCTAGGGCCAAAGGTGCAGCCTGTGACGGGCAGACACACCACTGCCTTACCAAGTGTCTGCGACGCCCCTCCGGCTGGGACGAGTCCCTCTGGAAGTGGGCCCGAGAGCCTGAGATGAAGGTGTCGCTGGCTGGACTTGTCCTCTGGCACGCACCATTGACTGCTGGGCTGGTAGTGCGGCCTCTCAGTGGTTTCAGCCAACGCACATCCGTGGGGACGTGAGGTCTGTGGCAACGTTCACAGGCGCTGGAGGCCCCAAAACCTGATCTGATCTGATCTGGTGGCTCTTCGGTGGTTGGTGGTCTTTTTTCGCTGGTTGTCGGTGGCTGTCCGTTGGCTGGCGGTGGTTGTTCCTTGGTTGGTGGTGGTTGTTCGGTGGTTGTTGGTGGTTGTTCGGTGGTGGTTGGTGGTTGTTCGGTGGTTTGCGGTGGTTTTTCAGTGGTTGGCGGTGGTTGTTCGGAGGTAGGTGGTGGTTGTTCGGTGGTTGGCGGTAGTTATTCCGTTGTTGGCGGTCGTTATTCCGTTGTTGCTGGTGGTTGTTCGGTGGTTGGTGGTGGTAGTTTGGTGGTTGGTGGTGGTTTTTCAGTGGTTGGTGGTGGTTTTTTGGTGGTTGTCCGGTGGTTGGCGGTGGTTGTTTGCTGGTTCGTGGTGGCTCTTCGGTGGTTGGCAGAGGATTTTCGGTGGTTGGCGGTGGTTCTTTCGTGGTTGGCGGTGGTTGTTCGGTGGTTGGTGGTGGTTGTTCGGTGGTTGGCGGTGGTTTTTCGGAGGAGGTGGTGGTTGTTCGGTGTTTGGTGGTCGTTCTTCGGTGTTTGGCGGTGGTTGTTCCGTCGTTGGTGGTGGTTGCTCGGTGGTTGGCGGTGGTTGTTCGGTGGTTGGCGGTGATTTTTCGGTGGTTGGCGGTGGTTGTTCGGTGGTTGGTGGTGGTTGTTGGGTGGTTGGCGGTGGGTATTCCGTGGTTGGTGGTGTTTGTTCCGTTGTTGGTGGTGGTTCTTCGCTAGTTGGTGGTGGTTGTCAGGTGGTTGTAGGTTGTTTTTCGGTCGTTGGCGGTGATTGTTCGGTGGTTGGCGGTGGTTGTTCGGTGGTTGGTGGTGGTTGTTCCGTTGTTGGTGGTGGTTCTTCGGTAGTTGGTGGTGGTTGTTCGCTGGTTGTAGGTTGCTTTTCGGTGGTTGGCGGTGGTTGTTCAGCGGTTGTCGGTGGTTGTTCGGTGGTTGGCTGTGGTTGTTCGGTGGTTCGTGGTGGCTGTTCGCTCGATGCTCGTCGTTTCTCGGTGGTTGTCGGTGGCTGTCCGTTGGTTGGCGTTGGTTGTTGGTGGTTATGCGTTGGTTGGTGGTGGTTGTTCGGTGGTTGGCGGTGGTTGTTCGGTGGTTGGTTGTGGGTGTTCGCTGGATGTCGGTCGTTTTTCGGTGGTCGTCGGTTGCTGTCCGTTGGTTGGCGTTGGTTGTTCCGTGGATGGTGGTGGCTTCCTCGGTGGTTGGTCGTGGTTGTTCGGTGGTTGGTGGTGGTTGTTTGGTGGTTGGCGGTGGTTGTTCTGCGGTTGGCGATAGTTATTCCGTGGTCGGCGGTGGCTTTTCGGTGGTTGGTGCTCGTTGTTCGGTGGTTGTCGGCGGTTGTCCGGTGGTTGGTGGTGGTTATTCGCTGGTTGGCGGTGGTTGTTCGGTGGTTGGCGGAGGTTGATCGGTGGTTGGCGGTTGTGGTTCGTTGGTTGGTGGTGGTTGCTCGGTGGTTGGCGGTGGTTTTTCGGAGGAGGTGGTGGTTGTTCAGAGGTTGGTGGTGGTTGTTCGGTGGGTGCCGCTGATTGCCCGGTGGTTGTCGGTGGTTGTTCGGTGGTTGGTGGTGGTTGTTCGGTGGTTGGCGGTGGTTGTTCCTTGGTCGGCGGTGGTTGTTCGGTGGTTGGTGGTGGTTGTTCGGTGGTTGGCGGTGCTTATTCCGTGGTTGATGGTGGTTGCCCGGTGGTTGGTGGTGGTTGTTCGATGGTTGGTGGTGGTTGTTCGGTGTTTGGCGGTGGTTGTTCGGTGGTTGGCGGTGGTTGTTCGGTGGTTGGTGGTGGTTGTTCGTTGGTTGGTGGTTGTTGTTCGGTGGTTCGTGGTGGTTGTTCGGTGGTTGGCGGTGGTTGTTCCGTGGTTTGTCGTGGTAGTTCGGTGGTTGGCGGTGATTGTTCTGTTGTTGGCTGTGGTTCTTCGGTGGTTGGTGGTGGTTGTTCGGTGGTTGTTGGTAGTTTTTTTTGGTGGTTTGCGGTGGTTTTTCAGAGGTTTTCGGCCGTTGTTCGGTGGTTGGCAGGGGTTGTTCGGTGGTTGGTGGTAGTAATTTCGGTGGTTGGCGGTGGTTGTTCCCTGGTTGTCGGTGGTTTTTCGGTGGCGGGCGGTGGTTGTTCGGTGGTTGTTGGGTGGTTGTTCGGTGGTTCGCGGTATTTGTTCGGTGGTTGGCGGTGGTTGTCTGGTGATTTGCGGTGGTTGTCCGGTGGTTGGCGGTAGTTGTTCCGTGGTTGGTGGTGGTTATTCGGTGGTGGGTGTTGCTTGTTCGGGGGTTGGTGGTGGTTGTTCGATGGTTGGTAGTGGTTTTTCGGTGGTTGTCGGCGGTTGTCTTGTGGTTGGTGGTGGTTGTTCGCTGGTTGGCGGTGGTTGTTCGTTGGTTGGTGGTAGCTCTTCGGTGGTTGGCGGTGGTTGTTCGTTGGTTGTCGGCGGTTGTTCGGTGGTTGCTGGTGGTTGTTCGGTTGTTGGCGGTGTTTGTTGGGTGGTTGGAGGTGGCTGTTTGGTGGTTGGTGGTGGTTGTTCGATGGTTGGTAGTGGTTTTTCGGTGGTTGTCGGCGGTTGTCTGGTGGTTGGTGGTGGTTGTTCGCTGGTTGGCGGTGGTTGTTCGGTGGTTGTCGGCGGTTGTTCGGTGGTTGCTGGTGGTAGTTCGGTGGTTGGCATTGGTTATTCTGTGGCTGTTCGGTGGTTGGTGGTGGTTGTTCGGTGGTTGGCGGTGGTGTTTCGGAAGAGGTGGTGGTAGTTCGGTGGTTGGTGGTCGTAGTTGCGTTGTTGGCGGTGGTTGTCCGGTGGTTGGTGGTGGTTGTTCGTGGTTGGTGGTGGTTGTTTGGTGGTTCATGGTGGTTGTTCGGTCGTTGGTGGTGGTTCATCGGTGGTTGGTGGTGGTTGTCCGGTGTTTGTTGGTAGTATTTCGGTGGTTGGCGGTGGTTGTTCAGAGCTTGGCGCTGGTTGTTCGGTCGTTTGCGGTGGTGTTCTGGCGGTCGGCGGTGGTTGTTCGGTGGTTGCCGGTGGTTGTTCGGTGGATGTCTGTGGTTGTTCGGTGGTTGGCATTTGTTTTTCAGTGGTTGGTGGTGGTTCTTCGTTGGTTGGCGGTTGTTCTTCGGTGGTCGGCGGTGGTTGTTCGGTGGTTGGCGGTAATTGTTCCCAGGTTTGGCGGTGGTTATTCCGTGGTTGGTTGTGGTTATTCGGTGGTTGGCGGTCGTTGTTGGGTTGTTGGCGGTGGTTGGTGGTGGTTTTTCGGTGGTTGCCCGGTGGTTGGGGGTGGTTGTTCGCTCGTTGGCGGGGGTTGTTCGGTGGTTGGTGGTGGCTCTTCGGTGGTTGGTGGTGGTTTTTTGGTGGTTGTCACCGGTTGTCTGGTGGTTGGCGGTGGATGTTCGGTGGTTGGCGGTGGTTGTTTGGTGGTTGGCGGTGGATGTTCGGTGGTTGGTGGTGGTTTTTCGGTGGTTGGCGGTGGGTATTCCGTGGTTGGCGGTGGTTGTGCGGTGGTAGGTGGTGGTTGTTCGGTGGTTGGGGGTCGGTTTTCGGAGGAGGTGGTGGTTGTTCGTGGTTGCTGGTCGTTATTCGGTGGTTGGCGCTGATTCTTCGGTGTTTGTCGGTGGTTGTTTGGTGGTTGGCGGTGTTTGTTCGTCGGTTTTCCGGTGGTTTGCGGTGGATGTTCGGTGGTTGGCGGTGGTTCGTGGTGGTTGTTTGGTGGTTGGCGGTGGTTGTTCCGTGGTTGGTGGTGGTTTTTCGGTGGTTGGCGGTGGGTATTCCGTGGTTGGCGGTTGTTTTTCGGAGGACGTGGTGGCTGTTCGGTGGTTGGTGGTCGTTGTTCGGTGGTTGGCGCGGATTGTTCGGTGGTTGTCGGTGGTTGTTCGGTGGTTGGCGGTGCTTGTTCGGTGGTTGGTTGTCGTTGTTCGGTGGTTGTTGGTAGCTTTCCCGTGGTTGGCGGTGGTTGTTCAGAGCTTAGCGGTGGTTGTTCGGTGGTGGGCGGTGGTTGTTCGGTAGTTGGTCGTGTTTGGACGGTGGTGGGTGGTGGTTGTTCCGTGGTTGGTGGTGGTTGTTTGGTGGTTGGCGGTGGTTGTTCGGTGGTTGGCGGTTGTTGTTGGGTGGTTGTCGGTGGCTGTCCGTTGGTGGGTGGTGGTTGTTCCGTGGTTGGTGGTGGTTTTTCGGTGGTTGGTGGTGGTTGTTCGGTTGTTGGTGGTGTTTGTTCAGAGGTTTGCGGTGGTTGTTCGGTGGTTGGCGGTGGTTGTTCGGTGGTGGGCGGTTATTGTTTGGTCTTTGGCGGTGGTTGTTCGGTGGTTGGTGGTGGTTGTTTGGTGGTTGGCGCTAGTTGTTCGGTGGTTGGTTGTGGTTGTTTGGTGGTTGTCGGTGGTTGTCGGTGGTTTTTCGGTGGTTGGCGGTGGTTGTTCGGTGGTTTCCGGTGGTTGTTCGGTGGTTGGCGGTAGCTGTTCTGTGGTTGGTGGTAGTAGTTCGGTGGTTGGTGGTGGTTTATCGGTCGTTGTCGGCGGTTGTACGGTGGTTGGTGGTGGTTTTTCGCTGGTTGGCGGTGGTTGTTCGGTGGTTGGTGGTGGTTTTTCGGTGGTTGTTGGCGGCTGTCCGGTGGTTGGTGGTGGTTGTTCGATGGTTGGTGGTGGTTCTTCGGTGGTTGGTGGTGGTTCTTCGGTGGTTGGTGGTGGTTGTTCGGTGGTTGTTGGTAGTTTTTCGGTGGTTAGCGGTGGTTGTTCAGAGGTTTGCGGTGGTTGTTCTGTGGTTGGCGGTGGTTGTTCGGTGGTTGGCGGTGGTTGTTCGGTGGTTGGTGGTGGTTGTTAGCTGGTTGGTGGTCGTTATGCGGTGGTTGGCGCGGATTGTTCGGTGGTTGTCGGTGGTTGTTGGGTGGTTGCCGGTGCTTATTCCGTGGTTGGTGGTTCTTTTTCGGTGGTTGGTGGTGGTTGTTCGGTGGTTGGTGGTGGTTCCGCGGTGGTTGGTGGTGGTTGTTCGGTGGTTGGCGGTGGTTGTTCCGTGGTTGGTGGTGGTTGTTCGCCGGTTGGCGCTGGTTGTTCGGTGGTTGGCGGTCGTTGTTTGGTTTTTGGCGCTGGTTGTTCGGTGGGTGGTGGTGGTTGTTTGGTGGTTGGCGCTGGTTGTTCGGAGGTTGGTTGTGGTTGTTTGGTGGTTGGCGGTGGTTGTTCGGTGGTTGTTGGTACTAGTCCGTTGGCTGCTGGTGCGGGCTCGGTGGTTGTCGGTGGTTTTTTGGTGCCTGGCGGTGGTTGTTCGGTGGTTTGCGGTGGTTGTTCGGTGGTTGGCGGTAGTTGTTCCGTGGTTGGTGGTAGTAGTTCCGTGGTTGGTGGTGGTTTTTCGGTGGTTGTCGGCGGTTGTACGTTGGTTGGTGGTGGTTGTTCGGTGGTTGGTGGTGGTTTTTCGGTGGCTCATCGGCGGTTGTCCGGTGGTTGGTGGTGGTTCTTCGGTGGTTGGTGGTGGTTGTTCGGTGGTTGGTGCTGGTTGCTCCGTGGTTGTTGGTAGTTTTTCGGTGGTTGGCGGTGGTTGTTCAGAGGTTTGCGGTGGTTGTTCGGTGGTTTGCGGTGGTTGTTCGGTAGTTGGTCGTGTTTGGACGGTGGTGGGTGGTGGTTGTTCCGTGGTTGGTGGTGGTTGTTTGGTGGTTGGCGGTGGTTGTTCGGTGGTTGGCGGTTGTTGTTCGGTGGTTGTTGGTGGTTGTTCGGTGGTTGCCGGTGCTTATTCCGTGGTTGGTGGTGGTTTTTCGGTGGTTGGTGGTGGTTGTTCGGTTGTTGGTGGTGTTTGTTCAGAGGTTTGCGGTGGTTGTTCGGTGGTTGGCGGTGGTTGTTCGGTGGTGGGCGGTTATTGTTTGGTCTTTGGCGGTGGTTGTTCGGTGGTTGGTGGTGGTTGTTTGGTGGTTGGCGCTGGTTGTTCGGTGGTTGATTGTGGTTGTTTGGTGGTTGTCGGTGGTTGTCGGTGGATTTTCGGTGGTTGGCGGTGGTTGTTCGGTGGTTTCCGGTGGTTGTTCGGTGGTTGGCGATAGCTGTTCTGTGGTTGGTGGTAGTAGTTCGGTGGTTGGTGGTGGTTTATCGGTGGTTGTTGGCGGTTGTACGGTGGTTGGTGGTGGTTTTTCGCTGGTTGGCGGTGGTTGTTCGGTGGTTGGTGGTGGTTTTTCGGTGGTTGTTGGCGGCTGTCCGGTGGTTGGTGGTGGTTGTTCGATGGTTGGTGGTGGTTCTTCGGTGGTTGGTGGTGGTTCTTCGGTGGTTGGTGGTGGTTGTTCGGTGGTTGTTGGTAGTTTTTCGGTGGTTAGCGGTGGTTGTTCAGAGGTTTGCGGTGGTTGTTCTGTGGTTGGCGGTGGCTGTTCGGTGGTTGGCGGTGGTTGTTCGGTGGTTGGTGGTGTTTGTTAGCTGGTTGGTGGTCGTTATGCGGTGGTTGGCGCGGATTGTTCGGTGGTTGTCGGTGGTTGTTCGGTGGTTGCCGGTGCTTATTCCGTGGTTGGTGGTGCTTTTTCGGTGGTTGGTGGTGGTTGTTCGGTGGTTGGTGGTGGTTCCGCGGTGGTTGGTGGTGGTTGTTCGGTGGTTGGCGGTGGTTGTTCCGTGGTTGGTGGTGGTTGTTCGCCGGTTGGCGCTGGTTGTTCGGTGGTTGGCGGTCGTTGTTTGGTTTTTGGCGCTGGTTGTTCGGTGGGTGGTGGTGGTTGTTTGGTGGTTGGCGCTGGTTGTTCGGAGGTTGGTTGTGGTTGTTTGGTGGTTGGCGGTGGTTGTTCGGTGGTTGTTGGTACTAGTCCGTTGGCTGCTGGTGCTTGCTCGGTGGTTGTCGGTGGTTTTTTGGTGCTTGGCGGTGGTTGTTCGGTGGTTTGCGGTGGTTGTTCGGTGGTTGGCGGTAGTTGTTCCGTGGTTGGTGGTAGTAATTCCGTGGTGAGTGGTGGTTTTTCGGTGGTTGTCGGCGGTTGTACGTTGGTTGGTGGTGGTTGTTCGGTGGTTGGTGGTGGTTTTTCGGTGGCTCATCGGCGCTCGTCCGGTGGTTGGTGGTGGTTCTTCGGTGGTTGGTGGTGGTTGTTCGGTGGTTGGTGCTGGTTGCTCCGTGGTTGTTGGTAGTTTTTCGGTGGTTGGCGGTGGTTGTTCAGAGGTTTGCGGTGGTTGTTCGGTGGTTTGCGGTGGTTGTTCGGTGGTTGGCGGTAGTTGTTCCGTGGTTGGTGGTAGTAGTTCCATGGTTGGTGGTGGTTTTTCGGTGGTTGTCGGCGGTTGTACGTTGGTTGGTGGTGGTTGTTTGGTGGTTGGTGGTGGTTCTTCGGTGGTTGGTGGCATTTGTTTGGTGGTTGGTGCTGGTTGCTCCGTGGTTGTTGGATATTTTCGGTGGTTGGCGGTGGTTGTTCAAAGGTTTGCGGTGGTTGTTCGGTGGTTGGCGGTGGTTCTTCCGTGGTTGGCGGTGGTTGTTCGATGGTTGGTGGTGGTTGTTCGGTGTTTGCCGGTGGTTTTTCGGAGGAGGTCGTGGTTGTTCGGTGGTTGGTGGTGGTTGTTCCGTGGTTGGTGGTGGTTTTTCTCTGCTTGGTGGTGGTTTGTCGGTGGTTGGTGGTGGTTGTTTGGTGGTTGTTGGTAGTTTTTCGCTGCTTCTGGTGCTTCCGGAACTTGTTCCAGCGGTTCCGGAACATGATCTGGCGGTTCCGGAACATGTTCCGGCGGTTCCGGAACATGTTCCGGCGGTTCCGGAACATGTTCCTGCGCCCCCGGAACATGTTCCGGAAGCGCCGGAACATGCTCCGGAACCGCCGGAACATGTTCCGGTCCTTCCGGAACATGTTCCGGCGGTTCCGGAACATGTTCCGGCGATTCCTTAACATGTTCCGGCGGTCCCGAAACATGTTCCGGCGGTTCCGGAACATGTTCCGGTGCCTCCGGAACATGTTTCGGCGCTTGCGGAACATGTTCTGGTCCTTCTGGAACATGGTCCGGCGATTCCAGAACATGTCCGAGCGGGTCCCGAACATGTTCCGGCGATTGTGGAACATGTTCAGGCGGTTCCGGAACATGATCTGGCGGTTCCGGAACATGTTGTGGCGGTTCCGGAACATCTTCCGGCGGTTCCGAAACATGTTCCGGCGGTTCCGGAAGGTGTTCTGCTGCTTCCGGAACATGTTCCGGCGGTTCCGGAACATGTTCCGGCGGTTAGGGAACATGATCTTGCGGTTCCGGAACATGTTCCGGCGGTTCCGGAACATGTTCCGGCGGTTCCTGAACATGTGCCGGCGGCTCCGGATCATGTCCCGGCGGTTCCGGAACATGTTCCGGCGGTTCCGGAACATGTTCCGGCAGTTCCGGAACATGTTCCGGCGGTTCTGTAATATGTTCCGCAGGCACCAAAACATGATCCGGTGCTTCCGGAACATCCTCTTGTGGTTCCGGAACATGTTCCGGTGCTTCCGGAACATGTTCCGGCGGTTCCGGATCATGTTCTGGCGCTTCCGGAACATGTTTCGGTGGTTCCGGAACACGTTTGGGCGGTTCCGGAACACGCTTCGGCGGTTCCGGAACATCTTCCGGCGTTTCGGGAACATCTCCCGGCGCTTCCGGAACATGTTCCGGCGGTTCCGGAACATGTTCCGGCGCTTCCATAACATGTTCCGGTGCCTCCGGAACATGTTCCGGAGGTTCCAGAACATGTTCCGGCAGTTCCAGAACATGTTCCGGAAGCCCCGGAACATGTTCGTGCGGTTCCGGAACATGTTCCGGTGCTTCCGGAACATGTTCCGGCGGTTCCGGGTCATGTTCTGGCGCTTCCGGAACATGTTCCGGCGGTTCCGGAACATGTTTCGGTGGTTCCGGAACACGTTTGGGTGGTTCCGGAACACGTTTCGGCGGTTCCGGAACATCTTCCGGCGGTTCCGGAACATCTTCCGGCGCTTCCGGAACATGTTCCGGCGCTTCCATAACATGTTCCGGTGCCTCCGGAACATGTTCCGGAGGTTTTGGAACATGTTCCGGCAGTTTCGGAACATGTTCCGGAAGCCCCGGAACATGTACGGGCGGTTCTGGATCATGTTCTGGCGGTTCTGGAACACGTTTCGGCGGTTGTGAAACATCTTCTGGCGGTTCCGGAATATGTTCCGGCGGTTCCGGAACATGTTCCGGCAATACCGGAACATCTTCCGGCGATACCGGGTCATGTTCCGGCGCTTGCGGAACATGTTGCGGCGGTTCCGGAATGTGTTCCGGCGGTTCCTGAACATGTTCCGGTGTTTCCGGAACATGTTCCGTTGGTTCCGGAACATGTTGCGGCGCTTCCGGAACATGTTCCGGCGATTCCGCAACATGTTCCGGAGGTTCCGGAACATGTTCTGGCGGCTCCGGAACATGTTCCGGCGGTTCCGGAACATGTTCCGGCGATTCCGCAACATATTCCGGAGGTTCCGGAACATGTTTCGGTGCTTGCGGAACATGTTCCGGCGGTTCCGGAACATGTTCCGGTCCTTCCGGAACATGTTCCGGCGGTTCCGGAACATGTTCCGGTTGGCGGTGCTAGATCATGTTCCGGTGCCTCCGGAACATGTTCCGCAGGTTTTCCGGAACATGTCCCGGCGCTTCCATAACATGTTCCGGAAGCCCCGGAACATGTTCGTGCGGTTCCGGAACATGTTCCGCTGCTTCCTGAACATGTTCCGGCGGTTCCGGATCATGTTCCGGCGGTTCCGGAACATGTTTCGGCCGTTCCGGAACATGTTCCGGCGGTTCCGGAACATGTTTCGGTGGTTCCGGAACACGTTTGGGCGGTTCCGGAACACGTTTCGGCGGTTCCGGAACATCTTCCGGCGCTTCCGGAACATGTTCCGGCGCTTCCATAACATGTTCCGGTGCCTCCAGAACATGTTCCGGAGGTTTTGGAACATGTTCCGGCAGTTCCGGAACATGTTCCGGAAGCCCCGGAACATGTTCCGGCGGTTCCGGAACATGTTCCGGTGCTTCCGGAACATGCTCCGGCGGTTCTGGATCATGTTTTGGCGGTTCCGGAACATGTTTCGGTGGTTCCGGAACATGTTCCGGCGGTTCCGGAACATGTTCCGGCGATTTTGGAACATGTTCTTGTGCTTCCGGAACGTGTTCCGGCGGTTCCGGAACATGTTAAGGCGGTTCCGGAACATGTTCCGGCGATATCGGGTCATGTTCTGGCGGTTCCGGAACATGTTCCGGCGGTTCCGGAACATGTTCCGGTGCTTCCGGAACATCTTCCGGCGGTTCCGGAACATGTTCCGGTGCCTCCGGAACATGTTCCGGTGGTTACGGAATATTTTCCGGTGGTTCCGGAACATGATCCGGTGCTTCCAGAACATGTTCCGGCACTTCCGCAACATGTTCCGGCGGTTCCGGAAGATGTTCCGGTGCCTCCGGAACATGTTCCGGTGCTTCCGAAACATGTTCCGACGGTTCCAGAACATCTTCCGGCGTTTCCAAAACCTGTTCCGGAACCGCCGGAACATGTTCCGGAAGCACCGCACATGTTCCAGAACCGCCGGAACAGGCTCCGGCGCTTCCGGAACATGTTCCGGCGGTTCCGGAACATGTTCCGGCGGTTCCGGAACATGTTCCGGCGCTTCCATAACATGTTCCGGTGCCTCCGGAACATGTTCCGGAGGTTTTGGAACATGTTCCGGCAGTTCCGGAACACGTTCCGGAAGCCCCGGAACATGTTCCGGCGGTTCCGGAACATGTTCCGGTGCTTTCGAAACATGTTCCGGCGGTTCCGGATCATGTTCTGGCGGTTCCGGAACACGTTTCGGCAGTTCTGGAACATCTTCCGGCGGTTTTGGAACATGTTTCGGCGGTTTTGGAACATGTTCCGGTGATACCGGAACATCTTCCGGCGATACCGGGTCATGTTCCGGCGCTTCCGGAACATGTTGCGGCGGTTCCGGAATGTGTTCCGGCGGTTCCGGAACATGTTCCGGCGGTTCCGGAACGTGTTCCGGCGGTTCCGGAACATGTTCCGGTGTTTCCGGAACATGTTCCGGCGATTCCGCAACATGTTCCGGAGGTTCCGGAACATGTTCCGGCGGCTCCGGAGCATGTTCCGGTCCTTCTGGAACATGTTCCGGCGATTCCGCAACATGTTCCGGAGGTTCCGGAACATGTTCCGGCGGCTCCGGAACATGTTCCGGTCCTTCTGGAACATGTTCCGGCGGTTCCGGAACATTTTCCGGTCCCGCCGGAACATGTTCTGGCGCTTCCGGAACATGTTCCGGCGCTTCCATAACATGTTCCGGTGCCTCCGGAACATCTTCCGGAACCGCCGGAACATGTTCCGGCGGTTCCGGATCATCATCCGGAGGTTCCAGAACATCTTCCGGCGTTTCCAAAACATGTTCCGGAACCGCCGGAACATGTTCCGGAAGCACCGGACATGTTTCAGAACCGGCGGAACAGGCTCCGGCGCTTCCGGAACATGTTCCGGCGGTTCCGGAACATATTCCGGCGGTTCCGGAACATGTTCCGGCGCTTTTGGAACATGTTCCGGCGGTTCCGGAACATGTTCCGGCGCTTCCATAACATGTTCCGGTGCCTCCGGAACATGTTCCGGAGGTTTTGGAACATGTTCCGGCAGTTCCGGAACATGTTCCGGAAGCTTCGGAACATGTTCCGGCGGTTCCGGAACATGTTCCGGTGCTTCCGAAACATGTTCCGGCGGTTCCGGATCATGTTCTGGCGGTTCCGGAACACGTTTCGGCGGTTCTGGAACATGTTCCGGCGGTTTTGGAACATGTTCCGGCGGTTCTGGAACATGTTCCGGCGACACCGGAACATCTTCCAGCGATACCGGGTCATGTTTCGGCGCTTGCGGAACATGTTGCGGCGGTTCCGGAACGTGTTCCGGCGGTTCCAGAACATGTTCCGGTGTTTCCGGAACATGTTCCGGCGATTCCGCACCATGTTCCGGAGGTTCCGGAACATGTTCCGGAGGCTCCGGAACATGTTCCCGTCCTTCTGGAACATGTTCCGGCGGTTCCGGAACATGTTCCGGTCCCGCCGGAACATGTTCTGGCGCTTCCGGATCATCATCCGGAGGTTACAGAACATCTTCCGGCGGTTCCGAAACATGTTCCGGAACCACCGGAACATGTTCCGGAAGCACCGGGACATGTTCCAGAACCGCCGGAACAGGCTCCGGCGCATCCGCAACATGTTTAGGTGCTTGCGGAACATGTCCCGGCGGTTCCGGAACATGTTCCGGCGGTTCCAGATCATTTCCTGGCGGTTCCGGAACATGTTCCGGTGCTTACGAAACATGTTCCGGCGGTTCCGGATCATGTTCTGGCGGTTCCGGAACACGTTTCGGCGTTTCTGGAACATCTTCCGGCGGTTTTGGAACATGTTCCGGCGGTTCTGGAACATGTACCGGCGATACCGGAACATCTTCCGGCGATACCGGGTCATGTTCCGGCGCTTGCGAAAATGTCGGCGTGTTCCGGCGGTTCCGGAACATGTTCCGGTGCTTCCGGAACATGTTCCGGCGGTTCTGGAACATGTTCCGGCGCTTCCAGAACATGTTCCGGTCCTTCCGGAACATGTTCCGGCGCTTCCGCAACATGTTCCGGAGGTTCCGGAACATGTTCCGGCGGCTGCGGATCATGTTCCGGTCATTCTGGAACATGTTCCGGCGGTTCCGGAACATGTTCCGGCGGTTCCGGAACATGTTCCGGTCCCGCCGGACCATGTTCTGGCGGTTTCGGAACATCTTCCGGCGCTTCCATAATATGTTCCGGTGCCTCCGGAACATGTTCCGGAGGTTTTGGAACATGTTCCTGCAGTTCCGGAACATGTTCCGGAAGCCACGGAACATGTTCGTGCGGTTCCGGAACATGTTCCGGTGCTTCCGGAACATGTTCCAGCGGTTCCGGATCATGTTCTGGCGCTTCCGGAACATGTTTCGGTGGTTCCGGAACACGTTTGGGCGGTTCCGGAACACGTTTCGGCGGTTCCGGAACATCTTCCGGCGGTTGCGGAACATGTTCCGGCGCTTCCGCAACATGTTCCGGAGGTTCCGGAACATGTTCCGGCGGCTCCGGATCATGTTCCGGTCATTCTGGAACATGTTCCGGCGGTTCCGGAACATGTTCCGGCGGTTCCGGAACATGTTCCGGTCCCGCCGGAACATGTTCTGGCGCTTTCGGAACATCTTCCGGCGCTTCCATAACATGTTCCGGAAGCCCCGGAACATGTTCGTGCGGTTCTGGAACATGTTCCGGTGCTTCCGCAACATGTTCTGGCGGTTCCTGATCATGTTCTGGCGCTTCCGGAACATGTTCCGGCGGTTCCGGATCATGTTCTGGCGGTTCCGGAACACGTTTCGGCGGTTCTGGAACATGTTCCGGCGGTTTTGGAACATGTTCCGGCGGTTCTGGAACATGTTCCGGCGATACCGGAACATCTTCCAGCGATACCGGGTCATGTTTCGGCGCTTGCGGAACATGTTGCGGCGGTTCCGGAACGTGTTCCGGCGGTTCCAGAACATGTTCCGGTGTTTCCGGAACATGTTCCGGCGATTCCGCACCATGTTCCGGAGGTTCCGGAACATGTTCCGGAGGCTCCGGAACATGTTCCCGTCCTTCTGGAACATGTTCCGGCGGTTCCGGAACATGTTCCGGTCCCGCCGGAACATGTTCTGGCGCTTCCGGATCATCATCCGGAGGTTACATAACATCTTCCGGCGGTTCCGAAACATGTTCCGGAACCACCGGAACATGTTCCGGAAGCACCGGAACATGTTCCAGAACCGCCGGAACAGGCTCCGGCGCATCCGCAACATGTTTAGGTGCTTGCGGAACATGTCCCGGCGGTTCCGGAACATGTTCCGGCGGTTCCAGATCATTTCCTGGCGGTTCCGGAACATGTTCCGGTGCTTACGAAACATGTTCCGGCGGTTCCGGATCATGTTCTGGCGGTTCCGGAACACGTTTCGGCGGTTCTGGAACATCTTCCGGCGGTTTTGGAACATGTTCCGGCGGTTCTGGAACATGTACCGGCGATACCGGAACATCTTCCGGCGATACCGGGTCATGTTCCGGCGCTTGCGAAAATGTCGGCGTGTTCCGGCGGTTCCGGAACATGTTCCGGTGCTTCCGGAACATGTTCCGGCGGTTCTGGAACATGTTCCGGCGCTTCCAGAACATGTTCCGGTCCTTCCGGAACATGTTCCGGCGCTTCCGCAACATGTTCCGGAGGTTCCGGAACATGTTCTGGCGGCTCCGGATCATGTTCCGGTCATTTTGGAACATGTTCCGGCGGTTCCGGAACATGTTCCGGCGGTTCCGGAACATGTTCCGGTCCCGCCGGAACATGTTCTGGCGGTTTCGGAACATCTTCCGGCGCTTCCATAATATGTTCCGGTGCCTCCGGAACATGTTCCGGAGGTTTTGGAACATGTTCCTGCAGTTCCGGAACATGTTCCGGAAGCCACGGAACATGTTCGTGCGGTTCCGGAACGTGTTCCGGTGCTTCCGGAACATGTTCCAGCGGTTCCGGATCATGTTCTGGCGCTTCCGGAACATGTTTCGGTGGTTCCGGAACACGTTTGGGCGGTTCCGGAACACGTTTCGGCGGTTCCGGAACATCTTCCGGCGGTTGCGGAACATGTTCCGGCGCTTCCGCAACATGTTCCGGAGGTTCCGGAACATGTTCCGGCGGCTCCGGATCATGTTCCGGTCATTCTGGAACATGTTCCGGCGGTTCCGGAACATGTTCCGGCGGTTCCGGAACATGTTCCGGTCCCGCCGGAACATGTTCTGGCGCTTTCGGAACATCTTCCGGCGCTTCCATAACATGTTCCGGAAGCCCCGGAACATGTTCGTGCGGTTCTGGAACATGTTCCGGTGCTTCCGCAACATGTTCTGGCGGTTCCTGATCATGTTCTGGCGCTTCCGGAACATGTTCCGGCGGTTCCGGAACTATGTTTCGGTGGTTCCGGAACACGTTTGGGCGATTCCGGAACACGTTTTGGCGGTTCCGGAACATCTTCCGCCGGTTCCGGAACATCTTCCGGCGCTTCCGGAACATGTTCCGGCGCTTCCGGAACATGTTCCGGCGCTTCCATAACATGTTTTGGTGCCTCCGCAACATGTTCCGGAGGTTTTGGAACGTGTTCCGGTGGTTCCGGAACATGTTCCGGCGGTTCCGGAGCATATTCCAGTCCTTCCAGAACATGTTCCGGCGATTCTGGAACATGTTCCGGTGCTTCCGGAACGTGTTCCGGCAGTTCCGGAACCTGTTTCGGCGCTCCCGGAACATGTTCCGGTGCTTCTGGAACATCTTCTGGCGCTTCCGGAACATGTTCCGGTGCCTCCGGAACATGTTCCGGTGGTTCCGGAACATTTTCCGGCGGTTCCGGAACATGATCCGGTGCTTCCAGAACATGTTCCGGCACTTCCGCAACATGTTCCGGAACCGCCGGAACATGTTCCGGAAGCACCGGAACATGTTCCAGAACCGCCGGAACAGGCTCCGGCGCATCCGGAACATGTTTAGGTGCTTGCGGAACATGTTCCGGCGGTTCCGGAACATGTTCCGGCGCTTCCGGAACACGTTCCGGCGCTTCCAAAACATGTTCCGGAGGTTTTGGAAGATGTTTCGGCGGTTCTGGAACATCTTCCGTAGGTTTTGGAACATGTTCCGGCAGTTCCGGAACATGTTCCGGAAGCCCCAGAACATGTTCCGGCGGTTCCGGAACATGTTCCGGTGCTTCCGGAACATGTTTTGGCGGCTCCGGAACATGTTTAGGTGCTTGCGGAACATGCTCCGGCGGTTCCGGATCATGTTCTGGCGCTTCCGGAACATGTTTCGGTGGTTCCGGAACACGTTTTGGCGATTCCGGAACACGTTTCGGCGGTTCCGGAACATCTTCCGGCGGTTCCGGAACATCTTCCGGCGCTTCTGGAACATGTTCCGGCGCCCCCGGAACATGTTCCGGCGCTTCCATAACATGTTCCGGTGCCT
Organism: Eutreptiella sp. 'Long Island Sound 2002'; assembly: GCA_964036045.1. Classification (NCBI taxonomy): domain Eukaryota; phylum Euglenozoa; class Euglenophyceae; order Eutreptiales; family Eutreptiaceae; genus Eutreptiella; species Eutreptiella sp. 'Long Island Sound 2002'. Next base: position 23,739,247 of record OZ038402.1, read on the forward strand.
CCGGAACATGTTCCGGAGGTTTTGGAACATGTTCCGGCAGTTCCGGAACATGTTCGAGAAGCCCCGGAACATGTTCGTGCGGTTCCGGAACATGTTTAGGTGCTTCCGGAACATGCTCCGGCGGTTCCGGATCATGTTCTGGCGCTTCCGGAACATGTTCCGGCGGTTCCGAAACATGTTTCGGTGGTTCCGGAACACGTTTGGGCGATTCCGGAACACGTTTCGGCGGTTCCGGAACATTTTCCGGCGGTTCCGGAACATCTTCCGGCGCTTCTGGAACATGTTCCGGCGCTTCCGGAACATGTTCCGGCGCTTCCATAACATGTTCCGGTGCCTCCGCAACATGTTCTGGAGGTTTTGGAACGTGTTCCGGCGGTTCCGGAACATGTTCCGGCGCTTCTGGAACATGTTCCGGTCCTTCCGGAGCATGTTCTGGCGATTCCGCAACCTGTTCCGGAGGTTCCGGAACATGTTCCGGCGGCTCCGGAACATGTTCCGGTCCTTCTGGAACATGTTCCGGCGATTCCGCAACATATTCCGGAGGTTCCGGAACATGTTTCGGTGCTTGCGGAACATGTTCCGGCGGTTCCGGAACATGTTCCGGCGGTTCCGGAACATGTTCCGGCAGTTCCGGAACATTCCTGGCCGTGCTAGATCATGTTCCGGTACTTCCGGAACATGTTCCGGCGCTTCCATAACTTGTTCCGGTGCCTCCGGAACATGTTTCGCAGGTTTTGGAACATGTTCCGTCAGTTCCGGACCATGTTCCGGAAGCCCCGGAACATGTTCGTGCGGTTCCGGAACATGTTCCGGTGCTTCCTGAACATGTTCCGGCGGTTCCGGATCATGTTCTGGCGCTTCCGGAACATGTTTCGGTGGTTCCGGAACATGTTCTGGCGGTTCCGGAACATGTTTCGGTGGTTCCGGAACACGTTTGGGCGGTTCCGGAACACGTTTCGGCGGTTCCGGAACATCTTCCGGCGGTTCCGGAACATGTTCCGGCGCTTCCGGAACATGTTCCGGCGCTTCCATAACATGTTCCGGTGCCTCCGGAACATGTTCCGGAGGTTTTGGAACATGTTCCGGCAGTTCCGGAACATGTTCCGGAAGCCCCGGAACATGTTCCGGCGGTTCCGGAACATGTTCCGGTGCTTCCGGAACATGCTCCGGCGCATCCGGAACATGTTTAGGTGCTTGCGGAACATGTTTCGGTGGTTCTGGAACATGTTCCGGCGGGTCCGGAGCATATTCCAGTCCTTCCGGAACATGTTCCGGCGATTCTGGTACATGTTCCGGTGCTTCCGGAACGTGTTCCGGCGGTTCCGGAACATGTTTCGGTGGTTCCGGAACATGTTCCGGCGGTTCCGGAACCATGTTTCGGTGGTTCCGGAACATGTTCCGGCGGTTCCGGAACATGTTTCGGTGGTTCCGGAACATGTTTGGGCGGTTCCGGAACACGTTTCGGCGGTTCCGGAACATCTTCCGGCGGTTCCGGAACATGTTCCGGCGCTTCCGGAACATGTACCGGCGGTGCTAGATCATGTTTCGGTGCTTCCGGAACATGTTCCGGGGCTTCCATAACATGTTCCGGTGCCTCCGGAACATGTTCCGCAGGTTTTCCGGAACATGTTCCGGCGCTTCCATGACATGTTCCGGAAACCCCGGAACATGTTCGTGCGGTTCCGGAACATGTTCCGGTGCTTCCGGAACATGTTCCGGCGGTTCCGGATCATGTTCTGGCGCTTCCGGAACATGTTTCGGTGGTTCTGGAACATGTTCCGGCGGTTCCGGAACATGTTTCGGTGGTTCCGGAACACGTTTGGTGTTCCGGAACACGTTTCGGCGGTTCCGGAACGTCTTCCGGCGGTTCCGGAACATGTTCAAGCGCTTCCGGAACATGTTCCGGCGCTTCCGGAACATGTTCCGGCGCTTCCATAACATGTTCCGGTGCCTCCTGAACATGTTTCGGAGGTTTTGGAACATGGTCCGGCAGTTCCGGAACATATTCCGCAAGCCCCGGACCATGTTCGTGCGGTTCCGGAACATGTTCCGGTGCTTCCGGAACATGTTCCGGCGGTTCCGGATCATGTTCTGGCGCTTCCGGAACATGTTCCGGCGGTCCCGGAACATGTTTTGGTGCTTCCGGAACACGTTTGGGCGATTCCGGAACACGTTTCGGCGGTTCCGGAACATCTTCCGGCGGTTCCGGAACATCTTCCGGCGCTTCCGGAACATGTTCCGGTGCCTCCGGAACATGTTCCGGCGCTTCCATAACATGTTCCGGTGCCTCCGGAACATGTTCCGGAGGTTTTGGAACGTGTTCCGGTGGTTCCGGAACATGTTCCGGCGGTTCCGGAGCATATTCCAGTCCTTCCGGAACATGTTCCGGCGATTCTGGAACATGTTCCGGTGCTTCCGGAACATGTCCCGGCGGTTCCGGAACATGTTAGGGCGGTTCCGGAACATGTTCCGGCGCTTCCATAACATGTTCCGGTGCCTCCGGAACATGTTCCGGAGGTTTTGGAACATGTTCCGGCAGTTCCGAAACATGTTCCGGAAGCCTCGGAACATGTTCCGGCGGTTACGGAACATGTTCCGGTGCTTCCGGAACATGCTCCGGCGGTGCTGGATCATGTTCTGGCGGTTGCAAAACATGTTTCGGTGGTTCCGGAACATGTTCCGGCGGGTCCGGAGCATATCCCAGTCCTTCCGGAACATGTTCCGGCGATTGTGGAACATGTTCCGGTGCTTCCGGAACGTGTTCCGGTGCTTCCGGAACATGTTCCGGCGGTTCCGGAACATGTTTTGGTGCTTCCGGAACATGTTTCGGTGGGTCCGGAACACGTTTCGGCGGTTCCGGAACATCTTCCGGCGGTTCCGGAACATCTTCCGGCGCTTCCGGAACATGTTCCGGTGCCTCCATAACATGTTCTGGTGCCTCCGGAACATGTTCCGGAGGTTTTGGAACGTGTTCCGGTGGTTCCGGAACATGTTCCGGCGGTTCCGGAGCATATTCCAGTCCTTCCGGAACATGTTCCGGCGATTCTGGAACATGTTCCGGTGCTTCCGGAACGTGTTCCGGAGGTTCCGGAACATGTTAAGGCGGTTCCGGAACATGTTCCGGCGATATCGGGTCATGTTCCGGCGGTTCCGGAACATGTTCCGGCGGTTCCGGAACCTGTTTCGGCGCTCCCGGTACATGTTCCGGTGCTTCCGGAACATCTTCCGGCGCTTCCGGAACATGTTCCGGTGCCTCCGGAACATGTTCCGGTGGTTCCGGAACATTTTCCGGCGGTTCCGGAACATGATCCGGTGCTTCCAGAACATGTTCCGGCACTTCCGCAACATGTTCCGGCGGTTCCGGAAGATGTTTCGGTGCCTCCGGAACATGTTCCGGTGCTTCCAAAACAGGTTCCGGCGATTCCGGAACATATTTCGGAGGTTCCCGAACGTGTTCCGGCAGTTCCGGAACATGTTCCGACGGTTCCGGAACATGTTCCGGCGGTTCCGGATCATCATCCGGAGGTTCCGGAACATCTTCTGGCGGTTCCGAAACATGTTCCGGAACCGCCGGAAGCACCGGAACTCGTTCCAGAACCGCCGGAACAGGCTCCGGCGCTTCCGGAACATGTTTAGGTGCTTGCGGAGCATGTTCCGGCGGTTCCCGAACATGTTCCGGCGCTTTCGGAACATGTTCCCGCGCTTCCATAACATGTTCCGTTGCCTCCGGAACATGTTCCAGAGGTTTTGGATCATGTTTCGGCGGTTCTGGAACATGTTCCGGAAGCCCCGGACCATGTTCCGGCGGTTCCAGACCATGTTCCGGTGCTTCCGGAACATGTTCCGGCGGTTCCGGATCATGTTTTGGCGGTTCCGGAACATCTTCCGGTGCTTGCGGAACATGTTCCGGTGCCTCGGGAACATGTTCCGGTGGTTCCGGAACATTTTCCGGCCTTTCCGGAACATGATCCGGTGCTTCCAGAACATGTTCCGGCACTTCCGCAACATGTTCCGGCGGTTCCGGAAGATGTTTCGGTGCCTCCGGAACATGTTCCGGTGCCTCCGAAACAGGTTCCGGCGATTCCGGAAAATATTCCGGAGGTTCCGGAACGTGTTCCGGCAGTTCCGGAACATGTTCCGACGGTTCCGGAACGTGTTCCGGCGGTTCCGGATCATCATCCGGAGGTTCTGGAACATCTTTCGGCGGTTCCGAAACATGTTCCGGAACCGCCGGAACATGTTCCGGACGCACCGGAACTCGTTCCAGAACTGCCGGAACAGGCTCCGGCGCTTCCGGAACATGTTTAGGTGCTTGCGGAGCATGTTCCGGCGGTTCCGGAACATGTTCCGGCGCTTCCGGAACATGTTCCGGCGCTTCCATAACATGTTCCGGTGCCTCCGGAACATGTTCCGGAGATTTTGGAACATGTTTCGGCGGTTCTGGAACATCTTCCGGAGGTTTTGGAACATGTTCCGGCAGTTCCGGAACATGTTCCGGAAGCCCCGGAACATGTTCCGGCGGTTCCAGAACATGTTCCGGTGCTTCCGGAACATGTTCCGGCGGTTCCGGATCAAGTTTTGGCGGTTCCGGAACATGTTTAGGTGCTTGCGGAACATGTTCCGGCGGTTCCGGAACATGTTTAGGTGCTTGCGGAACATGTTCCGGCGGTTCTGGAACATGTTCCGGCGGTTCCGGACTACGTTTCGGCGGTTCTGGAACATCTTCCGGCGGTTCTGGAACATCTTCCGGAGGTTTTGGAACATGTTCCGGCAGTTCCGGAACATGTTCCGGAAGCCCCGAAAAATGTTCCGGCGGTTCCAGAACATGTTCCGGTGCTTCCGGAACATGTTCCGGAACTGCCGGAACATGTTCTGGCGGTTCCGGAACATGTGTCGGTGGTTCCGGAACACGTTTGGGCGGTTCCGGAACACGTTTCGGCGGTTCCGGAACATCTTCCGGCGGGTCCGGAACATGTTCCGGCGCTTCCATAACATGTTCCGGTGCCTCCGGAACATGTTCCGGAGGTATTGGAACATGTTCCGGCAGTTCCGGAACATGTTCCAGAAGCCCCGGAACATGTTCGTGCGGTTCCGGAACATGTTCCGGTGCTTCCGGAACATGTTCCGGCGGTTCCGGATCATGTTCTCGCGCTTCCGGAACATGTTCCGGCGGTTCCGGAACATGTTTCGGTGGTTCCGGAACACGTTTGGGCGATTGGGGAACACGTTTCGGCGGTTCCGGAACATCTTCCGGCGGTTCCGGAACATCTTCCGGCGCTTCTGGAACATGTTCCGGCGCTTCCGGAACATGTTCCGGCGCTTCCATAACATGTTCTGGTGCCTCGGCAACATGTTCCGGAGGTATTGGAACGTGTTCCGGCGGTTCCGGAACATGTTCCGGTGTTTCCGGAACATGTTCCGGCGGTTCCGGAACACGTTCCGGCGCTTCCGGAACATGTTCCGGAGGCTCCGGAACATGTTCCGGTCCTTCCGGAACATGTTCCGGCGATTCCGCAACATATTCCGGTGGTTCCGGAACATGTTTCGGTGCTTGCGGAACATGTTCCGGCGGTTCCGGAACATGTTCCGGCGGTTCCGGAACATGTACTGGCGGTGCTAGATCATGTTCCGGTGCTTCTGGAACATGTTCTGGCGCTTCCATAACTTGTTCCGGTGCCTCCCGAACATGTTTCGCAGGTTTTCCGGAACATATTCCGGCGCTTCCACAACATGTTCCGGTGCCTCCGGAACATGTTCCGGAGGTTTTGGAACATGTTCCGGCAGTTCCGGACCATGTTCCGGAAGACCCGGAACATGTTGGTGCGGTTCCGGAACATGTTCCGGTGCTTCCTGAACATGTTCCGGCGGTTCCGGATCATGTTCTGGCGCTTCCGGAACATGTTTCGGTGGTGCCGGAACATGTTCCGGCGGTTCCGGAACATGTTTCGGTGGTTCCGGAACACGTTTGGGCGGTTCCGGAACACGTTTCGGCGGTTCCGGAACATCTTCCGGCGGTTCCGGAACATCTTCCGGCGCTTCCGGAACATGTTCCGGCGCTTCCATAACATGTTCCGGTGCCTCCGGAACATGTTCCGGCGGTTCCGGAAAATGTTCCGGTGCTTCCGGAACATGCTCCGGCGGTTCTGGATCATGTTCTGGCGGTTCCGGAACATGTTTCCGTGGTTCCGGAACATGTTCCGGCGGGTCCGGAGCATATTCCAGTCCTTCCGGAACATGTTCCGGCGATTCTGGAACATGTTCCGGTGCTTCCGGAACGTGTTCCGGAGGTTCCGGAACATGTTAAGGCGGTTCCGGAACATGTTCCGGCGATATCGGGTCATGTTCCGGCGGTTCCGGAACATGTTCCGGCGGTTCCGGAACCTGTTTTGGCGCTTCCGGAACATGTTGCGGCGGTTCCGGAACATCTTCCGGCGCTTCCGGAACATGTTCCGGTGCCTCCGGAACATGTTCCGGTGCTTCCGAAACAGATTCCGGCGACTCCGGAACATGTTTCGGAGGTTCCGGAACATCTTCCGGTGCTTGCGGAACATGTTCCGGCGGTTCCGGAACATGTTCCGGTGGTTCCGGAACATTTTTACGGTGGTTCTGGAACATCTTCCGGAGGTTTTGGAACATCTTCCGGCAGTTCCGGAACACATTCCCGTGCTTCGGGAACATGATCCGGCGGTTCCGGAACATGTTAAGGCGGTTCCGGAACATGTTCCGGCGATATCGGGTCATGTTCCGGCGGTTCCGGAACATGTTCCGGCGGTTCCGGAACCTGTTTCGGCGCTTCCGGAACATGTTCCGGTGCTTCCGGAACATCTTCCGGTGCTTGCGGAACATGTTCCGGTGCCTCTGGAACATGTTCCGGTGGTTCCGGAACATTTTTACGGCGGTTCCGGAACATGATCCGGTGCTTCCAGAACATGTTCCGGCACTTCCGCAACATGTTCTGGCGGTTCCGGAAGATGTTCCGGTGCCTCCGGAACATGTTCCGGTGCTTCCGAAACAGGTTCCGGCGATTCTGGAACATGTTCCGACGGTTCCGGAACATGTTCCGGCGGTTTCGGATCATCATCCGGAGGTTCCGGAACATCTTCCGGCGGTTCCGAAACATGTTCCGGAACCGCCAGAACATGTTTAGGTACTTGCGGAACATGTTCCGGCGGTTCCGGAACACGTCTCGGCGGTTCTGGAACATCTTCCGGAGGTTTTGGAACATGTTCCGGCATTTCCGGAACATATTCTGGAAGCCCCGGAACATGTTCCGGCGGTTCCGGAACATGTTCCGGTGCTTCCGGAACATGTTCCGGCGGTTCCGGATCATGTTCTGGCGGTTCCGGAACATGTTTCGCTGGGTTTGGAATATGTTCCGGCGCTTCCGGAACATGTTTCGGTGGTTCCGGAACACGTTCCCGTGCTTCAGGGTACATGTTCCAGCGGTTCCGGAACATGTTGCGGCGGTTCCGGAACATGTTCCGGTCCTTCCGGAACATCTACCGGCGATTCCGCAACATGTTCCGGAGGTTCCGGAACATGTTTACGTGCTTGCGGAACATGTTCCGGCGGTTCCGGAACATGTTCCGGTCCTTCCGGAACATGTTCTGGCGATTCCGCAACATGTTCCGGAGGTTCCGGAACATGGTTACGTGCTTGCGGAACATGCTCCGGCGGTTCCGGAACATGTTCTGGTCCTTCTGGAACATGTTCCGGCGATTTCCCAACATATTCCGGAGGTTCCGGAACATGTTTACGTGCTTGCGGAACATGTTCCGGCGGTTTAGGAACATGTTCCGGCGGTTCCGAACTACGTTCCGGTCCTGTTTCCGGTACGTTCCGGTCCATGTTTCAACGGTTCCGGAAGATGTTCCGGAAGCACCGGAACATGTTCCAGAACCCCCGGAACCTGCCCCGGCGCTTCCGGAACATGTTCAGGTGCTTGCGGAACATGTTCCGGCGGTTCCGGAACATGTTCCGGCGGTTCCGGAACACGTTTCAGCGGTTCTGGAACATCTTCCGGAGGTTTTGGAACATGTTCCGGCAGTTCCGGAACATGTTCTGGCGGTTCCGGAACATGTTTCGGTGGTTTCGGAACATGTTCCGGCGGTTCCGGACCATGTTTCGGTGGTTCCGGAACACGTTCCCGTGCTTCGGGAACATATTCCGGCGGTTCCGGAACATGTTCCGGCGGTTACGGAACACGTTGCGGCGCTTCCGCAACATGTTCTGGTGTTTCCGGAACATGTTCCGGCTCCGCAACATCCGGAACATGTTTAGGTGCTTGCGGAACATGTTCCGGCGGTTCAGGAACATGTTCCGGCGGTTCCGAACTACGTTCCGGTCCTTCCGGAACATGTTACGGCACTTCCGCAACATGTTTCGGCGGTTCCGGAAGATGTTCCGGAAGCACCGGAACATGTTCCAGAACCCCCGGAACATGCTCCGGCGCTTCCGGAACATGTTTAGGTGCTTGCGGAACATGTTCCGGCGGTTCCGGAACATGTTCCGGGGGTTCCGGAACACGTTTCGGCGGTTCTGGAACATCTTCCGGAGGTTTTGGAACATGTTTCGGCAGTTCCGGAACACGTTCCCGTGCTTCGGGAACATGTTCCGGCGGTTCCGGAACATGTTCCGGCGGTTACGGAACATGTTCTGGTGTTTCCGGAACATGTTCCGGCTCCGCAACATCCGGAACATGTTTAGGTACTTGCGGAACATGTTCCGGCGCTTCCGGAACATGTTCCGGTCCTTCCAGAACGTGTTCCGGCGATTCGGCAACAATTTCCGGAGGTTCCCGAACATGTTTAGGTGCTTGCGGAACATGTTCCGGCGGTTCCGGAACATGTTCCGGCGATTCCGCAACATATTCTGGAGGTTCCGGAACATGTTTAGGTGCTTGCGGAACATGTTCCGGTGGTTCCGGAACATGTTCCGGTCATTCCGGAACATGTTCCGGCGATGCCGGAACATGTTCCCGCGGCTGCGGAACATATTCCGGCAGTTCCGGAACATGTACCGGCGCCTTGCCAGAACATGTTCCGGTGCTTCCGGAACATGTTGCGGCAATTCCGGATCATGTTCCGGCGGTCCCGGAACATGTTCCGTGGCTTCCGGAACATCTTCCGCCGGTTACGGAACATTTTCCGGCGGTTCCGGAACATATTTTGGCGGTTGCGGAACATGTTCCGGTGCTTCCGGCACATGTTCTGGCGGTTCCGCAACATGTTCCGGCGGTTCCGGAACATATTCCGGTGCTTCTGGAACATCTTCCGGCCTGTTCCGGAACACGTTCGATGCCTCCGGAACATGTTCCGGCGGTTCCGGACCATGTTCCGGCGCTTCCGGAACATGTTCCGGCGCGTCCGGAACATCTTCCGGCGGTTCCGGAACATGTTCCGGTACCTCCGGAACATGCTCCGGCGCTTACGGAACATGTTTCGGCGGTTCCGGAACATGGTCCGGTGGTTCCGGAACATGGTCCCGCGCTTCCGGAACATGTTCCGGCGGTTCCGGCACATGTTCTGGTGGTTCCGGAACATGTTTCGGCTGTCCCGCAACATGTTCTGGTGCTTCCAAAACATGTTTCGGCGCTTCCGGAACATGGTCCGGTGGTTCCGGAACATGGTCCGGCGGTTCCGGAACATGTTCCGGCATGTTCCCGCGGTTTCGGAACATGTTCCGGCGGTTCCGGAACATGTTCTGGTGCCTCCGGAACATGTTCCGGCGGTTCCGGAACATGATCCGGTGCTTCGCGAACATCTTCCGGCACTTCCACAACATGTTCCGGCACTTCCCGAACGTGGTCCGGCGGTTCCGGAACACGTTCCGGTGCCTCCGGAACATGTTCCGGCGGTTGCAGAACATGTTCCGGCGGTTCCGGATCATGTTCCGGTGTTTCCGGAATATGTTCCGGCGGCTCCCGAATATGTTTCGGTGGTTCCGGAACATGTTCTGGCGGTTCCGGAACATGTTCCGGCGGTTCCGGATCATGTTCCGGCGGTTCCGGAAAATGTTCCTGTGCTTCCGGAACATGTTCCTGGGATCCGGATCATGTTACGGCGGCTCGGGATCATGTTCCATGCCTTCCGGAACATCTTCCGGCGGTTCTGGAATATTTTCCGGCGGGTCCGGAACATGTTCTGGTGCTTCCGGCACATGTTCTGGCGGTTCGGCAACATGTTCCGGCGGTTGCGGAACATGTTCCGGCGATTGCGGAACATGTTCCGGCGGTTCCGCAACATGTTTCGGCGGTTCCGGAGCATGTTCCGGTGCTTCCGGCACTTCTTCCGGCGGTTCCGGATCATGTTCCGCTGTCTCCGGAACATGTTGCCTCTGGAACAGGTTCCGGCGCCTCTGGACCATCTTCTGGTGGTTCCGGAACATGTTCGGGTACTTCCAGAACATGTTTCGGTGCTTCCGGAACATGGTCCGGTGGTTCCGGAACATGGTCCGGCGGTTCTGGAACGTGTTCCGGCGATACCGGAACACGTTCCGGCGATACCGGGTCATGTTCCGGCGATTCCGGAGCATGTTCCGGCGCTTCCGGATCATTTGCCGGGGCTTCCGGAACAGGTTTCGGCGGTTCCGGAACATGTTCCGGTGTTTTCGGAACATGTTCCGGAACCGCCGGAACATGTTCTGGAGGTTCCGGAACATGTTTCGGTCCTTGCGGAACATGTTTCGGTCCTTCCGGAACATGTTCCGGCGATTCCGGAACATGTTCCCCCGGTTCTGGAACATGTTCCGGCACAGTTCCGGCACATCTTCCGGCGGTTCGGAAACATCTTCCGGTGCCTCCAGAACATGTTCCGGCGGTTCCGGAACATGTTCCGGTGGTTCCGGAACATGTCTCGGTGCCTCCAAAACATGTTCCGACGGTTCCGGAACATGTTCCGGTGCCTCCGGAACAGGTTCCGTCGTTTCCGGAACATGTACCGGCGCTTCCAGAATATGTTCTGGCGCTTTCGGAACATGTTCCGGTGGTTCCGGAGCATGTTCCAGCGGTCATGGCACATGTTCCGGCGGTTCTGGAACATGTTCTGGTGTTTCCGGAACATGTTCCGGCTCCGCAACGTCCGGAACATGTTTAGGTACTTGCGGAACATGTTCCGGCGCTTCCGGAACATGTTCCGGTCCTTCCAGAACGTGTTCCGGCGATTCGGCAACAATTTCCGGAGGTTCCCGAACATGTTTAGGTGGTTGCGGAACATGTTCCGGCGGTTCCGGAACATGTTCCGGCGATTCCGCAACATATTCTGGAGGTTCCGGAACATGTTTAGGTGCTTGCGGAACATGTTCCGGTGGTTCCGGAACATGTTCCGGTCATTCCGGAACATGTTCCGGCGATGCCGGAACATGTTCCCGCGGCTGCGGAACATATTCCGGCAGTTCCGGAACATGTACCGGCGCCTTGCCAGAACATGTTCCGGTGCTTCCGGAACATGTTGCGGCAATTCCGGATCATGTTCCGGCGGTCCCGGAACATGTTCCATGGCTTCCGGAACATCTTCCGCCGGTTACGGAACATTTTCCGGCGGTTCCGGAACATATTTTGGCGGTTGCGGAACATGTTCCGGTGCTTCCGGCACATGTTCTGGCGGTTCCGCAACATGTTCCGGCGGTTCCGGAACATATTCCGGTGCTTCTGGAACATCTTCCCGCCTGTTCCGGAACACGTTCGATGCCTCCGGAACATGTTCCGGCGGTTCCGGACCATGTTCCGGCGCTTCCGGAACATGTTCCGGCGCGTCCGGAACATCTTCCGGCGGTTCCGGAACATGTTCCGGTACCTCCGGAACATGCTCCGGCGCTTACGGAACATGTTTCGGCGGTTCCGGAACATGGTCCGGTGGTTCCGGAACATGGTCCCGCGCTTCCGGAACATGTTCCGGCGGTTCCGGCACATGTTCTGGTGGTTCCGGAACATGTTTCGGCTGTCCTGCAACATGTTCTGGTGCTTCCAAAACATGTTTCGGCGCTTCCGGAACATGGTCCGGTGGTTCCGGAACATGGTCCGGCGGTTCCGGAACATGTTCCGGCATGTTCCCGCGGTTTCGGAACATGTTCCGGCGGTTCCGGAACATGTTCTGGTGCCTCCGGAACATGTTCCGGCGGTTCCGGAACATGATCCGGTGCTTCGCGAACATCTTCCGGCACTTCCACAACATGTTCCGGCACTTCCCGAACGTGGTCCGGCGGTTCCGGAACACGTTCCGGTGCCTCCGGAACGTGTTCCGGCGGTTGCAGAACATGTTCCGGCGGTTCCGGATCATGTTCCGGTGTTTCCGGAATATGTTCCGGCGGCTCCCGAATATGTTTCGGTGGTTCCGGAACATGTTCTGGCGGTTCCGGAACATGTTCCGGCGGTTCCGGATCATGTTCCGGCGGTTCCGGAAAATGTTCCTGTGCTTCCGGAACATGTTCCTGGGATCCGGATCATGTTACGGCGGCTCGGGATCATGTTCCATGCCTTCCGGAACATCTTCCGGCGGTTCTGGAATATTTTCCGGCGGGTCCGGAACATGTTCTGGTGCTTCCGGCACATGTTCTGGCGGTTCGGCAACATGTTCCGGCGGTTGCGGAACATGTTCCGGCGATTGCGGAACATGTTCCGGCGGTTCCGCAACATGTTTCGGCGGTTCCGGAGCATGTTCCGGTGCATCCGGCACTTCTTCCGGCGGTTCCGGATCATGTTCCGCTGTCTCCGGAACATGTTGCCTCTGGAACAGGTTCCGGCGCCTCTGGACCATCTTCTGGTGGTTCCGGAACATGTTCGGGTACTTCCAGAACATGTTTCGGTGCTTCCGGAACATGGTCCGGTGGTTCCGGAACATGGTCCGGCGGTTCTGGAACGTGTTCCGGCGATACCGGAACACGTTCCGGCGATACCGGGTCATGTTCCGGCGATTCCGGAGCATGTTCCGGCGCTTCCGGATCATTTGCCGGGGCTTCCGGAACAGGTTTCGGCGGTTCCGGAACATGTTCCGGTGGTTCCGGAACATGTCTCGGTGCCTCCAAAACATGTTCCGACGGTTCCGGAACATGTTCCGGTGCCTCCGGAACAGGTTCCGTCGTTTCCGGAACATGTACCGGCGCTTCCAGAATATGTTCTGGCGCTTTCGGAACATGTTCCGGTGGTTCCGGAGCATGTTCCAGCGGTCATGGCACATGTTCCGGCGGTTCTGGAACATGTTCTGGTGTTTCCGGAACATGTTCCGGCTCCGCAACGTCCGGAACATGTTTAGGTACTTGCGGAACATGTTCCGGCGCTTCCGGAACATGTTCCGGTCCTTCCAGAACGTGTTCCGGCGATTCGGCAACAATTTCCGGAGGTTCCCGAACATGTTTAGGTGCTTGCGGAACATGTTCCGGCGGTTCCGGAACATGTTCCGGCGATTCCGCAACATATTCTGGAGGTTCCGGAACATGTTTAGGTGCTTGCGGAACATGTTCCGGTGGTTCCGGAACATGTTCCGGTCATTCCGGAACATGTTCCGGCGATGCCGGAACATGTTCCCGCGGCTGCGGAACATATTCCGGCAGTTCCGGAACATGTACCGGCGCCTTGCCAGAACATGTTCCGGTGCTTCCGGAACATGTTGCGGCAATTCCGGATCATGTTCCGGCGGTCCCGGAACATGTTCCATGGCTTCCGGAACATCTTCCGCCGGTTACGGAACATTTTCCGGCGGTTCCGGAACATATTTTGGCGGTTGCGGAACATGTTCCGGTGCTTCCGGCACATGTTCTGGCGGTTCCGCAACATGTTCCGGCGGTTCCGGAACATATTCCGGTGCTTCTGGAACATCTTCCCGCCTGTTCCGGAACACGTTCGATGCCTCCGGAACATGTTCCGGCGGTTCCGGACCATGTTCCGGCGCTTCCGGAACATGTTCCGGCGCGTCCGGAACATCTTCCGGCGGTTCCGGAACATGTTCCGGTACCTCCGGAACATGCTCCGGCGCTTACGGAACATGTTTCGGCGGTTCCGGAACATGGTCCGGTGGTTCCGGAACATGGTCCCGCGCTTCCGGAACATGTTCCGGCGGTTCCGGCACATGTTCTGGTGGTTCCGGAACATGTTTCGGCTGTCCTGCAACATGTTCTGGTGCTTCCAAAACATGTTTCGGCGCTTCCGGAACATGCTCCGGTGGTTCCGGAACATGGTCCGGCGGTTCCGGAACATGTTCCGGCATGTTCCCGCGGTTTCGGAACATGTTCCGGCGGTTCCGGAACATGTTCTGGTGCCTCCGGAACATGTTCCGGCGGTTCCGGAACATGATCCGGTGCTTCGCGAACATCTTCCGGCACTTCCACAACATGTTCCGGCACTTCCCGAACGTGGTCCGGCGGTTCCGGAACACGTTCCGGTGCCTCCGGAACATGTTCCGGCGGTTGCAGAACATGTTCCGGCGGTTCCGGATCATGTTCCGGTGTTTCCGGAATATGTTCCGGCGGCTCCCGAATATGTTTCGGTGGTTCCGGAACATGTTCTGGCGGTTCCGGAACATGTTCCGGAGGTTCCGGATCATGTTCCGGCGGTTCCGGAAAATGTTCCTGTGCTTCCGGAACATGTTCCTGGGATCCGGATCATGTTACGGCGGCTCGGGATCATGTTCCATGCCTTCCGGAACATCTTCCGGCGGTTCTGGAATATTTTCCGGCGGGTCCGGAACATGTTCTGGTGCTTCCGGCACATGTTCTGGCGGTTCGGCAACATGTTCCGGCGGTTGCGGAACATGTTCCGGCGATTGCGGAACATGTTCCGGCGGTTCCGCAACATGTTTCGGCGGTTCCGGAGCATGTTCCGGTGCATCCGGCACTTCTTCCGGCGGTTCCGGATCATGTTCCGCTGTCTCCGGAACATGTTGCCTCTGGAACAGGTTCCGGCGCCTCTGGACCATCTTCTGGTGGTTCCGGAACATGTTCGGGTACTTCCAGAACATGTTTCGGTGCTTCCGGAACATGGTCCGGTGGTTCCGGAACATGGTCCGGCGGTTCTGGAACGTGTTCCGGCGATACCGGAACACGTTCCGGCGATACCGGGTCATGTTCCGGCGATTCCGGAGCATGTTCCGGCGCTTCCGGATCATTTGCCGGGGCTTCCGGAACAGGTTTCGGCGGTTCCGGAACATGTTCCGGTGTTTTCGGAACATGTTCCGGAACCGCCGGAACATGTTCTGGAGGTTCCGGAACATGTTTCGGTCCTTGCGGAACATGTTTCGGTCCTTCCGGAACATGTTCCGGCGATTCCGGAACATGTTCCCCCGGTTCTGGAACATGTTCCGGCACAGTTCCGGCACATCTTCCGGCGGTTCGGAAACATCTTCCGGTGCCTCCAGAACATGTTCCGGCGGTTCCGGAACATGTTCCGGTGGTTCCGGAACATGTCTCGGTGCCTCCAAAACATGTTCCGACGGTTCCGGAACATGTTCCGGTGCCTCCGGAACAGGTTCCGTCGTTTCCGGAACATGTACCGGCGCTTCCAGAATATGTTCTGGCGCTTTCGGAACATGTTCCGGTGGTTCCGGAGCATGTTCCAGCGGTCATGGCACATGTTCCGGCGGTTCTGGAACATGTTCTGGTGTTTCCGGAACATGTTCCGGCTCCGCAACGTCCGGAACATGTTTAGGTACTTGCGGAACATGTTCCGGCGCTTCCGGAACATGTTCCGGTCCTTCCAGAACGTGTTCCGGCGATTCGGCAACAATTTCCGGAGGTTCCCGAACATGTTTAGGTGCTTGCGGAACATGTTCCGGCGGTTCCGGAACATGTTCCGGCGATTCCGCAACATATTCTGGAGGTTCCGGAACATGTTTAGGTGCTTGCGGAACATGTTCCGGTGGTTCCGGAACATGTTCCGGTCATTCCGGAACATGTTCCGGCGATGCCGGAACATGTTCCCGCGGCTGCGGAACATATTCCGGCAGTTCCGGAACATGTACCGGCGCCTTGCCAGAACATGTTCCGGTGCTTCCGGAACATGTTGCGGCAATTCCGGATCATGTTCCGGCGGTCCCGGAACATGTTCCATGGCTTCCGGAACATCTTCCGCCGGTTACGGAACATTTTCCGGCGGTTCCGGAACATATTTTGGCGGTTGCGGAACATGTTCCGGTGCTTCCGGCACATGTTCTGGCGGTTCCGCAACATGTTCCGGCGGTTCCGGAACATATTCCGGTGCTTCTGGAACATCTTCCCGCCTGTTCCGGAACACGTTCGATGCCTCCGGAACATGTTCCGGCGGTTCCGGACCATGTTCCGGCGCTTCCGGAACATGTTCCGGCGCGTCCGGAACATCTTCCGGCGGTTCCGGAACATGTTCCGGTACCTCCGGAACATGCTCCGGCGCTTACGGAACATGTTTCGGCGGTTCCGGAACATGGTCCGGTGGTTCCGGAACATGGTCCCGCGCTTCCGGAACATGTTCCGGCGGTTCCGGCACATGTTCTGGTGGTTCCGGAACATGTTTCGGCTGTCCTGCAACATGTTCTGGTGCTTCCAAAACATGTTTCGGCGCTTCCGGAACATGGTCCGGTGGTTCCGGAACATGGTCCGGCGGTTCCGGAACATGTTCCGGCATGTTCCCGCGGTTTCGGAACATGTTCCGGCGGTTCCGGAACATGTTCTGGTGCCTCCGGAACATGTTCCGGCGGTTCCGGAACATGATCCGGTGCTTCGCGAACATCTTCCGGCACTTCCACAACATGTTCCGGCACTTCCCGAACGTGGTCCGGCGGTTCCGGAACACGTTCCGGTGCCTCCGGAACATGTTCCGGCGGTTGCAGAACATGTTCCGGCGGTTCGGGATCATGTTCCGGTGTTTCCGGAATATGTTCCGGCGGCTCCCGAATATGTTTCGGTGGTTCCGGAACATGTTCTGGCGGTTCCGGAACATGTTCCGGCGGTTCCGGATCATGTTCCGGCGGTTCCGGAAAATGTTCCTGTGCTTCCGGAACATGTTCCTGGGATCCGGATCATGTTACGGCGGCTCGGGATCATGTTCCATGCCTTCCGGAACATCTTCCGGCGGTTCTGGAATATTTTCCGGCGGGTCCGGAACATGTTCTGGTGCTTCCGGCACATGTTCTGGCGGTTCGGCAACATGTTCCGGCGGTTGCGGAACATGTTCCGGCGATTGCGGAACATGTTCCGGCGGTTCCGCAACATGTTTCGGCGGTTCCGGAGCATGTTCCGGTGCATCCGGCACTTCTTCCGGCGGTTCCGGATCATGTTCCGCTGTCTCCGGAACATGTTGCCTCTGGAACAGGTTCCGGCGCCTCTGGACCATCTTCTGGTGGTTCCGGAACATGTTCGGGTACTTCCAGAACATGTTTCGGTGCTTCCGGAACATGGTCCGGTGGTTCCGGAACATGGTCCGGCGGTTCTGGAACGTGTTCCGGCGATACCGGAACACGTTCCGGCGATACCGGGTCATGTTCCGGCGATTCCGGAGCATGTTCCGGCGCTTCCGGATCATTTTCCGGGGCTTCCGGAACAGGTTTCGGCGGTTCCGGAACATGTTCCGGTGTTTTCGGAACATGTTCCGGAACCGCCGGAACATGTTCTAGAGGTTCCGGAACATGTTTCGGTCCTTGCGGAACATGTTTCGGTCCTTCCGGAACATGTTCCGGCGATTCTGGAACATGTTCCCCCGGTTCTAGAACATGTTCCGGCACAGTTCCGGAACATCTTCCGGCGGTGGTTCCGGCACATCTTCCGGCGGTTCGGAAACATCTTCCGGTGCCTCCAGAACATGTTCCGACGGTTCCGGAACATGTTCCGGTGCCTCCGGAACAGGTTCCGTCGTTTCCGGAACATGTACCGGCGCTTCCGGAATATGTTCCGGCGCTTTCGGAACATGTTCCGGTGGTTCCGGAGCATGTTCCAGCGGTCATGGCACATGTTCCGGCGGTTCTGGAACATCTTCCGGTGGTTCCGTAACATATTCCGGTGCTTCCGGAACATCTTCCGGCGGTTCCGGAACATGTGCCGGCGGTTCCGGAACATGTTCCGGTGCTTCCGGAACATGTTCCGTCGGTTCCGGAACCTGTTCCGGTCCTTCCGGAATATGTTCAGGCAATTCCGGAACATGTCCCGGCGGTTCCGGAACATGTTCCCGCGATTCCGGAACATGTTCCGGCGGTTCCGGAACATGGTCCGGTTCCTCCCGAACATGTTCCTTTGGTTCCGGAACATCTTCCGGCGGTTCCCGAATATGTGTAGGCGGTTCCGGAACACCGTCCGGTGCTTCCGGAACATCTTCCGGCGGTTCCGGAACATGTTCCGGTGGTTTGGGAACATATTCCGGTGCCTCCGGAACCATGTTCCAGCGCTTCCGGAACATGTTCCGGTACCTCCGGAACATGTTCCGGCGATTCCGGATCATGTTCCGGCGGTTCCCGAACATGTTCCGGCGGTTACGGTACAAGTTCAGTGGCCTCCCGAGCATCTTCTGGCGGTTCTGGAACATGTTCCGGCGGTTACGGAACATGTTCCGGCGGTTCCGGAACATGTTCCGGTGCCTCCGGAACATGTTTCGGCGGTTCCGGAACATGTTTCGGTGCTTCCGGAACATGTTCCGGCGGTTCCCGAACATGTTCTGTGGTTTCTGGAACATGTTCCGCCGCTTCCGGAACATGTTCAGGCGGTTCCGGAATATGTTCTGGCGGTTCCGGAACATGTTCCGGCGGTTCCGGATCATGTTCCGGCGGTTCCGGAAAATGTTCCTGTGCTTCCGGAACATGTTCCGGGGATCCGGATCATGTTACGGCGGCTCGGGATCATGTTCCATGGCTTCCGGAATATCTTCCGGCGGTTCTGGAATATTTTCCGGCGGGTCCGGAACATGTTCTGGTGCTTCCGGCACATGTTCTGGCGGTTCGGCAACATGTTCCGGCGGTTGCGGAACATGTTCCGGCGATTGCGGAACAGGTTCCGGGGGTTCCGGAACATGTTTCGGCGGTTCCGGAGCATGTTCCGGTGCATCCGGCACTTCTTCCGGCGGTTCCGGATCATGTTCCGCTGTCTCCGGAACATGTTGCCTCTGGAAGAGGTTCCGGCGCCTCTGGACCATCTTCTGGTGGTTCCGGAACATGTTCGGGTACTTCTAGAACATGTTTCGGTGCTTCCGGAACATGGTCCGGTGGTTCCGGAACATGGTCCGGCGGTTCTGG
This sequence comes from Eutreptiella sp. 'Long Island Sound 2002', assembly GCA_964036045.1. Taxonomy (NCBI): domain Eukaryota; phylum Euglenozoa; class Euglenophyceae; order Eutreptiales; family Eutreptiaceae; genus Eutreptiella; species Eutreptiella sp. 'Long Island Sound 2002'. The sequence goes on from OZ038402.1 coordinate 23,758,425, forward strand.
AACGTGTTCCGGCGATACCGGAACACGTTCCGGCGATACCGGGTCATGTTCCGGCGATTCCGGAGCATGTTACGGCGCTTCCGGATCATTTGCCGGGGCTTCCGGAACAGGTTTCGGCGGTTCCGGAACATGTTCCGGTGTTTTCGGAACATGTTCCGGAACATGTCTCGGTGCCTCCAAAACATGCTCCGACGGTTCCGGAACATGTTCCGGTGCCTCCGGAACAGGTTCCGTCGTTTCCGGAACATGTACCGGCGCTTCCAGAATATGTTCTGGCGCTTTCGGAACATGTTCCGGTGGTTCCGGAGCATGTTCCAGCGGTCATGGCACATGTTCCGGCGGTTCTGGAACATCTTCCGGTGGTTCCGGAACATGTTCCGGTGCTTCCGGAACATCTTCCGGCGGTTCTGGAACATGTGCCGGCGGTTCCGGAACATGTTCCGGTGCTTCCGGAACATGTTCCGGCGGTTCCGGAACATGTTCCCGCGATTCCGGAACATGTTCCCGCGGTTCCGGAACATGGTCCGGTGCCTCCCGAACATGTTCCTTTGGTTCCGGAACATCTTCTGGCGGTTCCCGAATATGTGTAGGCGGTTCCGGAACACCGTCCGGTGCTTCCCGAACATCTTCCGGCGGTTCCGGAACACGTTCCGGTGGTTCCGGAACATGTTCCGGTGCTTCCGGAACCATGTTCCAGCGCTTCCGGAACATGTTCCGGTACCTCCGGAACATGTTCCGGCGCTTCCGGATCATGTTCCGGGGCTTCCGGAACATGTTCCGGCGGTTTCAGAACATGTTCCGCTGCTTCCGGAACAGCTTCCGGCGGTTCCGGAACATGTTCCGGTGTTTCCGGAACATGTTCCGGTGCTTCCGGAACATGTTCCGTGGCTTCCGGAGCATCTTCCGGGGGTTCCGAAACATGTTCCGGTGCCTCCGAAACATGTTCCGGCGGTTCCCGAACATGTTCCGTGGTTTCTGGAACATGTTCAGGCGCTTCCGGAACAAGTTCCGGCGGTTCCGGAAAATGTTCCGGTGCCTCGGGTACATGTTCCGGCACTTCCGGAGCATGTTCCGGCGGTTCCGGAACATGTTCCGGCGGTTCCGGAAAATGTTCCTGTGCTTCCAGAAAGTGTTCCAGCGCTTCCGGATCACGTTCCGGCGGTTCCGGAACATGTTCCGTGGCTGCCGGAACATCTTCCGGCGGTTCCGGAACATTTTCTGGCAGGTTCGAAACATGTTCTGGTGCTTCCGGCACATGTTCTGGCGGTTCCGCAACATATTGCGGCGGTTCCGGAGCATGTTCCGGTGCTTCGGGAACATCTTCCAGCAGTTCCGGAACATGTTCAGGTGCCTCCGGAACATGTTGCCTCTGGAACAGGTTCCGGTGCCTCCGGAACATGTACCGGCGCTTCCGGAACATGGTCCGGCGGTTCCGGAACATGTTCTGGTGCCTCCGGAACATGTTCCGGCGGTTCCGGAACGCTTTCCGGCGATACCGGAACATGTTCGCGCGATACCGGGTCATGTTCCGGCGGTTCCGCAACATGTTCCGGTGCCTCCGGAACATGTTCCGGCACTTCTGGAACATGTTCAGGCGGTTCCGGAACATGTTCCGGCGGTTCCGGAAAATGTTCTTGTGCTTCCAGAAAGTGTTCCAGCGATTCCGGATCATGTTCCCGCGGTTCAGGAACATGTTCCGTGGCTTCCGGAACATCTTCCGGCGGTTCTGGAACAATTTCCGGCCGGTTCGAAACATGTTCCGGAACTTCCGGAACATGTTCCGGCGGTTCCGGAACATGTTCCGGTGCTTCCGGAACAGGTTCCGGCGGTTCCGGAACATGTTGCGGTGTTTCCGGAACATGATCCGGTGCTTCCGGAACATGTTCCGTGGCTTCTGGAACATCTTCCGGCGGTTCCGGAACATGTTCCGGCGCCTCCGGAACATATTGCGGCGGTCATCGCACATGTTCCGGCGGTTCCGGAACATGTGCCGGCGGTTCCCGAACATGTTCCGGCAGTTCCGGGACATGTTCCGGTGCTTCCGGAACATGTTCCAGCGGTTCAGGAACATGTTCTGGCGGTTCCGGAACATGTTCCGTGGCCTCCGGAACATCTTCCGGCGGTTCCGGAACGTGTTCCGCACTTCCGGAACATGTTCCGGCGCTTCTGGAACATGTTCTGGCGCTTTCGGAACATGTTCCGGCGCCTCCGCAACATATTGCGGTGGTCATCGCACATGTTCCGGCGGTTCCGGAACATGTGCCGGCGGTTCGGGAACATGTTCCGGCAGTTCCGGGACATGTTCCGGTGCTTCCGGAACATGTTCCGGCGGTTCAGGAACATGTTCTGGCGGTTCCCGAACATGTTCCGTGGCTTCCGGAGCATCTTCCGGCGTTTCTGGAACATGTTCCGGCGGTTCCGCAACATGTTCCGGAAGCCTCCGGAACATGTTCCGGCGGTTCCAGAACATGTTCGGGCGTTTCTGGAACATGTTCTGGCGGTCATGGCACATGTTCCGGCGGTTCCGGAACATCTTCCGGTGGTTCCGGAACATGTTCCGGTGCTTCCGGAACATCTTGCGGCGGTTCCGGAACATGTGCCGGCGGTTGGGGAACATGTTCCGGCGGTTCCGGAACATGTTCTGGCGGTTCCGGCACATGTTCTGGCGTTTCCGGCCCATCTTCCGGTGGTTCCGGAATATGTTCCGGCTGCACCGGAACATGGTCCGGCGGTTCCGGAACATGTTCCGGTGCCTCCGGAACATGTTCCGGCGGTTCCGGAACGCTTTCCGGCGATACCGCTACACGTTCGCGCAATACCGGGTCATATTCCGGCGGTTCAGGAGCATGTTCCGGTGGTTCCGGAACATGTTCCGGTGCCCCCGGAACATTTTCCGGCGCGTCCGGAACATGTTCCGCACTTCCGGAACATGTTCTGGCGCTTTCGGAACATGTTCCGGCGCCTCCGGAACATATTCCGGCGGTCATGGCACATGTGCCGGCGGTTCCGGAACATGTTCCGGTGCCTCCGGAACATGGTCGGGCGCTTCCGGAACATGTTCTGGGGTTTCCGGAACATTTTCTGGCGGTTCCGGCACATGTTCTGGCGTTTCCGGAGCATCTTCCGGCGGTTCCGGAACATGTTCCGGCTGTTCCAGAACATGTTCCGTGGCTTTCGGAACATCTTCCGGCTAGGAAAACATTTTCCGGGGCCTCCGGAGCATGTTCCGGTGGTTCCGGAACATTTTCCGGTGCCTCCGGAACATTTTCCGGCGCGTCCGGAACATGTTCCGCACTTCCGGAACATGTTCCGGCGCTTCTGGAACATGTTCTGGCGCTTTCGGAACATGTTCCGGCGCCTCCGGAACATATTCCGGCGCCTCCGGAACATATTCCGGCGGTCATGGCACATGTTCTGGCGGTTCCGGAACATGTGCCGGCGGTTCCTGGACATGTTCCGGTGCTTCCGGAACATGTTCCGGCGGTTCAGGAACATGTTCCGGCGGTTCAGGAACATGTTCCGGCGGTTCCGGAACATGTTCCGTGGCTTCCGGAGCATCTTCCGGTGGTTCTGGAACATGTTCCGGCGATTCCGGAACATGTTCCGGCGCGTCCGGAACATGTTCTGGCGCTTTCGGAACATGTTCCGGTGGTTCCTGAGCATGGTCGGGCCCCTCCAGAACATGTTCCGGCGCTTCCGGAACATATTCCGGCGGTCATGGCACATGTTCCGGCGGTTCCGGAACATCTTCCGGTGGTTCCGGAACATGTTCCGGTGCTTCCGGAACATCTTCCGGCGGTTCCGGAACATGTGCCGGCGGTTCCGGAACATGTTCCGCCAGTTCCGGGACATGTTCCGGTGCTTCCGGAACATGTTCCGGCGGTTCCGGAACATGTTCCGGTCCTTCCGGAACGTGTTCAGGCGATTCCGGAACGTTTCCCGGCGGTTCCAGAACATTTTTCGGCGATTCCGGAACATGTTCCGGTGCCTCCGGAACATGTTCTGGCGGTTGCCGAATATGTTTTGGCGGTTCCGGAACATCTTCCGGTGCTTCCGGAACATCTTCCGGCGGTTCCGGAACATGTTCCGGTGGTTCCGGAACATGTTCCGGCTGCCTCCGGAACCATGTTCCGGCGCTTCCGGAACATGTTCCGGCGGTTCCAAAACATGTTCCGGCGTTCCGGAACATGTTCCGGCTCGTCCGGAACATGTTCTGGCGATTCCGGATCATGTTCCGGCGGTTCCGGAACATGTTCCGGCGGTTCCGGTACATGTTCTGTGGCTTCCGGAGTATCTTCCGGCGGTTCCGGAACATGTTCGGGCGGTTCCCGAGCATGTTCTCGCGGTTCCGGTACATGTTCTGTGGCTTCCGGAGCATCTTCCGGCGGTTCCGGAACATGCTCCGGCGGTTCCGGAACATGTTCCGGCGATTCCGGAACATGTTCCGGCGGTTATGGAACATGTTCCGGTGCTTCCGGAAGATTTTCCGGCGGTTCCGGAACATGTTCCGGAGCCTCCGCAACATGTTCCGGCGATTCCGGATCATGTTCCGGCGGTTCCAGAACATGTTCCGTGGCTTCCAGAGCATGTTCCGGCGGTTCCGCAACATATTCCGGTTCCTCCGGAACATGTTCCGGCGATTCCGGATCATGGTCCGTGGCTTCCGAAACATCTTCTGACGCTTCCCGAACATGTTCCGGAACGGCCGGAACATGTTCCGGCGATTCCGGATCATGTTCCGGCGGTTCCCGAACATGTTCCGGAACGGCCGGAACATGTTCCGGTGCCTCCGGAACATCTTCCGGCGGTTCCGGAACATGTTCCGCTGCCTCCGGAACATGTTCCGGCGATTCCGGATCATGTTCCGGCGGTTCCCGAACATGTTCCGGCAGTTCGGGTACATGTTCTGTGGCTTCCGGAGCATCTTCCGGCGGTTCCGGAACATGTTCCGGCGGTTCCGGAACATGTTCCGGTGCTTCCGGAACATGTTCCGGCGGTTCAGGAACATGTTCCGGCGGTTCCGGAACATGTTCCGGAACGTCCGGAACATGTTCCGGTGCCTCCGGAACATCTTCCGGCGGTTCCGGAACATGTTCCGCTGCCTCCGGAACATGTTCCGGCGATTCCGGATTATGTTCCGGCGGTTCCCGAACATGTTCCGGCAGTTCGGGTACATGTTCTGTGGCTTCCGGAGCATCTTCCGGCGGTTCCGGAACATGTTCCGGCGGTTCCGGAACATGTTCCGGTGCTTCCGGAACATGTTCCGGCGGTTCAGGAACATGTTCCGGCGGTTCCGGAACATGTTCCGGAACGGCCGGAACATGTTCCGGTGCCTCCGGAACATCTTCCGGCGGTTCCGGAACATGTTCCGCTGCCTCCGGAACATGTTCCGGCGATTCCGGATCATTTTCCGGCGGTTCGCGAACATGTTCCGGCGGTTCGGGTACATGTTCTGTGGCTTCCGGAGCATCTTCCGGCGGTTCCGGAACATGTTCCGGCGGTTCCGGAACATGTTCCGTGGCTTCCGGAACATCTTCCGGCGGTCCCGGAACATGTTCCGGCGGTTCCGGAACATGTTCCGGCGGCTCCGGAACATGTTCCGGCGGTTCCGGTACATGTTCCGTGGCTTCCGGAGCATGTTCCGCCGGTTCCGGAACATGTTCCGGCGGTTCCGCAACATATTCCGGTTCCTCCGGAACATGTTCCGGCGATTCCGGATCATGTTCCCGCGGTTCCCGAACATGTTCCGGCGGTTCCGGAACATGGTCCGTGGCCTCCGGAGCATCTTCCGGCGGTTCCGGAACATGTTCCGGAACGGCCGGAACATGTTCCGGTGCCTCCGGAACATCTTCAGGCGGTTCCGGAACATGTTCCGGTGCCTCCGGAACATGTTCGGGCGATTCCGGATCATGTTCCGGCAGCCCGAACATGTTCCGGCGGTTCGAGTACATGTTCTGTGGCTTCCGGACCATCTTCCGGCGGTTCCGGAACATGTTCCGGCGGTTCCGGAACGTGTTCCGTGGCTTCCGGAACATGTTCCGGCGGTCCCGGAACATGTTCCGGCGGTTCCGGAACATGTTCCGGCGGTTCCGGAACATGTTCCGGTGCTTCCAGAACATGTTCCGGTGCTTCCAGAACATGTTCCGGCGGTTCCGGTACATGTTTCGTGGCTTCCGGAGCATCTTCCGGCGGTTCCGGAACATGTCCGGTGCCTCCGGAACATCTTCCGGCGGTTCCGGAACATGTTCCGGCGGTTCCGGAACATGTTCCGGCGATTCCGAAACATGTTTCGGCGGTCCCGGAACATGCTCCGGTGCTTCCAGAACATCTTCCGGCGCGTCCGGAACATGTACCGGCATTTCCGGAACTTTTGCCGGCGTTGCCGGAACATGTTCCGGCGATTCCGGATCATGTTCCGGCGGTTCCGGAACATGTTCCGTGGCTTCCGGAGCATCTTCCGGCGGTGCCGGAACATATTCCGGCGGTTCCGCAACATATTCCGGTGCCTCCGGAACATCTTCCTGCGGTTCCGGAACCTTCTCTGGCGATTCTGGAACATGCTCCGGTGCCTCCGGAACATGTTCTAGCGATTCTGGATCATGTTCCGGCGGTTCCAGTACATGTTCTGTGGCTTCCGGAGCATCTTCCGGCGGTGCCTCCGGAATATGTTCCGGCGATTCCGGATCGTGTTCCGGCGGTTCCCGAACATGTTCCGGCGGTTCCTGAACATGTTCCGGTGCTTCCGGAGCATCTTCCGGCGGTTCCGGAACATGTTCCGGTGCTTTAGGAACATCTTCCGGCGGTTCAGCAACATGTTCCGGCTGTTCCGGAGCATGTTCCGGCGGTTCCTGAACATGTTCCGGTGCCCCCGGAGCATATTCCGGCGGTTGCGGAACATGTTCCGGTGCCTCCGCAACATGTTCTGGCGCGTCCGGAACATGTTCCGGCACTTCTGGAACATGTTCCGGCGGTTCCGGAACATTTTCCGGTGCCTCCAGAGCATGTTTTGGTGGTTCCGGAACATGTTACGGTGCCTCCGGAACATGTTCCGGCGGTTGCGGAACATTTTCCGGTGCTTCCGGAACATTTTCCGGCGGTTCCGGAACATGTTTTGTGGCTTCCGGAACATCTTCCGGCGTTTCCGGAACATGTTCCGGTGCCTCCGGAGCAAGTTCCGGCGGTTCCGGAACATGTTCCGGTGCCTCCGGAACATGTTCCGGCGCGTCCGGAACATGTTCCGGCACTTCCGGAACATGTTCCGGTGCCTCCGGAACATCTTCCGGCGGTTCCGGAACATGTTCCGGTGGTTCCGCAACATGTTCCGGCGGTTCCGGAACATGTTCCGGTTGTTCCGGAACATGTTCCGGTGCTTCCGGAACATGTTCCGGCGGTTCCGGAACATGTTCCGGCGGTTCCGAAACATGTTCTGGCGGTTCCGGAACATCTTCCGGTGCTTCCGGAACATCTTCCGGCAGTTCCGGAACATGTTCCGGTGGTTCCGGAGCATGTTCCCGCAATTTCGGAACATGTTCCGGCGATTTTGGAACATGTTCCGGTGCCTCCGGAACATGCCCCCGCCGTTCCGGAACATCTCCCGGAACCGCCGGAACATGTTCCGGCGGTTCCGAAACATGGTCCGGCGGTGCCGGAGCATGTTCCGGTGCTTCCGGAACATCTTCCGGCGGTTCCGGAACATGTTCCGGTGGTTCCGGAGCATGTTCCGGTGCCTCCGGAACATGTTCCGGCGGTTCCCGAACATGTGCCGGTGCATCCGGAACATGTTCCTGTGCCTCCGGAACATGCTCCCGCCGTTCCGGAACATGTTCCGGAACCGCCGGAACATGTTCCGGTGCCTCCGGAACATGTTCCGGCGGTTCCGAAACATGGTCCGGCGGTTCCGGAGCATGTTCCAGTGCTTCCGGAACATGTGCCGGTGCCTCCGGAACATGGTCCGCCGGTTCCGGAACATGTTCCGGCGCTTCGGGAACATGTTCCGGAACCGCCCGAACATGTTCCGGTGCCTCCGGAACATGTTCCGGAGGTTCCGGAAGAAGTTCGGGCGCTTCCGGAACATCTTCCGGCGGTTCCGGTACATGTTCTGTGGCTTCCAAAGCATCTTCCGGCGGTTCCGGCACATGTTCCGGTGCCTCCGGAACATCTTCTGGCGGTTCCAGAACATGTTCCGGCGTTTCCGGAACATGTTCCGGCGATTCCGGAACATGTTCCGGCGGTCCCGGAACATGTTCCGGTGCTTCTAGAACATCTTCCGGCGCGTCCGGAACATGTTCCGGCATTTCCGGAACTTTTTCCGGCGGTTCCGGAACATGTTCCGGAGCCTCCGGAACATGTTCCGGCGATTCCGGATCATGTTCCGGCGGTTCTGGAACATGTTCCGTGGCTTCCGGAGCATTTTCCGGCGGTGCCGGAACATATTCCGGCGGTTCGGCAACATGTTCCGGTGCCTCCGGAACATGTTCCGACGATTCGGGATCATGTTCCGGCGGTTCCGGAACATCTTCCGGCGGTTCCGGAACATGTTCCGGAACCGCCGTAACATGTTCCTGTGCCTCCGGAACATCTTCCGGCGGTTCCAGAACCTTCTTCGGCGGTTCCGGAACATGTTCCGGTGCCTCCGGAACATGTTCCGGCGATTCTGGATCTTGTTCCGGCGGTTCCCGACCATGTTCCGACGGTTCCGGTACATGTTCTGTGGCTTCCGGAGCATCTTCCGGCGGTTGTGGAACATGTTCCGGCGATTCCCGATCGTGTTCCGGCGGTTCCCGAACATGTTCCGGCGGTTCCTGAACATGTTCCGGTGCTTCCGGGGCATGTTCCGGCGGTTCCGGAACATGTTCCGGTGGTTCGGGTACATGTTCTGTGGCATCCAGAGCATCTTCCGCCGGTTCCGGAACATGTTCCGGTGCTTCCAGAAAATACTCCGGCGGTTCCGCAACGTGTTTCGGCTGTTCCGGAGCATGTTCCGGCGGTTCCTGAACATGTTCCGGTGCCTCCGGAGCATGTTCCGGTGGTTCCGCAACATCTTCCGGCGGTTCCGGAACATGTTCCGGTGGTTCCGGAACATGTTCCGGCGATTTCGGAACATGTTCCGGTGCTTCCGCAACATGTTCCGGCGGTTCCGGAACATCTTCCGGCGGTTCCGGAGCATGTTCCGGTGCCTCCGGAAAATGTTCGGGCGGTTCCGGAACATGTTCCGGTGGTTCCGGAACATGTTCCGGTGCCTCCGGAAGATGTTCCGTCGGTTCGGGAACATGTTCCGGCGGTTGGGGAAAATCTTCCGGCGGTTCAGGAACATATTCCGGCGGTTCCGGAAGATGTTCCGGCGGTTCCGGACCATGTTCTGGTGCTCCCGGAACATGTTCCGGCGGTTGCAGAACATCTTCCGGCGGGTCCGGAACATGTTCCGGCGATTTCGGAACATGTTCCGGCCATTCCGGAACATGTTCCGTCAGTTCATCTTCTGGCGAATCTGGAACATGTTCCGGTGGTTCTGGAGCATGTTCCGGTGCTTCCGGAACATGTTCCGGCGGTTCCGGAAGATGTTCCGGCGGTTCCGGAACATCTTTCGGCGGTTCCGGAACATGTTCGGGCGGTTCCGAAACATGGTCTGGCGGTTCCGGTACATGTTCCGGTGCCTCCAGAAGATGTTCTGTCGGTTCTGGAAGATGTTCCGGCGGTTCCGGAATATGTTCCGGTGCTTCCGGAACATGTTCCGGCGGTTCGGGAACATGTTCCGGCGGTTCCGGAACATATTCCGGCGGTCCGGAACATGTTCCGGTGCTACCCGAACATGTTCCGGCGGTTCCGGAACATGTTCCGGCGATTTCGGAACATGTTCCGGCGATTCTGGAACATGTTCCGGTGGTTCCGTAACATCATCTGGCAGTTCCGGAACATGTTCCGGTGGTTCCGGAGCATCTTCCGGTGCCTCCGGAACATATTCCCGCTGTTCCGGAACATGTTCAGGCGGTTCCGGACCATGTTCCGGCGGTTCCAGAACATGTTCCGGTGCTTCCGGAACATGTTCCGGCGGTTCCGAAACATGGTCCCGCGGTTCCGGAACATCTTCCGGTGGTTCTGGAACATGTTCCGGCGGTTCCGGAACATGTTCCGGCGATTCCGGAACATGTTCCGGCGGTTCGGGAACATGTTTGGGCAGTTGCGGAACATCTTCCGGTGGTTCCGGAGCATGTTCCTGTGCCTGCGGAACATGTTCCGGCGATTCCGGAACATGTTCCGGTGCCTCCGGAACATGTTCCGGCAGTTGCGGAACATCTTCCGGTAGTTCTGGAACATGTTCCGGCGGTTCCGGAAGACGTTCGGGCGCTTCCGGAACATGTTCCGGCGGTTCGGCAACATGTTCCGGCGGTTCTGGAACATTTTCCGGCGATTTCGGAACATGTCCCGGTGCTTCCACAACATGTTCCGGCGGTTCGGGATCAGGTTCCGGCGGTTATGGAACATCTTCCCGCGGTTCCGGAACATGTTCCGGTGGTTCCGGAGCATCTTCCGGTGCCTCCGGAGCATGTTCCGGCGATTCCGGAACATGTTCCGGCGGTTCCGGAGCATGTTCCGGCGGTTCCGAAACATGGTCCGGCGGTTCCGGAACATGTTCCGGTGCTTCCGGAACATCTTCCGGCGGTTCCGGAACATGTTCCGGCGGTTCTGGAACATGTTCCGGCGATTTCGGAACATGTTCCGGTGCTTCCGGAACATCTTCCGGCGGTTCCGGAACATGTTCCGGCGGTTCTGGAACACGTTTCGGCGGTTCCGAAAGATGTTCCGGCGCTTCCGGAACATGTTCTGGCAGTTCGGGAACATGTTCCGGCGGTTCCGAAACATGTTCTGGCGGTTTCCGAACATGTCCTGGTGCTTCCGGAACATGCTCCGGCGATTCCGGCATATCTTCCGGCGGTTCCGGAACATGTTCCGGTAGTTCGGGAGCATTTTCTGGTGCCTCCGGAAAATGTTCGGGCGGTTCCGGAACACGTTCCTGTGGTTCCGGAACATGTTCCGGTGCTTCCGGAACATCTTCCGGCGGTTCCGGAAGATGTTCCGGCGGTTCCGGAACATGTTCCGGTTCTTCCGGAACATGTTCCGGCGGTTCTGGAACATGTTCCGGCGATTTCGGAACATGTTCCGGCGATTCTGGAACATGTTCCGGTGGTTCCGGAACATTATCCGGCGGTTCCGGAAGATGTTCCGGCGGTTCCGGAACATGTTCCGGTGCTTCCGGAACATGTTCCGGCGGTTGCAGAACATGTTCCGGCGGTTCCTGAACATGTTCCGCTGGTTCCGGAACATGTTCCGGCGGTTGTAGAACATGTTCCGGCGGTTCCGGAACATGTTCCGGTGGTTCCGGAACATGTTCTGGCGATTCCAGAACATGTTCCGGTGGTTCCGGAACATCTTCGGGTGCTTCCGGAACATGTTCCGGTGGTTCGGGAACATGTTCCGGCGGTTCCGGAACATGTTCCGGCGGTTCCGGAACATTTTCTGGCAATTTCGGAACATGTTCCGGCGATTCCAGAACATGTTCCGGCGGTTCGGGAGCATGTTCCGGCGGTTCCGAAACATGGTCCGGCGGTTCCGGAACATGTTCCGGTGCTTCCGGAACATCTTCCGGCGGTTCCGGAACATGTTCCGGCGGTTCTGGAACATGTTCCGGCGATTTCGGAACATGTTCCGGCGATTCTGGAACATGTTCGGGTGGTTCCGGAACGTCTTCCGGCAGCTCCGGAACATGTTCCGCAGGCACCGCAACATGTTCCGGCGGTTCCGGAACATGTTCCGGCGGTTCCGAAACATGGTCCGGCGGTTCTGGAGCATGTTCCGGTGCTTCCGGAACATCTTCCGGCGGTTCCGGAACATGTTCCGGTGGTTCCGGAGCATGTTCCGGTGCCTCCGGAACATGTTCCGGCGGTTCCGGAAGATCTTCCGGCAGTTCCGGAACATTTTCCGGCAGTTGCGGAGCATGTTCCGGTGCCTCCGGATCATATTCCGGCGGTTCCGGAACATCTTCCGGCGGTTCGGGACCATGTTCCAGCGGTTCGGGAACATGTTCCGGCGGTTCCGGAACATGTTCCGGCGATTTGGGAACATGTCCTGGTGCTTCCGCAACATGTCCCGGCGGTTCCGGAAGATGTTCCGGCGGTTCCGAAACATGGTCCGGCGGTTCTGGAGCATGTTCCGGTGCTTCCGGAACATCTTCCGGCGGTTCCGGAACATGTTCCGGTGGTTCCGGAGCATGTTCCGGTGCCTCCGGAACATGTTCCGGCGGTTCCGGAAGATCTTCCGGCAGTTCCGGAACATTTTCCGGCAGTTGCGGAGCATGTTCCGGTGCCTCCGGATCATATTCCGGCGGTTCCGGAACATCTTCCGGCGGTTCGGGACCATGTTCCAGCGGTTCGGGAACATGTTCCGGCGGTTCCGGAACATGTTCCGGCGATTTGGGAACATGTCCTGGTGCTTCCGCAACATGTCCCGGCGGTTCCGGAAGATGTTCCGGTGCCTCCGGAACATGTTCCGGCGGTTCCGGAACATCTTCCGGCGGTTCCGGAACATGTTCCGGTGGTTCTGGAAGATGTTCTGGCGGTGCCTCTGGAACATGTTCGGGCGGTTCCGGAACATGGTGTGAGGGCGCCGATGTCGGGTCGGGGGTCTTCCCGGTGCGTTGCCGGGGTGCCTGAGTCGCCTGTGTGGGGGTCGGGGGGTCGGTGCGTGCGGCCGCGGCTGTGGCTTTTGCCGTGGCCTTGAGGATGAGGGCGGCGGGGACGGGGGGGTCGGAGGATGAGGTGCAGGAGGTGGATGAGGCTGAGGATGAGGAGGAGGTGGTGGACGCGGGTTGGGCTGTGATGCGGGCGGGCTTGTGGGCGGCGGCTTCTGCTGCGGCTACGGCGGGGAGGATGGAGGGCATGTCCTCGGGCTGTAGGTTGGGGGCGGGCGGCTGGGGGGGGCCGGTCGTGACCTGGCGGCCCGGCGGGCCGATCTGGTCGGCAGCGGCAGGGGAGGGAGGCGCGGGGCCGTGGCCTTCTCCTTCTGGACTTGGCTGGGCCGGGGTCCTGCAATGTGTGAGGTTGTGTGGGTTGGCGTCCGCGGGGGGGAACAGTTCGCGTGGGCTGCATTCAGGGGCCCGGGGGGGGTGGGCCTGGGTCTTCTAGGGTGTGTGCGGGGGGTGTGGGCGGGCCACTGGGTGGGGTGGGGGTGCCGCGGGGCGCGGGGCTCCTCTCGGCGGGTGTGTGCGGGTTGTCGAGTGTGGGGGGTGGTGAGGGGTGTCCGGCGGGTGGGTGTGTGGCGGGCGTGTGCTGGTGTTCGGGCGGGTGGGGGAGGCCCGTGTCGCGGGGCCCGGGGGTGCGCGCGATGGTGGGCGTGTGTGGGTCTCCGGGTGAGCAGCGAGAGGGGAGGGGCATGGGCGGGGATTGTGCGGTGGGGTGTGTTGTGTCGGTGTATGTGTCCGCTCGCCGCGGCGCGCTTGCGTGGCCAGTTGTAGGCTGGGCGGTTTGGAGGAGAAGCTCGCCGTCTTCTGCTGCCGCGGCAAGGATTTCGCAGACGAGCTTGCGTATCTGGTGGACCTCTTGGTCAGTGGTGGGAAGGGGGTATGCTAGCTTTGGGCTAAGACCCACGCGGCTGAGGACCCTGTGGATGGCGTGGTACCCGCAAGTGAGGGATTGCTGCGGTCTGGGGGGGGGGGGGTGGCCGCGTGTCCGGGCCCGCCTCGATTTGTGTGTGGGCGGTGGGGATGGCCCAAATCCAGGGCACGGTCCCCGTGGGTGGCCAGCGGCGCTGGATCCAGTGGGTCAGGCAGAGCATGGCCAATCCTAGGTGGTAGCCCGCCTTCCCTGAGGTGATTTGGGCCAGGGCGCGGGCTGGGGGCTTGTCCCCTGGCTGGAGGACGCCCCTGAGGACCCTGTGCTGGGTGGTGGGGTCCCCTACTGCCCCTGGTGGGGCGGTCCCTGGGGCGAGCATGGTGTCTGTCCCTTTGACGAGCCATTGCGGGCCGGGGGACGTAGCCGTAGCGGCTATCACGTAGTAGTGCCCGCGCTCGAGAACTGTAACCCAGACCTCCGGCGGGGGGTGGTCACTGTCTGTAGGTGGGGGGGGGGGTCGTCGTCTGGGGTGCGGAGGCCGGCGGCGCGGAGGGCGGTGTCGCGGGTTGGTGCGGTGGCCTGTTTCCACTGCTCCGGGCGGTTCGGGTCCGCTGGGTGGTCCTTCTCCGCTGGGGCCCGTCGTAGGCGTACGGTCCCTCGACGCGTGACGTTGATGTCGGTGTCGCGTGTCAAGGCCTGGCCCCACTCGATGGGGGGGATCCAGACGTGCTGGCCCTGGGTGTGTTTGCGGGCTCGCCAGAGTACTAGGTCTACGATGGCCTCGTGGAGGCCGTTGCCTGGGGTGGTCAGGTCCTGGAGGGCTTTGACGGTGAGCTTGGTCCAGTCCTCTTGTAGGCGGTACCAGCCCAGGGGGGTGGTCGGGGCCCTGCCTTGGAGGGTTGCTCGGAGGAGGTCGGGGTCGCGGATGGTGGCCGGTGTGAGGGGGGGGGTGCCCCGGGTCCGGGGGGGGTGGGCTGGATGGGTTGCCGGGGTCTTGCGCGTCTACGTCGACGTATGGTTGGCCCTGGTTGGGCTCGGCCGGGCTGGGCGGTGCCGGGTGGCTTCTTGGGCCAGAGATGGGCTTCGGGGCGCTGTGGTGGTGTCTTGGAGGCCTGCGGATGGAGATGGGGGGCGCGTGCGGGGCGCGGAGTGGGTTAGTGGACGTCCGGGTCATGCACGGCATGGTAATGGATGAGACGCTGCATGTGTTCCCTGGCGGTGGGGTCGGTGAGTTGCTCCGCGTGTGTTAACAGGAGGTGTTTACGGTGTACCATTTGGGCCGCTGCTCTGCGGACTGCCTCTAGCTGGAGGTGCGCTGCTGCCTCCATGGGGCTTTCCGTGTGTTTGGTGAGGTGTCGGTGCAGGGCCTGTGTCACCGCCCCTCTCATGGTGGCTTCTTTGACCAGGGGATCCCGGAAGAGGTGTTCGGTGGCCTGGTGTGCGTGGCTGTGGGTTGGCCATCCTTCGTGTTGTCGTAGGGTTTCCGCCGGGGACCAGCCCACTAGCGTGTCCCTGCCTGTATGGAGGGGGCATTTCTTGAAGTGTTCCCAGTCCTCCGGGGTGGTGTGGTCGCACGGGCAACGGGTGTGTTCTTCGGGGACGTGGATGTGCTTGCGGGCGAGCCATCTGGCGACCCTGGTGAGGAATGGTAGTTGCTCCCTGAGGAGCTGGATGCGTTGTTTTTGGAGGTGGGCTGGGACGTTTGCCGGGCGCAAGTGCTGAGTGGTAGAGGGGGATTTGCAGTCTGTCCTGGAGCTCCTGGATGTGCGCCCGGCTGTCTGCGTCGCCGAGCACGCGGGCGAGATGTTGGATGGGGTTGGGGTAGTGGTATGCTCTGTCGTGGGAGGAATAGGGGGCGTCCTCTGGTACCCAGTCCGGGGTCTGATGGGGCTCGGGTACGGGGGGTATGTGTTGGAGGTGTGTGTGGTTTCGGCCGAGGTCAGGGATCTGGAGGGTTGGTAGGTGCGTTGTGCGCTGGTGTACTGCCTGGTTGTCGACCTTACCATTTCCGTATTGGTGTCTGTGGGACTCTTGTTTCACGATGTGGAGTTGGACGTAGGGGGGAAGGCTGCGAAGGGCTTTCCAGAGCAGCAGTGCCTGGGTGCCGAGGCTCGTCGCGGTGGCTTTGTGAAGTGGTTGCCTTGCTATGCGGAGGAGCAGGTGTGTGTCGACAGTGGCGTCTACCACGAACCAGACCCGGACGATGTGCGGGAGGTGGGCGGGTAGGTGGGCCGCGATCTCGGCGATGGCGTCGGCCATGGCCCCTAGCTCCCCGTGGGAGGAGGCCCCATAGGTGGTGTGGCCCGTGTGGTGGTCCATGTGGTAGTGTCCCCCGGTGTGGGTTAGCTGCAGGGTGGCCCCCCCGGTGATGGGCGTGAGGGCGGATTCGCCTGAGGCGTCGGTGAAGAAGAGCCGGTCCGCCGGTGATGGTTGTGGGAGGCGGCATGGGTTCATGGGCAGGTAGGCGTATATGGCGAGGCCCGTGGCGAGGTGGGCTACTGGGGTTGTGGGCTGCAGGATGGGGGTGGCGTACACCCCTATTCCTTTGGAGATGATGTGTTTCGCTTGGGGGGACATGGCTATGAGTCCCTGCTCCGGCTGTCCTTGTGTGAGGTAGGAGTAGATGTAGTGGAGGATGTAGGCTGTGTCTGGGTTTAGGTCGTGGCATGTGAGGGTTTGTGTTCGGTGCTCCGGTGTGTGGCAGGAGTGGTGGAGCGGATAGTAGGGGTGCTCGTGCTTGCCCGTTCTGCCTGGCTCGTACATGCTGTAACGGATGGCGACCCCTGCCGGGTCGGGGCGGGGCCAGGTGGGTGTAGTGGTGAAGAGCCATTTGGGCGCGTGGTCGGGGTTCCACGCTACCGTGGGGTTAGTGTCGGTGCGGTGGAACCATGGGGCTACCCATGCGTAGGCCTGTGGTGGTAGGTGGGTTGTGGGGTGGGTGTGGTTGTTGACCGGCCAACAGCCATTGCACACTGCACAGGGTCCGCGGTATGTGCCGTGTACTGTTGCAGGAGGGCGAGTCACTGACTCTCCAATTGCTGACTCCAACCGCCGTCCTGTTAATTGCACGCTGCCTATATGACAGAGGGAAAGCTGGGAGTGCTTTGGCCCCCACAGCAATGACTGGAAAGCACCCCGATGGATTCTGCACGCTATCTGAGTGTAGGACTGTGGCTATGATTTTTGTTTTTCCTGGGCCTGCATGGTTTCCTTGTCACCATCATCACTGAACCAGTATAATGCCCACAGTTCCAGAGCCCTAGTTTACGAGTTGCACAGTTGTCTTTTGACTTTTCAGCCCACTTCCTTAGTGCAACTGCTTTGTCATGATGTACAGGCGGATTGATGTAGCAGCCTTTGGTAGCTACACCCAATTTAGGTCTTGAGTATGCTGACATTTTGGGATATTATGGAAGCCTTTTGTGTGGCTTTGTGCTGTGCTGAGTGTGGACAAATCTTGCAACCCTCCCCCCCCCCACAGATGGAATCAGCTGAAACACGCAGGGAACTTTTTGATGCACCGAAAAACCGGATTACCGGATATTTGGAAGAACTACCGAACATTGCTGCACATGCATACCAGGACGTGCATGTTTGGAGCCCCTTGTTGACCTGCTTGCAGCCCCATATGGTGCTAAAATGGCCCTTGGCTGGCCCAGTGGTCAAAGCTGATTTCAGCTACACATGTGCCGCAGTGCGTTTTCACCAGGAACTGATTTAGTCAGGATCGGCCTGATTACCACCAGGGGGAAATTTTAGAGAGGGACAAATTTGATGTGGACAAATTTGGAAGCCCTACCTCGTACCAAATATTTCCTTCAATTTCAAGGATGCGATGTGTCAAAATGTGTGCACCATGCATGGGCTGCAGGAGGGGTGGGTTTTCTGCGCGCTGCATGCAGTGTGAATGCGCAACATAGATGAGACGTAGATAACAGCAACCATCCAGAGCCAATCAGGAAATATCAGCAGCCATCCAGAGGCCGCCAGGAAATAACAGCAACCATCCACCAGGAAGCAACAGCAAGGGACCTTATACCAAAATTTTCCTTCATTTCCAAGGACCACTTTCAAATCCCCCCCCCCCCCAATTTTACCCCTCCCGAAAAAAACCTCCCTCAAATTATTCCTTGGGTGGTAGAAGGTGGGAAGAAGGGAATGTGAAATTATGGGTCTAATTGCCCCCCCTCCCCCCCCAAATTGCCCTTGGTCGGCCCAGTGGCGAGAAATAATTTTGACGATGTGTGTGCTTTCGGCATTCCGACTCGCCATTTTTTTCGCTTCCACTGGGAACTGATTCGGGTGGAAGTGGCTTGGCTCAAACTGTGGGACAAAGTGGGTGAGAAAGCATGGGCCAATTGGGTTGCCCCCTGCAAGGAACCCAGATGGTGCCAGAATTGCCCTTGGTTGGCCCAGTGGTTAGGACTGATTTCGGGTATGCGTGCGCACGTGGCAACACGTCACATGCTTCCCGCCTTCAGTGGGCATTATTTTTGGTGTAATTGGTTTGACGAAAAATGTTGGAAAAAGTGGTTTGTCCCCAGCGCCTGTTGTGTTATGTATGCAAGGCAACGTCTCATCGATAATCTTTGCATCTTCAAAACTGCCGCCCACCTGCCAGCTCATTGGCTACCGGCACCTGCGGTGGGGTCCGTCAACACACTGACCACCAGGTCATGTGATATGAAATGCAGCAGGCAAATAGTCGGTCTCGGCGCTGCCTGTTTAGAAGAAGGAGGGCAGACCCATGAAAGAAAGCCAGGAAGCAAAAAAGGACTCGGAATTAGGAGCAAGATACGATTGAAAGGCCAAGCTGGAAACGCCGGTCCCAAAGACTGTGAAGGAACGCGGCCCATTGAAAAAAAAATCCGGGGAACCCAAACCCCAGTGCAACCTGTGATTGCCCACCTCCTGGATCCTGGATGAGCAACCCTGCACATAATAAGAACACAAGAAGGTTGAACACAGTTTCACATGCAACAACTCTCATGCATCGCATGACACCAGCTCCACCCAAGAATTGGACACCACGAGTCACCATGCCGACACATTGAGTGAGGGTGGGGGCATCTACTGAATCCGAAACATCAACCACTGCACCATCTTCACAGGTGTGTTTGGAGCTTCTGCTTGAACCTCGGCAGATGGAGAACAATCCCAAGGGCCATATACTTCATACCTTCCTTGTCACTGCAAATGAAAACTCAGAAGGCCAAACAAAACACAGAGATGGTGACCAACACTGTGCAACACTGAAGGTTCTCCAAAATTGGGAACCCTGGGACCTTGTACCACTCATGCATTTGCACAATCCACGTGGGTATTCTCACATTTGGGATATAGTGTGTTTCCAAGTGATCAAAGCACATTTGCAAACAATGATGAACACAAAATCAGATCACCACTAATCCACCAAAAAAACCCCTGAGCCCCTCACCCCTCGTGTGTCCAGCAGCCACTATTGTAATAGTCCCAAGGTTCACAAGACTTTCCAAACATTTGCATGCAACGCAACATGAATGGACACGTTCGTTGCGTTTTGCATTCCTCGCATCCACGCATGGTCTATAGAATTCCTCGCTAGTGCTGGATGTAATGTATGGTCGAGGGTGAATGCGACCAAGTTGAAAGCCCACTAGAGAAGTGCGACAAAGATTTGCGGGGGAGGGGTTGTTCGAGCCCCCTAACCGTGGGGGAGGGATAAGGGCCAAGGGGGGGAGTATTACCGCGCCGGGTGCGCGCCGGGCATCTTTTTTTTGACCATTCCCGTGCCTGTTTTTGCCCTTCCTCACCAAACCATCTGCAGTACCTTCTCGCCGTGTCCAAGAATCTGGCCCGTCTTTGGCACCCAGTTTATGACGATGGCAAGGGTGGTGGGCGGAAGTGGTGGGAGTGACATTTTGTGTTGTTGAATTCTCATATTTCGGCTAATGCAACGTGCTTTGCAAGGAAGGTTTGCAGTCTAGTGCAGTGTACTTGGGGGACTTGCCTAGGTGAGGATAAACTTGAGGCTAGAGTAGGATACTTAATACAAAGGTAGCGCGCTGGGCATGCGCCGGGTGCGCGCCAGGCACACATTCCCCCAGGAGCACACGTGACTGAATGCTAATGCAGTGGCAGCCTGGGCTTAGAAATCAAACAATAAAATTTTTGAAAATGAAACTCCCCATGATATATACCTCAAAATGATCCGCATTTCATGGCGATCATTTTGAGGTAAATATGTTGGGGTATCCCGGACCCCACCCCACCCCGACCCCCTACAGGCCCGTCCGGGCCTCCTTTCTGCACAATTGAACAGGAAACCTAGGCGATTTCGCCAAACCGTTTACTCTTGGAATACCCCTTGCTATCGCTGATGAGCACACATGAGTTGGTGTGTTGGGTGGGGCTCAAATCTCAGTAGAACCCCCGTTGTGCAGCCAAGTATAACAGGTCAAAGTTGGTGTTAGATGAATTTATGGCGGGTTGGTGTACAATATTGCATAGATGGGGGCGGAGAAGGATATGTCATGATGCAATGGGATTTGCAACACCCGTTTGGAGCCATCGGCAGCAAAGGTGGCAAAGGCGAAAACACTACTTTTGGTGCTTTTTGGTAATCTTGTCACCTCGATGCTACTGTCTAGTGCAATATCCCATCTTTTTGACACACACAACACCCATCATGAACACAACAACGTCATAGCCAAAGTATGCTCCATCCACCATGAGTTCAGAAATACGACCGTGGGCATACGGAGTGCGTTGTGGAATCTCTGTGGTTGCGGACCTCATTTCAGTGTTGCATGTGATCTAGAAATCCCCTGCTAAGTGTCAATCAGCGATTTTTGTGGACAGGAGGGGGTTTCAACACATGTCACCGTAGTGCTCGTCCTACACAATTTTCATACCATGCTTTCTTGCCTCTGTAGGTTTGAAAATCACCTGTGTACCCCAGGTGCATTTTCACACGTTAAAAAACTGTGATTATGCATGCTCGTTGCCGGGTACCTGCACCTGTAAGTTTTTGGACGTTCCCTGCCATAATGCCTGTAAAATTACCCGCAGTTCGTGTAGGCTTTGCCTTCAGGATGACCCGTCAAATGTGCCTGTAAAATTACCCGCAGTTCGTGTAGGCTTTGCCCTCAAGATGACCCGTCAAATGTGCCTGTAAAATTACCCGCAGTTCGTGTAGGCTTTGCCTTCAAGATGACCCGTCAAATGTGCCTGTAAAATTACCCGCAGTTCGTGTAGGCTTTGCCTTCGAGATGACCCGCCAAATGTGCCTGTAAAATTACCCGCAGTTCGTGTAGGCTTTGCCTTCAGGATGACCCGTCAAATGTGCCTGTAAAATTACCCGCAGTTCGTGTAGGCTTTGCCTTCAGGATGACCCGTGAAATGTGCCTGTAAAATTACCCGCAGTTCGTGTAGGCTATGGGTACATTTTTACTCGAATGGCAGCAAGCACCGCCGCAAGGCGGATTCCGGGGAAAACGACACGCAATTTTTGTAGGTAATTTTGAAAATGTTGTAAGTAAATTTCCTGGTTTTAATGTACCCAAATATGTAGGATGAAGGACGAGCACCACGGTAACATGTGACGCTGTGTGCTTGGACACCAACAGGATGAATACCTCGAAATGCAGGGTCCTATTTTCCTCAATGTGCATGTGAACCTCGCCTATAAGCCTCCCTTCAGCCCCCTGCCACCTCCCCCCCTTCCCCAACGTGATGCCTCCCATGTGTGCTTCATGGTGAGTTGCAAGTTGCCTATGCAACCCCAAAGGCAAGCAATTCCCCAATAGCACTACCAAAGTCCAACTCAGCATGCTTCGAACACAGTCTGACCGAGCAGAACAGACCGCCCCATGTGGATGTATGGCAACAGTCAGATGGTGGATTGTGTGGGTGGTGCGTTCAGTATGAGGGTAGTGTGTGTGTGCACAGCAACATGCCTTTTTTGCCCTAAGAGCTCAAATTCCTCTACCTCCAAGAACAGCAATTCGCTTGGCAGCTCTAGTGCTGGTGATGACTCAGAATAAGTCACACCAACAATTTGGTGCTGCGTGTCTAAAGTATATGCCCCCCCTTTGTTTCTACCTTTATAGAATCCCATTCCCCCCCCTCCCTGCGCAACCATGGGTTTGTCCAACCGCAGCGACCCCGTCGGAACATTTTTCGGAACCTATGTTTTGGCGGACAAGAGAAACAAGAATTCAATGGCGCAAAGGAACTCCGCAATTTAGGAACAGAACATTGAGCATCACAACTGACACGATGTTACATTCAAGAGACGGTGATGAAAATGTGCTTGGTGTGTGTGTTGTGTGCGCCAGTCAGGCACATGTTGCCGGGGCATGGACTAATGGGCTTCTTCAACCACGGAGACCCCATCAGCCTGGTGCTTTGCCCGTGATTGTGCAAAGGGGGGAGGGGTGCATTCGTGGTTCAGTGGGTGGGTGCTTGGCTGACCCCTTCCCCCCCCCCCTCCCACGTGTAGTGCCTTCTGTCGGGGTCCCAAAGTGGACTGGTGCGTCCTAGATTCCACCCCGCCACTAAAAACCACCTGGCGTTAAGCTGTTGCGTGCCCTGTTTGATGAAAAAATGGGCTGCGCATCAGAGGTCTATGGAGCACAATTGATAATGAAACTGCAGTTGTATCCGGGCTGCACCCCATTATGCCCCCATCCTCAATCACTCCCTCACACTGTCCCCTTATTCTGTTTCTATGCAGGTGTACCATGGTTCTTCAATTGCCTTTGGAAGTGTGGGATGTCATTGCCGACCTTGTTCACTCAGAGGTACTGAGTCAAGTTTGTCAAAAGCTAAGGGAACTGATTGGGACTCATCGTTATGTGAAGTTGAGGTGCACTGGAGAGAATGTGCAGCGAGTACTGAGACTCATTGGAAATGTACGCTCTCTGCAGCTCAATCATGGTGGAAATTCTGTGGGAGACAGTGGGGCACAAGCGCTTGCAGCGCTGAAGGCTGCCCCCTCACTGCATACCCTGTCCCTCAATCTTCGTTCAAATTCTGTGGGAGACAGTGGGGCACAGGCGCTTGCAGCGCTGAAGGATGCCCCCTCACTGCATACCCTGTCCCTCAATCTTTGGCAGAATTCCCTGGGAGAGAGTGGGGCACAGGCGCTTGCAGCCCTGAAGGATGCCCCCTCACTGCATACCCTGTCCCTCAATCTGAGGTGGAATTCCGTGGGAGACAGTGGGGCACAGGCGCTTGCAGCGCTGAAGGATGCCCCCTCACTGCATACCCTGTCCCTCAATCTGAGGTGGAATTCCGTGGGAGACAGTGGGGCACAGGCGCTTGCAGCGCTGAAGGATGCCCCCTCACTGCATACCCTGTCCCTCGATCTTCGTGGAAATTCTGTGGGAGACAGGGGGGCACAGGCGCTTGCAGCGCTGAAGCATTCTCCATCACTGCATACCCTGTCCCTCAATCTTTGTACCAATTCCGTGGGAGAGAGTGGGGCTCAGGCGCTTGCAGCGCTGAAGGATGCCCCCTCACTGCATACCCTGTCCCTCGATCTTCGTGGAAATTCCGTGGGAGACCGTGGGGCACAGGCGCTTGCAGCGCTGAAGGATGCTGCCTCACTGCATACCCTCGTCCTTACTCTTGACGATTGAACAGGAAAGACTGGGCCACAGGCGCTTGCATTCACTGTAGGCATGCTACTGCCCCCTCCACAGCACACAATCCTTTATCAACCTGCATGTTTTACTAGATTTTGAAAACCAACTCTTCGCTCGCGGGTAATGGCTGAAGGAGTGCCAGCATTGCGCTACGTCAGCAACAGTTCAAAGCGCATGTACCTCTTTCGTCGTGAGGATATGATTGTGCAGCAGCTGTGCAGCCCATCAAATTGCTTTCTTGGACATCGAGGCACTGAACCCTCCCTGTTCACGGCACATTTCGGACCTGTATCCAAATGCGCGCGTCAAAAGCCTAATATGCCAGGCCTTGGCGCGCATATGACGTGAAGTGCACGTGATGGAACGCATGATAACGTTACCTGCGGGTCAGAAAAACGGTTTTTTGGGGCGTCGGCAATTCTGTGCACAATTTCTGCACTTTGCACATCAGGTATTGTCTGCTTGAGCCCCCCCTCATGCACACACATCTGGTCTTCACACTGGGGGAGCACCCCAACCAAGAAGGGGACACAAGATCAGATTTGATACTGTCTGGACTAATGGCTGGAATTGTCTGTGGCGGGGACATTCAGTCTATCATACCAACCATTGATCCCCCCATCAACGTAATGTCTTTGCCGCCATCCCCAACCAGAACGAAGAATCAAGCCCCCCACCCCCGTCGCTGGAAGTATGTGGAGAACTGCCGAACATTGCTGCATATGCATACCAGGATGTGCATGTGTGGAGCGCTTTGTTGACCTGCATGCGGCCCCCTGTCGATGCCCCCACCCCCCATCTGGAATGAACAATCATGGCCCAGGCCAACGACATGGAGGGGGGGGAGGGGGGCAAACTACAAGTCACTGTCTACAAACTATAATTGCACATCTTGCACACTCGATACAATGCGTGGCGTCGTGTGCGCGTGAGCTTCAGAAAATTTTGCTCCTGGATTACGGGGCCATCCATTTGGGGCCCCAATAGCCACACCTCCCCAATGGGGGTTGCTTCTGAAATGAGTGGGGTGCAAATGCATGAATTTAATCTCCTCCCCTCCCTTGCGCAGACAAACTAATCTGTCATAGGATTGGGTCGGGCTGCATCAGTTATCACGCCTGTGGGGAAGTATGAGACCTGGTGCACGCGCGGTGCGTGTATTGGGGTTGTTCCGCAGACCGTTTCAGCTAATTTAGAGGCCTTGAAGCCCTTGTAATTACTGTCCCTTGGTAAGAGTTATGGCAGGGTGTGAGGGCCCCCTTGGGCAAGCTCACATGCAAACAGTGCAGCAACAGGCTGAAAGAAAAGACAGGCCTCCCAACAAGGGAACGTTACAAAGGACATAGCACAAGCGGAAACAAAGGGCACATGCATATCGTGAACGTTTTTAGGCGGTGGATCGTGGATCATTTCCTAGAGAAGTTGTTCAAATACCTGATGCAGTGCGCGCGCGGTGCGCAAACTCCCCCTGTGCCTCTAGTGTTCCCGCAGCTCTGCAGAGTTGTTTTGCCATCGGTGCCACCATATTGCTGAGAAGGGCATCAGAAAGCTCTGATCCTGGAGATCAAGTGTTTTCTCCACAATCTGTTAAGAGGATGTCCCCAGTTTGCCTGGACCTGGACCAGCTTGGTGCTTAGTGTGGCGACACTCCACCTCTGGGGGAAAAAAAAGCTTGTGTATCTAAAACTGGCCTTCAAATTCAGGCTCCTTTACTAGGTTTCTTTTTTTTTTCTTGAGGACAACTTTTCTGATTTGGGTGGGTGGTCGGTCAGCTGGGGTTGGCCAGGGCCCCAAGCGCTTCCCCTCCTCTTCCGTCTGGGCTTATTTTGCACCAGCCTGCCTGGAGCCCCCCCCCCCCCCAAACCTGTTTTGTTGTTGGTGTAGTTTTCTTCATTTTTGGTTGGCATGGCTGCCACTGTAGTATCTTCGGGTGCTGTTCATGCCATTTTGCCCATGCCAGACACGGCGGAATATGATGGACCCAAGAAGGCGAAACCATGGTATGACAAGTTGTGCACAAGACCCTTGAAACCCAATCCCGCGGTATGGCGCCTGAGACAGCAGGTGCCGTTGCCCAACCAAAAAAGGATTTTCAGCTGCTGTTCATATGGTTCTTCTGGGTGTTGTACATATTGTCAGCCATAGTAAACATGGGAATTTACTGAAATCAACCAGTGGGGCCCCAGAGCATGGCATTTGGAATCTGTAATCTGAATGCAATGGATATCAACACGACACCAACAACTGGGGGCTCAAGCAGCCTGCCCCTCCGTCCTCTGTGTTCCTCATTGAAGAGAGTATCAAGTAGAAACTAAGCGTGTTTTGATGTATGCACACCATTGCCACTAAGGCAACTGTGGCTTATGGGAATCGCAATCTCCGTCATGGGCAGGCAATGTTTACTACATCAGAATTTTTGTTGTGCTTCTAGAGCCTCCCTTTTTCCTCAACATGTGATGCTCACTAGTTTTCACATCAAGGCGGAAGCGTTTGGATTTGCTTTAAGGCGGCAAACCTCTTTCTGCTGCAAGTGCATCTTCCATACACACAGAGTGTTGAGGGCAACACTGCTCATCTGCTGATGTAAGGCTCAGAACCTTTTCCTGAGTGCTTCTTACCCCCCCCCCCCCCTTGCGCATGCACGGCCTTGTCTAAGCACGGCGTGGGCGTTGAACCGCCGTTTTGAGGAAATTTTGGGACCGCTGTTTTTGTGGTCCAGAATGGAGGATTGGGTGTCTGTAGAGCGTTTGTACAGGGAAAGAGGGGCTCAGTCATGCCTGTGATGGTGCATTCTGTTCATAACAACATTGTACTACACATTGGAACCCCATGCTGCTTGTTCTGATGTGATTTTCAGCCATGGCTAATAATGTTATTCCCGGTCTGGCTGTCACATGTGTCACGCGCACGCACGGCCTTGTCTAAGCACGGGGTGGGCGTTGAACCGCCGTTTTGGCCTGACTTCTGGCACCGCGGCCGTGCTTGCGCAAGGGGGGGGGGGGTACCAGTGGTCTGTACACAGGCCTAGAACAAAAAGCATCACGATCTTTGGATCTTTGTCGTGTGCAGGATGTCTCTGCATCAATTTTTTCGCATGCCAGCTTGCCTTTGGAGATGGCCACCGGTGGCTCATCAATTATTTTGTTGCTTTGCAGTTGATTGTATTTGCGATAGACTGCGGGCTGCATGCTTCAGTTGTATGCCCCCCTGCGTATTGCTTGAAGCATGGTGGCCCCAATACAGTACACATACACAAAAGGGTATGTCGCCAGGAGGCAGCACAGCCTGGCCACGATGCATTCATGACTTTGCTCTCGAACTGACCCCTGTATGCTGGGAGACATGCCCCCCCCCCCCCCCCCGCCCCTTGCCGATTTGTTCTGCCAATTTGTTAGGTTTCTGGATTTTGCCAATTTGTTTTGCTGATTCCTTGGGTTTCTTGGATTTTGCCGATTTCTTTTGCTGATTCCTTGAGTTTCTTGGATTTTGCCGATTCGTTTTGCCGTCTTGTTGGGGTTTCTGGGATTCTGGGACACCTGATGAGAAGGGGAGGGGGTTACAATCTTTGCTACGGGTGCCCTCCACAAGTGGATTCTGGATTCAGTGGATTCTGGGGTTCTGCAGCCTTCAGCATCTGTTCCAGAATCTTCTGGTGCTGCCACAGGGTCTGCTGCACACCCACCCAGCACATCACAGTCAGATGGTCAAAAGGTGGGATTCCTGTGTGCATTCGTCTTCTTGTGGCAGGCTTTGTTTGTGCATGAAAAAACAAATTTTTCCATCAGGTTGACCAGTCTTAAGGGGCCCCTAAGGCAGCTGATAAAATGTTGACAGCGGGATTTGAACCATCAACATTCAACTGCATGATGAGCGCATGAGGGTACTGGCTGTGCCTGGCATAGAACTGCTCAAAGACCATGTACAGACCGAGGGGTCAAATATTTTTCGAAAATTTTTGAAAATTGAGAGACATTTTAGGTTTCCACATGATTTTGGCTGCACAACAACAAACAGGAAGGTGTGTTTGGGGCCTGGAACTGAGATCGAGGTCAGTGGGAAGCTGTTTTGCAGAAAAGTTTCAGTCCGCCGATGGGGCATGGCAGATATTACTGCTCACGATTGCTGCAGCCATGTGCGCACAGACAGATGAGGTTCTCCTGCCTCTCCCAGGCAGAGAACAGGCTCACCACCTCACAGCCGTGTCTGTCCCCACAGCTGCGGGTGAAAGGCGCCCCGCTTGCTTGTGCTTCTTCCGTGCCTGCCAGAGCCAGTGGACCAGCGGATTTTGCTTCTACTGACTGAGTTGCAAAATGCATCATTTTGCTGGCAGTGCCATTTTTTCCCCCAACAAACGCACCACATCCTTGTGCATGGGTTCCGGCTGTGGCATTGGTATTGTGTCACCCTTGTTCGCCAGCCCATCATCGTTCTCATTGCCTGCAAAATCCATGTATTTTGGCCTACGTCGGTGCCGATTATTCTTCCCAATGCCTGTGTGTGTGTGGCACTGACAGCGACTTCCCTCGAGTGTCTTTGTATGCGCATCCGTCAATAATTTGGAGGGTTTGTGCAGCCGTTCCTTTTGGGCATACATCCCAGACTTCAGTGGTTACAACGCACCGCAATTGGAACATAGCAGGAGGGGCACACTTGGCAGTAAGTCCCAGACCCACATGTAGAATGCATGTGACCGAGGCTGTGCGGCCCAGCTCTCAGGTACATCGCTGAGTTTCTCTTGAGGGCACGTCTTAACACCAGGTGCGCCAGATTACAAGAAAGAAGAAAGGACAAGCAGTAAGAAATTATTGTTCCTAGTCCGAGATGCTGCACCACTGTTGATGGCTGAATGACACACAAGATGGTGGGTGTAAGGGTGTGCAATGAGTTTTTTGTTTCAGGAAGGGAATGGGGTGGGCTTCTGGATTGCAGTCCACTTTCACTTGTTCCAACTTTATCTCTGCAGCTTTGTTGGTGGTGGTGGTAGTGTCATTGTTTTTGTTGTTGTTCCTGCTGCTGTTGTTGTTGCTGCTGCTGTTGCTCCTGCTGCTGTTGCTGCTGCTGCTGTTGCTGTTGCTGTTGCTGTTGCTGCTGTTGTTCTTGGTGTTGTTGCTGCTTTGTTGTTGTTTCTGCTGCTGCTGCTGCTGCTGTTGTTGGCAGGGAATGGATGCACAAATTTCTGATGATGTGTCATACATGATTCTCCCATCTCTGATGATGAGGTTTAGACGCCATTTCATGACTCTCCCTCCCCCGTGTGTTTCTGATTTGTTCTCCCCATTCTTTTTGAACGCAATCTACTACCATCCTGCTCATCTGAGTACAGCCTTGTCCAAATACAGGCGGACGGTACTTCCACGTGTCGTCCCAGCATTTTGCCCATCTGTGCACAAGGCCGCGGTGCAATGTGCTGAGGATCTCGAATCGACTGTCAAGAGAGTCACCCATGTTTTGATCTACACTCTGGGTGGCCATTGCCTTCAACATGCTTTCGTTGATGATCCCAGTGCTGTTTTGGAGATGGTGAACGTTGATCCCAACTGCCTCCATCTGTACTGAGTCCTTCAAGCGAAACTGTAGATGTAGAGCTTGGGAAATCCTTCCCTAGTGCCTACTGTAACAACCCTGAAGGTTGATCCCAACTGCTTTGCCCCCTACATTTCGCCAAAGACCGAAAAAAGACGCCTGGCAGCAACTGGAGATCCCTCCACCCCCCCCCCCCCCGGCCCCCCCTTCCAGTGGTAGGCGTGGCAACGCAGTGCTGCCCTGTACCAGATGCCCCAACTGGCAATGTCCTCTCATGCCGTTATGCCCCCTCCCCCGTTTCTTCTTTGCTGCCAGAGATCAGGCAGCTTCGGAGACAGCCAGTGGAACGGTCTGTCTGCTTGAACTCAAGCGATTCGTGGATTGATTAGACTGTGGATTGTCGTCACACTGACGGCTTGCGGATTGATTGCCCTTTCGGTGAAACTGAATGACAAGCAAATGGTAGTGTCTGCCGCAGTTCCCACTGACGTCAGACATTGCACAATGCCTCTTTGCCAGATCTCTGCCAGGACTGGCAATTGTCTGCCACCCATGCACTGTCTTTGCCGTTCACTGAGTCGGAGCTGTGGAGCTGCTGGTGACCTCAGCCTTGGTCTCTTGACCCAGGAAAACGCCCCAAGCAATGGTAAACTAAAGTCACGTGCAAATGATTTTAGTTTGGCCGGACAGGGGAGGGCAGGATGCATGTGCATGTGCATGTGCATGTGCATGTGCATGTGCATGTGCATGTGCATGTGCATGTGTGTGTGTGTGTGTGTGTGTGTGTGTGTTTAGGGGTGGCCAGAGGCACCCATTCCTCCAGTGATGGTTTTTGCCGGCGAGACCGACTGCCTGCATGCCATTTTGGGCTGCATTGGTGGTTAGTCTCCAGGTGGTTCTTGGTGGCTTGGTGGCTTCACCTGTGTGTGTTCTGTGATATTCTCTCTCCAAAGGCGTTGTATGGGTGTGTTGTGTTGCTACTTCAGACCCAAGATGTTTTCTCCTGGTGACCATGTACGGTACCACTCACGCACACTTGGTGCACATGTGTTGGCCACTGTCGTGGGATCCTCAATAACATTTGTGTTGGATGAAACACATTGGCACCGCATCAACGCAAAAGTCGCTTCACACGTGTTCTCTTTGCTTGCATCAGTGGAGGGTACCACAGTTTGCCTTAAATACCCTTGCAATCCCCCCCCCCCGGGAGACCAGCATTTGGCGACCGTCTCCCCCCCCCCCCAACCAGGAGACCGCCGCGCGCTAACCCGGGAGTTTGCAAGGGGGGGGGGGGGGTACGTTCTTGTGCTCTAAACCTCAATCAAAAGATTCAAACTAAGTGTAGGATATGATGGATGCACACAGTTGCTGTCTCTGTTGCACACGTGAGGGTGGGGTACTTGGGGGGCGCACCCTGCGCTGTGCGCGCGCTTTGCAAAAAGTCGGCTGTTTTCCACCAACGGTAGCCACGGGTCCCAGGGTCATGAATTCTGCACCCTACAGCCCCTGCTAGTACACCAGGGATTTTTTGTTTTAGTCTGATGTTTGCCACGGGTCCCAGGGCCCTGAATTCTGCACCCCCGATGCTGTTTTGAATGGATCATGCACGCTTCTGTAGGGGGGTGGTTTTCAGGGGTGTTCCTGGGATAAACAACGTAATAATTGGCGCTGTGCGAAAACGCCCCCTTGGATTGGCCCCGAAGAATTTCACAGAAATCCGTACAGTGCCCCATTTTGGTCAGTCACAAGACAAAGGACACCCCCTCAGCAAAAAAGGAATGAACGAGTGTTTACGAGCCGTGTGAGTAAGTAATCGTTGAAGACATCATGCCCGCACAGCTTGTATTCTTTGTGGCTCTTGGCAACAGGTCACATGATTCTGATTCACTGATGAGCCGGACAAATTATGCATGCATTACAATGAGATTGCACTAAACTGTTGATGCCTCTGCAACTTATGAAACGATTCAGCAAAGCCAGATGGCCCACCAGAAGGCAAATGTAAACACAGCCACTACCCAGGCTGTTGTAACAGATATATGGCAAAGCTGATGCTCGAACCTATGGTTTGCCTCAAGAAAATTATGCTGTCTGTGGAGGCAAACTACCGGAACTTAAAAGTCGTCCTTGCTAAAGAGTGGGTTGATGAACCCAAGGTTCACTATCAAAAGGACTGCTGTGCAGTGAAAAGTTTAGACAAGGGACAGTACACTCGACCGCTCCTCAGGCTGGTTGCCTTTGTCCCTCCTTCCTCCTGTGTGTGCCGGCGTGTCTTTTTGTGGTCGTGCAAACAAAGGCTTTAAGCTGTCTATGGCTTGTCCAGATGCGACTGCTACTGCTAGTGTCACATATTCATCTGGCTGGTCCTCAGTGCTCCTGTCTTCATATCCCAGGGTGTGGCAAACACGGATAGCTCCGGCTCTGCTGGTGTAGCCTAGCGCTATCGTAAGCCCATCATAGGTAAGGTAGACTGCGATGTTGCGGTGGTTTTCTGGTTTGAAGTTGAAGGTGTTGATGCTGATCCTGTGACCCGGGTCTCAAACTGCCATGATTGTTCTGATGGCCCAGGGAGTGCTGGCACTGTATTGGGTTGGTAAGCCACACAAAGGGGGGAACGTTAGCGCGCCGGGCGCGCGCCGGGCATCTTTTGTGACCCGTGCCCTACCGGTGGACTGTTGCCGTTGATATGTTGGGCAACATTATATGGATTTGCCCCTTGGCCCCCGGGACATCAGCAGATGTTTTGATTTGGGATGGGTATGGACCTTCTCGTACCCGAGGTGATTTCTTTGATTTCGAAGTTGGGGGCCATGATGGTGCTTATAAGGGCCGGATTCATGTCATTGTGCCATTCATTGGAAGAAAGAATGGCACTTTGACAGCCCGCCAACAATGTTACAATGACGTGCACGGGTGGTATAGGGCACGCATTGAGCAGCTGTTTGCTCGGTTGTGGCACGCAAGATGAGGCAGAGGATGAGGCAGAAGTGTGTGTGTTGTGTTGCTAGAACGCTCCACCGTCGCAGTTTGTGATGAGTGTAAGAAGCACTATTGTACTGAATGTATTGACACCCACACTTGTGGGACCAATGTTATGATGCAGCTCTACTGTTCGCGATACCTCAATAACGCCTATCGCTTCTACTGGAGATCGATGCGGTTGTGCTATCCTAACCCCCCATTCTCCCAACTTGCTAAGGTGTTGACCAAGATCGCCCTTAAAGGAGCGAGAGTGGTACTGTGTACCCCAGTTTGCAACTTTCTTGAGCTGGGGCAGTTTTGGTCACCTAATTCTAAGGGCGTTTCCAAGGGGTGTGCTTGGGGGCTCTTCGGGGGGAACATAGTCTAAAAGTAGCGTGCCGGGCGCGCGCCCTGCAAACATTCCCCCAAGGTCATTCGACCTGTTTGCGCAAATCAAGAAAACAACTCGGGTTGAGGGTTGTGGATGTGTACGGTGTTAGTGTCTGAGTCTGGGTTCCTTGTGTATCTAAAGCTGGCATCTTTGGATGGTGTGTGTGAAAAGCTGGTGTTTTCGGCGGGTCGGATTGTCCCTAACGTCTGTTGAAGAAGAGGCTCCACATATCCTGCCGGCTTTTAGGCCTTGCAACTTGTTCCTAGCGAGAAAGGATGCAGCGTCAAAGACGTCACAATCCATGGTGATGGGTGAAAAGCACCATGCCAATGTCAAAACAAGTGGAATTGGGATTGTCTAGTGTGAGTGGTTTTTGAGATGGAGATTTGGCATCTATGATTTTGGGAGCATCCATCATCATCATCATCCATCATCCAGTCCCCAAGCAGGGCCGCAATTTTAGATTGTCAGGGCAAAATTTATTTTCACACTGAACCTACATCAAAACAGGTTCCATTCCTTACTATTGCAAAAATATAGGAATAAGTTGTTGGTGTAGAAGTAGCATGTTCGAATTTGGGATCAGCCCAAGAGACCGGCGGCCTTGGTTGATTTTTAGGCTCCGTCTGAATGTATTAGTCTTTGTGTATTGCGTGTGGTAGATATAGCAGTGTGATGCTATCTATATGTTGCAATGTTGACTCACCCCATTTTCACCCATTTTCACCCTTGTAGCACAACCATGTTTCCCCTTGGGACAAGTGTGATGTTCGTCCGCTCCACGGGGGAACCTTTTTTGGCGCAGGTTGTTGGACATTCAGGGCACAGTGATGCATATCGCCGCATCACTTATGACCATGATGGCAAGACCGTCTTGCACGACCGTGCGTCTGTTCGGCGCCTCTCACTGCCACATGCTCCCTCTCCGCCCCGCGTGTACGGTGGTGGTGCGGTCCCCCAGGGGGGGGTGGGGGACCGTCACTTGGTGACCGTCCCCCGGGGGGTCGTGGGGGACCGTCTTCCCTGGGTTGGGGAACGACAAGGGGGGGGGTATCAATCTCAAGGACGTACCACTAGAAATCTATTGAGAGATCATGGAGGGTGGAGAACATCTTTGCACTTGCAGAGACAGCAGAATGAGACCTGTTTGTGTTGCTACATTGCCCTGCTGTCAGCAACGTGTAATCACCTCCTCAGCGGGAAGGGATGGCAAAAAGAAATGCAAATTGAACATCTCTGTCTCAAAGACAAGTGATCATTGCTCAAAAAGAAAGCAAGAGGTGCAGGAGAAATGCATGTGTCATAACACAGCACCTACACATCGCACAACCTTACCAGATTCAATAGGAATTCACTAATTACTTTCCAAAATTTTGTGAACTGTCAGAAGGAAACAGTACAGCCCTGGACAAATAGCGTTTACACAAATGGAATTCTGCAAAAATGCAATACTTTTCAGCCTGCTTGACAGTATGCTCATGCAAAACGGAAATTTGCAAGAAGAAATCGCATAAAGAGTTGTTTTTTCCCATTTGGGATTGCAAATGCAAATGATTTGCCAATTGCCCCCCCCCCACCCCTTGCAAACCCCCCCCCCTTGCAATCCCCCCCCCCCCCGGGAGACCGTCACTTCCATGTTTTTCTAGTTAACATGCAATTGCCTCCTCCTCCTCGGCCAGTGCAACACACCCCGTGCCTGTCATGCAAACCGAGCATGTGCAACAATTCAAAGTGTGTTATTCTCGTACCCAGAAGTTCTTTACCGTTCCTTTGGATCCTCAATAACATTTGTGTTGGATGAAACACATTGGCACCGCATCAACGCGAAAGTCGCTTCACACGTGTTCTCTTTGCTTGCGTCAGTGGAGGGTACCACAGTTTGCCTTGAGATACCCTTGCAATCCCCCCCCCCTCCCGAGACCTCCCCCCCCCCCACCCGGGAGACCGTCGCGCGCTACCCCGGGACTTTGCAAGGGGGGCGGGGGGTAATTACATTTTCCATTTTGCACAAATCCCTACTCTAAGAATATTCCCATTGGACTGGTAATTTTCATCAGTTGCTTTCTTTTTCATTCCTTGAAGGGCAATTTGGTGACAAGGGTTGGAGAGGGGGATGAAGAGCACAAATCTACACGGCACACGACAGAGCGAGAGGGCCTCACTATGCAAGGTGCAGATAAACAGCATCCCGAACCCGGTCCAAGTTGTTGGTCAGCTTCAGAGGGTGAACTCAATTTCTGAGGGTTGGGCTCTCCTTGAGCAGGGAAAGGGTTGGTGGGGAGGGTAAATGAAATTGGTGTCTGATGCAGAACACAGCGTGCTGCGGTATCATGGACCACTTCCTTCCCATTCCCAGTCACTTTGCACTGACGCACAACGAATTGCTTCACTCCTTTCTGCCCCAGATCCTCTTTGTTTCAGGGGCGCACGTTCGCCTATGCCCTACTACACGGACCCTGGGCCCAGGGCACCGGCCACTGAACCCGCAGGGCCCCGCTTTCTGAGCTTCACCTGTGGACTGCTCGGCCTCTGCCTTCTCGCTGCCCTGGCCTTCACGCACCCCAGTGCCCGTCAGGCGTCTTTTGCTCTCGGGCCGGCACTGGCCACCCCCAGCAGGCCTTTGGTCACAACGGCCGCGCACCGCCGGACCGCCCGACCGCCGCTACCCCCGAGCCTGGCGTTCGTGCCACGCCCGCGTGTGCCGCCGCATGGACGGATGCCGGGCCTCGGTTGCGCGCCGCTTGTCAGTTTAACCCCAATCCTGGTGCAAAGCCCAAGTCCAGTGACACAAAAACGGACTTAAGCTAGGCTGAAAATGGGTCGGTTGTGCACATGGATGACTATCCGTACACCCCTTTTTGTGTTGTGTTGTGTTGTGTTGTGTTGTGTTGTGTTGTGTTGTGCACAGTTGCAATTGCAGGGTGTCCCTGGTTTTTTGGATGATCCCGTCGTCCAATCGGGTGGGCAATCCTTGATAAATGAGCGATTTTTGAGGAAAAAGTGTGTGGAGGATTTGCAAGTTGTGTAGGTTGCCCTCTTCCGAAACGGTTGTGGGAGAAGAACAACCACCAAGGGGCAGAAGAGATCTGTGCTGTTGCGGTGGCTGCCTTTGGCATTGGCGATGCTGCAAGTGTGCGTGCTGTGCAGGATTGGTTTGCTCACCGCCGCTTGCAGCAATTTGCAAAAGCCGAGGAGCACCTCAAACGGCGCCGTGGTATGGTTACCGCTAGAGTGAAGGGTGAGATGGAACGTTTGCTCTACCAAGCACGTGGTTTTTTGGGTATGAATGGGCAATGCACTGTTCCAAATTTGAAGCAGTTGCGGACTTATTCGGACTTGAGTGCCTCTGGCCCTAAGGTAGAGCTCATGCAACACGTGTTTAATCACATCGATTCCCTTCGTACGTATATGGGTCTGCCTATGGACATTGCATCAGTGCCTGAGGAGCCCATGGCTGAGGACCCCGAAGGTGAAGATGAAGACAAATATACCTCCCTCTCTCTACCTCTGCACGAGGTTAGTGTGATTGGAACTATTTAGGAACAAGCCCTGTTCTAACACAAATGAGACAACACAACCACTTCCAACATTGTTGCAACATACATGTCTGGCTTGTCACAAGACTAGTGCTGCACTCATTCTACGTGCCGTGGAGATTGCAGCCCGTTGTCCCATAATGCATAATCTTCGTGTAATGAGGCCAGCCAGGATTCACGGGCAGCTGCAAAAAGGTGGGCTTTGGTGGATACAAAGCTGGAGGGCGTCTTTCACATTTGTTTCTTGACTTATTCTCTGGGCCAATAGCGGCTGCAATCGGCGAATCAAGTTTTGCATGCCATTTGCATTTGTGCCCCCCGAAAAACAGCACCATTCTGGGGCTTTAGTTGGACTGGGGCATGATGCTTGTTTGTTGTTGTGGTCGGTTGCTTGTTTGGGAATGGAGCAGAGGATTCTACCTCAGCAGTTCACATGTGGGCGTGCATTTCCTTCTCTGCTGTGTTCCACAATAGTGTTGTACTCTCCTGCTTGCACCATGGCCTCTTCTTCTTCTCCTGCCCACACTTTTGTGCCCGTGATGCCATCACCAGTCAGTGATTCCCCAACAGTGCATGTGAAGGAGCAATCACGTCCTTTTGGACCGGCTATC
Organism: Eutreptiella sp. 'Long Island Sound 2002'; assembly: GCA_964036045.1. NCBI lineage: Eukaryota > Euglenozoa > Euglenophyceae > Eutreptiales > Eutreptiaceae > Eutreptiella > Eutreptiella sp. 'Long Island Sound 2002'. The sequence continues at coordinate 23,794,680 of OZ038402.1, forward strand.
AATTCAAGTGTGACAAGCAGGAACAAGAGTATTTTGAGCGGGACAAGCTAATGTTGGTCAGAGCTTTCCAAGCGTGGGGGATAATTCGCCTTATTTATGACACTCTCCTCCCTCTCAGCTACCTTTCTAGGGGAGTTGCTCCCAGTATCTCTGTGGCATACATCCCCAACGTTGTCATCACCCTCATCATGCTGCTCATGGTTTCATGTACATCGCGATTTCGGAAGTACATAGTGTTGATCATCAGCATGGCTTTCATAGTGTTTTTAATTTCGGCAGGTGTTATGGTGCATGTGCAGACCGACAATTTGGTTGTCAATTCACTGAAGTCGGATCTTCCCAGGGTTGTCAAACGCCTTGCCACAGATCCTGAGGCGTTACAAGAATTGGAGGATTACTTGAAAATTACAGTCAGTGAAACCGCTGTCCGGGAGGCGTCATGGAATGTTCTGCCGCAGATGCTCCTCCTTGTCCACACCGGGCTATGGAGGAGCACCATGATGTCGCTCATCGCCATTCCCATTGCATTCGGTGTTGCAATCCCGGCCTTCCCAGAGCTTTTGCAGCGTCACTTCTGGGGCACCCTCGTCATTGAGGTGATGATATGGGGATATTTGTTTGGGAACTTACTGATGACGACTTTGAATCGGCGACGTTCATTTCTCCTGGAGTACTGCTTTCAAACGGCTCTGGAGACAGCTGTGGCAGCATCCAGACAGGCGGACAGCATCCTGAATCATACCCTGAAGAACACCATGGGGGATGCGGCTGGGAACATTGAGATGTTTATTGATGAGGTAGACAGCAGCACAGACGTCGTGCATCTCAGGCAGTCTTGGGCATCCCTCCGCAGAGGAATGAGGGCTTGCCAGCACCGTCAAGCATACTTGCACCTGGCAGCGCAAAAGTACAAGATCTCACTACATCCGGTTGCGCTGCTGGAGTTCGCAACCGAACTCACCTCCGGTCGGCAGGTGAGGCTGAATGTACCCAATGTCACAGTCCTACTTGACCCTACCTTGTGTGGTCTGATCTTCGACAACGTCCTCAACAACGCCTTCAAGCATGGCCACTCTGTAAACCCTGACGTCGAGCTGACCATTGAATGCGCCGCCAATGAGCATGAACTCGCACCCCTGAAATTTATTGTCTCCAATGCAGTGAACCCGAACCGGCCCTGCGTCACCCAGGAGTACGTCACGAAAGTGCTGAATGGGGAGGCCTTGCAGCAGTCTGCCACCTCTGCCATGTCCAACCGCGTCGGTCTGCAGCACTGCTTCGAAGCTGCTGAAGCTCATGACATGACCGCCTCTCTGCAACAGCGTGAACAGCTCGTTTTCTTCGAGTCGCAGGTCATGGCACAAGTCGTCCCATCCCAAAGCGTCGTAACAGTACGCCATGCAGAGCATAGCCCCAGGTCTTGAAACGGAGCAAGGTGCTGACTTACATGCACATCAGGGCTCATGGATGCAGCTGTACACAGATACGGCCGCACGCCGTCGTGCACTGTGTCGACCGTGGGGGACATCCTCGAAGAGCGGTGGCGTTTCGATGAGCTCACACACAGAGTACAAGGGGAAGGGGAACACATACAAATGGCATCGTAGGGGCTGCCCAGGTGCAGCCACTGACACTCCCTAAACATTCGGGCGGGGGGGGGGGGGTACGAGGGGCGGGGGGCAGCCAGGACTGAGTCCCGGGTACCCCAACATACAGACCTCAAAATGATCCCCTCGTCGCACTCTTCATTTTGGACACACCATAAGTTGGCTTATCGAAATAAAATATTTTACCCTTGCACCATGAGAATCGGTCTTTCATGCCCCTGTGTCAAAGTCAATTCATATATATTGACCGCGATGATTAACAGAACCTGGGAGGAAATCTTCGTGGCTGAGGTTGTGTTGATGGAGTGGGGTTGCTGGTCGCCTCTGGGTTGCCATGATGTACCGTGTGTACGCCACCTTCATGTCCTCAATCACCTTCCTCATGGCCACGTCTTTGCCGAACGCACAGTGTGCTCCAGCTGTGTCATACTTCGCCAAATCTTCCTCCGCAACGTTGCCAGAGCGGATGCAGATCAATCCCTTGTAACCCTGCTCCAAGAGCTCCTCCACAATGTCCGTACCGTACACGTTGTCGTCTCCGCCGTACTCCAGGTGCTGGTCCAGAACGGCAATGTCACCGTCCTCCAACACGCAGTCCTTGAACGTTGCCACCTCCGTGACATCCTTGCCGAAAACGCGTACATTTCCAGTGCCAGCCCACAGACGCATGTTGTAGTCCAGCAGGCGACGGGCGGCCTCAGAGTCGTCAATGCAATAGATGTGCAAGCCAGAGGGGTAGGCGGCCAAATCAGCCTCCCTCTGAGCATCAGCCCAGGATGCTTGAAGGACGCAGTGTGCACGGTGAGTGGGCGGCCCCTTCATTGGAACAGGATACGCACGGCATGAAAGTCTGGTGCACTTGGCCACTTCATTGATGTACCAGGTGGCCCATTATATTATATCCATTGGATATTATATTTATATTTGCTTTAAGGGCACTGCGGTGTACACGCAACCCTCACAATGCATATGAGTGCGGGACTGCGCAGTCCGTGCTTCGAAGGCATGAAGAAGGCAACATGTGGCGCTGCAAGTCAGCACCTTGCTCCGTTTCATGAGCTGGGGCTATGCTCTGCATGGCGTACAGCCCAGGATGCTTGAAGGACGCAGTGTGCACGGTGAGTGGGCGGCCCCCTAATTGGAATCGCAAAGGCAGTACCACCAAGAAAAACGCAGAACGGTGTACTACCATCAGCGTGTGCTCCTCGATCAGCGATGTACAGCCTCTGTGAGCCCACATCCATTTCTTGCTGCCGACCTGTCCGCAGCGAGGCGATCTGCAGCGGTGTAAGCTTGTTGAAAGTTGGTCCCCTCAGCCAATCGGGATATGGCAGTAGGGAGTCGCTTCCTCCAGGATGTGCAATACACAGAAACCTCACTTCTGCAACAGTTTTATAAAAGAGTGCGACAGTGTTACACAACCCAACTCACTTCCATTGCTACTTCTCGTCGCCGCATCATTGCAACCCCCCACCCGCCCCCCCCCCCCCAAATCGGCGGCCGAATTCGGCCGACTTAGCTGATTTGTTCTGCCGATTTGTTGGGTTTCTGGATTTCGCCGATTTGTCCCGCCAATTTCCGAACATCTGGAACACTTATTACCGATTGACTTAACACCTATGGCTCACCATGGTCTGCCTTGAGGGACATTACATGCACATGGGAGTGCAGCCCCAGTGGTGTGCAAATTGGTATATCCCCATTCAGTGTTTGAGCTGAGTACAGTGCCGATTCTTGCATGGTCAGGGGTGGGGTGCCTGGACTTTTGTATGTGTTGTGTGCGGTCACAGTTCATTGTACAGCCGGGGGGGGGGGGGGGGCGGTTGTAAGGGTTGCCTCGCTGGACCGTTTCACCTGCTCTGGGATCCCGATTGATGCCTCCAGCAGGGGTGGATATAATAGTGACGACATTACCAAGGTTGGGGGGGGGGGGGGCTGTTGAGCCAGGAGGCAGTGATGACGGAATGACGATTACGATTACGATTAGCTCAGAAAGTTCAGGCACAGATGATTCGGAATTGCAAGCCATTTTGGCAAAATGTGTCAAGAAATGATTGCACTGTGTGGACTATCTTCATGGGATACACCAACCCCTGTGCAATGTATTGTCTTGTGTTCAAGGCTGGCAGATTGGCTCAGTAGTACAGTGGTATATGCACATGGTCATAGATTGATTCTCCTGGGTTCAAATCTGGGTAGCACCTGCTCTGGCGCTTTTTTGGGCCATCAGTCCTCTTGTAAAACTGCTGGCAAAACTGCGAGTTCAGTCAAACGGGTAAATTGTAATTGTAATCGTCATTGGGGGGGGGGGGGGCTGGGGGGGGGACCCCCCCCCACTATATCCACCCCTGGCCTCCAGGCTCGGCATTGGACGGTCCCCTCCCTGCCGCTGATGCCTCGGCGCCCGATGAGTGATTGCCGCATTGCATGCATTCCCATTGCGTACGGACCACAGGACAACTACGTCCAGGGGTAAGACGGGACGCAGTGAGGAAGTGCACACCAAATTGCACACCATACATGTACACTTTTGCATCTGCTGCGCCCCGTCCCTTTGTCCTTCCGCCCTGCATCCGGACAGACTCGGCGGGAATAGAATTGTGCGGAAGTGATATCAAGAATGGCTCTGCATGTTTGGGGCTGGGTGTGGGGTCCAGAGATAGGGGGTTGACGTGCGTCCACCCTCCGCGCCGCTTTTGGCAGAACTGAAGGCACTGGTTGTGTGCCCATGCAGAATTTATTACTTTTGGCAGAGCTGGAGGCATTGGGTGTGTGCCCATGCAGAATTCATTACTTTTGGCAGAGCTGGAGGCATTGGGTGTGTGCCCATGCAGAATTTATTACTTTTGGCAGAACTGAATACGTTGGGTGTGTGCCCATGCAGATTTTATTACTTTTGACAGAACTGAAGGCATTGGGTGTGTGCCCATGCAGATTTTATTACTTTTGACAGAACTGAAGGCATTGGGTGTGTGCCCATGCAGAATTTATTACTTTTGACAGAACTGAAGGCATTGGGTGTGTGCCCATGCAGAATCACCTCGAAGAGAGGTTGTTAGATCAAGCGCAGGCGCGGGCGTCATATACCCCCCTTTTTTGGGGTCATTCGCGTAGCATACCCCAAGGCATGATATTGGATGTCCAACCCCTTGTAAAATCATTATTTTGCCCAATAAGAGCATCCCCCAATGGATTTTTTGATTTTGAGGCCTCTACCCCCTAAAACTGGATATCACTTTTTTGAGGGGGGGTGGGGGGGGGGGTGGGTGGGGGGGGGGGTCAAAAGTTTTTGCTCAATAGGCTACAAGCAGTGGGGACGCAAGGCGCTGGTAACACGGCCAGCGGTCCAATGGTAACGCAGCCGCAGCCAAATGTGCAGGCGTCGGTTTGATTCCTGGTCTGCTGACTTTTAGCGCCGCCGCCGGCGCAAAAGTGGGCAGACCAGGATTCGAACTGCCCACCAAACGGATGCCGGTCGGCTGCGTTACCACTCGGCCGCTACTAGTGTTGCGACAAAGGGCCTCCCTGCTGCCTGGGGCCGCATCTGCCACTGACAAAAAACCCAAACCGTGTGTATCTGTCTGACTGCCTGCTTGCTGGCTCGAGGACTGATTGGCTGACTGTCAACCTCTCTTCGAGGTGCACTGCCGAAGGCAATAGAATTTATTACTTCTGACAGAACTGTGTGGTGGGAAGGATGCGCCCCCCCCTGGGAAAAGACAACCGGCCTATGCCCGCTGTGTAACACGTGCCATGGCAGCAGAGCCCAACTGATGCTCATCAAATGTCCCAACTGAGAACCAGCCTTCCGGAAAGCCTGGCTCAGTAACTGGGGGCACTGGACTGCATATGCCACCCCCTGGTATGATCAGGCGACGCGTGACGACCTTGTGCATATCTCTCGCTTGCGAATCCCCCAATCTTTTGTAGACGGCCTGCCTTGAGTGCTGCGGCCTGCTCTACGTGAGCGTGTTGCGTATCATCAGTACCACTTGCTTCTGTCGGTAACATCCCTACGTGGTGAATTACCCATGCCGCCTCGATGCACTGATTCTTCCGTCCCTGCTGTGTCCATTTCTGCCTGGTTTGGTTCGCTACACCGTCTGGGGCGTTGGGCTGACCTTTTGGAATACCGTATTCCCCGTTTACCCTTCAACAGAAACCCATTACTCTGGATGATCCGTGCCTGTTCACATGTACATGACTGGTTATCAACGCCTGTGTACGGCCACATGATTTGCGTAGTGTTCCATGTACGTCTCTTCTGTTTGTACATCGGACGCACAGAGGGACCCCTGGGGGGCGCCTTAAGCGCAGTGCGCGTGCAGTGCGCGCGCAGTGCAACTATTTGGGCGTCTGGCCGTAGTAGAAACCCATACTTTGTGGTACTTTGGGCATCATTGTTGTTTGGTAGTAGGTTTTGATGCATTGGGGATGTGGCATTTTTGGATGTTCACCCTGTTTCACCCATTTCTATTTTTTTGCACACATTTTTTGCCCATTTCCACCACATCTACTCTTTTTCTCGGTTGATTGATATGGTGATACACTTTCCAGGGTGCCTGCTACAGGACATCATACTTCCCTCCTCATGGTACAGCGTATGCTTCATGGCATGTACCTCATTGCAGCCTTTGCTCTGCACACTGTGCGCACTGCGATAATGATTTTCACAATTCGCGGCTTATATAATAGTGCACCTCGTGGGTGACCAAATGACGGGAGGGGGGAGGGGGGCAAAAGACACAGGCTAGTACTGCTTCAGCATGTGTCTAACATCTGGTTTTTGGTCTGCTCTGCGTATCAGTCAGGTGCTTGGCGGCTGCATATACCGCTGCTGTGATGATGGGTTGTAGCTTTTGTGGCGCCGTGTTTGGCCCTTCACTGTGGCAAGTAATGAGAGGGGCACGATGTCAATGGACACTGTAGGTATTCTGTAGGTTTACGAATTGAACGTTGCTGCAGTACCTGGGAGCAGTTCTGCACCCTCTGCGACTCTTCTCCCAGACCGAAAGGCGCCTATGGTACCACCGATGAGGCTTTTGTTGTGCTGACGTGTGCTTGACTCTTGACTAGCACACCACAAGACTCCATACGGGGGGTCGCGGAGCGTCGCACAGGGTGTTGCACTTGCTGCGGTATTGTGCCACTCTGGCCTGGCCGGGACCGCGAGCAACTGCCTCCTGCGGGAGTTGAGACCTGGCGTTGACACCATGACAACATGACTGAAGCCAAGCCTGCTCCAAAGCCTGCCCCAAAGGGCAAGCATGCGCAATTGTTCAAGATGAGGCGCAAGGTTGGAAGGGGCTTCTATTCCACAGCTGCTGATGCCCCTGACGGGCAGTGAGGACCTCCAGAACATGCAGAAATCACCTCGAAGAGAGGTTGTTAGATCAAGCGCAGGCGCGGGCGTCATATACCCCCCTTTTTTGGGGTCATTCGCGTAGCATACCCCAAGGCATGATATTGGATGTCCAACCCCTTGTAAAATCATTATTTTGCCCAATAAGAGCATCCCCCAATGGATTTTTTGATTTTGAGGCCTCTACCCCCTAAAACTGGATATCACTTTTTTGAGGGGGGGTGGGGGGGGGGGGTGGGTGGGGGGGGGGGGGGGTCAAAAGTTTTTGCTCAATAGGCTACAAGCAGTGGGGACGCAAGGCGCTGGTAACACGGCCAGCGGTCCAATGGTAACGCAGCCGAAACGAGATGTGCAGGCGTCGGTTTGATTCCTGATCTGCTGACTTTTCGCGCCGCCGCCGCCGGCGGCGGCGCGAAAGTGGGCAGACCAGGGTTCGAACCGGCGGCCACACGGATGCCGGTCGGCTGCCTTACCACTCGGCCACTACTTGTGTTGCGACAACGGGCCTCCCTGCTGCTTGGGGCCGCATCTGCCACTGACAAAAAACCCAAACTGTGTGTATCCGTGACTGCCTGCTTGCTGGCTCGGGGACTGATTGGCTGACTGTCAACCTCTCTTCGAGGTGCACTGCCGAAGGCAATAGAATTTGCCTGCACATAGTGTTGTAGTGCTGTGTTGCAACAATTGTGGCTAGGGTGAGGTACGGGCAGTTTTTTGGTCACATACGTTCTTTTTGGTGCTGCGCGTCGCGTGCAAGCATGGGTTTGTCTAAGAGGGAGACGTAAGCGCGGTGCGCGCGGTGCACCACGCGGTGCGCGCGCGGTGCATTCGTTTTCCACGTGCGCGTACAACCTTTTCTTTCCCCTGGTGCTGTTTTCTGCACCTCACCACTATTTGCCCTTCCCTTGTGGTGAGCCCGTGTGCCGTGGCTGCGGGATAGGGCGCCAAGCCAGGTTGCGATGGCTGTCGCGATGGCGGACAATTGCCACGGGTGCCTCGCCCCTCCCTCTATAGAGAACAAATGAAAAATCAGAGGCACAAAACGTTTTCCGCTGAAGTACGCGCGTTTTTCGTAGCGAGTCTGTGCGTCCACTGTTAGTCACCTTGTTCTTCCCCTTGTGCAGATCTGAAAGATTTATTTTCCATCTGGTTCCTCCTCTTGTTCTTCCCGTTGTGCAGACCTGAAAGTGTTTTTCTCATTTGGTTTTTGTCATGGCAGCCCGCGTGAATCAAAAAACCCGGCGGGAACGCCTTCGTCTCATCAAGCTCACCATGACGGCCGCCTCTTCCTACGGCCCTCCCCTAGCAGGGGGTGTGGGCGGCCACAACCACCATTGGTGAGGAGGATGGAGTGGAGGCCTCCGTTGTTGTGTGCTTACCCCTTAGGCCACCGCGTCCTTGCCACCCTGAAAAAATGTGAAAAATGCAGGAAAGGGTTGGTAGAAACGTAAGCGCGGTGCGCGCGCGGTGCACCACGCGGTGCGCGCGGTGCGTATATCTCCCTCTAAGCACATGAGCCCGTCTGACCATCGTTTTTTTGACTTTTGGCATGCTTGGACAAGGAGGGGGAGGGTATGTGCCTTACCACATCAGTCAATGCAGCCGCTTACAAATATTGCCGCGCGGCTGTTAAGGGAGAACTGGTCCATTGTTCAGGATCTTTTATTGGATGCCGCAGCCACAGTACGTCACTTCCAAAAGCCTTCACAACCAGGGGGGTGGGGGGCGCATCTGCGGAGAACGACAGCAAGGGGGGTTTTACATGACCCCCCCCCCTTTTTGTTGGCCAAATTTTCAGGCAAAAGTATGGTTTTCATATAACCGAAACCCCCCCTTTCTGGGGATGAAGGGTTTGCTACACTACCATTCCACTTGGACAAATGTTGCCCCGTGTGTTGAGGATATGGACTTATGTAGCCAATGTGCCACTTTTGGCACATTGGTCTGATCAGGGCGATCCTTAAGGACCCGACATTTTTCTTTTGAGGACCGCCCTTCAGGACCACCCCTCACGGCATTTTACCATTGGCCCGACTCTGGCCATTCTTGTCCCCTTTGATGGGGACCCCGAGAACGGAGGGGCTACACAGCACTTGCGCCCTCATGTGGCCCCCCGAGAAGGCAGGGGTGAGGTAGCCTTTTCTGATTTTGTGCCCTTTGATGGGGACCCCCGAGAACGCCGGGGTTACATAGCACCTCCGCCCACTCATAGGCCCGTGAGAAGGCAGGGTTGATGTAGCCACTTCTGATTTTGTCCCCTTTGATGGGGACCCCTGAGAACACATGGGTTAAGTCGCACTTCCGCCCACTGGTGGGCCCCCGAGAAGGCAGGGGGGGAGGTAGCCACTTTCAATTTTGTCCCCTTTGATGGGGACCCCCGAGAACGCAGGGGTTACGTAGTAGGGATGGGGGAGCCACTTCTGGGGGCGCCTCAAGCGCAGTGCGCGCGCGCAGTGCGCGCGCAGTGCAACTATTTGGGCGTCTGGCCGTACTAGAGACCCATACTTTGAGATACTAGGGCCCCCTAGGGGCATCATGGTGACCCCTAGCGTAGACTTTGACTTCTGATTTTGTTCCCTTTGTTGGGGACCCCCGAGAATGCAGGGGTGGGCCTTGGGCCTTGTAGGTTAAGCCTAGTGGTCTCCCACCTCAGGACCCCTATACTCAATTGTTTTACCTACTTATTGTGGGCCTACCTTTTAACTGATTCTGAATTCAGTTGCTTGGCCATGCTGGCCAAGCCATATCCTGTGTCTGGCCCAACCTACTTGCCCCACATTCCTAACCAACTCCATTGCATGTCAAAGTGTGCACATGAAGTGCTTGGGACTATCCTTGAGGTCAGACCGATGCCAGTTTTCATTACAAAATCAATTGCAACTTTCTTGAGCTGGGGCAGTTTGGGTCACTTAATTCTAAGGGCCTTTCCAAGGGGTGTGCTTGGGGGCTCTTCGGGGAGAACATAGTCTAAAAGCAGCGCGCAGTGCGCGTGCAGTGCAAAGACTCTCCCTTAGTCAACCGCCAACCGCGGGCGGTTACCGTCCATTTTGTGGGTTACCCACAAACGGCACATGGCCGTGGGCTGCCAGCCACCACCGGTTGACCCACCGACTGCCGGCGGTCTTTTTTTCAACCCCCTAACATCGGACGAGCACTTTTCTTTCTTTTTTTTTTCCAGGATGGAACGTCCCAAGACTTCATACCGGAGGGGGTTCAAAGTATTTGGACCTTGAAATCTGTCCCCAGTGTATGCAGCGGGACAGCTGCCAAGCCCTCCCATGAAGCTGGGCCGACTGGAAAGGGAAACTGGTGGTAAAGGCTGAAACTGGGAGTGTGGTGGTGGCTGATGCACGCAGGAGAACCCGTTCAGCCTAGTTTCTCGTAAACTGTGTACACCACAACCGAAGTGGTTGTGTTGCAGATGGACGTCCCACCACCCTGAGCGGTCTGGGGCACCCCACACAGGACAACATGTTGTTGCACTCAGGTCTGGTCACACTGCCCGAGCATTTACGAGGCAGATGTAAGTGTGAGAACAAAGAAACGAAACAAATTTGAACGGATCGTACCCTCACCTCGTGAATTTGCTTTGGACATTAGGCGCCGAAGGGTCCCAACACATATCTGGCTCTTGTGGGTGTATCCAAATGCCAAAATGCCGAATGCCCCACTGCAGCTGCCGAGTGCGTGATTTTGCCTGGGCCCGTGCGACTGTCCGCAAGGTGGCGGAAGCGGCGGGGCAGCTCAGCCCCGGGGGTGCGGTGCTGCCGTGGGGATGCGAATCGCAGGAGGACTTTGAGCTGCAGCTGCGGGCGTTCCGTGCATGCGCCTGCTTCCCCCCGGGCGCGCGCATCGAGGCCATGGCCATGCGGAGCACGGCGGAGCGCATGGACAAGGCTGTGGAGCTGCTAACGGAGTAGGTCCGCGTTTTGGCAGCGAAGTCCGCGTTGGCCCAGCTTGGCTGGGGCACTGAGTGAGAGACGTGTGTGAGGCCCCAGGGGTGTTCGGGCTCAAGGAGTCCCAAGACGGAGGCCATGGCATAGGGCAGTGCCGAGGACCTACGAGGACTTGGTTTTCTGGATCCTCGTGAAAATCGGGGATCAAGTTTTTCGAGCGGTGCTTGACACCGGTGCAACACTTTCCATAGTGGCCCGGCGCCTGCTAAAGACTTTCAAGAAAACTAAGACCGTGGCCATAAGAGTAGGGGATGGGCGTACCATCCATTCCTTGGGGGGGGTTGATGTGACTATATGCCTGGGCGACGAAACCGTGACCCAACACTGCAGAGTGCTGGACACCGACGCCTTTGACATCGTCATTGGTACAGACTTCCTACGAAGAAACCCCCAGGTAAAAGTGCTGTCTCTCCGGCGCCCCTATTCTTTGCACTGCGACTTTGGCAGTGGGCTGTTCTCCGTACCTTTGGAGCTGTCAGGACGAAAAGAGTCTGGGCTGCGCTACGCATGCAAGACTAACTATCGTACTGAAAACTACCAATTGGCCCGTCCCGTTCTTGAAAATGGACTGGCGGCCCTTCAGGTAAACCTGGATGAGATCCAGGTGGAATTGTTTGCGAGCCAACAACAGCACATCATGCAGTTTTACTGCTCGAAACAATTGAACAATGCTTTCCGTTTCTTCAGGAAAGCAATGGGCCTAGCGTATGCTAACCCTCCCTTCTCCCTGCTCGCGAAGGTTCTAACCAAAATCGCTTATGAGGGAGGAAGGGTTGTCATGTGCACCCTTGACTGGGGCTGCTCTGGTGAACATGCTTACTGGCGCCGTATGCTAGATCGAATGACCGTGGGAAGAGTGCAACTCCCCGACGGCCCCATCTATGTGCCTGAGGACTCAGACACAGCTATGCAGGCCCCTGAGTGGGCCAGTTTCCTGTCCATCGTCGATGGATCTCTCAATCCTGTACCCCTGTGTGACCTAGACCAGGTGCTAGTGAAAGAGGTCATGGCCGAAAATCGTGGCCTGACCCTTTCTGATCTCAAAAATCGATCTCCTGAGCACCTATCTGCCACACTTACAGGGTGTGAGTCTCCCGATGGCTATCTGGAACCTGCAGCTGTAAAGGAGGATGCTGACGACCAACTGTCTGAGATCGCCAGCACTATTCCTCCTGTTGATCCCAGCTGTGTTGACCTAAAACACAGTGCCTTCCTAGCCCAGCTGTTGCTGGAGGAGGTAGATCTAGAGTCAACCTCTGAGCCCGCTTCCCCTGTTGGGAAGCCAGTGCTACACATGCAGCCTATGCACACAGGTGAACCCGTGGCCCGGATTGCTGATGCTCTGGCGCGGCCTGCTGCTAATAACATGCCATTGTCTGAGCATGACACTCAGGAACTCCGGCGGCTGTTGTACCTGAAGGCCGAAGGTATTGAGCGCCAAGAGCGGCTGCAATACCTCAGACAGACCTGGAAATCCTCCATCTGGTCTGAGAAGGACGATGATTCCTATACGCTGCCTGGTCCTGAGATACCGCTAGTGTATTCTCTGCACTATGGGCAGCAATGTTCCTCTGAGTGGGACGATGGTTCTGTGCCTGCCGAAACTGCTGATCGGCAGAAACAGAAAGAACATGGAAAGAGCAACCTCCATGCTGAGGAGGATTTCCTGCAGAAACTCGAGAGTCTTAACCTTGACCCCCGACTGAAGAAACTGCTGATAACCTATGAGGAGGTGTTCGGCGCCTTGCCGCCTCCCCTCTCTTGTAAAAAACTGGTCCAGATGGACCTGAAACTGAAACCTGAATTTGAAAAGACGCGAGTGAGGCGTCGTCCCTATCCCGCTCCACAGGAACAGGTTGAAGAAATCGAGCGCGAGATCCAGGAATGTATAGATGCTGGCCTCGTTGAAGAATATAAGAAGGGAGACTACCCCCATCACTGCAGTCCCTGTTTCCTGGTTGCCAAACCAGGGTCGACTGCCCTACGACTGGTTGTAGACTATGGTGAGGTCAACAAGAAAACCCAGAACCACTCAGGGAGTATTCCTAACATGGAAAATACCCTGGAGCGTATTGCCAAATGCAGGTACAAGACCAAAATGGACAAACGCTCTGGTTTCCGGCAGGTGGACCTAACCGCCGCAGCTCAGGAGCTGCTGGCTTTTATAACCCCTAAGGGCCGTGTCTTTAAGTGGAAGGTTATGCCTTTCGGGGTGGCTAATGCCCCAGCGCTCTTCCAGGAGCTAATGAACAAAATTTTGTACATACTGAGGCGCAGGCCTCTAGTACAGGAGTTGATTTCTCGGGGTGCAGAAATGGAGGCTCACATCGACGACGTGAGTTTGGGTACTAATACCCAAGAGGACCATGTCCTTCTCCTCCGTGAATTTTTCATTGTTTGTCAAGAAAACCAGCTCCGAATCAAACTCGAAAAATGTGAGTTTATGAAAGAGGAGATGGAATATTTGGGTTTCGACGTGGGGTATGGTTGGTGGAAACCAGCCGGGTCTAAGATGCAGCCCCTACAGGACATGCAGATTCGCAATGACCCTAAGAAGGGTCTACACGACGTGAGGAGTTTTGTGGGCGCCTGTAATTTCTATCGGCGTCACATCCACAATTTTACTTACTCCTCTGCCCCCCTCACTGACCTAATCAAGAAAACTACTCCCTGGAGGTGGACCGCCAGAGAGGAAGAGTGTTTCCAGGAGTTGAAGAAGAAGATTGCCTCCTCCAACTGCCTGGGAGTACCCCGCCCTAAGGGCGAGATAGTCCTGATCACTGATGCCAGTGATGTAGGGGGGGGTGGTACGATCTACCAATGGCAGGAGCTTAACCCCGCTGAACTAACCCACTGCCATTATCGTACTAGTGGATTGAACCGTGATGGTTCGTTGAAACATGACTATCCCACCAGTGAGTGGCGACTGGTGCCACTGGGACACTGGAATTGGAAATGGAACCAAGCGCGTTCCAATTACAGCACCTATGACCAGGAACTCTTGGCCGGTATGTTGGTGCTTTCGTCACAATCCCGACTCCTGGGATCTAACCCTATTGTCTGGCTGTGTGACCAGGAACCTGTGAAGTCTTTTCAGAAGGGCCCACCACCAGAGAAAGCAAAGCTAAAGCGGTGGTGGACTTACCTGAGCCAGTTCAGGCTGACAGTGCATCATATCCCCGGAATAAAGAATGAACTGTCTGACTATATATTGCGCAACAACTTCGATGCGCTTATAGGTGAGAGCTCTGAGGCGCTCGCCAGAGAGGCTTTCCAGCGTATGGATGTCCAGCTTGACCTGTCCATGCGCACTGCTGGAATCCTGGAGGGTTGGAGTCTAACCGACTATCAGTCAGAGTATAAAGAAATTCTCCAAACCCTCAGCACTGGTCTCGAACCCCGTGTCATTAACGGGCACCAGTGGTATAAAAACAATCAGTACCTCTTCTACGAGGACCGAATTGTGGTGCCTGAGGCACGACTGGATGGGTGCCTACAGTGGTCCCATCTCAGTTCTGGTCACACTGGCTCTAATCGCTCAGTGGACTTCTTCCGTGAGTGTTTCTACTCTAGTCTAACCCTGACTGAACTGAGGTCGCGTATGCAGACCATTGTGGATGCTTGTGGCTGTCATGCCAGCAAGCAGAGCGACAGTAGGGATAGGGGCCTGATCTCCAGCTTACCCATACGCTATTGTGCTAACTCTCTTCTCTACGTGGATTTCATCCACGGCCTACCACGCTTCGGCGGCTATGATAGTTGCCTAGTGGTCACCTGTGGCCTATCTCGCTTCACCCGTGTGTTCCCTTGCAATAAGAAAATCACAGGTGAGCAGACTGTGAAACTGTTGGTCGAACAATGGTTCGAACCCTATGGGGCACCTAAGCAGGTGCACTCTGATGAGGATGTACGCATCCGCAGTGACACTGGGTGGTACAAACGAGTGCTAAATGCCCTCAACGTGGAGGTAACCACAGGTGTGCCCTATACCCACACGTCTAACCCTCTCTGTGAGAGACAGAACCGTGTGGTGGAGCAAAACTTAAGAATCCTGATGAAACAGGAGCGTACCAAGGACTGGGTACGCCTAGTGCCCTGGGCAGTGCTGACCATGAACTCACAGCGGAGCTCTTCTACGGGTTTCACCCCCCACGAACTGTTCCATGGAGGACGACGTGCTTGGTTCTTCAAAACCCCCTTTCCTGAGGACTTCAAGAGCCTTGTGGGAGATTGGCTGGAACACAAGCAGCCTCTGGCTAACCAAGCTGGGACTAACCTGAGACACATCCGTGACCGTGAACTGAGCCGACGGAACCGCCTACGGCGACCTGCCAGCTTCAAGGTTGGTGACCTTGTTTTGGTTCACCATTCACGCCTGCCCTCCTGGCCACGTAACTGCCTACGGGACCCTTATTTTGGACCCTATTGTATCATCAGGATAGATGGATCTAGGATCCATGTCAGGTGCAGTCCACGTCTAGGTGGTGAACTGCTGTGTGCACCTAAACAGTTGAGGCACTATCACTCCCCTGACGATTTGTCTTGGGATGAGTGGCGCCTCAGCGACAGTGAGGTCGAGCGTATAGACCTAGAGAACGCTGCCAGTCCAGAGGAGGCAGACGAACTCGAAAAGATGACTGCCGATGAGATGGCAGTCGATGGTTACTACGTGGTTGCAGGCATTGCTCGCCACGAGTATAAACAGGGCTGGAAATTCCTAACCCTGTGGGATGGCTATGGGTTATCTGAGGCGACTTGGGGACCTATGTCAGCCTTCATACAACCAGATGGGAGTATCAACCCTATCTTCCGCTCCTACCTCGTTGAGAACAACGAGGGGCAGCTACTGACCCGTGCTGAGACTATGTCCCAGCGTAAAAAGCGAAACTAATTCCCCTGTGTCGGTCTACTGAATGTGTTCTAACCTCACAGGTGCAGTGAGCACTCTTGTGCAGACGTGCCTGTGTATGGGTGTAAGAGCAGTTGTCACAGTTGCCCCGCATTGCATCGCAGGACAGGACCGTTAGCCCCCCGTGACAACCACTCCCTGGCCGAAGGCCATTGTTTTTTTTCACAGACTACTGCTTACTGAGCACTGCACTGACCCTGTCTGTGCCCTGCAGACCCATGCCTATGGTTTCCAGCGTGGACCAGGTGGCCGCTTATCAGGTTTGCAGCCACCCAGCGAGTGTATGCCTTGTTGACCATGTGTTGCATGGGGACTGCCCTGATGTAATGACCTTGGGGAGCCAACGAAGAACGGTGGCTTACTACACCAGGGGGGAATGACAAGCAAGGTGTTATGAGGCAAGGTGTGTCTTCGCTCCTTGGGGACAAGCGAGCCCACAGTTAGGACCCCTGACTGGTCCAGACCCATGGGGTTCTACCCTTCCTTACAGGGTTTACCATACCCCTATGTGTGCTACGTATGTCTGTGTGTGTCTCACTTCTCTTTCCGGCGTGGCTCCCAACTCAATGGGCCTCGCTGATGTCGGACCGAAGGTCCTAGTCAGTTCAGTACCACTCCTATAGCGCCCAATTTCTGTGCTGGCGCCTATCCTTGGGGGAAGACGGCAAAAGCCCTACCTACTAGAGGGGAGGGGTGGCCAAGTGTGCTAAGGGCATACAAAACGCCCATTTTTGCTAAGGGCCAAAGGCTAACGCACTCCCCTGCCCACGTGGAAAAGCACGCGGGACAGGAGACACCACTACACTACACTCACTAACGCCAGCACCGGCCTTCGAAGGCAGGGTGGGCACTCATCACCTGCACTCAACTCCTGCCAGGCCTGCTGACCCTAACACCTACACACGCTACTTGGTGTTGCTGTCAATGAGGTCTCGGGTCCTATTGACCCTCCTGTGAACAAGACAAGAGAACACAGCGCTGCTAAGCAACTGTGGCCTAACAGGGACGTCACAACACGTTTCCCAGCTAGGGCTTGGAGGGGAAGGGCGCACAGGTGGCGTGCACAGCGCGGATGTCGATGGAGTCGAACTGCCCTCGCCACTCCTGGCTGAGGCGCAGTCAATTGATTGTGTGATCAGCGCCGTATGATTTAGCACGGCTCAAGGGACTGCACCATTTCACCCTAATCCTCCCACCTGTACAACAGAGGCCAATGGACTGGGTTCAAGACGGAGGAACCAAGACACACTCCACGTATTATACGCTTCTTAGTGTGCCCTATAATACACTGTTCCTGAACCCAGTTGCAAGCAAGCAAGCTTAAGGACTTCGCCCGTTCCCTTATGGAACGTAGGGCGAAGCCCTGGGTAACCTGGCAAGGGTTCATACCGCGTGCACAGCGCGTGGCCTACTGTCAAATCCCTTTAATGCATCGTGTGCACGCATGCAGGGAAGGGAGGCGAGAACATAACCACACTGAGTCAACCAGGAGGTGAGCTCCTCCTGGGCTTACCTACCTTACTCACCATGCATCGTGTGAATGCCGAAGTGAAGCGAACGCAAAACAAGCCTAAGCGTTTTAAGCAACCCTACTTTAGCGCTACAGCTACACGCGAGCAAACAAACACGAGCAAGCACTTTCTTTACTTCCCTGTGAAGAGAGAACAAGGGTGAATGGGGGTGCAGGGAAATCGCCACAGCGTGTGAATGCCTCGATTAGGCACATGCATCGCGAGCACAGCGCACATTCTAACCCTACGTGCTCGCTGCGCGCTCCATTCGCATCGCATACCTTTCATTCCTGTTTTGACCTGTGCAGAGCAAGGGAGAGGAGCACCCGAACCCCCAACGAACACATCGTTGACAACCCTAACGTTTTAACGAAGCAACCAACCCGAACGCAATGCATGCGTGTGAGATGGCACTGGCATACCTAGAGGTGGGTTGTCCACCTGGTCTGTGGTGTGGGTTGAGTTTGAATACTTTTCCCTAAAGTTTATAAAAATTTTGATGCAACTGTGCAAAAATTTCCTTTATAACTTTGAAAACTACGGCTCATACCTTCTTTTTCAAAAGCCGTTTACGCTTGCGCAACCTTGTTTTTGAAGTCCGCTTCCGTTGCGCTTGTCTGCGACTTTTAGTTTTGGTGTAAAAATGACGATTTCTTGCGTGCTTTCGTCAATTTTTAGCGATTTGACTTGTTAAATCGCTACATCTTTCGCTAAACCGCAGGAATCACTCCCTGTTGGTTACATTTTCTATTTTTCTCAGCTCCTGGAGATTTGTGTCCTCCATTGGGAGTATTGCTCCGCCCTGGCCCTTGGTCAGGACGTTTACTAAAACGCTGTTTATAAGGCGATAGCCGTCCGCATCAGAGCGTTCGGCTGTACCCTAGTGGGCAAGCATATGTGCTCTAGGGAGGGAGTCCTGGGTTCAAAACCCACTACCCCCAAATTTTTACCAAAAGTTTTCGTCGCACGCTGGCGACTCGCGCCAGTACGCCATACTGGCCACTCCGAGCTACACCAACGACTACAAACGAGTGCCAACCTTACTTGGTCACCATTTTTGTTTGATACCTTTCCTTGTTATGGAAAGGGGCGTCAATATGGAAAACAAGCTTTCCAAAGGTGCACACTATCCTTACTTTGTGTTGCCAAACACTTGTTGCCACCAAGAAGTAGCCATTCAAAAGAGGGTCACTTTTCTACCACTCCACCCTTAGGCTAAGGTCTGACCATCCCTAGGGCCGTGACGGATAGGGTGTGTTCTTTTTGTGTTAAGAACGTCTTCCGAACTCAAAAAAGTTCCAAGGAAACATCACCTTTGGGGCAAAGTTTTGGCCCAAGCACCTCTTTGGCCCCTCCCTTCACCATTAGGCTCAATGATGGAAATGGGCCAATGATTGTGCACAATGTGACCGAAAGTGGTCAAGTTTGTAACTCAACCGAGGTGCCCGAGGGGCCCAGGGGCCGTCGACAACCTCAGGCGCATGGCTGGGAAAAGCCAGCAGCCGCCGGCTTCGGCCGGTGGCTTGGTTTTTTTAAAAAAATTTCGTCGGAGGGACCAAATCCATAAATAATATTTTCGGATGATGTTGCCGGCGACCCAATGGCCCAATGGGTAAGGCCGGGTATATTATCCGTAGGAGGGAGCACTGCGGCGGTTCGAGTCCGGCCGTGTCCCCTTTTTTCCGTTTGGGGGGACTGGCGCGCAGTCAGATTTCGGCGCGCATCGGCGCGCGCCAGTCCAACAGGCGGGGTAATCTAAGTCGCGGGGTTTTCCCTTAGAGGGGGAGCTAGGTGCGGTAACGGTATGCAGACTGCGGCCCTAGCAGACTGCGAAAGACTGCGCACGAACAGGCGACACGCGCATTTACGACAACCGAAAAAACGACTGCAACTGATCTTCTGCAACTGATCTTCTGCTAAAAGGCGACAAGGATGTTTTGAACCGTTGTGCAGCCCAAATTTATAAAATAGTTGCATTACTTTATCGCCAGATGCAGGAACGATACCTGCTGATTTCCAAATCCCTCCAAGTGAAAATCCACTCCCTCCTACTCATTTTCAACTCCCTCCTACTCATTTTCAACTCCCTCCTACTCATTTTCAACTCCCTCCTACTCATTTTCAACTCCCCCCTGCTCATTTTCAACTCCCTCCAAGTGAAAATCCACTCCCTCCTACTCATTTTCAACTCCGTGCTGCTCATTTTCAACTCCCTCCTGCTCAATTTCAACTCCCTGCTACTCATTTTCAACTCCCTCCTACTCATTTTCAACTCCCTCCTACTCATTTTCAACTCCCCCCTGCTCATTTTCAACTCCCTCCTGCTCAATTTCAACTCCCTCCTGCTCATTTTCAACTCCCTCCTGCTCATTTTTAACTCCCTCCTACTCATTTTCAACTCCCTCCTACTCATTTTCACTCGGAGGGAGTGGAAACTGAGCAGGAGGGAGGTGAAATTGAGTAGGAAGGAGTGGATATTCACTTGGAGGGAGTTGAAATTGAGGGGAAGGGAGTGGATTTTCACTTGGAGGGAGTATACATACATACATACATATATATATATATATATGTATATATATGTATATATATATATATAGATACATAGATGTACATACATGTATTTGTATATATATGTATATATTTCACTTGGAGGGAGTAGAAATTGAGTAGGAGGGAGTGGATTTTCGCTTGGAGGGAGTGGATTTTCACTCGGAGGGAGTATACATACATACATATACTGGACCTCAATCACGCAAGTTGGGACCGAATGAATGCAAAGCAAACATCTGTGTGGCAATCAGAGTCAAGTAACCCTGAAAAGTGATTTGGCGCAAATCACTGCCACCTATCCCCTGCATCGGAGTCAAGAAACCGAGGATGTTGTATGATAATTTCATGTTATAATCCCCTCAACTACTGAAGAAGCAATGCTGTAGCCCATCCAGTCTGTTTGGGGCGAAGCTGGACGCACATGCATCATTTGATCAATTCATGTTCACTCCAGAGGCAGACGGTCTGCGTGTCCCTCGTCCCTGTATCCCTTGTGAAGCAAAGGGTAGGCTGCTGTTCCCCTGCATCCTTTTGAGGTCGCTGCTTTTGGTGATTCTGTGGTGGTAGTGCAGCCAACAGTACATGTTTTGAGGAGGGGGCCAGCTCAGTCGAAGGCCGGGAGAGTGCCCTCAGCAATTTGCTGCCCTAAACTTGTAGCGGACCAACCAGCACTTGATCTGACAGCCTCCAGTAGATTGTGTGTCGGTGCCTAAGAAACACGAAAGCAGAAGAGCACGACAGGTGCCCTTGGACAGAAGGGGGCGGGGATGGGGAGGCAAGGCCACATCTTTTTTCTGTATTTCTGTGTGTCTTTGATGTTTGCAGTAGGGACAAGTTATCAATTGCTGTTGCCCTCCCAACCGCCGCCAACCACCCAGTCAAACACATTCACGGTTTCCAGCAAGCCATTGGCGTTAGCGTCAGCCGTGAACTGGTTCTCCATCAAAACTGAACAACTTCATAAATGGGGGTTTCAGATACGAATTAAATCAGCGTATGTCGTGTTAGATTTGCAGGGGTGGGGCCTTGGGCTTCTCCTCGTGAACCACCGAGACCTTAGGGGCCAGGCGGATGTCTGGCCAGGGCAAACTCCTCCCTAAGTGCAGTCACGTGTGCTGCGGTGGACGGCCAACCGCCTGCCAGTGGGCATGCTGTGCATGCACTGTGCCACAGTATGTTGTGTCGATTACACACCAAGGAGGAGGGAAGGGGGGGTGCAAGGCACCACACCGCTGCATATCTGTAGGACTCAGCAGCCGCAAGGCAGCACATCGCTGCTCAGCTGTAGGACTAATTATTTGCAAGGCAGCACACCGCTGCTCAGTTGTAGGGCACAGAGATTTGCACGGGGGGGGGGGGGGCGGACTGTAAAGACCATTACAATCGTATTTTTCCCTTGATGCTCTTAAACATTTCAATGAAGCAACAGAGTGGCTTCGTACTGAACGTCGGTGGAGAGCCACTCAGATGTTCTGGTCTATACACAGGTACGATAGATCTTCAGATCGGTGCGGAAAAGCGAATGCCTATAATTTTGATATCATCAGCCATGATGAATTGACAAGCCTGATTCGGTTTTCTATCCAGGAGGACCATTTCTGTATTGCTGTTGGACATTGCTGGTCACGCGATTTTGCTCTGCCCATGGGTGGACCATTTAGTGCCCAGGCTGCTAACTTGCATAGCATTTGGAGATTTCACTTGCATAAGCAACGGTTCCATGTGTTAGGGGAGTTGTCTTTCACTGCACGTGGGTTCCCTATCTGGACTAATGCAAATGGTCGCGCTGTGTCATCAACTCAGTTCAGAGATAATATATTGGTGGCCGCCGTGGGCAGTGGTGCGTCCTGGGCTATGGCAGATGTCTGTAAGCTCTTGGCCGATGCATGGTCGCCACGTGTTCTGTGTACATGCATCAGTGACACCAACACCGAATGCCTTCATGAGTGCATTTATATGCATTGGGTCTTGTGGTCAACAGGCACGCTGGGGCACAACCTTCGTATGCAGCTTTCCAGCCTCGGCAACTCAAAAATGGAAATTTCCGAAACTGATTTTTTTTTATACTCTGACCATCCAAAATGATCAAATATCCTATGCAAAGCATGTTTCAGCCCCTCTTGATGTGTTTTTCAACCTATTTGGGTGTGGGTGGGGGGGGCTCCCAAGGAGGCTGGGGCACAACCTGCTTATGCAGTTTTCCAGCCTCGGCAGCTCAAGAATGGCCGTCCCTCTCCCCTCTTCGAGGTGCCTTGCCGAAGGCAATAGAATTTCTTTCCAACAATGTCAGGAGGCCCTTCAAATTGATCAGCGGAAGGTGCTACACGTGGAGTTGTATATGTGGGGGGGGGGGGGGGGGCGCCAACAGACATGGGGAGGAGCAACACACACACACAAAACGCGGGAGCCACGTCAGGAGGAACAAGGGCGCGCACAGCAGACAAGGAGGAGGGGCACAGCAAGGCAGGAGAGGAACCAGAACAACGGGAACAGGGAACCAGGATGGAGGGGATGGTAGAGCGCGCGCATGAGAGGCAGCGACAATAAGGGGATGGCCTAGCCAGGCAGCCCCGTCGCTACTCGGTGCCACGGCAACCCCTGCTCAACCGGATCAGGTGGGGGGTGTCTTCCGCAGCCCAGATGGACTGTTTGCGCAACAGGAGCGGGAGTACCACACCACCTCACACCACCTTTACACCACCTTTACACCACCTTTACACCACGCCATACCACCTCACACCACCTTTACACCACCCCGCACCACCTTTACACCACCTTTACACCACCTCACACCACCTTAACACCACCTTTACGCCACCTTAACACCACCTTTACACCACGTCACACCACCTTAACACCACCTTTACACCACCAATGCTAAAACTGCAGCCGCCCGACAATGGCCAAAATAATAAACATGCAGCCGCCTGAACATGGCCTAAACAGCCGAAAATAATGAAAATGCAGCCGTCTGAATATGGTCCAAACGGCCATGAATCAACAAAATGCAGCCGCCTGAACATGACCAAAACGGCCGAACATAATAAAAAGGCAGCCGCCTGATAATGCCAAAAACAGCCGAAAATAATAAAAATGCGGCCGTCTGAACATGGTAAAAACGGCCATGAATAATAAAAATGTAGCCGCCAAAACGGCCGAAAATAATACGAATGCAGCCGCCTGAACATGGCCAAAACGGCCGAAAATGATACGAATGCAGCCGCCTGAACATGCCGAAAACAGCCGAAAATAATAAAAATGCAACCGCCTGAACATAACCAAAACAGCCGAACATAATAAAAATGCAGCCGCCTGAACATGGTCAAAACGGCCGAAAATAATAAAAATGCAGCCGCCTGAACATGGCCAAAACAGCCGAAAATAATGATAAAAGCAGCTGCCCGAACATGGAATATATCCCGGTGGTTCCGGGTTATATTCCGGAGGTTCCGAGATATATTCCGGTGCCTCCGAAATATGTAATCCGGTGCTTCCGGAATATATTCCGGTGCTTCCGCAATGTTTTCCAGTGGTTCCGGGATATATTCCACTGCTTGCCTGATATAGTCCGGTGGTTCCAGGATATATTCCGGTGGTTCCGGAACATATTCTGGTGCTTCCGGAATATATTCCCGTGGTCCCGGATTATATGCCGGTGGTTCCGCCATATATTCCGGTGCTTCCGCGATATATTCCGGTGGATCCAGAATATATTCCGGTGCGTCCGGAATATATTCCGGTGAGTGCTGACTCTTTTCCGCCGGTTCTGGGATATATTCCGGTGATTTCGGGAGATATTCCTGTGGTTCCGGGATATGTTTCGGTGCTTGTGGAAAATATTCTGGTGATCCCGGAATATATATTCTGGTGCTTCCGGAATGTGTTTCGGTGGTTCCGGAATACATTCCGGTGGTTCCGGGATATAGTCCGGTGCTTCTGGAATGTATTCCGGTGCTTCCCCAATATATTCCTGTGGATCAGGGATACATTCTGGTGGTTCCGGAATATATTCCGGTGCTTCTCGGAGATATTCCGGTGGTTCCGGGATATATTCCGGTGCTTCTGGAATGTATTCCCGTGCTTCCCCAATATATTCCCGTGCATCCGGGATATATTCCGGTGCTTCCGGGATGTATTCCGGTGGTCCCGGGATATATTCCAGTGCTTATGGAATATATTCCGGTGCTTGCGGAATACATTTCCGGTGCTTCCGGAATATTTGTCGGTGCTTCTGGAAAATATTCCGGTGGTTTCGCGATATAATCCGGTGGTTCCGGGATATATTCCGGTGGTTCCGGGATATATTCCGGTGCTTCCAGCATATATTCCGGCGGGCACGGGACATATTCCGGTGGTTCCGGAATATATTCCGGTGCTTCCGGAATATATTCCAGTAGTTGCGGAAAATATTCCGGGATATATTCCGGTTGTTAACGTGCAATGCGGCACTTCTGCCAACCCTCCTGCCACAAAAGGTCAAACTGTAATGGGCACGCATGCCCAGCCCAAGATTGTGACTCTTGTAGATTAGGATTCGTCGCACGTGTGCGGCAAAGTGTAAATGTTGATCCAACAAAACTGCTGTTTGATAATGGAGGTATTGCTTTTTGATTTAGGGTATTGAACTATGGAGACCGGACAAATGGTTTGCTGGTCTGGTCTACAGTGCTGGAATGGGCTCTTTGGATTTGTGCTCCGCATTGTGCCACACCACCACCCAAGGGTCCTGCACGCCTGTGGAAAGTGGTGCCCAGGTTCAAGAATTCAAATGTAAACTTACACAATGCAAGGCCTGGCCCTCGAAATTGAATTTCTTTTTGTGTGTAAACGCACTTTTCCCACAGAATTGAATATTTGCGCCGAACTTTAAAGTTTGGTCGGTACTGCACCGACACCAGTTGGTGATTCCCGAGAAGTATTCCCGGGAACGTTAAAAGGGTGCGCAACAGTGCACAAAATTTGAATGATTCCTTTTCTTTTGCAGACACAATGCTCAGCTTGCAATCATTTTTTCAAGTTATCCCGCACGAAACTGCTGTGGCCCGCTTTGCGGCTGAAGGTGAAAGGGCAGAAATCTCTGATTTTTGTGTTGGGATTGCACTTGGTATGGTGCAAGTGGTTGAGGTCCCTGCGCACCTGCCCGCAGCCTGTTGGACAACCCAGTGGCAATTTTCATTTCACCCTGTTTGCTCAGACAATTGTGACCCAGTTGGTGGCGAAGTTCGCGGCGCAGGCGGTGACGTCACCCAAACTGAAGAAACAATACAAAAAATGGGAGCACCAACAAATGGCGATTGACATCAACGAGGAAAAAGGGTCCAATCACATGCCTGTTTCCGTGCTTCACGAATTGTTCCCCAAGGTGAAGGGGTCCCTGTTGGAGTCCCATCCCATATTAGATCCTTCCGTGATCAAGCAAAGAACCGAGAATCGGGGTGCACGGGCAGGGAGGAAACACTTGGTGACTAGCGCCTCCACAACACTACACGGGTGTACTACACGGTACACCATCAGCCTTTATGGAACACCCCCACACCCCCTCCCCCACAGCACTGCACACCGGGTGTACTACACGGTACGCCACCAGCCTTTATGGAACACCCCCTCCCCCTCCCCCACAGCACTCCACACAGGGTGTACTACGCAGTACCCCGCCAGCCTTTACGGAACACCAACGCAGGTTCAGGTTGGGTAGGACCACTGCTGGGGTGATGGACAGGACATGTACAGTGAATGGGCAATGGGAACCGAGCCTGCTGCGGTGCACATGCAGACATGGCGATCCCGCCCTCTTAGTGTGGGGGCACAGGGTCAGTGGGTGGAGCGCTTACTGGTCGCCTTGCCCCCAGCCCCCAACCTCTGGTCCAAAGGCAAAAAAGGAACAGAACAACCGACCTACCGAGTGTTTGTGCTTGATTTTGCATTTCTGTGGAACAGGCGACGGGACGCGACGAGTGTTCGGCATGGGTGTAATTCGGCACCAATAGTAACGCATTTAGAAGTCAAGGCTTCGGCTTTGCACTTGTGGGGAGGGGGGCGCATTCCAAACGAATACTTTGCCCTTTGGGAGGAATTGCGGGGTCTGCATGGCCAATTTGTTCTCCAGTGCCACATCAACGGCTCTCGTTTTGGGGACGGGGCGGAAGGTACCACTGCTCTTTGAGTCCTGACATGCCACGCCATTTCATGTACAGTGTGTGCATACCACGTTGGTGCGGGGCGTTCGCCTGCGTTGGGGTGCGTGCCTTTGCAGGGGGGGGGGGGGGTTGCTGCATGTTGGTGCTGTAAAATGCAAGCAAGACAAACGCAAAGCAGCAGCAGCTCAGGGATTGGGATTATATCCTTCATGACGTTTCAGCGAATGGGGCTTGGCAGTTGCACCATCGCACGCACACTTGCCCTAATTCTGAGAGTTGTACATTTTGGCCCCATGCCATTCCACTTCTTTGCAAGACAGATTAGGTCAGGTCAAGCCAATTGAGATTTTTTCTCCAATTGTGCATCCGACATCAGCGTCCCGTGCGAGTTCTACTTAGTTGCGAAGATTATTTCTTCCAGGCACAAGGTGTTGTTTACCACAAAAAAAGAACGCAAAAAACATATCATTTTTCAGCTGCGTACCCTTCGCAAAATTGACGTTTTCCCCTCTTTTGGGTGCTGTCGCAAAGATTTTACATGAATAGAATTCAAAACACCCAATAGAACAGTTTGGATTCCGCAAAACGCAAACAATTCGTACGGTGCATTGGCGCGATGTTGTCGTACTGTTACTGTCCATTGAGTTGGTGGCTCCTCTCTGTGGCTGTCCCTGAATTTTACACCACTGGGGGGCCTGGGCTGTGGGGGATTGTGCAGCACATCTAAGGTGGTAGTGAAGACGTACCCATTGGGTTCCGGATGAGGTGGCAGTTGTGTGCCTGCAGCAGCACACAAGGGAAAACAGTGTAAAGCGCAATTTGGATGCACCAAGGTTTGGCCTGCAACTACATGGGCCTGACGTTGGAACTGAATCGGTGTCCAAGCCAGGGCTCACTTTGGCTCAAAAGGCCAGCGGCGAATGACGTCCTCTTAGCCGAGCAACACCACAGAGTGCCCTGGGTCAGTTTCGGTAGCATATTGTTGTCCCGTCGATTGAGCCTTTTTTTTGGAGGGGGGGTCTACCCTCCCCCCTCAAAGTTGACCCTGCGCACCTCCGTGTTTTTCAGAGGATGTTTTTGAAGGCAGACAAGGACGGGGCCTTGGACCCCGACGCGGAGGAGAAGCAGCGGCTCGTCGCGGGCGCGCTGGTCCTCGGCTGCATGGCCGTGGGGCTCTGCATGCAGTGCGGCGACGCGGTCATGGGGGTGGAGTCCGGCGGCGCGGTCCTGGGTGCGTGTGTGGCACTGCTCGCGGGTCTCGGGGCTGTGTATCTGGTGTGGCACGTTGGCCTCCGCCCGCCGGCCAAGCCCAAGAGCGAGTGATCGGCCGGTGGTCAGCAGTGGCTCCGAGTGCCGGTGTGCGTCCGTGAGCGGGTGTGTGGGCCCAGGGCGCGGGCCCTGCAGCAACGCCACGGCGTCGGCAAAGCGCCGCGGTCCCTCTGGAGGGGCCCACTGGTGCCCTCAGGGGGCCGTCCCCGGGCTCCTTCGAACAACTCAGCACTGCGTAGGGGTGGGAGCAGGGCGTTGCTTTATTTTTCATTTCGGCAGGGGGGGGGGCCTCCCCCTTGGACCACCTCCCTCCCTCCCCTGGACCCCCTCCCCCCCTCCCCCCCTTCCCCCCTCCCCCCTCCACTCTAATACACCTGAGAATCAAGGTTTTTTGAACGTTTTTTCGTTTGGGCCAGTTTTTTCCTCCCGCGCCTTCGGCGCGCTTATAGCGGGGTTCTTTGGTCACTTCACTGTATCCTTTCTTCCCTCTGTTGCAGACACCATGTCCCAGCCTCCCATAAGTGCGTTCTTCGGCACCCCGTTCCAACCGTGTCCGTAAAACGCGACAACGTTGTAAACGCGATCCTCTATTTTCGTTTCCAAGATACATGGACTGGGAAGAAAAGGCAAGAGGCGTATAATGTGGCACAGAAAGCATGTTCCACACTGTTTCTGAACACTCCAATGGCAAATCTGCATGAGTTTATAACACAAGCAGCCGTAATGGCACGCCAAGACCGCGAGGTGCGCTGCCTGCCACATGAGTTTTTGCTCATGCAAGTCCAACTCTGATTGATCTTCAGCAAACAATTTGATAACAATGAGCATTCCACTGTGTTTCCTGTTTGTGTTGCCTGGTGGTGTTTAGGTGAGGGCACAATGTATGGACCCAAAAAGATGATTTGATTACCTGTGTTCAGACATTATGTCAAATGTATATACTGAATCGGTCAATGTGGTGCATTTTTTCAATTCTTGGCCGATATGGTTCATTCCGGCAGGGGGGGGGGGGGGCTACCCCCCCCCTGGACCACCTCCCCCCCTCCCCTGGACCCTCTCCCCCCCTCCCCCCTCCGCTCAAGCAACGCCCTGGGGTGGGGGGTGCCCCCACCACCCACCCACCCCCCCTGGACCCCCCGCCCCTTGAAAAGTTGGGCCAAATTTTCTTCCAGCGCCTTCGGCCGATCATAATTTTCTTCGGCGCCTCTAAAAACTCGGCACCACTTGGAGGGGGGGGGGGGACTGGTGTGCTGATTGGTCCATATGGGCGGAGTAGCCCCCCACGCCAAAGGTGGGCGGGGGGAGGGGGTCAGGATTGTGATGTTGTGCTGGTTTCGTTCTTTTAAAAGAGACGCCAATGTCTGATTTGCTTCTTGTATGCGACACTACTGCAGCGTGTTCATGGCATGGCTGGCCCAGTCTGAGCGGGCATCCACTGTGCATATGATGCAGGTCCGCGGTGTCGCTGTTCTCCACAGACATTGGCGAAAGGCGCCTAGGACCTTCCGGTTCGTGATCAGCCTTGATCTCTTTTTGGCTGTGCATGCTGTTGCTTGCGTGATCTCCCAGAGCGCAATCACCACTTGACACACCCACGTGTCACCGCACGGGGGGGGCTGGCGGACTATCTGCGTCTCACCTACTCCCCAACCGCCCACAGGTGGATTGGGGAGTCCACCACAGGAGGGGTCCGATGATACGTCATTCAGCCAGGGTGTATTTCATAGAACTTAAGTGCAGCGGACTCGCTTCGCACCCTCTGTGTCTGCCTGTCTACTGCAGCGAAAGGCGCCCATGACAAGAGCTGCTTTCCACTTCTGCTCTGTGCTGACCGGTACCGGTCGTGCGCACGCATCCGTGTCCCAAAGAGCGGGGGCTGGACCCTCCCACCCCTAGACCCACCCAGCCACCAGCCCCCTCCCCCCGGTATGAGGTCCTTGGCGAAGTGTATGCCTTCCCCGTGTACTCTGAGTGGCTACAGATGAGGTGGCGCGGGTTGAGACGGCGTGTACATACCTCTGACGGGGCCCGGAGGGGGAGTAAGTGGCGTTGACCACGATCGGAAGTGTGAACGGGTGGGTGTGCGAACAAGCCAGCAACTGAAGTGGACACTCGAACAACGAAAGAACGATGACCGCCTGGCCTGTGTCACGAGGGCCTTTCAGTAGCTAAGTATCCGTTGCTCCCTGGCCCTTCAAAAGGAGCTGTGGGGGATCCCACAAGTGCAAGCGGAAATACTCCTCTGGACCCCCTCGCTTTTGTAGCCGAAGCCTGCTGATGCCCCCCTGGAAATCTGGAAACGAAGAAGAAGAAGAAACACCCGCGCCCGCCGCTGGCCCCGCAAACCGGAACTGGCGAGCGGGCACTTAGCCCTAAGAATGGCAGCTCGTGGGCGTGAGGGCCCACCTGCACTGCCATGAACAGAGAGACGCTTGGATGGGTGCGCAGGCCACGATTGGCCACACCACGGAGCCCCTGGCTGGCACCTGTCACGGTGGGAGGCCCGCATGCTTTTTGGTACGGTGGGGTGCCTTGGCGAAAACCCTTGCCCAAAGGCGTACTCATGGCGGAGAAAACTTGCCGGCCTTTTGGTCCACTACCGAGGTGTCATTTTCACACCTGGTGAGCCGCCAATCAGTAACTCTGTCCCAAGCACTGGGGGGGGGCCTTGCCGCAGCCTCCCCCACGGAAGATCAGGGCGGGGGGGGGGGGCTGAAATGACATTGACGGGTCGGGGAAGGGGGCATGGCTCGTACTTCCGGCCGGGTGCGCCATCGATCGGGGGGTTCTTCTTTCTGGAAGGGGGGGGAGTTGGCTTGGCGGGCACCCGGCACTCGTGCCTAAGGCATGGGGCGCTGGGATGATTCGAGGTCTACGGATCCCCAAGTATCCTGCTCCCTATGTCGCTTCGTCAGTCACGCACCGCGCGCTGTGCCCGCCCTGCGCGAAAAGTAGGCTATTTTGGACCCGTTTCCCCCGATGGCCAAGGTGACCGCGGTCACTACCGTGTTCCCGTACGCAGGACTGCTCAGATTCCGACTCAGCCCAAAAACACAGATGATGAATCAAAACAAACCATGTTTCCCACTACAACTGCCGGATTGCTCTCTGAATCAGCTGCTTAAACCCCTTTGGATATAGCTCCCCCAGGTGGTGGGTGGTGTTCAGGGTGGTGACCGAATGCTGGCTTACTATTCGGCGCGGTGCCCGCACTGTGCCCGCGCTGTGTAGAAGCGCCCCCACAGGAAGCTTTACGTGCCAGCGAGGGAGAACCCCCAAGAGGCCCCCCCAAGCAGCGGCCTGCCGCCTCATGACGCAGGATAACATCGCGCTGACCATGGGCCGGCGCCAATGGGAGAGAGGAGACGCCCAGTCAGGGAAAGGCGAGGCGAGCGTGTGTCTGGCACACTCGGGGAGGTGTGGAAGGAACCAGCAAAGGGAGGTGGTAGGGTTGCCCCAACAGGGGGCTGCCGTTTTTTTTTTGTGTCCTCTCCTGGGCCCCCCGCCCCGTAATGTTTGCACCCCCACAGCCCGACAGGCGACAGCTGACCTGGTACAGTGGATAAGGGAGGAAGGGACCTTGGCCCTGACCCCAGTCATTGAACACTCGGACATGATCTGGCACACTGAACTGAGAGCAATGAAGAACATGGGGGCAGGTGCGGTGGGAGTTAATTGCGGTGACACAAACCTGACCCTTTCCCGAGCCCCGCAGCGGGTTCCTGCTCGGGACAGTGTGTTTCATTTCCCACCAATTTGCATCGTCATTCTTTCCGCTCCTTTTTCAAGTTCTGCCTTTGGAGTGGGTGCGGTCCAGCAGCTCTTGGGGGGTGGTGGTGGTAATAAGGGTACGTCGACCAAAGGTACAGTTGGTCACTATTCGCTTGAGGCAAGGAACCCTGCTGTCCCCATTCCAGTTGAGCTGTACCTGAATGTCATCCCGCTCCCTCTCTGGTGCTGATAGTGTATGAAATACCACCCGCTGATTCATCTCAGCCTCGTGCACATTGGGACGCCTACGGGCGTGGCAGTCTCCCACTGCATAACCTGGGTTCAGACTCAGCGAATCCTCACCACGTGTCAGATCCGCCACCACAGCCACTGTGGGGTCATTGTAGCACTGGACAGCTCTGAACCTTAATTCCGAGAGGTTATGTCGGGTAAAAAAAGAGGGGGCGGGGGCTAAAGTCGACCAAAGGTTCCACCCACAGTTGCCCTTAGCTCACCTTAATTCCCCCGTCCCCCACCCCCACCTTGAGTCAGTCTGGTGCATGTAACGCGCACAAGAGAATGAACGTTGCTGAGGGCCAATGTGAGGGCACGCTCT
Source organism: Eutreptiella sp. 'Long Island Sound 2002' (assembly GCA_964036045.1). Lineage (NCBI taxonomy): Eukaryota > Euglenozoa > Euglenophyceae > Eutreptiales > Eutreptiaceae > Eutreptiella > Eutreptiella sp. 'Long Island Sound 2002'. The sequence continues at coordinate 23,826,308 of OZ038402.1, forward strand.
GCCAGGAATGTAGATGTCATCCTCATGCTTGGCCGCTCTTAAGAATTTGCATTGAAGCAACTCGAACTTGGACCATGAATTCATTTCTTTGGCCATTGGCATGACGTTAGGATCGTGCCGGTTGTTCAAACACCTGACATCATGGCCCCCCACCCGCCCGCCTGCTCCTCCTATCCGTGGCTTGTGACAAGTCATGTCAACAATTTACCCCAAAAAACTCGAACTCAGCATATCTAAGACGCGGTGGTGTGGCACCCACGTCAGCGACACCAGAAGCGTCAAGGGCCAGAACCGAGGGCGTGTTGGCCCGCCGGGCAATCAAGCCTCTGGCCCGGAGCCCAAACGCGTTTGTCGGGACGGACGGGCGGGGGTGGCTCCTCCGCCTGGCGAGACACGTGACGGGGTTGGCCAGCATCCCGAGGGCGTATGTATTCTGGTACTTGGGGACCTCATTCCATTGGGTGATGTGGGCCTTCACAATGAAGCACAAGTGGCACTAAAGGTGCATTGCAGGCGGTTGTGGCCGAGCGCCTCGATCATAACCAACGGCGGTTGGAGGGAGACCGAGGGCAGTTGAAGAGTAACCGACGGCGGTGGAAGGTCGACCGACGGCGTTTGGAGCCCAAATGTTGATCCGGCTACTGGACAGCCCCAAGTTGTTTGGTTCTTTTGCCCCGTCATCGATAGCTCAGTCCCGCTTTCCTAAAGGATCACTTTCCCCAGACGGTCCACCATTCCTGTTCATGCCGCACAGAGGAGGGGGGGAACACGGGGTTGGTTTCTGCTGGAAAGTGACAGCATGTCAGTTTTCCAAAACTCCCCCCCTTTTTGGGTGTCTGCCTCAAGGTGCGTTTGCAAGACAACTGTTACATTGAACTGGGGAATGGCATTTCTACTTCATTGTCAATTTTTTGCATTTTTTGGTTTCCTTTTGCTTTCTTGAGCAAATTTGCTGAGAGCCCCACTGGGTTCAAGCCCAAGCGGAGGCAGATGTTCGGATGCATGTGGCGTGTGGTGAATGAGCATTCCGTGACTGGCTTCCACAGGAAGCCCTATGCACCAATTCACCAAGCATGAAGCAAGAGGGTTGGAAAGATGGTGGGGATAGGGGTACATCGCCAACGCACCACCCCCCTTAGTCTCGGCTGCAAAATCGGAAGGGGCCTCAAAGGCGACCCTAGAAGTGGGTAGACAGGTGATTGGAGAAGGTTGCCGACTTTGTTGGGGGCAGTTGCTGTCGGTTACGAATGCCATTGATGTTTGACTCCACCTGTAGACCCCAACTTTAGACCACTGCTTTAGAGACCCCTATTTTAGACCCCAGCTTTAGACCCCAACTTTAGACCCCAACTTTAGCCCCATGTTTAGACGCGAGCTTTAGGGGGCGCCTTAAGTGCAGTGCGTGCGTAGTGCAGGCGCAGTGCAACTATTTGGGCGTCTAGCCGTATTGGAGACCCATACTTTGTGATACTAGGGGCATCACTGTTGCCCCTAGCCTAGGTTTTGATGCTTCTTCAACATTGGGGGTATGGCATTTTTGGATATTCACCCACTTTCACCCATTTCCACCCCTTTTCACACTTTTTTGCTCATCTCCACCATGGACTCCCACACATTGGTGTGGGCCCTGGAGTTGGGGTGACGGACTCCCCGGTTTTTGCCTGACCATAGTCGAATGCCCTATGCGGGGCTGCATCACTGCTGATGAGGATGTGTGGTTGTACCACAAATGGAAACCGGAGGTTGACGTGGATTCCCTCTTGCAAGCCACTTTGCCCCCCGGTCCTGTTGAGGATGAGGTGGACACAATACGAGGCTTTGGCACTCGCTGGCACGGTGAGTGAGCTTTCAAATAAGGCCACTCTGGAGCATTCTGATTTTGTACTTAGTTGACAATTAAACAGAAAAGAGGATATGTGTGTGGCTTTCCGCATTTTGCATGATGTCTTATGTGAGGGGAAGGTAGCTTGCATTTGTCTTTAGCGAGGGTAGTTTCGGTGACCTAAATTCAGGGGCATTTGGAAGGGGTGTGTCTGGGGGTTCTTTAGGGAGGACCTTGTCTAAAAGTAGCGCGCGGTGCGCACGACGTGCGCGCGCAGTGCGCGCGCAATTCAAGAATTCCCCCTTAGACCACTACTTTAGACCCCACTTTTTGACCTTTACTTTAGACCCAAACTTTAGACCCCAATTTTGGCCACCTACTTCGAACCCTACTTGGGACCCCGCCTTTAGACCCGTACTTTACACCCCCATTTAAACCCTTACGTTAGACCCCAACTTTACACCCCAACTTTACACCCCTATTTTAGACTCCACATTTAGACACCAACTTTAGTCCGCTACTTTGGACCCCTACTTTAGACCCTAACTTTAGACCCCCTCTTTAGACCCCAACTTAAGACCCCACATCTATACCCCCACTTTAGACCCCAACTTTACGCCCCAATTTTACACCCCAACTGTAGACCACTGCTTTAGACTCCAACTTTGGACCCCTACTTTAGACCCCTACTTTAGACCCGAACTTCAAGCCGCAACTTTGGACGCCAACTTCCTATTTTAGACCCCAACATTACAACCCAATTTTAGGGCCCAACCATAGACCCCAACTTTAGACCCGAACTGCACACCCCTACTTGAGACCTCAACTTTAGATCGCACCTTTAGACCCCAATTTTAGACACCTACCTTAGGCCCATAATTAGACACCTACTTTAGAACCCTACTTTGGACCCCAGTTTTAGACCTTTACTTTAGACCCAAACTTGGGACCCCAGCTTTAGACACCTACTTTAGACCCAATTTGGGACCCACCTTTAGACCCGTACTTTAGACCCCGGACTATACACGTACGTTAGACCCCAACTTTACACACCAACTTTAGACCCCACTTTTAGACCCCTATTTCGGACCCCAACTTTCGACACCAACTTTAGTCCCAACCATATGACCCCAATTTGAGACCCCAACTTTATGCCCCTATTTTGAACCACAATTTAGACCCCTACTTCAGACCCCAACTTTAGAGCCGATTTTTAGACCCCTACTGTGGACGCACCTTTAGACCCCTACTTTAGACCTCAACTTTAGACCCCAACTTTAGACTCTAAGTTTATACCCCTACTTTAGACCCCAATTTTAGACACCTACTTTAGACCCCAACTGCAGACCCCAACTTTTGCAGCCAACTGTAGACCCAAACTTCAGAGCCCAACTTTAGACCCCAACTTTAGACCCCTACATTAGAGACACTTTCTGGCACGTACTTTACACCCCAATTTTTACACCTACTCGAGACCCCAACTTTTGACACCTGCATTGAACCGAACTTTGGATGCCTATTTTAGACCCCAACCTTAGACGGCAACTTTGGACCCCAAGTTTAGACACCAGCTTCAGACCCCAACTTATGACTCCAACTTTAGACCCCAGCTTTAGACCCCAACTTCAGACATCTACTTTAGACCCCAACGTTGGACCCCAACTTCAGACATCTACTTTAGACCCCTACTTTAGACCCCAACGTTAGACCCCAACTTCAGACCCCAACGTTAGACCCCTACTTTAGACCCCTACTTTAGACCCCTACTTTAGACCCGACCTTTAGGCCCCAACTTTAGACCCCAGCTTTAGGCCCCTATTTTAGACCCCAACTTTAGTCCCCGACTTTCCACCCCCAATTGAGACCTCAACGTTAGACCCCCCCTTTAGACCCCAACTTTAGACCCCCACGTTGAGACCCCGATTTTAGACCCTAATTTTAGACACCTGCTTTAGACCCATATTTAGACCCCGATTTTAGACCTTTACTCTAGACCCAAACTTTAGACCCCAACTTTACACCGCAACTTTAGACCCTAACTTTAAACCCCTGCTTTAGACCCCTACTTTAGACCCGAACTTTAGACCCCAGCTTTGGACCTCTACTTTATACCCCACTTTTAGACCTTTACTCTAGACCCAAACTTTAGACCCCAGCTTTAGACACTTACTTTAGACCCAACTTGGGACCCACCTTTAGACCCGTACTTTAGACCCCCATTAATACCCTTACGTTAGACCCCAGATTAGGACCCGAACTTTAGACCCCAACTTTGGACCCCAGCTTTGAACCCCAACTTTAGACCCCGACTGTAGACCGCTACTTCAGACCCCTACATTAGAGCCCTACTTTGGACGCACCTTCAGACCCCCACTTTAGACCGGAACTTTAGACACAAACTTTAGACGCCAATCTTAGACTCTAAGATTAGACCCCTACTTTAGACCCCAACTTTAGACCGCAGCTTTGGACCTCTACTTTATACCCCACTTTTAGACCCCAACTTGACACCCCAACTTTTGAACGCAACTTTAGACGCTCAGACGCTTTAGCCCCAAACTACAGACCCAAACTTTAGACCCCAGCTGTAGACCCCTACATTGGACCCACTGTTAGGCAGGTATTTTACACCCCAATGTATTCCCCTACTCTTGAACCCAACTGTAGACCCCTGCATTTAACCAAACTTTAGACCCCAACTTTAGACCCCAGCTTTAGACGCCAACTTTAGACCCCAACTTTAGACCCCAACTTTAGACCGCTTATTCATGCCGGGAGCATAACGTGATTTCATGCGTAAGGCGTTGTGGAAAAATTGGCGGTGCACCCGCGCACAAAAGAAGTTTACCATCAACCCAAATATGTCTTGTGCTCAGTTCTAGATACCGTCAGACATCCACTGTCGAGCTATAGGTTTATGCCAGTGGCAGCGGATGTGGTCACCAAGGCATTCGGGCCCGTCTGGATCCCAACTCGGGTGTCGTGCCCCATGAAGAAGCTGTTGGTAGATGAAGCGCTGCTCTCTCTCCAAACAATTCAGGGGTTAGCCTTATGGGCGGCGGCATGAGCTTCGTGGGTGTTGCGCTGTAATGCCAAGTTCACATCATGTAGGCCCGTGCTTCAAGAGTTCGTGGTACTGTGGCAGATCGTAGTGGAGACATGGGCGTCCGCACCACAAACTTCATTCATTGGGCAAGAGGCACAGCACTTTTGCTCCTGTTCGGAGAGGTTCATCCAGGGCTCCCAGATGTTTCCCATTCAACAACCACAGGGGGTAGTCGTGGGCTACAAAAACGTTCGTGTGCCCAAGAAAGACAAGTGGGCTCACATGCTGCCGAGTATGCTGCAGGTTTTTAAAACCAAAACGCTGCCTAGGGCTAGGACATAGCAGTTGTGGATGGGTCGAGAGACGAGCGGGGGGGGGGGGGGTTGAATTTGCTGGATATGGCATTTGGTTAGGGGAAGGGGATCGCCGCGATGAGCAGGCACCCATCCCAGTCCCCGAGCGCCAATCACTTACCAGGGCGGAGCTCTCTGCAGCCCTGCGGGCACTGCACAAACAGTGCCCAGGGCAGCTACTACATCTTGTAATACATTCGGAGTTCGTTTATGTTGGCCTCAAAGGCAAGTGTGAAAATGGTGCCGACACAAGTGCGTGGGGTCGCCGGGGCCCGTTGGCGCCTGTTGATTTGTGGTCTAAGCTGTGGTCCCGGTGGCATCTCCTGGGGGACAGTGTGTCGATTCAGTGGGTACCATCACCGAGTGTGCAGATGCGAATTGATGCGAATGCGTCCAAAGGAGCCGAGATAGCACATCAGAGAGTCCTGGCTCACAGGCCAGTGACTCCGGTGACATCCGGGAACAGTTGGGGTTGAAGGAGATGCCTGACACATTTGGTTCTGAATCCAATCCATCAGGGGGTACTCGAAGAGTCAGGAGGGGAGTGTTCTGAAGAGTTAATTCTCTTCTTCTAAACGCCGGAGGATGTCATGCTAATCGGCACCACGCGAGGGGGGATGAGCTGACCAGCCAGCCCATGAAACATTCGATAACTGCGATAGCAGTGAACTCAGGGCAACATTTGGTTCTGAGCTGAGCGATGATCGTATACCTGTGTCCCGGGGGTATACGGAGGCTACGTATCCGACGCTTCATTCCCCCTTGTAATCCCCCATCCTACAGGAGGGGGCGGGCGTCACTTTGATAAAAGAGCATATGACATACTAGGCGCCAAAAGGCGCCGAAGAAACATTTTCTTTAGCTTATATTGGACCTGCTGCAGTTTTGGTGCTATCATTGTGTAGTGCAATCCCCCCCCCCATGGGGGGGACCGACCTGACATTGGGGGGGGGGGGGGGATTCAAGCGCGGGCGGGGGGCAACCCTTCTTAAAAGAGAGGAAGAGGTGTGGTCTGTGTCCAAAGGCAAGAGTGGGCTCTGGCTGGGTGGGTGGGTGGGTCCATCTTTGCTCAGTGAGTGCCTCCTGGACTGCTATGTCATCAGTTTCCTTCTTCCACCAGTTACATTTATGCACCGTGGATGTAATGAGATGTATCACATGAGATGTATCTGGTACACGCTTGGGGGCCATGCATCAGGCCACCGTGTCTTTGAGTGGGGTGTGAGGGTTACAGACACTTGGGGTGCCATGCACCGTGCAACCACCTCCAATATGGTAATGGACATCCCGTGGTGCCAACGTTGCACGTGCATATGATGTATACAGGGAATGAACATTGCTGAGGGCCAATGTGGCCCGATACACGAGGCAAGCTCTGCCAGAACTATGGATGTTATCCTTATGCCTGGCAGCTGTTCAGAGTTTGCATTGAAACAACTCAAACGTGGACGATGGATTCATTTCTTTGGCCATTAGACCGATACAAGCCATTTTTCCAGAGCGTCCGCCCCCCATAGCCCTTCCTCATTTTCCCTGCTCTGTGCCCCCTTTTGGAGACGTGGCCGAATACCAGCCATCATCCTCTATGATATCAGTGGCAGAAGGCATTGCACCCCCCCTCGCTGCTAGGGATCGGCCTGCGTTGGACAATACCACATGATTTTGGTCGTAGCACCAGCATGTGCCGGAGGGGGGGGGACTTTGGCAGAGGCGAAATTTGGTATGGCGAAATGTGGCACAACAAAATCGTACCACAATTTGCCGTGGTATTTACTGACCGAAGCCAGGGAATGCAGGGTGCAGAACCATTAGAACAACCATTAGAACCATTAGAAACATTCTTGAGGACGTCATGTTTGAACTTTGAACCCTGTTTCGCAGGTGAAGACCAGAGAAAGCAGATAGCTGAGTTGTGGAAGTACTACATTTCCAACTTGGAAGTCGCTCGTTCAGTTCCCGGGATGTCCACTGTCTGGAAACTTTGTACCACATTTTCCATGGTATTTCAGAATTTGTCCCAAATTTTCACCACACCGACTTTTGCCATACCAAATTGTGTCCGTACCAAACCCCCCTCCCCCCCCCCCCGGTATTGGGCATACAGCCCTACGGCTCTCACCCCACACTCCTGCAGGTCCTATACACTGGACGGGGCAACAAAAGATATCTTTTTCCCTTCCTCATTTCCCCGGCTGCTTTCTGAGTCTCGTTCTTTTCCCCTGCAAATGGAGCGCTGCGATCCCACTCTGCACTGCGCCATCGGACCCGTAGGGCCGGCGCCTACGCACCCCCGGCCATGGCTCTGGACGGTGGTGACGGCCCTCGCCTGCGTCGCGTCTGCCGCGTTGCTGGTGGTGGCACGGCCCCCGTCTCCTCCGGCTACCGCCGTCCTGCACACCGAGCCCCTGCACACCGAGCCCCTCGCCCGCACGAGGGCGTCCGGCTTCCGCAGCGTCCCGGCCCCGCAGCCGCGGGCCGCCGTCCGGCGCGGCGCCGCCGCGGACGAGCGGGACGCGCCGCCGGCACCCGCGTGGCCCCGGTGGCCGCGGGAACGGACGCCGGAGCGCCCGGCCCCGGAGGCGCCCGCGACCGCAGAGCCCGACGCGGGCGCCGTCGGGCCTCCGTTGCGGAACTTCCCCGGGGCCCTCGTCGCCGTGCCGGGCCTCGTCGCCAGCACCGGCCTGACGGGCTTCTGGGACCGCCCCCACGCCCTCAGCACCGCGCTCGGCCTCCTCGCGGCGGGCGTTTGGCTGGCGTCCTCGGTGCCCCAGCTCGTCCAGACGTTCCGGAGCCGCAGCGCCGCGGACATCAGCCCCCAGTTCGCGGCGCTGCGCGTTGTGGGCGACGTGGGGATGGTGGTCGGCCTCGGCCTGATCGAGGGGCAGGCGTCGCAGGTCGCGGTCGCGTGGTACTTCCTGGTGGCCGATCTGGTGATGCTGCTGCAGTGGTGTGTCTTCGAGGGCCCGCAGACCGCCGGCACGCCGCCGCTGGATCGGAGGCACTGGCCCCACGTGGTCGCGGGCGCGGTCTGCGTGTGGGGCGTTGCGGCGTTCTGCCAGCAGCTCGACCCGTCCGCGATCGGCACGTGCTCGGGCTGGGGCGCCTCGCTCTTGCTCTCGGGCGCGCGCGTCCCGCAGATCCGGCACATCCTCCGCTCGCGGCGGGTGGCGGGCCTCTCGCCGGCGCTGTTCGGCCTCAACATCTGCGGCAACGTCGCCCAAATGGCGGCGGTGGTCGCGTACTCGGCGGACGGGTACTATTTGGCGGCGCAAATGCCGTTCCTCTTGGGCTGCGGGGCGCCCATCATCCTCGACGCCATCATCGTGGCCCTGATCGCCCGCTTCAGCGCCACACCACCCAAGCCCACGCCGCCGGTCCAGATCCCGCAGGCGCAGGACCGGCGGGGGCCGTATGTATAGATTTCGACCCTGCGGACCGTATCCCGCTATCCGAGCACCGGTCATTGCGCAGCATTTACGCTCACGTTTGCTAATGGGTCGCGTGCTCACCTCCAAGTCAGACAATATTTTGGGGCCAGTGAAAAGGTGCCCTTTGGATCCCTGTCGCCCCTTGAATCGCCGCTCACGCGGAGGGGGCACCGTCAGTTGCAGATTTCCCCAAAAAGCTGTAGCTCTGTCGGCACGCGACCCATCAGGGGCAGCACAGGCGGGAGGTGAGCGCCCCTAAACCCAATCTCTATACTCCTTCATGTGTTTTGCTTCCTCCTGCACGATTCCCCCAAAAGCGACGCATACAACTTTCGGAGTGTCTTCGGGACACCCTGGGATTCTGCTGCAGTCGAGGGCGGACACGTTTTTATGTGGTTTCTTTCGGTTACAAAGGATTGACCTCCAACCCCCGTCGGTTACCCTCCCATCGCCGTCGGCTCCGTTCCAACCGTCGTTGGATACCCTCCAACCGCCACCGTTTGCCCTTCCAGCGTCGTCCAATTGTTTGCCTCGATGCCGCTGCCTTCCGCACGGCCGGTTCGGTGGCGGTGGTGCAGCTCCCGGAGCCTACGCCGCAGTGTTACGGCCGCTGGCGTTGCTCCCTCGACCCCGAGGCTCCAGCTCACGCCCAATGTTGCCCCCGGTCCCTCGACCGCGCGCAGCGGAGGGGCAGCCGGGCACCGTCGTTTGGTGACAGTTGCCTCCCGGGGGACGGGGGACGCCTGTGGGACGGGCCGTTGGAGGGGGCGGAGGGTGCCTGGCAGCCCGGGTCCTCTGGGGCTGCGGTGCGGCCCCTGATCACCCGCCTCCGCGCCCGGCCGCCCCATGGCCTTGATACGCCCCTGCCACACTCCAAAGGGGCGTACCGTGCGCTGTGCGCGCGCTGTGCGAAATTTTGGCTGTTCTCCACCGCCGGGAGTTCGGTACGTTCAGAAGAGTGAAAGGACGTCATTGAATGGCTGCTGCAGTGGACGGGGCTATAGGGGGCAGAATTTAGGTCCCTGGGACCCACGGGGGGGCGGCCGGGCCCGGTCCTTGTATGCGACCCCCAGCCCCCCCCCCCCGGGTTTTGAAAGAGAGTGGTGCCGGGTCGGCCACCAACCCATGGCAAGCATCAGATGTTTGAATTTTTGAGTTTTGAATGGATTGTGCATGATTCCGCAGGTGAGTGGTTTTCAGGGTTGTTACCTGGATAACCATCGTAATAATTGGCGCTGATGCCGTCCGGCCTCCGACGGGGGCGCGGGGGGCGGCGGTCGGAAACAGAGCACAACACCAAAGGGCCCCACATCAAAGGGGCGTCCGAACACGTGCCCCGCGCCCCGGCCCCTCCATCGGCCGGCGCCATCAAACGCATGCCCCACCTCTGCCCCGCGACGCACCTGAACGTGTTTCTCGACGAACCCCAAAACCCGCCCCTCGTTTTGGATTGTTGGATGGGGACGAGCTGACCCGGACAGCCCAAGAAACAGTCGATAGCCGCACCAGAGCGATGACCTCAAGGCAACATGCGGTACAGGTCTGGTTTGCGCTGCGAGAGCAGCAAGGCACAACGATTTGCGAGCAAAGGACAATGGATTTGAGTCGAACTGAGTCAGTCTGGCAGGGGGTCAGGATCGTGCTGGTCATTTCAAAACCTAACATCATCCCCCCCCCCCCCCTCCCTTTGTATAAGCTACGGCTATGGCGGGGACATCCAGTTCAGCCTTACCGACAATTTGAAGCCCCCCACAGCCCGCCCAAGTGTCGCTTGGCAATCCCCCGACGGTGTTTCGGGGACGCTGATCACTGTCCTGCCCCTTTCTGCCCCGCCCGTGCCTTGATTGCACGTCCATAGACATGGCTGTCCGGGCCTCGGTGGTGATGGCGTGGCATGACATGGCACTGCCATCGCACGTGGCGAGCCTCGACGCCGAAAACGAACCAAACTATTCCCTTCACGCCCCCATTGCAATCGGCGCCCCATCTTCGCGGGGCAGCGGGGGTTTCACGGGTCCCCCACCGTTTGGCCCCCGCCTTCTCTGCCACTGCCCACGCGGTTCTCAGTGCGGGCGCTGATGTTTTTGGCGAATCGCCGACGCGTCCGGCGGCTGCCGGACGGGCGAGGCCCCAGCCGGTCTGCGCCGCAGGCCTGCGCCTGCGGAACGGAGGAGGTGGCGCGCCGTCGGGAAAGCTTCAGAAGCGCGCCCCTCCCGAGGGCACGGGCCTGGGGCAGGGCGGGGACAGCCTTTCCCCCTCTCCGCCCTGCCGCACCGCCCTCAGGGCACATCCGTCCCAAACCGATGTGCTGCCCGCTGCCCCCCTAACGCGACGAGGAACGCAGACCGTCCACGGGGCTGGGCTTGCAGACTCCGGTGTCCATGACACGTGGGGAATGGTGCTGCGCGGCACGCACACTGCGCGCGCGGCCATGGCAGTCCTGCCCCCCTCCCCTCCCCCCGTGGCATAATAATCTTCAGACGTAGCAGCAGTCTCCAGGCCTATGACCCTCAGCGAAATTTACATACGAACATCAACATGCTGTACATAGCCCAAGCACACCAATACTGTTGCAGTGGAAATGATGATTGTGCCCATAATAATCGCCCTGGCATAGTAAGCGGGGGGAGGGGGGGGCGAGGTGACCGTCATTTTCCGTTTTGTAAATTTACTTTGAAGATCAGATATTGAGCCCGTGCGTTTGCTGGCTGGACCAAGTGGTGCACAAGGAAGTTAAAACGGGGATGCCCACGGTGCCTCGTGTGCTGAGTACAGTGGCCAGCGAATGGCAGTGCACGGGGGCCGCAATGTTGTACCCCCCCCCCCCCTTGTGTAAGCTACGCCCCTGTCCAAGCTACAGTAGGCGTAGGGACCGTAATAATTGTGTACGTAATTTTGATTACGTACGAAATGTAGTGCGGCCACATCAGACATGGGTTTGTCGTCACATTTGCCAATTACATGGAGCCATGGACACATGCAACATGCCACATGCAAGGCAAATTCATTCCCAAGAATTTGAAGTTGCCCGAGCCCAAACCAGCCCCTAAGCCTCAGCCAAAGGCATCTTCAAGTGGTGAGCATGTGCAATTGTTCCGCATGGTGTATGATAGCAAGAAGGGTTTCCAAGCCGAACTTTTGTAGGCTTCGCGTTCTTCATTGCTTGTGCCAACATGAGTGTGAACCTGAAATTTTCATGTTTTCAAGGCTGTCTTGTGTTTGCATACACTTAGAAATGTGGGCAGAGGTCAAGGTGCACTCATACCATGCGCGCGCGCACGTTTGTGTCACGGTAGTTGTATGTGTTGCACGCAAGCTACGCCCTTGTCCAAGCTACAGTGGGCGTAGGGACCGTAATAATTCCGTACATTAGCGAAGCTTATACAACGGGGGGGGGGGTACATTGCAAACGAGGGCACAGAGGTTGCGCGGCGCAAAGAACGCGCGCGGCGTATGGGGACTGGCAAATGCTTTTGCCAACGGAAGATTGTACTTCACGCGCGATGTTCCCAAGGCAAACTGCATGCCACAGGGGCTGGAGCCCCCTGCCAAGCCCCATGCCAGGCCTGCTCCCAAAGCTGCCAAACCTCCTGCCAAACCCTCACCCAAGAGCGCAGCCAAACCTGCTGCCCGGGTGGCAGCCCAGCGTGCGGCCCTGCGTGCAGCCGGAGAGGCCCTTCCTGTGGCCCCTGTTGACCGGATACAAGGCTCCCAGTCTCCGACATGCAAAGGCCTCTCTGTGGCATGTTGGGCATATGGGGCAGTCAGTGGGTTTTGGATCCGCAACGTTTGGCGTTCCCCGCTCCCAGCGTGCAGGACCCCAATCGCCCCCCCCCCCCCCTTTCTGCAAGCACCGCCTTGTCGAAGCGGGGGTTGGGTGTTGAACCGCTGTTTGTAGGATGTTTTGGGACCGCTGTTTTTTTTTTGTGGTCCTGAATGCGGGATTGGGCGTTTGTGATGCTTTTGTAGAGGGAAGGGAAAGGGGGGCTCAGTCATGTCTGTGATTTTGCATTGTGTTCGCAACAATATCGTGCTTGGTTCTCAGTGCGGGCGCTGATGTTTCTGGCGAATCGCCGACGCGTCCGGCGGCTGCCGGACGGGCGAGGCCCCAGCCGGTCTGCGCCGCAGGCCTGCGCCTGCGGAACGGAGGAGGTGGCGCGCCGTCGGGAAAGCTTCAGAAGCGCGCCCCTCCCGAGGGCATGGGCCTGGGGCAGGGCGGGGACAGCCTTTCCCCCTCTCCGCCCTGCCGCACCGCCATCAGGGCAGCCAGACATTGCAACCCCATGCGGTTTGGTTGGATGCTTGTGCATTGTGCCATGCTTTGTGGAAGGTTTGAGGCCCGCCCGTGTGTTGCTGCCACGCGAGTCGTGCGCACGCACGGCCCTGTGTAAGCACGGGGGTGGGCGTTGAACCATTGTTTTGCCTGGATTTTTGGGACGGCGGCCGTGCATGCGCAAGGGGGGGGTTGGGGGTGCTCTGTTCCGGGAATTTTGGAACCGTTGAATTCAGCAGTTCCTGTTTGTTGTTGTGCCTGAAGAGCAAGGCCTTCCTGTGATTTGGGGCTGGGGGTGGTATTTTAGGGGCATCGGTTGCTGCCCTGCCCCCGACCTTCACCCCCCCTTGTCCCTTGGAAGTGGAGATTGGGGCATCGCCTGACGTGCAGTACATTCACGACGCAATGGCCACCGCTTGTGGGGGCGCCTTAAGCGCAGTGCGCGTGCAGTGCGCACGCAGTGCAACTATTTGGGCGTCTGGCCGTAGTAGAAACCCATACTTTGTGGTACTTTGGGCATCATTGTTGTTTGGTAGTAGGTTTTGATGCATTAGGGATATGGCATTTTTGGATGTTCACCCTGTTTCACACATTTATACCTTTTTGCACATGTTTTTTTACCCATTTCCACCACACCTACTCTTTTTCTCGGTTGATTGATATGGTGATACACTTTCAAGGTGCCTGCTACAGGACATCATACTTCCCTACTCATTTCTCAGGCCCACTTTCTCCATGGATCTCAGTATTGGGGACAGGGCGTTCTATACCCGCTCCAATGGCCTGCGACCTCCTGCCACGGTGGTTGGGACGGCTGAAGACGGACTCCTCCACTTGGAATACTACCAAGATGGGGTGAGAGTGGTGAATCGGCAATGCAAGATTGAGTCCATCTCCTTTGCCATCCCAAGTTCAGATTCGCCACCTCACTGCCCTCCATCCCCACCGCCCAACACAGAGTCAAGTTCCCCCCCAAAGGCCCCTGGTCCTTCACCACTGCCACAAGAACTGGGAAGGTCCCCCTCAAGGTCCCCTCCAGTCCAGTTTGGGTCGCCTAATTCTAAGGGTGTTTCCAAGGGGCGTGCCTGGGGGCTCTTCTGTGGGAACATAGTCTAAGGCAGTGCAAGGATTCCCCCTGTGTTTTCTTGCGGCACGCGCGACCAACGCCCGTGCCAGAGCGACCACAGGTGTCGTTGCCGTCGCATTTTGGAACGTCCACTGTTGCACTCGCAAGGGGAGGGTCAACAGCCCAGAGCTTTGTGCAAGTGCCGTATGGTGGCGTGCAGTGTGCACGTAGTGCAGCAGCATTCCTGTGGTGTGTGTGTGTGTGTGTGTGTGTCTAAGACCCAAAACGAACCAAACTGTACTCCACTGCGAAACTGATTTAGTGGGCCGGACCACCCAGACCCGGAAAATGCTTACGTCACCTGCATGTCCTTGAACACTGGATTTCAGTACCCCACAGCTCTCGCATGTCAGATCCGCTACCACGCGATTGTGGGATCATTGTAGCACTCCACAGCTCTGAATCTTGATCCCGGCAGATGATCTCGAGCACTGCGAAGTGAGCAGGCTGCGCCAGCTCATCTTAGTCTGAACCCCCCCCATGACAAATACCCCACAGCTCTTGCAAATCACTAGTATTGTTCCTCACTTTTGCCTGAAATAAGTTTGTCGGACGCCATCAAGGCGTGGCAGTCGCATCCGCTGGTGACAGTGTACAGGTTTCAAGTCTGAAGCGTGGCTGACACCAGGCAGCTTCTCTGCAGTATTGGAAGAAGAAAACAGTGTCCCCTCTCTTTGTGAGGGGTAGGCCTGTTTTACAGATACTACATGATTATGGCCGTGCGCCAGTGATGCCTCCCCCCCCCTCTTGTCCAGTGAGCGCCCTTGTCTAGTAAGCGGGGGGGCGAGGGAACCATCATTTTCCATTTTCCAGATTTTCTAGGCAGGTTGGGTATTGAGGGTCTCCCGTGTGTTTGCTGGTTGGACGAGGTACTGTTGTTGGTGCATTGCTGTGTACTTCAAATGTCTTGCATGGAAGGCACTCCACTGTACCCTGTATCATGCAGAACACTTAGTTTTTCGCAATTTCAGCCACGAATGTCACTGATATTGACACGTGGTGCTCCTGGTGCTGTTGTCAATTTCCAATGTTCAGACTGGAGAGCCCATTCCTGTGGCCCCTGTTGAGCATGTGCAGCTCTTTCAGGTGGAATACTCGCGTCAAAAACAGTGGCACACCGAGCCTGTTGCTCAGTAGACCTGACATGCATCCCTGCAGGCAGGTCCCTGGTCACTTTGTGGCTCACATACCCTCGTGTTCGCTGTCTTATTTTCTGTCGCGCCTCCGTTGTCTAGTAATCCGGGGGGTGAGGGAACCGTAGCTTGGGGTGGGTTCCCTCGGGGGTGCAGGGTCCCGTCACGCACAGCCGCTGACTGGACAAGGGGGGGAGTAACATATGACCGAGCTGAGCTCCCCTTCGCAGCCTCCGTACCATGTCTACTGCCTGCAGACATGTAATGGCAAGTTTCAAGTATACATCCCGCCATCCCCAGACGGTGTGTGGGTCATCCACACAGGAAAGCATACGTTGTATTTTATCTGCCACACAGAACCGGTCCGTCTGGCCGAGCACTTACGAGGCACACGTAAGTCTGGGCCAAAAGACAAAACCGTACTCTTCACTGTGTCATTCAGGCTGCATGTCTGGGGTGACTGGGGTACATGCCCCACCGCCATCAGTGCATTCTCAGACCGATGTGCTGCCGGCTCCCCTTGCTGTCTTTACACGTTCACTGCCCCCCCCTGTCTTTGTACTTCATGCTCACTCAATCGTGCTGTATCCTCCGCCGTTTTTTTGTCAGCCTACACAATCTTTGTGCCTCATGCACACTGGGACGCCTACGGGCGTGGCAGTCTCCCACTGCATCACCCGGTTTCAGACTCAGCCAATCCTCTCACTACGTGTCAGAACCGCTACCGCAGTCATTTGTGGGATCATCGTACCGTATGATGAGGAGGGTACGCCAGCTCGGCTTGGTCCGGACAAAAAAAAGATGTGCTGCCGGCCCCCCTGCTGGCGGGGCCGTGCCCCACCTGCTGCCCAACCACTCGACGCAGGTCACTTCTGAAGGCCTTCTTCTCTGCGGGTTCTCTCACAATTCTGTGCTCCCTCTGCCCCTCTGCAGGCGCCCCCCTGTCCCAGCCACAGCGTAAGGACCGTAGTAATTCGGGACCTAATTAAGTTCGGGACCACCACATAACACAAGGGTTTGGGGTTAAAATGTCACGTTTGTGGGCTGAGGGACGTTCGACTTGTTCTGGTGTGCTCAATGGTGCCCACAAACGTTCATTGGAGGGGCCGTGGGCATTGTGCTGACCCAGAGCCACACGTGCCGTGGTTCCATCAATTTCTGGTCGCTTAGACTAGGGACGGTGTGTGAGTACACCATCAGAGCGCTGGACTCAAGTACTCAGGGCGTACTTCAGTACAGTGTGTGTGCCTGCACTGATTTCCTGTTGTAACAATGAAACATTCCTTGCCCTTGAATATCTAATGTACTCGTAGGCACATGTGCAGTTGAATGAATGAAGCTGCTTCATGGGTGATAGGTGCTGGAACACAGGCGCTGTGGCCTTGATGGCATACCCTGATGGTTGTGCATACCTCTACTCAGACATCCCACATTCTTGTGTTGTGTGTGATCACACACCTTGTGGCGGACGTTGGAATAAGAGCACTCCTGTGTGGGTCGTTTGTCAGCACATTTGGTAACGGCCATGTTGTCAATGTACACAGGCCGCAGGGGTCCTTTGGTCACCGCAACTCCCGCGGCTTGGTACTGGGAGCCCGTGATTTCCACCATTTGGAGGCTACCGTCGGATTACAGGGACATGCCTTCAGGCTGCTTTCGATTGTACAAACCCCTTCAAATGCACCAAAGTGTAGAGGAAGCAAACGTGGTAACCAGAGGCCGCCGGGTTGGCGCCCTAGGACGCGCGGGGACAAAATTAGAGGGGTCCCACAGTGGTAGGGATTGGAAATAGCCCAAAGAGTTGCCCTGCGCGCGCCCTACACGCTAACACTCCCCCTTAGGATGTGCCATCACTCATCAAATAATTGGTACATTCCCTTTGAAGCTAGGGCCAATGCAATCCACTTTCTTTCTCATGGTTTAAAAAAAAGTAGCAGATCACAAACTTGTTTTATGTCCCCATGACTGCTAAATCCAGAACAACAACCTTGTGTAATCCTGTCAATAGCAAAATGAGATTTCCTCCTCAATCTGGCTCTCTGGTGCCATCAAGAGCAACCCAAACAGCCGTGCCACGGTGCTATGCCTCCATAGCATGCAAACAGGCGTTGTGCCGCCATTGTAAGGCGCTACACATAATGCACATGTTTCTGGAAGTCTTGAAATTGTGGCCCAACAGTCAAAGAACATAAGCTCACAGCTCAAGAATGCGTCAATACTCGTCCACTGGAAAGTTACCACTCCTTTCGCCATATCCCATTTGGGGGCCAACCCGATACTACGTCCCAATCACAACTGTACTCTGTGCTGATGGGTAAAATCCCCAGTCATCGTCAAGAGTCTGAGGCCTGCAATGCACAGGAAGCAAATCTGGCGCAATGGGGAGGTGGACTTGCTCGCCAAAATGCCACACGGCTACCAGTCCTGGACTATGATCCCATCCGTCCGGAGGATATAGCAGTGTGTGGCAGTCTGTTCAATGTTGTGCACGGATGGTTTGTTGCTTCATTTAGTAGGCAAGGGGCAGCTGTTGGTCTACTCGGGGGCTTCATACGGTAATGGTAAACTCGGGGACTCAACTTGGGAAAGTCATCATAAAAGTAGCGTGCAGGGCGCGCGTAGGGCAAACACTCCTCCCAAGGCAGGTGGTTCATCGGCCGGGTTCTTTTGGGGATGTTCCCCTCCATTGGATGCCCAATGCCATTGTAAAGCGTGAATTTAGTCTCATCACTGCTGATTGATGTGTGCAGATCAGTAAGGGGCCCAGTGATGATTTTGAAGGGCTCACGGAGCTTGATCCCCCCCCCCAGCCACACTTTTTGAGGCTGACCATGTGTACCCACCCCCTCTTGTCTAAGCTACAGTGGGCCTAGGGACCGTATTAATTCCGTGCCTGATTTAATTCGGTACGTAATGTAGTGGAACCGCATAAGACATGGTTTTGCTGCCAACTACATGGAGTCATGGACACACTTGTTGTGATTGCTTGCCTACGTGAACCCACAGAGCTCTGATTCGTGCGTTATCTTCCCCTTTCTTGGTGGTGGCTTGTGTGCCAGTAGTTGTATGTGTCGCGTGCAAGCTACAGCCTTGTCTAAACTACAGTAGGCGTAGGGGCCGTATTAATTCCGTACTCTTGTGTAGCTTAGACAAGGGGGGGGGGGGTGCATTCCCCGAGGGCCCATGGGGTGATGAAGAATCTTTAATAAACTGCCGCACATTTGCATGCCTTATGCCCCCCTTTCAGCTTCGTTTGAACTGCAGCAGCGTGATCTGAGATAGCAACAACGTTCCATTGGGTTTGGCGGAGGTTGACGTACTTTGACAGAAACCTGCCCAAAATTGGGGGCCTGAAAAAGTTCGTTTGCGAGCCGGGGGGGGGGCAGCCCATCCTTACGGGGTGGTGGGGTACCCTCTTACAGGGGCGGGACCAATGCGCTGAGGTGAGAACCCCCCCGGTCATAGTCACGTTGGAGCCGGCCAAGGAGGTATGTAGTGTGTGCTAATGTTTTCTTTGAAGTGTCCACTATTATCGGAAGCACGCCTTTGCTCTAGGGGGCGCGCCGTGCGCTGTGCCCGCGCTGTGCGAAAAGTCGGCCATTTTCCACCACCGGTAACCACGGGTCCCAGGGTCCTGTATTCTGCACCTTACAGCCCCTGCTGGTACACCAGGGATTTTTTCCTTTTAGTCTGATGCTTGCCACGGGTCCCAGGGTCCCGAATTCTGCGTCCCCGATGCTGTTTTGAATGGATCATGCATGCGTCTGTAGGTGGGTGGTTTTCAGGGGTGTTCCCGTGATAAACAACGTAATAATTGGCGCCGCGCCCGCGCTGTGCAAAAACGCCCCCGTAGCGCACACAACGAGATGTAAAAGCAAGTGCCCATCTTTTCAGGACAAGAATTTGATTACCTGATTGCGCGTGCCAGCTGGCGACTTCTCCCAGCCCTCCTTTGACTCATTGTAGAAGGAAAAGGTGGCTTGCTGGCGAACTTGCAGCGCTTGGATGTGTGCGCTCCCACTGACAGTCTGGCAGTGTACTCTGAGTGGCCTCTGCCACATCATTTCCAGTCCATATCGCCTTTTTCATTCCATGGCGGGGTCAGGTACACCGAGGAGGGAGAGCAATGCATCCCGTTCGTTGTGGCACGGCTTACCACTTGGCGCATTACCAGTGCCACTTGTCCGCGGCCTCTGCAAATTGCGGTTTGTCTTCTCCCGCACGACTCCCCACGAATGCAGAATGGAGATGCACATTCCATGCGCATCTCCAAATTCTTGTTTTGGCGTTGGCTTGTGCTGGGAGTGGGCTACTGAAAAGGCCTGGGTAACCCACGACGTGCCAAGCCAATCTTTGCACGAGACCCCTACCCTGCACCGCAGAGCAGTGAACAATCTGTCTCGTCGTCTTGTACTATGTCCTGTTTGTGCAACCTCCGCTGCCATCCGTCCAGTTTACCTTGCAAACAGCGTGTGGGCCGCATGTGTAATAGAGGGGGGGCGCACCGTGCGCTGTGCGCGCGCTGTGCGAAACCTCGGCTGTTTTCCACCACCGGTAGCCACGGGTCCCAGGGTCCTGAATGCTGCACCCCCGATGCGGTTTTGAATGGATCATGCGCGGTTATGTAGGGGGGTGGTCTTCAGGGGTGCTCCCGGGATAAACACCGCAATAATTGGCGCTGTGCCCGCGCCCTGCGGAAGCGCCCCCGGGGTGACGCCCAGGTCCCTCTTAAGGGGGCACGAGGGTTACCCGCACCAGAAAGCGGTGACCCGAAGCCAAATGCCCCTGCGTCTGCCCCTGCCCCTGCCCCTGCCCCTGCCCCTGCCCCTGCCCCTGCCCCTGCGTCTGCACTGCCCCTGCCCCTGCCCCTGCGTCTGCACTGCCCCCGCCTTCGACGCCCCGCAGACCAATGCCACGGCCCTCATGACTGCGTAGCGGCCGCGCCCGCCTCCCAATGCGCTACGCTGCGCTCCGGCCTCTGGCGTGGGGCATCCTCCTCGTGCCCCTGTGGCTGCTCGGCCTGTTCCACGCGCCGGAGCGCTCCGTCGTAGTGGTCCTGGACTGGCCCGGCGACGTCCCCCCGGAGAATGCGCTGGCGCTTCTGGACGGGGCCGAGGCGCACGCGGCGGTTGCGGTCGGGGGCGAGGGGCCCCCGGGGCCGCAGCGGCGACCCGCGACCCCGCCCTCTGCGGCGGGACACTCGGACGCCCGGCCCCGAGATCTGGACGCCGTCCCGGAGGTGCCGCACACGCCTCCGGAAGTCGTCGCCGCCCCGCCCCCCGCCCCCGTCGCCGCTCCCGGTGTGTCGCAGTGCCCGTTGCGCCGCTTTGCCGAGTGCGAGGCCCAGTGGGTCAGGGGCGGACGTAACAGTGACCGGTTCATTTTGGTGGCGGTTGGTGGGGGGGGGATGACGAAATGACGGTTACGAAACTCCTCCGTCCCTCTGTCCAAAATCCCAAAACAAAATTTCCTTGAAAACATGTCATGAGGCCACCGGACCGCGAAGATGTATGTTGGGCGGGGGGGGGGTCTCCCGCAGCCCAGATGGGCTGTTTGCGCAACAGGAGCGGGAGCCCATCAGGGGCAGACCAACTGTGAGGGGGAACAGGACATATGGTGGACGGCCCGGACAGCGCGCGGAGGAACAGGGCACCTGGGCCTCACAGAAACACAGCGAGGCAGGTTATGGACGGCCTGTGGACAGAGGTGTGTGGACAGCAAAAACAGTCAAACGACCCCCACAACAACCAGCACATCCTCAATACGCCAACTATTGGGCGCCGCTGACGCACAAACGGCACACCATTGCCACATCCAGCACAGCTCCAACACACCAACTACTGGGCTCCGCGAACGCGGAAACAACACCAGCAGGAGCACCGGCCGCAGCGGCCGACAGAACGTAGCGACCCGACGCAACATGCGAAGGGAAGAACGGGTGACCGTCCAGGGCCCCGTAAAGGAGTAACAACCAGACGGAATGTCACACAGGGGGGATGACGAAATGACGGTTACGAAACTCCTCCGTCCCTCTGTCCAAAATCCCAAAACAAAATTTCCTTAAAAACATGTCATGAGGCCACCGGACCGTGAAGATGTATGTTGGGCTGGGGGGGGGCAGAAATGGCTTGTTTTTTCAAAGGTCAAAAGTGGTGAACATTGTCCCAAATTGGCGCGCCGAAGTTCGTCATTGTCATTCCGCCATTAGTTCGGGGGGGGGGGGGGGGGCTCCCTCTGCTGTCCGTGCGCGCGACAGGCCCGTGTGCGCGCGACAGGCCCGTGTGCGCGCGACAGGCCCGTCCCCGCGCGACAGGCCCGTCCCCGCGCCGCAGGCCCTGTGGGTGCGCCGCGGAGCAGCGGGTTCAGGGGCATTGGGCAGGGGCGCGCCGAGGGACGTGCCGGTCTGACGCGCTCTTCAGTGACCCCCGCGGCGACCGCCTGCGGCGCAGACATCAGCCGACATCCGCAGTTCTCCGTCGCGCTCTGCTACGACGCGCGGTCGTGCCAGGGCCACTTCCGCATCGAGCGGCGCGCCGGGGGCGCGTGCCCCGAGGCCAAGCGGTTCACGGACGACGCGGAGTACCGGGCGCTCGTGGCCACGCGGTTTGGGCCGGACCTCTTCCGGGTCCGCATCGCGGGGCCGGAGGTCCAGATGGGCAACGTCACGTACCACGGCCGGTGCCGGTACCGCGCGGCCTTCGAGCTCACGCTGCCGGGGGCGTATGCCGCGGCGGCGGACCTGCTGTACACCGACTACAACGCGGCCAATGAGCTGCTGTTCCAGGTCCTCCGCGCTCGGCTGCATGACGTTGCCCCCCTCAAAAAGCAACTCTCCGCTCCCCATCCACCCCACCCCCACCCCCAACCCCAACCCCAACCCCAACCCCAACCCCCACCCCCAACCCCAACCCCCAACCCCAACCCCAACCCCAACCCCAGCCCATACCTCCCCACCCGTTCCGGTCGGCGTCGCACCACAAACACCTCCCGTCCACGACCTGCACGCATGGACGCAAACGTAGCCCCCCCCCCCCCCCCCCCTTGTACATCCCACCCCCACGGGGGGGGGGGGGACCGTCACTTGGCCCATGAACAATAAGAAATCAATAGGAAATCACAGGCGCCGAAGGCGCTGAAGAAAATTTTTAATTGGCTTTACCAGAATTCAAGTTAACGTTGTGTAATGTCCGTCCGCCCCGGGGGTTGGGGGGGAAACGTCGTCCCTGGGGCGGGGGATGGACGGTGGGGGGGGTGGGGTTACTGATGTAATGATCCACCAACGCAGTGCAGCAGCAAGGCCCACATTTGCTCGAGGCGTGCGTGCTCCACACGCCATGCGTCCCGCGCGCCACCCCCCCCCTCCGTCCCCGACCCCACGGGAGTCCTAAGCTCCGCCCTCTATTTGTCTTTATTTATCAGCGTCTACGCTCCGCAGACCGCCTCCACTACAACGGGCAGTGCCTGTTGACTGCAGACCCGCGTGTGCACCGCTAAACGGGGGGCGGACACCACACAACAATCACCTGAATTCTGGTGTACCCAACTAAAACTTTTCTCCGGCGCCTGTGATTTCCTGTTGATTTCTTATTGTTCATGGGCCAAGTGACGGTCCCCCCCCAGCGGGGGGGGGGGGGCTGGATCATTGGGCGCCGCTGACGCACAAACGGCACATCCCGCCACATTCAGCACAGCCCCAACACACCAACGACTGGGCTCCGCGAACGCGGAAACGACACCAGCAAGAGCACCGGCCGCAGCGGCCGACAGAACGCAGCGACCCGAAGCAACATGCGAAGGGAAGAACGGGTGACTGTCCAGGGCCCCGTAAAGGAGCAACAACCGGACGGAATGTCACACAGGGGGGGGGGGGTGACCAGGGCGGGGGGGGGGGGCTGGACAAAGGGGGGGGGGGTTGTAACAAATGTTCTTTCACGTCCACAATCCCCCGGGGCAGTCTCCACAACCCGCGCTTCGCGGGCAGCCTGTTCCTGCCACACGCACACCGGCCGTGCCACGCCCGTCGCGCCCCTGTGCCCCCACGCCGTCGCCACACCGCCCGCCCTCATCGCCCCCCCTGCGCGCCCCCTCAGCCTGTGACCCGGCCTGCGGTGCCCGCCAGCGACGAAGGGTCTGCCTTGGGCCCAGCCCCGACTGATGGGCAAGGGCTCGGGGTCTGTTTCCGGACCTTTCTGCTGCGGTTGCCAGGGACGCGTGGCATGACACCGAATCTCCGGAGGCTGAACTGGGGATGCCACAGAGAATGACGATGCATTTGTGCCGTGCTGAGGAGTGCGTTGCCTCATTTGCATTTTGCTTTACTTTGTCTGTTTTTTCATGTTTTCAATCCATTTTCACAACAATCCACATTTACTCAATTTGGTCTCCCCCCCCCCCCTGTTCATGGCGCCCCCCCCTCCCCACGGGGCTGGGGACCGTCACTTGGCTCCTGAACAATAAAAAATCAACAGGAAATCACAGGCACCGCAGGCGCTGAAGGAACGTTTTAGTTGGGTCTACCAGAATTCAGGTGATTGTTGTGTGGTGTCCGCCCCTCCCCCCCCGGGGGGGGAGGGTGGCGACCGTGTACCGGGGGGGGGGGGCATGGGGGGGGGGTACCAAAGACCGCCCATGACCCCCCCCCGGCCCCTTCCAATGCCCCCCCCCCCCGCCCACCCCACAGACCTCCTCAGCCTCTAAGCCCCCCACATCCGCCCCGCCCAAGTTGCGACATAAGCGGTCCGCAACAGCAACTGCTCAGCCCCTCGGTCTCGTGGGGTGCGGTCCCGTCTGCCCAAGCCCCACATGTGCTTGTGCCGTTTCCCCCACCGGCCGACGCCCCTCACGCCCTTCACCAGTGGTTCCCGCTGTTGAATCAGCCGCTACTGCCATCGCAGTTCCTGCTTCAGTGCGAGCGCGCGCCCCCGCCTGACGTCCCCCACGAGTTCTGCCGCGACGGGCGGCAGCCCGGGCGCTGGGTCCGCGGCGCGGCCGGGGGGTGGAGCTGGACCCCGTACCACTGCCGCGTGTACCGGCACGACGCCGGGACCATCGACCGGTGCTTGCGCGACCGGCGGCTGGTGTTCGGCGGGGACTCGCAGGTGCGCGCGACGTGGTCCGCGGTGGAGGCCACGCTGCGGCAGCTGTTTTCTGGCGGCGGGCGGTTCGAGTCCGAGGATCAGCGGTTTGAGCACGTGAAGGCCTTGTTCGCCGGTAACGCGAAGGGGGGCAAGCATTTCGACAGCCGCCACGGGTACAACCGGAGCATTTATCTCCTGTGGCACGATGACGGGTTTTTGTGGAACTTGCAGCAGTCCATTGCCAAGAGGTACCGATCCTACAACCAACCGACAACCACACCACACCACACCACACCACACCACACCACACCACACCACACCACACCACACCACACCACACCACACCACACCACACCACACCACACCACACCACACCACACCACACCACACCACACCACACCACACCACACCACACCACACCACACCACACCACACCACACCGCACCACACCACACCACACCACACCACACCATTGCCCACAGCCCCCAGGCAGTGCATAACACTGCCCACTGCCCCCTGCCCACAACAACGGTGCAGCAGGGCACACACAGTGCAGTGTGGTGCCGAGCGCCAAGCAATGCGGCACCACACAGAAGGCACTGGTGGTGCAGCGCGGCACGCAGGGTGCAGTGGGCAAATGAGACCCTGTGTGACTGCGCGCAGGCGTCGGCAAGGCAGTGTCGGCCAAGTGCGAGAGTGCACTGGTCCGGCTATGCCACAACACACTTACACACAGCGCGCACACAACACACACAGCCCAGCCCGTTTACCTGTACCCGTGGGTAGACATCCCGGCCTTTGCCCTTTGGTAACAGCGCCTTCGGCACACCACACCACACCGAACACCGAACACCAGTGTGTACCGCCGTACGGCCAGCGTCCAGCAAGCGAGTGATGCGCTGGTGATGCGGTGCCGGAAGCAGGTCACATGCACATCCCGCCACGCCCACATGGAGTCTCTGTGGGGGCCCTGGAAGGATGGCTGTCTGGGGCTCCGCCGCTCGGAGCACTCGCGGCAAGTGGCCGTGACCAGGGAGTGGGTCCGCCCCGGGGGGGTCGCCGGGCCCGGGTCCTTTACGCCGACTCGCCCCCCCCCCCTTCCCCCACCACCCTGGAAATTGGCACCGAAGTGCCGGACCATCAGCGCCAAAGGCGCCCTAAGGCAAATTTGCTTGAACCACTAGAGGGTCAAAAAATGGGTTATGTAGCATTTATGTAGGGGTCTGGAGCCCCCCCGCCCCCTCTAGCTGGCCCCCTACCCCCCCCCCCCCAGACCCAGCCCCCCCCCCGCCGCCGTGAAAGTGGCACCGAAGCGGGAAGGAGTCGGCGTATGGCCCATTGTCCTGACCCCCTGACCCCCGGGGGGTCCGCCAAGGAGCGTGGGCGAAGGACCACTTCCAGTGGGCCCAGGGGGCGTACTTGGCAGAGTGCCATGCCCACGACGGAGGGTATCCCGCCGTACTCACCCCAGGTCAATGGACCCATCACCGCCACTGCCCCCACCTGCCGCCTGCAGCTGGTGGATCAGGTGGGCCTGCCAATGTGGCTCCCGGGGCACTGTTCGGGAACAACTCCTATCCTCGTGCCCCCCCCTCCCTCTCGAAGCGCGGGCAAGCCTGACCACACATCCCCCCCAGCGGTGACCACACACAATACTACATATGGTACCGCAACCCACGTCCAGCTGCCCCGGGCCATCTCCTCCGTGGCCAGGGTGCTGGGATACCAGCACCTCAGCGACTTCTACGCCCCGGATGGAGTACTGCGCAATGCCCAAGATCTGCGGGCATGGGCACCCTGGGGCCGCACGGTGCACATGGTGCGGGACTGGCTCCACCGGCACCACGCAGCCTTGCAGCCCGTGATAGGGGCTCCCGCCCCCCGCTGGCAACAAGCCCCCAAGGATTGGGTGCCGGGCCCGATACGGCCCATCCCCTGCACGGCTGTCTTGGAGGCCCGGAGGCGAAAAGCACCCTGCAGTGGGTGGTCTACTAGCGCGGCCAGGCAATATAGATGACCTCGGCCATGGAGGATGTCATGGCTGTCCTGGGGTGGTGTGTGGTGCTCCCGGTCTGCGAGAAGCCACGCCGGGACCTCCCTAGCGACACCCGCCTGCACCGGCTGTTGGTTAGCCTCCTGGACATCCAAACACAGGTCGAACCCCCCCTGCACGCATGCCTGCAGGAGCACCTGCGGGTGACCACGCTCCGGCGGCTCCAGCCTGTAGGGACGGAAGGCCCCACCAAGCAAGTGCAGCCGCAGCATGCCGCAGCATCCATTTTTTCTTGCGTTCATGTGCCTGTCTGCCTTGCTGTTTTCTTTGTCCGACGACCACGCTCTGCTTGCCATGTTGAGCGAACGGTCAGTTTGATGGGCCACATCCAGACAAAGGACCGTTTGCATATGGGCAACAACACTTTGCGCCATTTGGCTATGATGTATGTCAACAAACCCACTACAGACAATCTGGATGGTGAAAGTGATTAATTCGGCCCACCAGTGTTGTGCATATCGTCCATGTGAGTTCAGTTTGCCACAGAAGCGTAGGTACCCACATGTGCAGGTAGAAGCATGCCGCAGCATACCGCAGCACAAGAAATTTTTCCGAGGGACCGCACTAGCTTGGGCCCCACTACCGTATCGTCATGTTGTGACAAGCTTTGTTGTGCATGGAACACATTTATTTCATCAGGTAGACAACTGCAAGACAACTGAGGACACAATATCAAACGCAAAATGGTAGTCGGACAAAAATTAATCGCAAAAAATAAATTTATTTTATGGGTGGAATACACAGGTTTTGGCTCGCAAATTCAAAATAATCGCAAAAAAAAATTATTTTTTGGGCTTTTTAGTGGCAAAAACAAAAATTTTGCTAAATATTAATTGTTTTTTTCTCGCAAAATATTCGTATTTTAAAAATATTCGTATTTGCCCGGTATGGTGTGGCACCGGGACCCGCCGGACTGCCGATATTGGGAGTGGGCGTCCCAAGGGAGGCATGCTGTTGTGCTGTTGGTCACCCACACCCCCGCCGCCGGAGCCGTGGATGGAACTCCATACGGAGGCAATGGTGCGCTCCAGGTACCCAACCCGGTGCCTATCCCAATAGTGCCCAGGGCACCCCAACAGAGGCCCACTCTACATGGCCCTGCACCCCCCGGAGGCGCTGCCGTCGGAACTGGGTCCCGCACTCCGGACGTAGTTATAGGAGTATTTCAGGATGTCGCTTGCACCCCCACTGAGCCCCAACAGCGGGGCCCATGTACCTACAGCCCCGGACAGAACGAGGTATATTGTTTTCATGACCTACCCCCGTTGACCACGATCCGTGGGGCCATAGTAGTGACCGACTCTAGCACTACCCCGGCGGGCATGGCGATGGCTCTCGCGAATGAGCATGCGCCAGGACACACAGCCCTCCCATTTTGCATTACCCATATGCAAGGCATCCCGGCCATTGCCATTTGGTAACAGCGCCTTCGGCACACCACACCACGCTTTGCCACACCACACCAAACGGCAGCTGCACCTCTTCTCTACGCCCCATCTGTCTCAGATATGGGGCCCAGGGGAAGGCGCTGGTCAACCGCGCCTACTCTTTCGTTCCCAAGGGCCGGAAGTTCGAGGTGTACGCTGCCTCGCGGCCCTTTTACGACGTTTCGGGTTTTGATGCGGCGTTCGTGGGCATTGGGCAATGGCCATTGGCGCCAGAGCACTGGAGTTACCGCGCCTACACGCGGTACGTGGCTGCGATGCTGCCGGTGCTGGCGCTGCACCCGCGCATGCGACCCTACATCCTCGGGGTCCCGGCATGGCCCCTGCGGCAGGACGGTGTGTGTGTGCCTTGTGTTTCGCATTGTGAAGTGGGTCTTTGTGCAGCGCCGTTGCCTGTTCTCAGTCGTTTTCCTGCACAGCACACCACACCACACCACACCACACCACAGCACAACACATCACAGCACAGTACAGTACAGCCCAGCACAGCACAGCAGAGCACACCACAGCACACCACACCACACCACACCACACCACACCACACCACACCACACCACACCACACCACACCACACCACACCACACCACATCACAGCACAGCACAGCACAGCATAGCACAGCACAGCACAGCGCAGCGCAGCACAGCACAGCACAGCACAGCACAGCATAGCACAGCATAGCACAGCACAGCACAGCACAGCACAGCACAACACAGCACAGCACAGCATAGCACAGCATAGTACAGCACAGCACAGCATAGCACAGCATAGCACAGCACAGCACAGCACAGCACAGCACAGCACAGCATAGCACACCACACCACACCACACCACACCACACCACACCACACCACACCACACCACAGCATAGCACAGCATAGCACAGCACAGCACAGCACAGCACAGCACAGCGCAGCACAGCACAGCACAGCACAGCATAGCACAGCATAGCACAGCACAGCACAGCACAGCACAGCATAGCACAGCATAGCACAGCACAGCACAGCACAGCACAGCACAGCACAGCACAGCACCCCCAGCACAGCACAGCACAGCACAGCATAGCACAGCACAGCACAGCACAGCACAGCAAAGCACAGCACAGCACAGCACAGCACAGCACAGCGCAGCGCAGCACAGCACAGCACAGCACAGCACAGCACAGCACAGCACAGCATAGCACAGCATAGCACAGCACTGGACCGCACTGCACGCCACGAGGCGACAACCTGTGACACAACTACCCCGTCCGAAACCGCACGTTACCTCAGCATGTGCGGCCCGTTAGGAATTGTGTCTCCGGAAAGCGGTGTCGAAAGGGGCGACAGGCGCTTGCAGGCAGGCTGCTTTCAGGGTCCAATTAGCTGATCCTCTTTGGAGCTGGGTGCCGCACTGCCCCGGGCATGTTCCTTGGCATGTTATATATTGGCATACAAAACACATCCTACTGACTGCTCCCGTGTGTCGGAGGACATCTGCGCCTCACCACAACATCCGTCCGTCCTAACCCCCGCCACAATTTTTGGGGAACATT
This sequence comes from Eutreptiella sp. 'Long Island Sound 2002', assembly GCA_964036045.1. Lineage (NCBI taxonomy): Eukaryota > Euglenozoa > Euglenophyceae > Eutreptiales > Eutreptiaceae > Eutreptiella > Eutreptiella sp. 'Long Island Sound 2002'. The sequence goes on from OZ038402.1 coordinate 23,855,596, forward strand.
TACCGATACATTTTCTCAATTTTCGGCGAAAATGTACCGGCGGGAAATATTAATTCTCAGCCGGTCCATTATCTCAACTTCGGGGAAATTGCACCGGCTGGGGATCATCTTCGTAACACCAATTCCCGAGTGCAGGTAGCAGACGGCGCTTGCGATCTCTCTGACGGCGGTTGTGGGCCAACCGCTTTGGTGTGGCTATGCCAAAAAAACGAAACAGGAATTGCGGACGGCCGCCATAAAACAGCCGTGAGAGTGGGAGGCACACCACCAGACATGACCCTGGGCCGCAAGGGGCACGCTGAGCGCGTGCGACCGGGCAAAGGGGGGCGAGGGACCCGATGCCAGCCTGCTCCCCTCCGTCTGCCCCACACACCTACAACACACACACACCCTCCCCCTTCCAGGGATGCATTGGAAGCGGGGGAGGTACCGCAGAGCCCCCCTGAGGGCGAGTGCCGGCCTCAATGGGATTTGTAACCGACATCAACCGCCCCCAACCGCTTTGGCAACCTCCTCCAACCGCCTGACCTCCGAGGTCGTCCCATCCAATGACCCCTGCCCCCCTGCCCTCCCCCCCGCCTCAGGCTTTGTCCAGAGCTTCAAAGACTGGCGCAACAACCTCCGCATCCGCCTCTTCAATGAGCACATGGAGCGTCTGGCAGACCACTTCCACGTGCCCTTCATTGACGAGTTCCAGATCACGTGGCCGATGCTGCAGGCCTCCCACGACGCGGCCCACTTCATTGGGTACCCGCAGTCCGCCATCGTCGACGTGCTGCTGCACACCCTCTGCCCGCCCCCGGCGGAGGGCTAGGGCTCGTGGCCCACGGGCCTGCGCTTGAAGGGCGGCGGAGGGGGGGGGGGGGGGGCACCCCCCACGGGGGGCTCCCAAGGGGTCTGGGGCACAACCTGCTTATGCGGTTTTCCCGCCTCAGCAGCTCAAGAATGGTCGTCCCTCTCCCCTCTTCGAGGTGCCTTGCCGAAGGCAATAGAATTTGCGATAGGGAAATCTTCTCGGGGCATTAATTTGTACGGAGATCCCCCCCCCCTTCTAATACTTCCCTGCGCGGGGGGCCCCCTCGATGGCCTGGCGGTGAGCACTGCCGGTCGCTGCTATCCGCCCCCGAACGGGAATCGCTTGAAGGGGGGGGGGGGGGGGCTCCCCCCTCCCCTAAACACTCCGGCCCTGACTCTACCCGAAAGGCATTCCCATACGCCAACACCAGCCCCAACCGCATGTCCAACCGCCAGAAACCGCCCCCCCCAACCGCTTTCGCATCCCCCGTGACCGCTCTGCAACCGCTCTGGGACTGCCCCGATGCCCCCCCTCCCCTTCAAGCAAAGCCCTCCCCCACCCCCTCGATGGCCTGGCGGTGAGCACTGCCGGTCGCTGCTATCCGCCCCCGAACGGATCTGTACCCGCCGGGCACTGCCTCCCAACCGCTTCTCTAACCGCCGGTAACCGCCTTTGCAACCGCTCTTGAAACCCCCCCTCTGGGCCCGGTGCCCCTCAAGCGCATCCCTCTTGGGGGGGGGGACAGGAGCGGGAGCCCATCAGGGGCGGACCAACCGTGAGGGGGAAAAGGACATATGGTGGACGGCCCGGACAGCGCGTGGAGGAACAGGGCACCTGGGCCGCACAGAAACACAGCGAGGCAGGCTATGGAGGGCCTGTAGACAGAGGTGTGTGGACAGCAAACACAGTCAAACGACCCCGGCAACAACCAGCACAACCCCCAATACGCCAACTATTGGGCGCCGCTGACGGGCAAACGGCACACCCCGCCACATTCAGCACAGTCCCAATACGCCAACCACTGGGCTCCGCGAACGCGGAAACGACACCAGCAATAGTAACGGCCGCAGCGGCCGACAGAACGTAGCGACCCGACGCAACATGCGAAGGGAAGAACGGGTGACCGTCCAGGGCCCCGTAAAGGAACAACAACCCGACGGAATGTCACATTGGGGGGCAGGCACTGCATCAGGGACCCCCTGTTCTGCGAAATACCCCCCCCTCACACACACCACACACACACCGCCCGGGCCCGGGCGGAGGACGGGCCCCACGGGGACCACGTGTTTCGACAAGAGCGTGCTCACAGGCAAAGAGGCAGACTTCAGGTGCATCCGACCCCTGCCGGATCGGTGGCTGCCGGGCCGTGACGTCACGTGGGACGCACACCCCACAAGACGTGTCCACCCGATCATACACGCCGCGTCTCAGGCTGCTGCCGGGCGCTGTGGCATTCCCATCGCCATCACGTCATCTGGGCCATCGCCCTGCAGGGCCACAGCCCCTAGCTGGTCCTGACCCCCCTGCTTCCCCTCCCCACCAGCCCAGGGGGTGCATTGGAAGGGAAGGGACCTCAGAGGCGGCCCCAGAAGCGGTTAGGCAGGCGGTTGTCAAATCGGTTGGGGGCGGTTACTGTCGGTTACAAATACCATTGAAGCTGGCACTTGGTGTTGGGGGGACAGTGGCTGGGCATAGGCTGGGCGCCCTGGAAGGGGGGGGGCGGGGGTCGGTAACCTCACACCCTTCCAATGCATCCCTGCCCCCCCGCCCCCAGCGGGGATCGCAGAAGCCCGGTGTAGGGGGGCATGCACGGCGCTGAGAGCACATGGACGAAATACGGCAGTCCGCAGGTGCAATGTTTGTGTGTTGGGGGAGGGGGGGGGCGTCTGCTGCGACACCCACCAACGATCGGTGGAGAAGGAAGGGGGTCGCTGGGGGCAGCAGGTGGCAGGCAGACCGGGGGCAGGGGGGGTGCCGGTAGTTGCCGTTCGATGGCGATGCAATGGGCCCGGTCACTGACCCTCACCGTGCAACACACTTCTTCTGGGCCCATCCGGTCGCCACCGCTGGATTATCTGTCCGAAAGGGCAGGGGGAGGGGGGGTCCGGCGAACTCGGAAACGTGGCACACTCATATGACAGTCTTATCGTCCGTACCTCCTCCCTGGGCTTTATTAGACCATTGATGGGCATATTCGTGGGCCGGTTGTTGGTCAGTTTGGCCGACGGCAGCCGCCAGAAGGGTGACTCTCCTAGAGGGGGGGTCCCTAAACAATGTTGTCTCCGCTTCTCGACTTCTTGACCTTTGACGCATTCAATGCCCTTTTGAGATGGAATGCAATATGGCAAATGTGCGTAACCCCCTTGTGTAGTGCTGTGGCATCATCAAGCTTAGGTGTCTCTGTTGAGGCTGTCCCCCAGCCCCAGCCTCTGGGGGCTGCTCCAATACTGATTCTTATTTGCAGGATGTGAAACCTCCCCCAGGACGCCTGACCACCGAATTTGGGGCATCAGTGGCATGAAGTTCTGATTTTGGGAATGCGCCGCAGCTCTGCTTTTTTGTGTGATTGTGTCTTTGCCCCATATGCTTCGTATCTGTACTAACTGTACAATTTAGGCAAAAGGCTGCAAATTGGTCCTTTTACAGTTTTGGCGATTGCAAGCAAGTATTTTTGCTGACCATCAAGCAGACGTATTGTTTGTGCTTGATCTAATTTGTGCTAAATTCTTGTGTGTTGGTTGATTGTGCACTTTTGTTTGAATCGATTGTGTGTGTATTGTTTGGACGTTAATTGGTTCAGGTGATTTTCAGTTGTGTTGACAAGCAGGTCTTGAATTGCCACAAATATAATTCTGCGGCAATGGGCATCAGGTGTGGCCTGCTAGGGGCACTGCCACTGGCAGCTGATCTCCAAGCAGTATAATGGAAGTGAGTTAGATTGCTGAAGGGCTGCACTACGTTGTGTGTTTGGGGTATGTTTATTGTTTATGTATTGTTTCTTGGGCAATCATATGTTCCTGCCGCCACCTCCAGCCCCACTACCGGGTGGATGGGATTGGAACACCCCCCCCCATTTTGAAGGGGGGGGGGGGGCATAAAAACAGATTTTGAGGGCAAATGAAAGAATGGGGTGGCGGTTTAAGTGCCAAAAAAGTGGCTAATGGGGTATACCATCAGTTTGTTCCTAGGCCACTTGGGATGCTCAAACAAATGCTTTGAGCCCATTTTGAGCCCGTGGCGACGTGTTTTGGCCCCCAAAATGCCTTGAAAATGGGCCGTTTTTGACAGAAAAAATAGGGTCCAAAATGGGTCCACAACGCATTTTTCCAAAACTGATCCTAGACCCTTCGGGATGCTCAAACAAGTTATTTTACCCATGTTGAGCCCCCCGTGACACGTTTGGCCCATAGCAAATCCAAAAACGATGATGGGGAGAGGACAGATACGACATGGAGGTTGTCTCTTGGTATAGCGAAGGTGAGGTGTGAGTAGGATCTGAGGGCCCATCGCAGGAACATGATTGCCGCCCAGAATTCCGACCCCTCTGAGGATGGGTGCGGGGATGTTTGGCACAGGACCCACCGGGCGCATAAGTGGGTGAAAACTTGCTCAAAGAAGCGTTTTAACTCTCACGATCTGAGTGTCTATTTTTTTATTTCAGCAATATGGAATCGATGCGCCCACAGGGTGTTCGACAGGTCCCATAATGCACCGCAAAAACCTGCATTCAAGATCAACTCCAAACTTGCCCTTCAACATTCGCCAAAAAAATCCACAGAAGAATCCTTCTTAAGAGGCCGACCACGAAACTATGATTTTCATCAATCCAAGCCAAACAAACACTTCACCCTAAAAATAGACCACACATCATTTGGAATGTTTTGCTCGCTGGAATGTTGGCGAAACACGCAAAAGAGTCGCGCGTGTTCGCGCCTGGCGCCTGGAATTGTTCGAATTATTCCTTCCTGAACAGGAACGAACAGAACATCAGCAATTCTGGATTATTAACAGTGAGACGTGGAAAGCCTTTCTCACAGCCCTTGCAATAAGCAAAGCGCCAGAAAATGACGAAAAAAGGAGATAAAGAGAAAGAACGCACCAACGTAAAGGATTTGAATGAACCTGAAGAGAATCGAGGAAGAAAGATTGCGGAGACCCGCCGTCAACGCAACCGTGCCCAATCCGTCGCGGAAAGAAGAGAATCATCTCTAGTAGCTCAACGTGTTTCTGCTTACGAAAACTCGTCTTCTCCCATTTTCTCAACTCCAAGCGAAGCACCGTCAACGCCAAGCCGCTCAAGAAAAGGTAAACAAAAAGAATCGTCAAGTTCTCCCTCAAGCTCTTCGCCCACGCTGTAACCAGACAAGCGCGCGCGTTCGCATCGCGGATACATAAATGTAGTAATTGTTGCATATTTGTTACTATTTGTGCATATTCAATATTCCACTTTGTGCACATTTAGATTCCATCATGATTCTACAATGATCCAATGATGCCCTGTGCCTGTGCCTGTTTCATGGTGCAGAGGCCACAGCAAATTTTTTTTTGCTGATTACGGTCCTGCTGCTGCGCTACTCTGCAGCAGGCTGGCCAGGGCTATGGCCATTACGGCCTTATTTGGGTTTTGGGGCTACTGGTGCCCCTACCTTCAACTTGGGAGTTTATTGGGATACTTGGGGGTTTTCACCCTCACCTTCACCCTGTCCCAGACCACTGCAGTCGTTGGGGCTGCATTATGATCGACTACACCTTCTTTGCCGAGTTTGGCCCCGCATCCAGCCTTGGGGCCCTTACATCGCCTTCTTTGCGGCCTCCATCCTGGACTACCTGACTGTTGAGTACCCTGATGACTATGGGTTAGAGATCTCTGGTTTGGCTGCCCAGACCATTGCCTTCCAGTACTTCGCGGGTGCTGTGGAGGCAGAGTCGAGTTCATCGCCTTCGTTGGTTTGGGCTGCCTTCTCAGCAGGTCACTGTGGGTAGAAGGGTGCAATAATCAAGAGGCTACATAATAATTATGTGTTTGTATCACACTTGTGTGCACTTTTGCATCAGGGCATGCCTTGGCCCTTGAGTGGCCTTTTTGTGCACCATTGTTTCCATGGCCCACGAGTGGCCTTTGCAGCTGCCCCAAAGCAGATAAAGGGGCTAGTTTACCTTTTAATTGCGCTCCTGTGGCCTTTTTCAGGCCTTGTATTTGACTGGTGGCCTTGAAGGGCCTTGTTTCAATTTATTTGAGGTTTTTGCCCCAAAGCAGATAAAGGGGCTAGATCCGGTGCCCAGAGAGGCCAGGCGCGCCTCCTGGGCTTTGTGTTGTTTGCCGGCGGCAGTGCTTGTCCCCAGGGGGACAGCCAAGCCCCCTGGGTCGACGCTTTTGTGCACATCCTTGTCTTTTTTTTGGTTACAAGGTTAAGGTAAGGTATACAGTGTGACCTAGGATTAGTGCAGGATCGGTGCAGTTTCGTTTTGTTCGTTCGTCGTCGTCGTCGAGTTTCGTCGAGTTTCGTCGAGTTTCGACGCGTTCGTCGTTTCGTTCGTCGAGTTTTGCTCCCTTTGGAGCTTACGAAACCTGTTTTTCCTGGTCATTCTGGGCCCTACTGCTTTTTTTTGACAGTTTGGGTGTTGCTGTTATGGTGGCTGGGGGGGCAGGTGCGTGGGCTTGTTGGGTGTTCTAATCTCGGTTCGTTTTTGGTTGAGTCGACGTCCGTCGACTCTTTTTGGCTCTCTTCGCTTCGAATTGTGCTCCCTTTGGAGCTTGAGATAAGTTTTGGGTGAAAACCTGGGTCATTGGTTGTCATTGCCTTGAGGTGGTTAGTTGGGTACCCCCCACCCCACCAAGGAACGGATTTTGCGCTTGTTTGCGCTTGTTGGTGTGTGTTTGTGCTCGCCGTGAGTGTTTGGGTGCGCAGGAGGTAAGGCAGTGACAACTAACCACCTTTTCTTTTGGGTGGGGGGGGGCTGGGAAACCCTCCTCACACCAACATCTAACATAAGTTGCACTAGAGCAACTATGATCACAATGACCCTAGGAGAAAATAAGAGAAGCCTTCAGCCTACGGCTGAGGCTGGGAATTTAACTGACATAGCCTTAGGCCAAGTGCTGAGGCTCCTGTTTGGCCTCCTCCCAGGGAGCAACAGGTTATTTATTGCTTTGATCACCCCCACCCAGTTTCCAGCCTAGGTAACCAATTCTGGGGGGTGTAAAAAACTGTGTTAAAAAACTTCCCTACAAAAAGGTCAGAGGATCTAAGGGAGGTGGGGAGAGGCAAGACCAGCTAATAACCTCCAGGGAAAAGCACCACTGATGGTGCAGCACTGTAGGTGGCAGTGCACCCTGTGAGAGTTGGGTTGGGTGCAGACGTGCACGGGGTACTTGGACTTAAACCCCAAGTCCAAACCTCATCTAAGAGATTTTGTGGGAAGTTGGGTCTAGTAGGTTAGGGTGCTGCGAAGGAACCCTCCCAGCTTGTGGGTGTAACAGGAACCCTCCCAGCTTGTGGGTAATCAACACCCTAGCCTAGCCAGATGTTTAGTAGGAACCCTCCCAGCTTGTGGGTATAACAGGAACCCTCCCAGCTTGTGGGTAGAAACTAACTTAGTTCCTAAACACTGGTACCTAACTTTAATCTAATCATCTGATGGTATTGATTTTGGGAACAGTGTGCTGACTGCCACTTTCCCTGCTGCAGTGCACCGAGTTCTGGGCACTGGCCTTGCTCGGTTGCCAAAGGAGAGAGAGAGAGAGAGAGAGAGAAAGGAGGAGAGAGAGAGAGAGAGAGAGAGAAAGAGTCATTGTTTGGGGCTGTGGGACAATCAGTTTGCCCTGCCCTTGTTTGTTTGTTTCAGTTTTGCTGTCACACTGTTAGCACAGCACTGCACATTTTTGATCCACTGCACTGTCTGTCCAGTCAGCACAGTCTTTCTGGCACTGTCCACTCTTGTCTGTCCTTCCCTTGGCAGTGGCCATTTCTCAGATACGGGTTTGCCACTTGGCGTCGCCACTGCCCTCTACTTTTACACTGACCATCTCAGGTCTTTTCCAGCTGCTTGTACAGTAATGGCCTTCGTCAGGGCCATCTGGGGCTGGCAGAGCCCTGCTGCCACTCACAGCCCCACCCCCAGTGGAGACGAAAAATTTTAGATCCAGGGACTTCAGTTTAGTGCCCCTGGCCCAGGGTTACAGGTGCCTGGTAGCAGTTTTTCTGCCTTTTGGCAGGGCCATTTCTCTGTTTTTGGCCCACAGAGCAGGTCAATCCTACCAATCAAAACCCACTTTGGGGTGCCAAAAGCTAAATCCACTGTTTTGTGGAGTTTGGAGCCCAGCCTTGTTTTTTGGCTCCAAAACTATGAACGGACACCCTAATCAGAGATTTTGGGGAAATCTGAGCTGGGTTGGTGGGGACATCAGAAAAAACCCCCCTCCACAGCCCATGATTAGCATCATCTCAGCATGCATTTCTGAATCTCCCATTCTTTTTTCAGAAATCAGTTCTGATTTTCAGTCAACCCCCTGAGTTTCAGCTTAGTGGGGGGGTTGCTGAGTGTTGTGCCTTTGCGTGGGTAGTAGAGCCACTACTAGCTCTAGGCTTCTCTTCCCATGTTCTTGTGTTTTGGTGGGGAGAGAAGCCATGTGAAGCTCCTAGGCGGCCTTCACCCCTTGGTACCTCCTGCCTTGGGGAAGTAGTTAAGTCTACACGGCCTAGGTTGCAGGAGTCCCCCTATCTCCCTCGTAGGTTGGGCCGGAGTATGCCGTAGTGGCGTGACCCCATTCTCTTCCCCCTTGGGGTTGCTCTTAACCCACATTTTCTATTTTTTTTGGCACTCGCTTGTCTTGTTGTGGTTTTTCGGCCACGTACCCATGGTGTGCCCCCCTGGGTTGTGTCCTAGTGGGGGGGTGTAACCAGACAAGCGCGCGCGTTCGCATCGCGGATACATAAATGTAGTAATTGTTGCATATTTGTTACTATTTGTGCATATTCAATATTCCACTTTGTGCACATTTAGATTCCATCATGATTCTACAATGATCCAATGATGCCCTGTGCCTGTGCCTGTTTCAACGCCTTCCAATTCAACTCCAATCCAAAAAGACCCCCATGGTTCATATCGAAATGCCCTCACCAACACAAAGTCCCGCTTCCACATTATCAAGCAAATCCACACCAAAGAAAAACCGCCCCACCACACCGTCCGTCAAGGAAAAACTTTCAACTTCATTGAGAGAAACAACACCATCTTTGATGCGAAAGGTTACACCACCCCGGGCCCCATCCTCGACAAGGTGTACAACGAAGTCAAGTTTGAAATTGATCTCTTTGGAGACCGTGTGAACAACATCTACAACAACAAGGATCAATACAAATACCACGAAGAAGGTCTTGGATATTGTGCACAAGGTGATGACGACCTCCCGTTCCAAGCAATCCAAGCCGGTTTCAATTTTTGGGCTTTCCCACCAAAAAGCAACCGCCGCCAATTTGAAAAAGAAGATGGAGAACCTTCCCTCACCACAAACATCGAAAAAATGATGGAAGCAATGAAAGAATCCCACGAAGAAGTACAAGGTGCAATCGCCCTAACGGTCAATGATCCACTCATCAATGAAAGGAACGCTTTCGATATAGACCATCGAAGAGCTCTACAAGCAATGGCGGGGTTTTGCACCCACACATTCCTTTTCGAGCACGTCCACTTCATGAAACCAACACCGCAAAAAGATGATCAATGCTGCCTCACCCAAAGCACCCGCCCAAGTGGAGACAAACTTCTCGTATGCTTCGTCTCAAATAAGTCATCTTACCGCAATTTCAACAAGTCCAAATGCAAGATATTCAAAATGAATCCCCCGGGTAAAGATCAACACTCCCTATCCACCCAACTTTCTCACCATGGCTACGAAGACGAAAAGGTTCATCAAAAATGTTTTGTGAGGATCGACGTCGACAAAAGCGTCCTTGGAAACGCCGATGAACACACGAACATCTACAACTACATCAATCTTTTCTATGGATCAAAACAAGTACCGGAAGAAGCAGAAAGTGTCCAATCGGAATTCGCTACCTACCAAAGATCACAATTCCACCCGAGATGGTCACCGCTCAAAGACTGGGCCCGATGGGACATTGAGGTGCCGCCCGACGAAGCAACAGCCCTCGCCGAAAAAATATGGTATGAGCAAGCTCAACAAGTAAGCCGCACAATCCTTGCTTTCCCTTCAATCCTATACGAGGACGCCAACACGTTCATGGCATTCCCATCAAAGCTGATAAAGAATGCCTACACAAAAGGCATACCTTTCGGTGAACTAATTAACATGCTAGATTTGGAATCAAACACCGGAACGATCTTACATGTGGCCCCAAGATCAGCAAACTCTCTATTTGTGCATGTATCTTATGAAAACGCAATTGATCCGGAGAGCTTAACCCTCGAAGAAAATTTCGCGACAACCCAAAAGCGAGGATTGATTTTTGTCCGCACAGTTGACGGCAAATACTGCCTTCAGGTGGCTCCCACATTGGATGCATCCTTTGATGAATTGGCGAATGTTCACCCCCCTGAAGTACCCAACACCGTACTAATGATCGCTCCTCCCCACACGTCTTTCAGAGAAGCTAACTATGCTGCGGCCCTTTTCGGCTCCTTTTCGGAGGTAAAACACTACCAATCAGGGCCCCGCATTCACTACGAATTTGTGTATGACAATCGTGAAAGTGCCATCATCGCAAACAACTCAGTCGTTGATTCTTTCTCTTTCAAATATTACGACGCCGACCCTGACATCCGTGCAAACATCATTGCCACACACTCCAAAGGAAAACAAAAATCTGACCAAATTCTTTTCACCATTGGTACCGTTTTTGGAGCCTCCAAACAATTGGAAAAGTTTCAGAAAGACCCCCTTCTAAAAATGCGATATGACTGAACCACATTTCATGCATCAACCCCCCACCCAAAAATTTCTTCCTCTATTCAGCCGCACATGCGTTTCCAATCCGTTGCGCACCTCGCCGCACCACGCGTGGCATCCAGCCTCTCTATCACTTCAAGACAAGCCAACTACTTTGTGGGCTCCCAACGCCTTGGATCCTCCCGTCCCGGATGACTTCTCGGAGCATTTTTTGAGGACATGCCTGACTACGTGGGATATCCAGAAACTTGGAAAAGTATCAATTCATTTTCTACCGAAGACGACCCGTTGGAACAATTTGGATGAATACAAACACCAATGCCAACTGCCAATTATCCGCTGCTGCCCATGTTCAAATATGCTGGTGAACCTACTTCCAGCTGTTCAACTACTACCGCATCGCCTCCTGGGACTACCGCATCGAAATCAACTTCTCCTTTTACAACAAGAAAAGCTAACGGTTTCACAGCATTCTGCTTTACACACCGATGGAATCGGGCACTATTTATGCAAACTGGTCCCAGCTTTAGCCTCAGTGAAGAGTCCCAAAGGTGTCCCAGAACAAGCAACAGAACCCTGGTGGAAACCCCAGCCTGGACCTCATTCAAATGCCGCCTACACCACGGTACATCCTCCTCTCCTGTTCCGCCGCTGCCCAAGTTCAAGCATGTTGGTGAATCGACTTCCAGCTGTTCAACTACAACCACATCGCCTCCTGGGTCTATCGCATCGAAATCAACCTCTCCTCTTACAACAAGTAAAGCCAACGGTTTCACAGATTTCTGCTTTACACATCGATGGAATTGGGCAATGTTTATGCAAACTGATCCCAGATTTCGCCTCAGTGAAGAGCCCCAAAGGAATCCCGGAACAAGCAACAGAACCTTGTTGGAACCCTCAGCCTGGACCCCATTCAAATGCCGCCTACGCCATGGTACATGCTCCTCTCCTTTGTTATGATGCCCATGCAAGCAAGTCGCAGGTCTCGCCTAAACGAAGATGCTACACTGGTTCCGACCAGAACCTGAAAGCCTCCTGCTCTCGTCTAATTCCCAAGCCAAAAGCCTCGACGCCAGTCTGGACCAGATTCCATGGCAATCCGATCCATGAAATCAGCTCACGCCCGTTGTCCTCACATTCCGGAACATGCTTTGATATCAGCCGCCGCCTGAAAAAGTGGTCTTCTGCCAGCGCCAACACACAGCTATCCAGTCTGTCACAAGGCAATCGAAATACTCTCAGCTCACAACACCATCTCACAACCATCCTCCCTACACACCCACGGCAACCCCCCCCCCCCCAACTCATACATGAAAAATGTGTAACCCACCCTCCACACGTCCCTCCCTTTCAAATATTCCAACTTTAAAAACGAAACAACACCTCGCTCAGCAACCGCCTCCTCAAAACACGGTCATCACCAAAACACATCTCAAACTCACAACTCACAACATACAAAAACGAAAGGACACAACAAACGCCATCATTGCGCAACACTTTCAGACACACACTGACATACTCTGCCTCCAAGAAGTCCTGGAAAAGCCCACCCCTCCACCCAACCTGGGCCTCACGACTTTTTACTGTGGCGCCACCACCAACTCCAACGGAACAGCAATCCTTGTCCCATCTCACATCAGCCCATTCACAAAAGTCATTTCCCACACACACTCAGAAGGTACCATCACTGCCATCCAAATCTCTCTCCCTGGATACCCCACGTTTGCACTCATCTGCCTTTACAAAACATACCACGCCGCTCTCACACGAAAAATGGAACGCATCCTAGACTCACTGCTAAACAAATTCCCTCTTCACATCATACTAGGTGACTTTAACTCCCACACCCAACCTCACCTAGACACCCAAAACATCAAACACATCAAACAATGGCCCTGGCTCCAAGACCAACTTCGTCCCGAAAACATCTGTGATGCCTCCCTCATCGATCTTTTTCGAAAAGAGAACCCAGACTTAACCCAATTCACACGGTACCCCTCAAACCGTCTGCCCAATCAATCACGCATTGACCTCATCCTCACCTCACACTCTTTCCACACCTCATTCCAACCTCTGAAAACCCACATCCATACCAACAATTTCTCCTCCGATCATCATCCTGTATCCACTTATATCACTCTCGCCACCAACCCAATAAACATACACCACACCCCAAAACCCTCCATTCGTTTCAAATCACTTAACCAAGAACAACGAAAACAGTTTTCTGACCTCCTCTCCCTGATTGACGCCTGGTGCAAACAACACAGCAACATTCCTCACGGCACTGATCCAGACACTCTCTCCACTACGTTAAACTCCCTTCTCTCCTCCATCACCGAAGCCTACAGATCTGTCACGCACACACAACACTCCCACAAACCCACATCCCTGGAAAAATCCTTTACCACAGACATCAACTCTATCGACGTAAGCAAACCCATCACGACTCAAACAACACAAAAACTCCAGAAAAAACTAAACACCTGGGGTGACAAGCTAAACCAGAAAAGAACCAAATACATGCACCACTGTCTTATCAAGGGGTACAACTTAAAACGTGCCATCAGCAACCTCACCACTCCCCAGAGCCACACTCCCATCACTCTGAAAGACGACAAAGGCAACATCATCACAGACCCCACCCTCCTGTGCCAGACAATGGGAGAAACCTTTGCCACCCTTGGGGGACCGAAGGACTTCAACATCGACCCAACCCTTATCAACGAACTAATGGCAAACTCCCCATCCATTCCCGCAAACCACCAAAGCCCTTCTTTCACCAAGGAATTCTTCGACAACATCCTTGCTTCGGCAAACCCCACCACAGCACCAGGCCTGGACGAAACCAACTTCTTCCTCTTCCACATCTCCCCACCTCACATCAAACACTTCCTTTTCTCAGCTTGCTCCTACTTCCTTCACAATCCCATACCAAATCAATGGCTTCGTGCCAAAGTCATCCCACTCTTTAAGAAAGGTGACCGTCAAATTCCCTCCAACTACAGACCCATCTCACTACTTACCTCAATATACAAGGTTTTAGCTTCCTACGCCACTCACGTTATTACTTTCCTCACCCTTGAACACTCACTTTTATCCTCTTCACAATTTGGGGGGCTACCAAACCACCGATGCACCGACCACATTTTCTCCATGATCTCCAACCTTTCTACAGACCCCGACCTATACCACCTTTACCTCGACCTCAACAAAGCCTTCAACTCCGTCCCTCATCAGGCCCTCTTCCAAATTTTACGCAACTACAACTTTCCTCCCTTCATCATTACTCTCATACAACAACTCTACAGCTACCCTGCTGATCTCGCCTCCGTCAACAATCACACCCTCCACGAGGCAATGAGCACCCGCGGACTCAGACAAGGATGTCCCCTCTCTCCAATCCTGTTTTGCCTCTTCATCGACCCCATCATCCGCCATTTACTCACTCTCCTCCCCCCAAAGCAACAACACCTATACGCTTTCATAGATGATCTCGCTCTTCAATCCTCCGACCCCAAAATCCTCCACACAATCCTTAACTTCCTCTTCCACACCGGACCCAAATACGGATTACTTTTTAACCAAGAAAAATCTGAACTTCACACACTTAACAACACCCCACACGTTACCATCCGCATCTCCCCACACATACATTTCTCCACATATGACAAATCAGGTAACCCCCGCACACACTACAAATACCTAGGCACATACTTTTTTAACAAAACCCAAAACAAACACATGCATTCTCTCCTCACTAACACTATCTCTTCTTTCTTCCACGACCTTGCCCCTCTTCCTCTCTCCTACACCGAACTTATTAAACTCAGCAATTCACAACTCATTCCCTCTCTCACCTACCGCCTAATTTACAACTCACTCCCAGAAAATCTACTCAACTCCCTCGACAGCGCTATATGGTCTTACATTTCAAAACAAGGCCATCTATCCAAACTCACCCCAACAAAAACCAAATATGGGAACCACGCTCACTTGCAGCTGGGCATAACCTCCCTCAAATTAAAAGTTCATCAGCAAACCGTCAACCATATAACTCGGTACCTCCTCAAAGAAGGACCGAAACCAACCAATGAAGCTGTCCTTTACGCTCTCTCTCAGCCAACCCCAACCCCAAACCTTCTCCAATCATTCTCTGTCGACTCAGCAAACTTCATCAACATATCTCTGCACAACGTCCCTAACTCAAACCCAGCCCCACTCTCCACCATCCCGCTCTACACCACCATCCAAGTTCAGTTTGAATGCTTCCTCTCAACCACAGCCCCAACTTCCTACTCCTATTCCCGCACAACGACTCACCCCACACCCAGCAAACGATGGGCAACAGGTACCATCATCAAACAAAACCCCACATCCACAGACGTAGATTTTGGAGACGCCATCATGTCCCTGAAACTACACCACCGGTTTAAAGTCCCCTCACATAAAACCCTCGACCCATCTCCTTTCTCCACCATCCCACTCTCCAGCACACATTCTACCCCCTTCTCCTACCCCTTCAGTTCGACGCGCTCCACCAGAACATACATCCAGTTTGATCTCAGAGACGTTATCCCTCTACCCCCCAGTGGCACTCTCGACTATTGGGGCTGCCACGACTTCATCGAAGCTATTCAGCATCACCCCACCGCCACCATCATTTACACTGATGGTTCCAACAACCCTACCAAACCTCTATTACCATCCGGCTCCGCCGCCGTTATCACCACCCCCTCCTCAACGCTAGCCATAACCTCCACATGCCCCATTAAAGGCTCTTACCCCGCAGAAATCTACAGCGTACTCATGCTCACAACCTTTCCTCTACACTCACTACCACAACCCATCATTATCCCAATCGACAACCTCTCAACCTGCAGTACCTTAAACTACATCATGTCACACTCCCACTTCCCTTTGTCCTCCTCCACCGACCCTTTCTCTTTTTGGTACTACTTGATATGGGCCTCACTCAACCAGTCAAAACTTGCTCCACTCTTCGTTTGGTGCAAAGGACACGTCGACATTTTGGGGAACGAAATCGCTGACTCAATTGCAAACTGGATTCCTCACAATCAATACCAACACCCCAACAACTACCTCCCGTCAGTCACTTCCCCCATCCTTACCATCGGTTTTAGCATACTACCCGGAAAAATTTCCTACAAAAACTTGACCACTCAACTCCCTCAACATCGTCACAACAACATCCATCTCTCACTCAGCAATGACTACTTTCTACACTCTTCATGGTTCTCCGTGTTCTCATTTAAATGGGTGAACGGCCTCTTCTCTTGTAAAGGCTACAAACCTCACTTCATTCTCAATGATTTTAAATGCCCGATGTGCTCCCACATTCACCCTTTGGACCCCCTGTCCACTCTCTCATACTGTGCCTCCACAATTCACCTTCGCGAACTCTTCAACAACACATGGCCACTACCCTTCCGCCACACTGTAACAAGCTGGATCCCCACCGCCCCAAGGGGAGAAGTCCGAAATTACTTCAAAACCCTTGTCCCAAACTCTCTCAGCAACCTTCTCCGAACCCCACACAGAAACACCACTTATGCTCACCATATAAACTCACTCACCAAAGCCCTCCAACATCGTCGCAAACCCCTCTCCAAAGCCTTCGATTCCATCAAAGACTGGTTCATTAACAACCCTCTGAACCTTGATCACCTCGAACCTCACACCCCTGACAACCCCTGGTTTACACCATTGTCTGATTTCAGCACCTCCTCCAGCGCTCCAACAAAACTCACTTATCCAAAGAAACAAACACACAACAAACCCACCAACAAACACCCCTACCAAATTCGCTCCTCCCACAAAACAAAACCTTCATCAAAATTCCACCGCTTGAACCTCGCACCCCACAACTTTCCCAACACAACATCTTCTCCCTCAACTTCATCTCCACATTCCAATTGCACCACTTCTCACCACCACCTTTCAAAACTTCTCGTCTCTGCTCCAAAAAGACGCAGGCTGAACCCCCCCCCCCCCAACAAGATGCATGAAAGCCCCCCCCCCATAAACCACAGATCCCACATGCCCCCCATTTTCCCATAACCACAGCCCCCCCCCCCCCCCTCATATCACACTCGCCAATTCATCCCTGTTTTTTGTTCGTGGTGCCGGCATATCCTGGGTCATATATCTGCCTATCTGTTTACTCTGTCTTCCCGCGGTGATCCCTCTCTCACTCAGCTCAGGTCCCTTTTCAGTCCCACAGACCACTGGGTCTCTCAGACAATCCAAGCAAGCAGGCACCCCAGTTTCACTGGAACCTGCATGCCCAGGCCCTCATTTATTTTCTAATTTTCTGTTGTACTTCTGCAGAAGTCCCTGTTTTCCCGGATTCAAGCCATGGTATATTGTTTATATTCTGCCTACCTCTGGACTCTGTCTCCCTAGGATGAACCATCAGTCACAGAGTTCAAGCTCTTTTTCAGTCGTACAGACCACTGCATTTTGCCCTATCTTTTTTAGTTTCATCACGCTTTTCAAACTGCTTCCTCTCCTGTTGGTAGCCCAGCAATATTTGATTGCCATTTGTCACTCTCTCTAGGCTATTGGTGCCTCTCTTGGCAGTGCTTTGCACCCAGGGAAATTTACAGTGGCATGATCTTTTTGTACGGGTTCTATTCCCGCGGCTGTCCTTCGAGGAACCTCGCATTGTGAGCAGTTTGTGATGATGTTTTGGGCGGGAAACCGCCATGTCTCAAAAAATGTTGGCGAAACACGTTTCTCGGCAGCAAAATGATTAATTTTGGGAGGCTTGAATCCTAAAATTATATTGCCTTCGGCAAGCCTACTTCGCAGAGAATCTATCCCGAGCAACACACACCCAAAATATGGTAAAAACTATAGAAATACGGGCTAAAACGTGCTTTAAGTATCTTGGACAGTCATTTTAGGTGATCACGATGTCATGAAAATAAAAAGAAATAGAATTTTGGAAACTTCGATTTGTGAGCTGTATAGGCTGAAAAACTGCATAAGCAGGTTGTGTACCAATCCCCTTTGACCCCCCCCCTCCCCTGCATGCAATACCCAAATAGGGTGATAAACACATGAATACGGCCTAAAACATGCTTTACCTACCTTAGATTATCATTTGAGGTGATCAAGGTATCAAGAAACTAAGTTTTGGAAACTTCGATTTTTGAGCTGCCCAAAATGCAAAACCGCATGTTGTGTACAAATCCCTTATCAGACCCCCCTGCCCAATACCCAAATGAAGTGAAAAACACAGAAATATAGGCTAAAACATGCTTTACATACCTTGGATGGTCATTTTAGGTGATCACAGTATCAAAAAAATAAGTTTCGGAAACTTCGATTTTTCAGCTGTCCAAGATGAAAAACTACATAAGCAAGTTGTGTACCAATCCCTTGGGAGCCCCCCCCCCCCCCCCCCACCGCCCCTGCCCACGACCAAAATAAGGTGAAAAACACGTAGATAGGGGCTAAAACATGCCTTACATACCCTGGATAGTCATTTTGGGTGATTACAATATCAAAAAAAAGTTTTGGATTTTTGAGTTGCCCAAGATAAACAACAGCATACGCAGCACAAGCAGGTTGTGCACGGGCCCATTCACTATGCGATTGTTGGTAGAAACAGTCATTTCGCGTCTTTGGCATGATTTTTGACCGGCCCTTGGCAAAGCTAGAGACTGCAGGCGGCAAAAAACATCCTTTTGCATCCTCGTAGGCATATACTGTCACAACATCCCCACTTGCACCCCTCAGAGTGGGTAGCACGAGGTCGCCAAAACCGCCAACACAGCAAAAATGGCTGAAAAGTGCATAAACCGCATAAGCGCCCGTCCAACACCGCCCCATACAAACCCCATAGAGTAGGGGCCCGGAAACACTTATTCGGCTCAACATCGCAAACAAACCAAAAGATTCTTGATTTTCGAACGCAAAAAAATGGGGGGTCATTTTTGCGACATTTTTGAGCCCCCCCCCCCCCCACCCCCAGTCGGCCCAAATTTCAGCCACCACAAAGCGAGGGTGCAGGCCGTGGGCTGGTTCCCCTTGGGGACCAGGAAATAGGGGAGCAGACCTTTTGCTGCCCCTACCCCCCCCCAACAGAAATGGGGCCGGACCGAAAGCAGGCCCAGCACCCCCCCCCCCCCCCAGCATGCCCTCGCACCCTCACTGCAGGCCGTCACATGGTGATCGAGGTCCCACCCCTCACGGACAGGGAGCGGACGCCGAACGACGAGTATGTTGGGATCTGGGACCCGCATGGTAACCCAGCAGGTGGTCCTCCTCTCCCAAACAAGTGAGCAGGTAGACCCATCCACCACTAACCCCCCCCCCCCCAGCCTGCGCCCCCGACGGGAGGGGTGCACGGAGTCGGCGCCCTCAGGGCCTAAAAAGTGGAGGCTGTGAAGGGCTCACAGCTTGACCGCTGTGGGTATCCCTTGAGCGACCTGCACAGGGAACCTCCAGGTGTGCGCGTGCCCCTCCAACTTCATCACAGACGCCTAGGCCAGCACAGCCCCGTGCACTCCAGTGCAGTTGCGGGCGACCCCTGGAGGCCAGACAGCCACCTGCCGACCCCTGCCCCCCCCCCCCCTTCCTCAACGGAGAGGCCATTCGGGTGTGGTGCCCTCTGGGCCCCCTCGTCTACGCGGGCTGTAGCGCCGCAGCCAGTGCAGCCAGCACCGGTGGCACCCAGGGCAGGGAAGCACTCTTTGCGCCCTGGTGCCCCTCCACCTGCCCGCGGTACGCCCTCGGCCGTGGGGAGCCGGACCCAGCCCGCGTGGCAGCACCACCTGTGCCTAAGGCAGTCAAGGAGTGCGGGTCTGACCCCAGTCGTGCCACGTACCACCGCCTTCCCGTGCCAACAGGCAGTCGTGGAGTGGTTGGGTAGCATGTCCTAGTGACGTGGAGGTTGCGAGCCCAGGCCCACATCTCCCCCGGCGGGCTCAGAGTCAGGCTCTCCAGCCTCCCTGCCGGGGCCTGGAGCACCAGGCACACACTTCCCCGCACCATGTGCGCCAACGCCGAACAACAATGGAGCAAGCAGGTGTGCCACAGCCCCCCCCCCCCCCTCCACAAACACACAAGGGCACATACACACAGGCACGGCGGCATCTCCCGCCCGCGAGCGCCACCGCGGGGTCTGGGGGCGGTCAGCAGTCCGGTAGGCCTTGTGACCGGACACCCTGGTACAGCCGCCCGGTCGGGTCCGGCAGGGAAGGCGGCGCGGACCGTGGGTAGGCGACCAGGTGAGGCCTTCACCCAACCCAACCCAACAACCCCCCCCCCACCCCCCCCACCCACGGGGGCCGCCGCCAGCCAATGTGCGACCCCGAGGGGTCTTCGACGGTTTGGGGGGGCTGAGGGGCGGGGACCCCATCCGTGTGACAATTTCGGGGTCCGTAGAGCCCCCCACCCCCCCCCCCCCTTTTGGGGTCGGCTCCCGACCAGGATCGGCCCCCGTGCCCCCACCCCACACCTCCCTCAAAGCCTCAAAAAAGTGGGTTTCAGGTGGGGTTGCTCTAGGGGGGTCCGGACCAAAAATTCATTGAGTGATGCGTGTATTGTACAAAATAATGATTTTACAAAAGGTTAAACCAACAACTCAACCCCTTGGTGTAGGGTACACGAATAGGCCCAAAAGGGCCCAAAATGGGGGCATATGTGGCGTTTTCCCCTATGTACGCCTGCGTGGCTTTGATCTAACAACCTGTGCTAGGTGATTCCATCGTCTTCGGCAGTTCACCTTGAATAGAGGCTGATAGTCAGCCGATCAGTCAGTTCGTCAGGCAAGCAGTCAGCTCAACAGTCAGTTGAGCAACCAAGCACACAGGCAAAAAGACACCGTGGTGGACTTGGCTTCAAGCTGTGGGGAGAACTAGTACGGTCAGATCAAGCAATGGTCCAACGGTAATGCACCTCACCACAGACGTGTAGGTTGGCGGTTCGAACCCCGGTTGGCGGACCGCCGGCGGCACCGGCTGACCGGTCATGTCTGCCCAATCTTAGCCTCATTCAAACCCCGCTGAGCATAAGCCTTTGACCCCCGCTCCACCGCCAAAGTGATACCCAGTTTCAGGGAATAGAGGCCTCAGAATAATCATATCACCGACCAATTCATCGCCAAACACACAATTCATGCCAATTGAAGTTCACACAAATGTCTCGTGAAAGACGACCTTATCATTTCTGGTCATCACGTCAAGTTTTTGACGTAGAATTGCGCACTTTCAAGATCCAAATGAGATCCTCGCTGTTTATCGAGAAAGCTGACATTCACACCAATTCTTTGCTGCTTATCCGCTTTGACAACGAGTATGCGATCTTTACTAGCAACACGCCAAACACTTTACCACTTTTGTTTGCATTCAAGTTCTTCAATCACTACACCAAGTACAAGCTCCGGAACACTATGCCCGATCAACACGGTCACAAAGGCTCCAAAAATGTGTTCTCCATGGACGCTGTTCCATACAACCCGCCATAGGCTACCGAAAAAACCTCAAAGGTGCCTTCCAAATAGTCCACCAAGCTCCTCCGAGCAATCCTCAAACTCTCTCTCCCCATACCATGCTTCTCCAGCAAGGATGATGACACAAGCCCAACCTACTCCTTCAACCACACATACAATTTCTGAAACAAAAAGGGTTTCAAATTGACCTGTACCACACAATATTTGGTCATTGATGAAGACAACTCATCCTACTTATGCAATGCATTTATGATGCCTTTGAAGTTCTCCAAAGGATCTACGGTGGTTTTTTTACGGATGATGAATCTCATGTCTTCTCCAAACATTTACTCACGCAAATCAAGAAAACTCCCACACGTCCCCTCTGACAAATCTTCAAGCATCTACACCACACAAATTCACAAACCAGAACCAAAACCGATTTTCGAAAAGCTAAAAACTCTTCCCAAGCCCCATTTTTTAGCCACACCAACATGTGTGAACTTTACATGCACCACACTCGTCAACCTCACAACACAAGTACAATTCATTATATCTGTTCTACAATTGAACACGGGCATTCTTGTTCCTTTCAAATGTGCCATTATTTTTCCATCATTCGACCCTAAAGCTCCAGCCCCATGCACTTTTGTGTGGGATCCACGTAAAATAATGACTTCGCTTGGCAAGTACACATTTTGCATCCATAAATACTCCAAAAGACACCAATCGCAAATTTCGTGTGACCTCTGTTCAATCCTTGAATTCTCCAAAGAACTTTCTTACGACCTCTTAATTTTTATCTCTTTCCTCATTGCGAATGGGAATATTCGGGCGGCGATGACATTGAAGGTGCCACAACCGTCCTTGACACTTCAAACTTGCACGCATCTAAGCAATTCTTACAAACCGCCGATGAATCAGAAACCGCCAAGGAGATGGACATTCACGATGATAAGCCTTCGGTTATACAAATGGAAGTTCATGACACACTCCTACTCGGAGACATTATCGGTGACTATCTTCACCCTTGCATCAACCTTGCACTTGTGCCATTTCAGAGGTCCTATATTTTTCCTCGTGGGGCCAAATTACCCATGGCTGCCTCATACTAGCCATGTTGAAGGCCCACATGTGCACAATGTGGCTATCTCACACCTTGAGGTTCCCCAAGGCCAAGTAAAGGGATGGATTCTAATTGGCTTACTCACTCTTTTCCGATGGAGAGCATGCAATAAGCATTCAAGATCTGCAAGCCGGCACGGAGATGCAGCCATCTTGCCCATGTATAGGCTTCCAAGATATAATTGGTGAATTTTGTCCGCACGATGAGCATTGAGTACCCCAACACAGCAGAAGTGCATTTTGCCCACATGTGGGCCGCCGAGACAGCAAGGCCGAAGTGGCAAATGATGATTTTGTTCACGCAGTGGGCATTGGGTTTCACCAATGTTGCAAAGGCGAGGTAGCCGTTTTGCGAATTTGTGCGCACCTGAGGTGGCATGGGTCTATTTTTGATATGTTTTTCGTTTTTCTCCCCATGACGAGCATAGGAAGGCCCCAAGACGGCATGGGTGATGCAGCTGTGTGGCCCGCATGTGGGCTATGGAGACGGCAGGTTTGACGTAGCCATGTGTGACTTTGTTTTCACGCCAAGTTTTCGGGAGCCCGAAGGCGGTAAGGTTATATTATTAGATGGCAAATGTGTTGGCAACATCGTAGAGGTGATGTCACCCGTTTGCTCACATTTGGGATCCTTAGGCCATGGGGCTTAGGTCGCCATATTTGATGTTCTCTCTGCACCAAGCCTTGGTGCCCTCCTAGGTGTCACCATTGATGTAGCCACGTGCACCCAAGCCAAACGGGCACCCAAGCAAGTATGCTGCGAAATAGCTGTTTGCCACCAATCTCAGCGCCGGGAACCTTCCATACGGCAGAGGTTGCTACAGCCACCCTGCCCGGCCTTTGGCCTCCAAAACATTGGGATTAGTACACCATTGCTCTTTTTCTCTCTTTGCCACTCGTTTTTCTGGCCATTAAGACGTCGTGAATCATGTAGCCACTTTGCTCACACATGGGCCTTTAAGATGGGGCCCGCGAAGGAGGTGTTTGCCACTGATTTGAATGATTTCGGCCCTTCAATACGGCAAGTCTTAGTTAGCCCCTTTGCCCCAGAGGTGAGGTAGCCATCTTGGAGTTCATCCCCGCGCTGAGCGTTGAGGACTCACACCACAGACGGTTTGGCGTAGCCGCTTTGCCCCCATGTGGGCCCTCAGCACGGTAGGTGTACAGCAGCCATTTGTGATTTGTCCCCCGGAGGAGCACCGGCGTCCCCAAACATGGCACGTGCAGGCGCTTTGCCCACATATTGGCACCCGAAGAGGTAGGGGTCAAGTAGCCATTTTGAACTAGCCCCGGCGACGAGGTTGGGGACCCCCAAGGTGGCAAGGCCGATGTACCCACTTTGCCGATATGCGTGGGGTTGAATTCCAATTGCCTACTTCACCCTTGCCTTTGCGCAGGGCCACATGCGGGCAAAATGGCTACATGTCTCCTATCATTCCGTTGGCAACCTGACTTCATCACCTCTAACATCCTAACCGTCCCCAACGCTTTGCACGGGACGAAAGCAAAATAGTTACTTCCCCCTACCATTTGAGAGGCCCATAAGTGGCCAAACTGGCTAAATCACCGATCCCATCTTGGAGGGCCCAAGCGCTCCTCGCGGAAACAAATCACTAATGGCTGCTTCACATCTGCAGTGTCGAATGGCCGGAAAGGGGCAAAGTGGCTACAAAACACCTCCTTTCTTCAGAGTCCCCAACCCTTGTTGCCCTATCTACTGTTCATGCTTCGTGCTTCATGCTGTTGGTGCCCTGTTGCTCACACTGCAGTACATGTGCTTTCTAGGTGCAGTGCGTGTTCTTTCTGGACAGTGTTTTCAACTGTTATTTCCTGGAAAAACAAAATGTCAGAAGCAGTGAATTGCTCCATGCCTTTTTGGGTCGCTGGATGTATGATTTCCAACTATCATGACATAGCAGGAAAACACGTGTACATGGACAAGCAGTTCAGCAACAGCAGCAGAGATGGGACAAGTTGAAGACCTCAGCTCACCAAAGCTGCCTCCGCCCCTTTTTGATAACAGCAAATTCCTGCTCCCACAGTGCATCTGGATCTTTTGTCTTGACATGACGACTTTGCAAACTGGATGAATACCAGTGTGTCCGGGTTACCTTCTTTGGAAGCTTCCCACAGGGGGCTTGGACCCTTGAACGTGCAAGTTGGGCACAGGTATGGTAAGGTCTGCATGGATGCATGGTGACCACAGGCGCCCCCAGGTCAGCCTCATGAGGCACCCCCTAACCTCCCCTAGATCTCACACAGATTGGCATCCAACCACAAGCCCAATCTGCATGTACAACAACACTGCAGCAGAAACAAAGGAACTGACAAAGTTGTAGTACAAGGCGCAGATGGGGGGCAAAAGCGCAAACTGTTTTTTGTACCGCATTGTTTGCACAAGGGGCAGTGGAGGGTGGGGGATGACCCTGACAACTGCATTGTGCCTGTTCGCAACCGCTGCTGATCCACCCCCCCCCCCCGGCCTGCCAAAAAGCTGAGCATTTGGGCCAAAGGCCACAGCTTCCATTGAGTGGCAGATTGGAGCGCGAGTCGGGGTGGGGAATATCAAATCGGCAGGAGGGGGGGGGGGTGCAGCAAGGGGGGCTTCCTTAAGGGCACAAATACCCCTCCCCCAGCGGTATTGGTCTTGGCGGCCACTTGACGGAAAACGGCAGCTGCCCGACGGCAGGTGATGAATAACCGGTGACGGGTGGCGGTTGAGCGACAGCGATTGGCGGCCAACCAATCGCAGTCGGTGGTAAACCTGACGGTGCCCACATGCAATGGGGAGGAGGGGGGGGGGTGTCAGGGTTCTTTGGGGAACGAAGATAGAAAGAAAAGATCAGGCTCCTGCAGGACCCCGATACGGCAAGGCGACGGGGGCGGGGGGAGGGGGGGGATCCGCGGGACTCCCAAGCCCACGGCCATGGGGGTAGATGCTGGGGTTCAGCCCCAAGGGGCCCTGCGAATGGGATCCCTCAGGCTGAGAACCGCATCCGAACCCCAGCAGCCGGTGGTAATCTTCCGCTGCAGTTGTGCCACGACTCAAAGCTGCTGCTGCTTCTGGTGATGCCGATACTGCACCTCCCACTGCTGCTGCTGCTACATTTGCTACCGCACCAACGCCATCTCAGCCTTCTGTAGGTGGTCAAGTCGAGTCAGGGTCAGTGACAGGGTTGAGGTTCGGGTTGGACTGATTCGGTTATGCAAGACATCGGGTTCGCGTACGGTCAGGGAATGGAGCGGAACCCGTGCCCAAGGCAGTTCGAAGATCCGCCTGGAGTCAGGATCCGCCCCCCCCCTTTGTGCCCATTGAAAATGTCCAGCTGCGGCAGTGAGGCCCCCTTTCCTCAGAGCGCTGTGTCGTGTCCTTGAGTGTTCTTGGCCTTCCCCGGGAGGAGGGGGGGGTCTGGCATGACGCCCTGGTTGGTCTCTCTCTGTCTGCAGCCGGCGGCGCCAATCGGCCGATCGCCGCTGATGCGGCCCTTCCCTTCCCTTCCCTTCCCTTGGATGAAGGTCCACCAAGCGGCTGTTTTTGGTCCGCCGTTTCTGTTTCTTCCTCGGTGGCGCGTCGCGGCGACCAAAGCATCACGGATCCATCCGGCCTTCCCCTTCCCCTCAAAGAGTACGCCGGAGGGGGGAGGGGGTGGGCAGCGTTGACCCCAGAGCGCTCCAATCCAATGGCCGCCAGATGCGAACCCTCCCTCTGCCGGAGGTTGTCGGCATCGGCCCGAGTCTTTGCCGAGGTCGTCGGATGCGACCCAAACCCCCCCCCAAATGCTGCCGGATGTGCCGCCCGTCGCCTGCCGGACAAACGTGTTGCCAGAATCGAGGGTCAACTCTTGGGCCAGGTCGTGCCGGATACCTGCCGGCCCACCCCACCCCCGGCACCCGCCCCTTGCGACCCGCGGGTGGTGCGGCGGGCGCCACGTCGACGAAGCCAAGTCCGTACCGTTGTGCACTCTGCCACGCCCGCGCCCTACAGAGCCCCTTCAGTCGTCGCCCCGTGCAGCACCCGCATCGGGGGGGGCAACCCCCTCCCAAGTCGACCCGCCCCCCCAAAACAGCGTCGAGCACGACCACGTGCAGCCCATCCTAATGTCCCGGCGCGCACCCGCGCATGGTCCCTGGAGCGGCACGCGACACCACCGCCCCCGCCCCCCCTCCCCGGCCCAGCTCCGTCCCCCCATCGCCGCGCCCGGGGCCTGCCTCGGCACCGCGGACTCTGCTGGCATCCAGTGCCCGGGCCCACCGGGCCTCAGCCACGGCACCCACCGCGACTCCGACGCCGGCGCCGGCGCCGGCGCGCGCGACCTCCCGCATCCGTGTCGTGGGCGTGCACGGTATGAGCGGCGGGAGGGATGAGTGGAGGAGGGGGGGGGGGTTCCGGGACGGATGCCGCTCCGCTTGGGGGCCGTCGGGCCCCTGCGGTCCGGTGGGCGTGCGGCCCCGGCGATGCGGCGGTCGACAAAGTGCAAACAGCCGACCGACAACGACGGCAAATGGGCATGGCCACCCGGAACGGCCGTGGGCCCCGCGCGCTTGACGGAGGCCATCCTGCGGGACCGGGATCCGTGCGCACCGTTGGATCTCATCGCAGAGATTGTCAAGCCAAACTCACGTATTTGAGGTGTTCCATGTCCCCCCCAACCCCCAGGGGACGATGCATCCCTTCGGAAAGCGCTGACCACCGGTGTTCTAACTACCACGAGCGAGTTGTATGCCCCGCACGACTGTGCCCGTTTGGAGCGCCGTCGGGGGACTGTCTTCTAAAAATGTAATTTGGGGGCGGGGGGCAGGCCCAACGCGCCCCCCTCTCCATGTGCTGTGCCGTGGGCTGCTGTACGGTCGGGGGTGAGACACGAGAGGGGGGGGTGGGGGGGTGTCAACCATTCGGTTGGGTGTGTCAACCGACGCGCGGCGACACGCCGGCCCGCCACGGCCGGCAGTTGGCGGCCCAACGGGCGACGGCCGGCCCGCCACGGCCGGCCGGCGCCCCGGCACGCGCTGGCCCCCAGGGCCGTCCTCCGCATCGCTCCGCCCCGCCCCCCCCCCCCCCAGCCCCGGGGCCTTGCACAGGGCCCCCTGCGCCCATCACTGCCGCCCCCCCGCCCCGTGCAGCTGCTGGGAGCGCTGCTGCGAGGCGCGGAGCTTGTTGAGGGAGTTGAGGAACTCGGTGGTGAGGGTGTTCTTGTTCACGGCGGAGCCCGGGGCGTAGAGCCAGTCGTGGAAGGGCTGGACCAGGTCCTGCTCCTCCATCATGAGGGCGATCTGGTGCTTCTGGGGCAGCAGGAGGACGGCCGGGAAGGTGCGGGGCCGGTAGTCGACCACGCACTTGCGGAAGCCCTTCCAGAGGATGGTGTTCTCCCAGATGTTCTTCTGGATGAGGTGGCTGAGGTACCGGGACACAAGGTCCAGGAGCCGCGGGAACTGGCTCATGCACTGCGGGAGGGTACAGAGGATTGGGGGGGGAGGCGGGGGGGGGGGGGGGTGCAGACTTGCCGCTAGCGTCTGCGGGGTCAGACGTGACCAGAAAGGAGCTGGATCTTAGGACGCCAGACATGGGGATGCGGCTTGTTCCTACCGAGTTGTGGTCGCGACGGCGGCGGATACTACTGTGTGGAACACGGTATGGGGCGGATTCCTCACGAAACTCAGTTCCCCTGCCGCACACCAGTGGCATACACAGGGGGGCCAAAACGGTCAATTTCGGTCCAATTGGAGGCGGTCGGTGGGCCAACTTTGGTTAATTTTGGGACGCCGAGTCAGCCACTTTGGGCCCCGGGACGGCTGATTTTGGCCAATTTTGGCCACTTTTGGGGCGCCAAGACGCCCGATTTCGGTCAAACTTGGAACGCTAACTCGGCCCATCTTGGTTGACACAGGGGCGCCAAAACGGTCAATTTCGGTCCAATCCGAGGCGGACGGTGGGCCAATCCTGGTTAATTTCGGGCCGCCGAGTCAGGCACTTTCGGCCCCGGGACGGCCGATTTTTGCCAATTTTGGCCATTTTTGGGGCGCCAAGACGCCTGATTTCGGTCAAACTTCGGACGCTAACTCGGCCCATCTTGGTTGACACAGGGGGGCCCAAACGGCCAATTTTGGTCAGATTGGAGGCGGTCGGCGGGGCAATTTTGGTTAATTTCGGGCCGCCGTCTGGGGGGTTGTTTGAAGGGGGGGGGGGGGGGGGTGATGGCTGGATGGATGGGTGGCGCGGGAATTCGGGGGTAAGGACGCGGGGCCAATGGCTCCGTTCTCTCGCATTAGAGAGGGGGGACGGGGTGGAAGGGGGGGTCTGGGATGCAAACGTTTGGGTGCCAAAAATGGCTCCTCCAGATTTTCCCAACTTTAAATTTCGTTTTTCACCACGATGCGAGGGGGGTCCTTAAGACGAAAAAAAAGTGTTCCTGAATGGCAGTTTGACAAAAAAACCGCGGGTAGCTCGCTCATATGTTCAACCATGGTTGGTGGCGGTTGGCGGTTGGTGACTGGTGGTTAGTGGCGGTTGGTGGTGGTTGGTGGTGGTTGGCGGTTGGTGGTGGCGGTTGACGGTTGGTGGCGGTTGGTGGTTGGCGGTGTGTGGTCCCTTGGGGCGGTCCTTAACGAATAAAAAATCTATTTCCTAAAGGACCCCCCTGCACGATGGTCACTGTAGTGTGTGTGGGTGGGGGGGGGGGGGGATAATCCCCCTCCTCCTGCGGTGTACGGCCATTCTAATCCTTCCCTGGGGGGGAGAGGGGGCAGGCAGATGGAGCGGGGGGCAGACTTGGATTGAGAGTGTGATGTTCCGTTCATTGGGACGCACACCTTTTGGTTCTGGGACACACACGGGACTTGGAGAGTGGGGGGGGGGGGGGGGGCGCATGGTTCATGCACAACCAAAAAGAGATCAAGGCTGATCACGAACCGGAATGTCCGGTCCTAGGCGCCTTTCGCCAATGTCTGTAAGGGATAGCAGTACATGTTGCCGACCTGCAGCATAAACACAGCAAATGCCCGCTCAGACATGTTTATCACTACATTTCAAACATTGGTGTCTCCTCAAAGAATATCAACCAGCACAACAGATCAACAGCACGGTGATGACCCCCCCCCCCCCTCACCCCACCCCACTGTGGGGGTTACCCTGCATAAGTGGACCAGTCAGCACACCACTCGCTGTGTGCACTAGCGTGTGAAATGTGCCAGGAGGCGTACTGTGTCCCATTCCACACTGCATGTTGCCTAAGCCACTGATGCAGGCAAGACTTAGCATGGGATTTAAAGCATGGCATGTGGTGGGCAATGCACATGACCCATTGCTTGCTCAGCGATATATCATGTGGGGTAAGACGGTGCAATGCATGTTTAACCCCCTTGTACAAGCTACGCCAAAGTCCCAAATTAATACAGTCCCTACGCCTGCTGTAGCTTGGACAAGGCCGTAGATGCCCAAGTTCAACAAGAAGGAGAAGATTGCATGGTGAGGTGGTGCAAGAAAGGGTAATATAATGCACAAATATCCCCAAAATCAGAGCTGTGCGGGTTCAAGTGGGCAAACACTCACAACAAATGTGTCCATGACCCTACCTAACTGGCAAATTCGTCACCGAACCCATGTCTTATCTGGCTGCACTACGTTACGGGCTGTTGCCCGTGCCGTTGACCAGGTGCATCCAGATGCACACTAAGGCGGGGGGGGGGGGGGGGGATCGCCCGGAGACAATTCCGGCGTGGATAATTTCGCCAGGGGAGCATTTCGCCACCCGTGAAATCCCCAGAGCTCCAAGTGTCGTACGCCCGACACAACTGCAACAAAACACACAAGACATGCACCAGACAAAGACTCCCAAATTCCGACACATTGCCACAACATTGTCACAGAATTGTGTTGTGGGTTTGCATACAGCAGCTGCAGGATCAACAGCACCAGACTTCATGCATCTGCACAACAAACGGTTTGGCTCAGGCACGTTCGTAGGCACGCTTGGCTTTTCTGAGAAGACACAATCCCTGCAGCTGTGGCCAAGTATGGAACTGCTCCGCCAAAATTTGGCCGGGGAAAGTTTCGCCACCTGACTTACAAAAATTTCCCCGCAAAATTCTCTGATGGCGAAATGTCTCCCACCCCCCGACAGGACATGGGGGGAAAGGGAAGAATGAGAGGAAGAGGGGGGGGGGGGCTTCTGCACACCCCCTCCCCCAACCCCCACGTCCCCCACACCTGCAGCAGCGTCCGCATCAGGAGGATGGGCAGGGGCTCCATGTCGATGAGGGTGTTCAGGATCTGCGCAGCCGTTTGGTGGCTGTACACGCCGGGGGTCTCGAAGGCGATCTGGATGGCCTGCGCGGCCGCGCGGTAGTCCTTCATTTCGTGCATGAACACAATCAGATCGGCCCCAGTGATCTTCTGTGGGCACCGAGACAGAGGCTCTGGAGCATCTGAGCGCAGGTGCCTCAGCCATACCTCAACGCCCGATAGGGGGGGGCTCTGGGGGGGAGGGGGGGATGAGGGGGGGGCAGGGATGTATTAGAAGAGGGGGGAGGGGGTGTGTGAAGGGGGAGGGGGGGGGGCCTCCTCCCAGGGGCCCCCTTATGGCCCCTGCCGAAGGCGGGCTGAAAATTTCTTAACCTTAAATCCTCTTGGCACCGAAGGCACCGAAGCAAAATTTTGGCTGTTAGCCTCAAATATTGGAAGGGGAGGAGGGGGGGTTGGCACAAGGCCTCGGTATCTGATTGTTTGCCTTTGGCGGCGCCTATTGGCCTCTCACCACTGCTCATTCTGACCCTCTGTGAGAGGAGGGGGGGGGGTCCACCAAACCCACCGTTTCTGTTTGTCTGTCGGTGGCGGGTCGTGGCAGAAGCAGATGCACAGGGGGCAGGAGGGGGTGAGGGATGAGAGTGGGGGGTGTGCGTGCACGCACGTGACCCCCCCCCACCACACACACTTGCAAGAACAACGCTAAAGCCCCAAAATTTGACGGGAACAACACCGAGTGTTGCTCTGACAAAGGGGGGGGGGGGGGTTACAAAGGGCAAAATAGGACATGGTTCCGAAAGTTGGGGAAACAATAAGGGAACGATACACCCCCCCTCCCCCGCCAGGGACGCATCTGAAGGGGAGGGGCCCCAGAGGCGGTTGGACAGGCGGTCGGAGGAGGTTGCTGAAGCGGTTGGGGGCGGTTACTGTCGGTTACAAATGCCATCGAAGCTGGCACTTGACGTCAGGGGGACAGTGGCTGGGCATAGGCTGGACCAACACATCAAGGATCCACCAGTACAGTAACCCTCAGGGTGGCAGCTCGTGGGCGCGAGGGTCCACTTGCACTGCCGCGGACAGAGTGACACCCCAATGGGCATCCGGGCGTGGAAGCCAGACCACGGGGCCACCCGTCACAAAGGATCATCCGGCGGGAACAACACGGGGGGGGGGGGGGGGAAGGGGGGGCTGGAGTGGCCCGGCACCCCTGTGAAGGCGGCCGCGGGGAGACAGGCCCCGACGGCACTGGCCTTCGGTGCGCAGGGCAGACACTCTGCCACACGGCGGAGTGCCTCGCAGCTCGACAGCAGCGCGAACAGCGCGGCGCTCGTGACCTCCCCAGCCCTGCACAGCGGCTGCTGGTCCCTCCCTTTGCCTGGGAGCGGACCATCCCCTGCACCACACGGCGGTGTGGGGGTTGCTGCGCCGCGCGTGCAACGTGGCGGCTATCAGGAGTCAAACACTGGGTGCACCATCCCAAGACGCACCCACCCACACAGCCCGTACCACCCCAGAAAACCTGCATTGAAGCACAAGACCTGTCTTCCTGGAATTTTTTTTGTGGTTGCCAACAAATCCCGGAGGCTTTTGGGTGGTGTTTGTTCTTTCTTGGCGGCCTCTGGATGGTTGCAGTTACCGGGGGGGGGGGGGGGGGGAATTCCGTGCGGGGGAAAATATGAATCTACAAATTCTGGCGCGACAAAACCTGTGCCACTTCTTAAAAATGAGCGAACAAATTATGTATGGTTCCCAATAATTGCTCATGAGAAACAGTGGGCGCTTGCAGCTCACCGGATTAAACCGGACCTGGGGTTCGGCGGACTTATCGGCCCGGCGGACTTATCGGCTCGGCGTACCTTCGGCCGGCCGATCCGCCGAGCCGATAGGTCAGCCGAACCCAAGTCCGGTTAAATCCGGTGGGCCGGCGCTTGCTGTTACTACCTGCACAAATCCTTAAAAACACCGAACAAATTGCATACAAAATTTTTGTACAGAATTTGAAATGCAGACATTCAAGCTTGTATAACCCCCCCCCCCCCCCGTATCACCGGGAGGGGCCCCGGATATCCCCAACGTTTGCACCGCGAGCGCACGGCGGTCATCATCTTGCTCGGCTGTTCACTGCAGCCATACCCCCGGGGCCTTGGGGCTGGGGGGGGGTGGGCAATTCCTATTCCCACCGCAAAGAGCATCTGAGTGCAGGGGCCTCAGGGTTACAAAACGGTTGGAGGGCAGTCGGGGGGCAGTTGAACGCACGCGGACTGAGCGGCCCGCGGAAGGGGGCCAGGGGTCTCCTCTGCCCCCCTTCAAGCGAGACGCCGACTGCTGCCAAATGCTGTCAGATATCAGGAGCGGTGGCCGGGCAGTGCCCCCCCCCCCCCCTTGCGCAAGCACGGCCGCGGTGCCAGAAGTCAGGCCAAAATGGCGGTTCAACGCCCACCCCGTGCTAAGACAAGGCCATGCATGCGCGTGACACATGTGACACGCGGGCCTCCAACCTTACACAAAGCGTGGTACAATGCACAAACAACTCTCCAAATAGCTGACGACCAGTACGGCCTCCACCGTGACGACCGTGCGATGGTGCCGTGCCGCACGCGCGAATGGGAGTCCCCCCCCCCCCTCCTCAAAGGCCCTCCCCAGGTGCTGGGGTGTGGGACAGCAATTGCCCAACAACCGCCTTCCCAACCGCTGGTAACCGCTGTTGCCGGTGCTCTGGAGAGCCTGTCTCCCCCTCAAGCGCATCCCTGACCCGCCCCCCCCCCCCCCAGCCCCCGTCTAACAAACGCCATTTGGGCCATCAATCGCTGAACTGAATCAACGCGGGGTCAGGTGGTTGGCAGTGTTCGGCGGTCAGTTGACGTCCGTCGGTGGTCACCCACCGGCGGTGTTTGGGGCCTTGGGCCCGGGGCCGTGTGGTCCCGCGAGGGGCGGTGGGCCGACGACGGTGGTGGCCCATGCCCATGTCACGCCGCATGTCCTTCTGCACAGCGCACACCGTCCCGGTGAGTCCCGCGCCTTTGGCCGCTCTGGCAACAGACTTGTCAGGACGTGCCACAGGAGGCCCCCCCTCAGGGATTCCCGGTTGGAACGTCACAACCTCAGATTTGGGGGCAAAAAAAAAAAAAAATAAGATAATGAAACGAAAATAATAACAAAATGAACAAAATGAAATGATAACAAAATGAAATAACAAAATAATAATGAAATAAAATAATAATAAAATGACATAATAACATAATCATGAAATGAAAATATTAATGAAATGAAATAAAATGGAAAAAAAATTGCGGCATTTGCTGTTGGCCCCGCAGCGTGGGCCCAGCACGCACACCGCCCGGCGGCCCCTTCACAGCAGCGGCCCCTCCGCCCCACACACCTGGTCATCGCGGTCACCCCCGACGGCCGGGCGCGCACCCGCAAGCAGCCGCCCGATGGCCACCTCCGTCAACTGCCGCGGCAGCTTCAGGATCAGCTCCAGCACGCGGCCGCGCAGCTCGTCTTTGTTGAGGTACGAGAACACGGGGATCAGGAACCGCACATCCTCCTCTCGTGTCTTCTCTTTGTAGATGTACTTGGCGGCCTGTGGAGAGCGCAGGGGTGTTTTAGAAAGGGGGGAGGGGGGAGGGGGGGAAGGGGGTTTGGCTGGGACCCCCCCCTCCTCCGAGGGTCCCCCTACGGTCCTCGCCGCTGGCGGGCCGAAAAATTTGAACCAGAAATCCACTTGGCGCTGAAGGCGCCGAAGCAAAATTCTTTGGCAAGGCACCTCAAAGAGAGGCTGAAAGTCAGCCAATCAGTCAGTCGCCAGGCAAGCAGTCAGTCAGGCAGTCTGTCGGGCAAGCAGACAGGCAGGCAGACAGGCAGACAGGCAGGCAGACAGGCAGGCAGACAGGCAGGCAGACAGGCAGGCAGACAGGCAGGCAGAAACACACAATTAAGCTTTCTTCAGTAGCCGGGCTACAGCTACAAAATAAGGGGAACTAAGTTTTAGGAGGAACAGTCGGTGGTCAAATGGCAGAACACCATCAACCGGCCGCCGGTTCTGATCCCAGCCGCTCGATGCCAGCGCTCGCCGGCCGGTTAGAGCTCTTTTTCTTTACTCGACCGTGGTTCAAATCCTTCGGAGCACAAACTTTTGACCCCCGGCCCAACCCGCCCCACCCCCATCCCCCTCAAAAATGTCATCCAGTTTAAGGGGGATAGAGGCCTCAAAATCAAGAAATCCATTGGGGGATGGTTTTGTCGGGCAAGATAATGATTTTACAAGGGGTTGGGCATCCAATATCATGCCCTGGGGTATGCTACGCGAACGAACCCCAAAAAGGGGGTTATATGGCGCCCGCACCTGCACTTGACCCAACGACCTCTCTTCGAGGTGATTTTGGCTGTCAACCTCAAACATCGGAAGGGGAGGAGGGAGGGGGGGGGGGGGGTCCACCGGGGGTTTACCCCCCCTCCTCCTGCGGTGTAGGGCCGTTCTAATACATCACTGGGCGGGGGGGGGGGGGTGATGGATGGAGGTCCTTGTGACCCCATCACCTCAAAGCATTTTGCCTGATTTCACGCCGGGGCATGCACCACCTGCAATGCCGCCTCCTCTACCTCCAGCGGAGACCAGTTGTGCCAAGGGTTCGCCTTCTATGAACCACGCTTTTTGCCTTTGCCTTTGGGGGCAACAGATTTCAAATGCTCACCGAGAACGGCAACACTTTGTTTGGGTTGGCCAACACATGCCACCACCCGGATCCCGGGGCCTGCCATCCGACAACGCCCCGTGCACCTGCTACTCCGCCCTGACATGCCACACCCGGGCCCTGGCACCGCCCTACGGCCGCCGACCCACGGAGCAATGGCCCACATTTTGCAAAAAGTTTTTTGGGGGGGGTTTCGGCACCGATTTGAACAGACTTTGTTTATTGGAGGGCAGGGGGGTCTTTTGGCTCTGAGACCCACCCACCCAAAAAAAATCTTGACCCAAAATTTGGCTGAGGGAAAATCAAATTTGAATAAGAGGCCCCTTTGTGGGACCCACGCAGACCCCCCCCCCATTTTGGGATTAATTCCTTATAAACAAAGCCTGAATCTGAACGACGACATTCCCCACAAAACTTTCCCCCGCCGAAACCCCCCCCCCTCCCTGCACACACGTCCGGGGGGTACATCTCCGTTTTACCATACCCCACGAATGGGGGAAAGGTGGGGACAGGGGGAATTCTGTGACCTGGTCCACAGAGACAAGAACACTTCCCGGGCACCGCTGGTGCCCAAATCGGTTGGATGACTGGGGATGCGTGGGGGGGGGGGGGGGTCAGGGATGCGCTGGACGGGGAGACTGGCCAGAGGGCTCTTTCCAGAGCACCGGCAACAGCGGTTACCAGCGGTTGGAGAAGCGGTTGTCCAGCGGGTGCTGTCGGTTACAAAACGGTTGGAGGGCAGTCGGGGGGCAGTTGAACGCCCGCGGGACGGAACTGACCGGCACCCGGAAGGGGGGGAGGGGACCCCCGCTCCCATTGAAGCGTGTCCCTGGAGTGAGGCATGCCATACAGCCTAAAGCAAGCATCCCGGCTGGCGCTGCCGCATGAGCGGAATTGTTCAAGTGTTGGGCTGGAACTTGTCTTCGGGGAAACGTAGTTTGGCAGGTGAGGGCGGGATCGCTGTCCCTCGGCGCACAAGGGCTGCTTCTGCCCCCCCCCCGGCGTCCACTGCCGGTGCCGGCAGCCGGCACTGTGAGCCATCCCCAGACTGTGAAGATGTGGGGGGTGCTGCCCACCGGATCTGATGGGGGACTTGTAACGCCGGGGGGGCGCGGGAATGGGGGAGGGGGCATGGGAATGGAGACTCCGCAGCACTGCCTACGCACACCCTCCCCGTCCAAATCAGGCAACCCACCCCAGCGGCCCCCACCTCACCTGATGGGCCTGCAGTTGAAGGAGAGGGAGGCCAACGGGCAGTGCGGCAAGCGCCTGCAGAAACCGGTTGGCGACGGTTGGGAAAGCGGTTGGGGAGCAGGAGGCGGCGGTTACAAAGCCGTTGCAGCCGCGGCTGGAATCGGGAGGATGCGGTTGGAGCATAACTGACGGTTTCCGTTTGTTACCCCCTTCCCCCCACCACCCCTTTAAGGGCAGGCCTGGGCAGGCCCTCCCTCCCTCGGCCTCCCCCGCCACGCACCCGCACAATCTGCTGCTGGACGGGCCGCAAGGACGGGCGGTCCTTCTCCATGATCATGTTGATGATCTTCAACGCCACGGTCTCTGCGCCCTTGGGGTACCCCGCCGTCAGCTTGACCAGCTGGTCCTTGTACCGCTCCGCCAGCTTCTCGATGAGGATGGCGAAGGGCTCGATGCCGATCATGCGCTTGGCAACGTATTCGTGGCACTTCGTGAAGGCGACGAAGATCCACCGGAGGAGGTTGCAGTCCTGAGGGTCATGGGCCGGCGTTGGGGCGGGAGTGGCAGGCGGGGTGGCGGTGTAAGTCACAGGAACAAGGGCATGAGTAGGGCTGTGCAGAGTTTTGCTGAAGAGGGGGGGGGGGGTCCCTGGAACCCAAAAGTCCCAAAGTTTGTGGACCAAAAATAGCCCAAATCCATATTTCCTTCTGTAAAATTTCATTTTGTCCCACTATAACATCCGGGAGGGGGGGGGGCAGGTGAGCTGTTGAGCAAAATACTGGGGCTGTGGCACATGAAGGGGCACACATGTGCAGACACAGGCAGTACACGGGGGCAGTACCTGCACCACGGACCACTTTTACGGCAAGTACACTCCGAACGCCCTGGATTTTACCCTCCCCCCCATAATAGCCCCTCAAGAGAGCAGACCCATTGGCCACAATACTTGTGTAAGTACCCCTCCTTCCCTGGATCAAGAGGGCAATAGGATCAACTACTGGAAATGGCGTTGAATTTCAACTAAAAGACAGCACTCTGAAAAAACTCAAACACGCAAAAACTTAGCTGCTACTTGTGCACAATCCGAAGCAGGCCATGATGTGTGTGCCCATTGGCACGGCCACTGGCAGCGGGCTAGCCGCAGCAGCATCGTGTTTAGATGGGCAGGTATTTATAGGGCACCCCGTCTTGCCCCATCTGGTGGCCCCCCAAAGTGGAAATACAGAGGATGGCCCCTTGGGAGCAACCATGCACCGCCCCGGTTTGGGGTCCAAGTACCCTGGTCTCGCTGGTGGATTGTCGAATCTTGAAACGGAACCTTTTGACCCGCTTTCTGGTTCTGTTCGCTTCCTAACCAACCACGTCTAGTCCCGTGGAAGATGGACAAGATGATCTCCGAATTCTCCGAATTGCATGCCTGACGAGGGAACACATGTATCCTTCTTCTTTTTTTCCCACCTTGCCCCACAAGTGGAGCGAATTACAGTGTGTCTTGCCTGGCTACTGGCCAGACTATGGGTGCTTAGGGCCAGACGGCTCAATCTCCCCGCCGCGGGTACAGTCCCCCCCCCCCCGGGATACCAGCATGGCCATGGGGTGCGGGTGCCACCCCCTCCCCCCCGTGTGGGGGGGGTCCAGTTTTTTCCCTGAGTGCAGATTTACACACACTCCAGATGTTGGGCTGCTACAAGCAATGGAAAAGCTCAGGGACTGGGGACAACTCATTGTTTCCAGAGAAAATTGTTTCCCCAAATTGACACAACCAGGCAGCCCGCCAGAGAGCCCTAACCTGCTGACCCTTTTTTGACATTGTAAACCGTGCATCCACAAACCGTGTGGAGGTGAGCATGGGCAATAGTAGTAGAGGAGCAAAGGCGGGGGCTTCGGCTTTGGGTTTGGCTTCACTTCTCCGCAGGTTTGACGTGGGTGAGCCGTCCCACCCCCTCACACACATTGTCCCCCCTGCATCACTTTGTACCCGGGCCCTTGGTTTTGGGCTTGTCCACTGCCGTTTGTTGTTTGTTGTTGTGCAGGGGCTGGGGCAGGGGAAGGGGCCGGGGCAGGGGGAGGGGCAGCTTCTCTGCAGTATTGGAAGAACAAAACAGTGTCCCCTCTCTTTGTGAGGGGTAGGCCTGTTTTACAGATACTACATGTTTATGGCCGTGCGCCAGTGATGCCTCCCCCCCCCCCTCTTGTCCAGTGAGCGACCTTGTCTAGTAAGCGGGGGGGCGAGGGAACCATCATTTTCCATTTTCCAGATTTTCTAGGCAGGTTTGGTATTGAGGGTCTCCCGTGTGTTTGCCGGTTGGACGAGGTACTGTTGTTGGTGCATTGCTGTGTACTTCAAATGTCTTGCATGGAAGGCACTCCACTGTA